>JBAIAA010000360.1:1872500-2516273 GCA_037893245.1 Crossaster papposus | reverse complement strand
AGCTCACCATTGAAACACGTACAGATTTGCTCCGTGTATCGCTCTCCGCATTTAGTGATTCATACAACGTCCGCAAAAGCCAGGTACGCAGGCCACGATCTACACGGATTTTGTTTGAGGCGATGTCATTTTCTGCCATTTTCGTTCGAAAACAACACGATAAAACGCAAGGGGGTCACAGGCAGATTTTTTTAAAAATTCAGTATATCACTGCTACATCCTTTTTAACGTATCCATGGAAAAAAATGAGTGGGGTCAAAGCACGATTTTCACAATTTATCGATTATTATTGCCCTTTTAGGGGAGGTATTTGTCAACGTCGTTTTAGTATTTGTGCACAATCTCTACGTGCATCAACGGTACGTCAACGCCTTAATTTTTTCGACTGCTTTTTTTTATTTTCAATACATATTTTGTCATTGGATGATAAAAATTAAGGTAAATAACAACCTTTTACAACTACAAAAGGCAAGATGTTAAGATTGGATGCCAAAAACTCTTTATTTTTCGCGTGAGAAATTTGTTCCCCCCTATTTGAGAATGGACGGTACGTCAGCGCTGCGCAATCACAGTCTCGAAGGGCCGCCCCCACCCCCCCCCCCCGCCCCCCCCCCCCCCCCCCCCCCCCCCCGCCCCCCTGGGCGACTGTATGCACCGTATAGTATGCATTGCGCGAAATGTGCAGTGTGGCCGATCATCCGGGGGCAGTGCTACTAGTGCAAGCTAGCTGCAGCCGCCAACCGGCGCGGCCTGGCCGCATTGTACCCGTACCGATCTTGTCGAGTCCCGCTGCAGCATCGCTTCAGGAGTTAGTAATGTGGTGCCGCGGAGAAGGGACGGTTTTTTTTATTCCAGTGTATGGAACCATAGAGAAAGGAACAGATCGAACGTATGTCATTTTGGCTACGTTTTCCCTGAAATCAAAGGAATTAAACATTATCATTTCGTGGTTTCACTCATCACAAATTTAAACACCAAAGACAAATACTTCTGCACCCGCAGTCACAAATAAACGCCGGGGCAGCCATAATTTGCTGTGTCGATGTATAATGTACATTGTACATGTACATGTACATGTGTACACAGGTCAATCGCGGCGAGTCTGGACATGTTTTGCGCGACACAATAACCCTCAGGTCTGCACGTATTTGCTTAACTGTCCATCATTATCAGGTGATATGAATACTGCATATATTACAATAGTCTGACCACGCCCACAATGTGCCAACTTGTCCAAGACCTTCAACAGGGTCCAGTTCACGGGTGGCGGTTCGTCGTGAAATAGCGCCCTCTATAACATCGGTGGTTTGTGTCAGTGATCGCGAAATAAACAACACGAAGGTCTTGGAACCAAGGGTGCGTTCCACTAGAGTTCGTGCGTTTTTAGACCGTAAATTACCGTTGTACGCAAGACTAGCCAATCAGCACATGCGAGTGTTCGTGAGGTCAGCGGTGCTTGCGTTCCATCCAATGAACTATTGGGACTGTACCGTAGCTTATTGTTATTCATAATAAGGTATGGCACACGATCTACATTATTATTATAATCATAGTAGACACACCCTCCCCCCGCTGGTCGCGTGACCGACACGCCAGATATGTACATGGACAATGGCGTTTGCAAGGACTGATCCCTGCTTCTATTGTTACAGGGCTAGGTACAATGGGATACGTACGTGGCGGGAATTTCAATGGTATTTTCAACATGCAGGTTGTCAGGATCAAACCATTTCAATTGCAGGGAACACGAACGACTGCTCATTGCTCACGCAGTGTCAGTGTGGTGGACATTGTACCGTAAAATGGGAAGCCTTGGTCAATATTTTCAGACAATTTACAATATATTTTTGCATATTAAACAATAATGTTACATTTTCCGTGTTATGTTTTACAATAGAGTTGGGTTTGAGCCAACAAACATTTTTTGACCGTAAATAAAATCCGTTTGCACAACAAAAAAATACAAATAAAAATCGATTTGATTCCTCAAACACCCCAGAATTTTCTGAAACGCTAAAATTGACGATTGCCCTCGTTACACACAATGAGTTAAATAAGTTTCCGGAAGCGTATTGTACGTTTTATACTCATAAAAGGAAATTCAGGGTTAGGGTAACTTTGGTCAGATCCTTTGGGGAAAAACATTTCTAAAATATCACATAAAATCCAGTTTGATGTTATTTTTCAACTCTTTTTTTGATCATTTACATAAATAATAAGAAGAGTAAAATCATCAACAAAAGATTGTTTTTTGCATGTAGTGGCCAAAGTTACCCAGCATGACAAAGTTGCCATATTTTACGTTATGTTTGGGGGTGGGTCACGGTGCACGTTTATGGGTTCTGATGTGAGAGTAAATATACCCCTTTTCTATCTCTGGGGTGGAAATGGAATACACCAGTTTAAGGCATCCGCGTTTTGGTACGTCTGGCGGTAATAAAAAAAGTTTTTTTTGCGTGGACGGCACTAATATTCATTAGGGACAAACACCCCCTCTGGAAGCTGGTTTATGTACCCTATACTTTGTGTAAGTGATTACCAGGCCTGTGTGTCCCCTGCATTTAAAGTGGTTTGATCCTCTCAAGTACAACCCGCATTAGCCTCTGTCATGACCTTTCTAAAAGGTCAACGCGCGGAAAATTGTCAAAATGGCGGCGCTTACCAACAGCAACACGTGTGTCGTCGATGTCAGAACTTTATGGCTTACGACGGAGCTCTAAAGGCTGTGGTTATTTCGAAAGAATAAACCGTAGGCATAAGGCTAAATGTCATCCAAAACCGTAAAATTACGAAAGAGAAAGAAACAGCGACTGAAAAAATGGTCAGTTTGTGAAAGCGTGCTGCGCTATATACGTACGTGCGTAGCTAGCCTAGCGGATGTCAGACAAGTCGACCGTTGAGACAACTCGACTCGGGACAAGTCGACCGTTGAGACAACTCGCCCGTTGAGACAACTCGCCCGTTGAGACAACTCGACCTTTGAGACAACTCGACCTTTGAGACAACTCGACCTTTGAGACAACTCGACCTTTGTGAGAGCTATAGCTGTACTTCGACGTTTACATTGTTTATAAACAGTTAATGTTGGGCCGACTTTCCTCATGCAATGTTGCCAAATTTCTTTGTTGACAAACTGCAAATTCATTGTACCTTTACCATGTTAATGTTATTAATGCTTGCTATTTACCCTCTGTTAACAATTTAGGTGTAAGCTTAGTCCGAAAAAAAACCCAAAACGGTGGCGTCCAGAAATTGTGCACACAATCGACCGAGTGCTCCCTTGGTCGTGGCGCAATTGAATAATTCTTGGAAAATCCAAGTTTAATATTTACGAACTTCTTTTAATGTCAGGTTTCAGTCAATAAAAAGGTAAAATATTACTAGATTTCACAGGCGTCTGTACATTTAATGTGACAGTATTTAAAACTGGTTTTTAAATTAACATTGCAGGATCAGGAATGTTGAGGTTTAACGTCCGTATAGTAATTATGTGAACCAAGTGCTTGTGTGTAAAGCCCCAAATTTATATTTAATGTCAAAAAATAATTAAAAATACAAAAATAATATTGCTTGTACATGTATCAAGTTGTATGAATTGGCCCCAGAATTTGTTTACTGTATGGCATTCAAATATGGCTTTCAAATAAAGCTTCAGTTCAGTGCCACTGAATTGTTTGTTTTGTTTAAATGTTAATTGGGCCTAACCGGTTTTCTAAGGAGCATAAATACACGGCGGGTCTTTTCAAGTGCAGGAAAGAAAATCTAGTTTTATGATTGGCCATTTTTTATTAAGTATTTCCCCGCAATTCACTAACTATCTGTTGTCTTTCCTCCATGGTATAGCTACTTACGTTAGTCTTACGCGAGAGCTCGGAAGCCATATTGACAAATTTCCGCAAAACGCCCTCTTCGGTTGATTTTCGTCATTTCATGACATCGACAGAGGCTAATGTTGAAAATACTCCCGCCATATATGTACGTACGTATCACTGACCTCTATACCTGGACGGATCCAGGGGGGGGGGGGGGGGGGGGCGGAGGGGGGCCCAAGAAAGTGCGCCACCAACGTTGAAATGTATCTCATTCGTTCTTCCACGCTCATGAGCCACACATCTCACACAGTAAATACGTATAGATCGCTACCGCGAAGCGCACCATTGAAACACGTACAGATTTGCTCGTGTATCGCTCTCCGCATTTAGTGATTCATACAACGTCTGCAAAGCCAGGTACACAGGCACGATCTACACGGATTTTGTTTGGGGCGATGTCATTTTCTGCCATTTTCGTTCGAAAACAACACGATAAAACGCAAGGGGGTCACAGGCAGATTTTTTTTAAAATTCAGTATATCACTGCTACATCCTTTTTTAACGTATCCATGGAAAAAAATGAGTGGGGTCAAAGCACGATTTTTCACAATTTATCGATTATTATTGTCCTTTTTAGGGGAGGTATTTGTTAACGTCGTTTGAGTATTTGTGCACAATCTCCACGCGCATCAACGGTACGTCAACGCTTAATTTTTTCGACTGCTTTTTTCATTTTCAATACAATTTTTGTCATTGGATGATAAACATTAAGGTAAATAACAACCTTGTACAACTACAAAAGACAAGATGTTAAGATTGGATGCCAAAAACTCTTTATTTTTCGAATGAGAAAATTGTTCCCCCCTATTTTGAGAATGGACGGTACCACAGCGTTGCGCAATCACAGCCTCGAAGGGCCCCCCCCTCCGCCCCCCCCCCCCCCCCCCCCTGGACGGATCATTGGCTCGCAGAAGTGACGCCGTGGGTCCGCCATGTTGCACTTCCGAAAAATCGACGTGCGAGAAGGTTGTAATACAGATTTGTGTACAATTCGACTGCAGCCTTGTGTACAATTCGACTGCAGCCTTGTGTACAATTCGACTGCAGCCTTGTGTACAATTCGACTGCAGCCTTGTGTACAATTCGACTGCAGCCTTGTGTACAATTCGACTGCAGCCTTGTGTACAATTCGACTGCAGCCTTGTGTACAATTCGACTGCAGCCTTGTGTACAATTCGACTGCAGCCTTGTGTGCAGGTTCTGTTTCTGAACTTTATAATAGTTGAAAATGCCCACATGTGCTGCAATCAACTGCTCAAACCGGTATTATAAAGGATGTGTACAGACATTTCATTCGTAAGTTCAACTATGTTTTCTATGTATTTTAAAAGCAGATTGGAAGTAGTTAGCGTACCGTCTAGCGCTCTCTGTGCAGTGTAGTCCCAATGTTTATATTTCATGCATGCATTGCACCATGCATGTACGTACGTATGCGGTATGGCATAATGCCATTGCCAACAATGGCAATGCAATTCAATGTAATTCTGATCATTTCATTGCTGATACTAGGCGATATAATCTATAGCAATCCAATGCCATGCTATGCTATAGATTAGACTAAGTAGATTCAATTTCTAATGATTAGTCTATTCATATCATAATTATCATCTTGTTATGTTAATTGTAACTTGAACTTGACAGTCACGATAAACGTCTTTAAGTTTGACGAGTGTCTTACTTGAAAAGGGTATTGTGTATATTCATCATAGATTCACCTCATTCAACGTCATGCTAAAGATTATGCATACAATAATTAATTAGTATTCTTATATTTATATAATAATAAACTTGGACATTGACATTGTTTACTTTAACTTAGTCGTTTACTTTAACTTAGTTGCATTTTATTTTAGTTCCTATGAATTTTGGTCAGACTTTCACCATCGGTCTACTCTAGTGGTCTAGATTCCCTGCTAGAAGGGTGGAAGTATCTAAATTTCCTACATTCCTTCACCTGTTATTAGAAGACAATTTGTTTGACAGATGATAATTTTTTTGACAACAAATAATGAATTTAATTTAATTAAAAATACTGGAACACTTTTTTACAGTCACCCCACCCTGGAAATAAATCTTCTGATGTAGTGTGTAGACTGTAGTGTAGATTATTCTACATATAATTTAATTTACCTCGTATGCTTACATTTGCTGCAGGTTTCCATTCATCCGCCGGTCTGTACTTGCAGAATGCAGTATGGATGGTCAACATGAAGCGAGATTTGTGGACTCCCGACAAGAGCTCTGTACTCTACGTCAATCATTTTGAAGAGACCTGCTTTGACAATACTGGGCAGACAGTTCGTCTTACTCAGGATGCTGTCCTTACAATATTTTATTTTCCGCTTCATCTTTAGAAGGTACATTAAATTGTATATGTTACAAACAAGTATTCTCTGTATTATCTACTTTTGCTTTAACAACACCTTTTTCAAAACATTCAGTTTTGAGTAGCCATGTGCCTGTATTCAAACTGAAGAATTACTAAAGGAATTGTTATTATTGACGTATTGATTCACTTTATCTTCATGAAAGTTGTAAAATAATCCCTTGTTATGTTGAAAGAGAATTAATTTTGAAATAAATTGTATACATCATGTATTAAATATTTATTTGACAAATCTGAACTTAAAGGTAGTATACACCATTTGCAGATATCGAAAATATTTACTACCGAATTATTAAGAAATATCATACTCATCTGAAAGTAAATGTTGATTCTGGGCATCCAGCAAAATGATTGCGCTAGATATCCTGTAATTATTCTGAAAAATAGAATTTTATAATGAAAAATTGTTGAATTGCCCTGTACAATAAACCGGTACAATATAAGATTGAGAATTCATTTTACCTCATGTTATTTTCTTTATTCTAATATATACAGTTCAAATACGTGTCAGTGATGATAAAATATTGTTTTGAAAAAAAAAAAAAATACAGTGATTAGGAATGATTCGTAAACCATTTAAAACCTTTGCCACATCACAAGTGCCTTTTTTTTTATCTTGAATTCTATATGGTTTAATGGCAAAATGTAAAGAATTTTCAAAACATCTTGCAAGAAAGCACATCATTTACAAATGTATTGTTTATTGATCTATTCATTAACCCTTACCCCCTAGGCCCTTCTTGCTAGCAATCCTCAAAAAATCTCCACAACATCATGTGCCTCAATTCTTCAAAATCCGTATTTTTTTTAATCCTCCAAAACTGCAATGAGGATTCTGAAGAATTGAAAAAAGTCAATCCTCCAAAATTCTCATTAAGATTTTTTGAAAAACCCCATTCAGCCTCAATCCTCAAAAATCCTCCACACTTGAAACCACATCGTGCCTAAATCCTCCAAAATCCTCATTTTATTTAAACCCCATACATCCTCAATCCTCAGAAATCCTCCAAAACTGCAATGACTGAGGATTTTGGAGGATTGGGGAGCGTTCGGGTTAATCAGTTCAGAAATGTATTCATTTATTAAAGCATTTTATTTTTCCTTCGGGAGAATAATAAAACAAGGCTTGATTTAACTTCTAAGGTCTCCTATAATAATAAAAAATGAAGCGACACGCCCCAGGTAATCAAAAATAGTGTCTACACAATACAGCCCTTCAGTACGTAATGTATAGTGAACCGTATCGCTCTTGGAAGTGTAAAATGGCCGCCGCGCGTGCTCGCCGACTTCAAGTGTCAGCACGGCAGAATATGGGCAACGATCCGTCCAGGTATAGAGGTCAGTGGTACGTATCCCATTGAACCTTTTAACAATAGAAGCGCGCCGGGCGTCATTGTAAGCGCCATTGTACACATCTGGAGTATCAGTCGCCAGCGGGAGGAGGGCGTGTATTTACTAATAATTAGAATAATCATGTAGATCGTATGCCAGGCCTTATTACGAATAACAACAAGCTAAGGTACAGTGCCGACAGTTCATTGGATGGAACACAAGCACCGCTGACCTCATGAACACTCGCAAGTGCTGATTGGCTTGTCTTGCGTACAACGGTTATTGACGGTCTAAAACGCAAGAACCCTACTTACGCGAACTGTTTGCGCGAACGTTCGCCTACGTTTTGAGTTTGCGTTAATTGAAGTGGAACGATATTTTAAAAACTACGTTTTCAAAATGGCTGCGCCCGGTGACAGTGACATCGTTTGGTTGGCTGCTTTTTGTCCAACTCATTATTTTTCTTTAAAAGATCCATGTAACTGCTCAAAACAATCCACCATTTATAACGAAAAGTATGAACTGCCGTCTGCTAACCTCTTCGCCATCTTTAAAATACGTCACTGGCCAACAGCGAACAGCTCGGAATGTCGTTCGCCGTTTTCGCTAACGTTCGCCAACATAATTGGTGCACATTGCGTTCCACTCAAGCAAACAACGCCAACGTTGGCCAACGTTGGCAACGTTCGCGTGAGTGGAACGCACCCCAAGACTATACTCCGATTGGCGGACTTATTTGGCATACATCGCGCATAACCATGTGATGCGTATGCAAATAATTTATGAATAACTACATATCACCGCGGGGGGTTTGATTGGCCGATCCGTCAAGTCGGATTTACTGCACTGACATGATGACATCACGTTGATGCCGACAGCGGAACGACAACCAGATGAGGGCGCCTTTTTTCTAAGGCCAACAAAGCATGCACATAACTATTCGGCCGGATTGACGAAAGCAAATTGGTAGTCTTAACTCCATGGTAAGCCCGACTTGGGTCAAGTCTACATCGCATGCAGCGTGATCGGTGAGAACCTTATAGGTGTTATCACCTTGTTTTCAAAAAAACAAAAACCGCTTAAAAATGGCCACTAATAAAACAAATTACGGATTAATTATATGTGGTACCGTAACGGTGGTAACAAGCAAATTGGTGGCCATTTTTTAAAGGGTGCATAACACCATAGACATGGAGAAAAAAAAATTAAAAATCTCCATGTCTATGATAACACCTAAAACTGAGCTGCCCTCGTTGCAATAATGTAATAAATTAAAATATTTTACACCTAGGTGAGAATGCGCACGCTACTTGTAATTATACAGGGGTGGTCCAACAAAGGAACCAAAACGGCCTATTTTCAGTACCCACCGACCTACAAAACTAGTTTGGATAGACGGGGAATCTTTCTACATGAAAACCAAGATCACTCGATTCAGTCCTGTGGTTTTCATTCAAGGGACCTATTTCTGGAACCAAGTCATTGGCCAACAGGCCGTCAACAGAACTGAAGCGCGACGGCAATGAATGGTCTACTCATTTGCCCTTAAAACAGAAACCTTATAAATTGGCCAAGACCTTGAGAACCATTTCGCGTACTAACACTACTAGAACATCAGTTTTTGCCCTTTTAATCATCATTTAATCATAAATCTAATTGAGTGCTTTAACGGTATTATAATTATAAATTATATTATATATTCAACTTTGACCGACATTCGGTGACAATATCAAGTTGCTCCCCCAGTGTTTTGTGCAGATTTGTGTGACTCGAGTCGAGTTGAGCCAGGAAGTAGAGTCAAGTCGAGTCACAGTAAAGTGAGCCCCCCTATTCGAGTCGTGTCTAATACTTGCCCCAATACAACTTAATTAACGTCACGAATATTTGAACACTATATAATAAATAAACAAACACAACTAGGAAATTAATTAATTTTGTTGGCATTTTTAAACTAGAAATCGCCTAAAGCCAATATGGTGATGATATTAACACGAATTGGAAAATAAATGTATTTAGTAGTCCGGTTCCGGGGTGCTATTTTGTGTGCTACAGAACCGCATATAGTGGCAGTCCGCGCGACAAACCGTTTTTACAATCGAGTATATTTAGTTGGCAAAATGAGATTGCCGAAACCTGACTATACTTAAAGATGGACTACAACGAAAACTCACACATTAAATTTATTATCGGACCTTGTTTATGTTGTGTTCAGGTAACACTTTATTGTTACGGTCATGTTTTTCTCTAAATAATTTTGTTGCAATTTGACCGAAAAAATTAGACCTCGATTCTTCGATTTTGAAATTTCCCGCCCTGTACTGGTTCCCGGCAAAGATCCACTAAAAACCACAATGAAATCCACGATATAGTACCAGCGGACTTGTAAACCAGCGAAAAGTGATGACGTACTACCCATGAGCAACCGAGAGTAAACAAAAGACGCCATGTTATTCTGTGTGTATTATGTATGCGTTTTCATGGGTAGTACGTCACACACAAAGTATGAATTATTCATGAGTTAAGGGCTTTTGCTGAAACTGAGTTTTTCTGGGTCGTAGAACGCCGATCAATTTTGGGGTTTTTTTGCATGAAGGAACAAGTTTTTTTGAATACTAATGATATATTAGTAATCATTATACATTTCTCGAACAAAAACAGCAACACAGCCTTTATCATTATTCCGTTGTAAAGGAGACGCATACCTGAACTTGAAACATATCACTCACCAGCCATATCCAGAAAAGACGACACAGGATAATACAACCGATTGCACTACAAAGTGATTTTATTTGTCATTTTTCTTTTATCAAAACTCTGTGTATTTCGAAAACAAATGTTGTATCTACTGCTGCTAAGGTTTTTCTAAATATAATGTAAAGCACAAGTTTCCGCTTTCATTCTTGTTGGTGGCTAAACTTGCCTAATGTCAAACGGATCTTTTTTAATACAAATATAAAAATAATAATAATAGGCAGTTCTTATATAGCGCACCTATCTACCAAGATTAGTACTTAAGGCGCTCTTACATTATTACCCCGGTCATTGGGACCATGAAACATTCCAAATACCATCTCAGCTCCCTGGGGAGTATACAGCTCGATGCTGCCATTTTGGCTTAAAGCAGCTAAATCAATCACAATAACCATCTCTGCCCTCACAGGTACCTATTTACTCCTGGGTGGAGAGAAGCAATGAGTGACAAAGTGCCTTGCCCAAGGGCACACGAACCCTGGTCCCAGGCCGGATTTGAACCCACAACATGTAGCTTTACCTACAGATTACAAATCCAATGCCCCAGACCACGAGGCCACGGCACTCCACATCGACAGAATGTTCTTGTATTTAGCGCCACTTCACCGTTGGAATCTCTCAATCTCCTGACGACGGGCAGAGCATTCTGTCCAAACCGTTCTATTTAGAACTACACAACTACCACGTACCGCAAATTATTTATCTTAATGCCTTTTCGCCATGCAAACCTTTATAGACTAGGAGCACGGACCCAAAAAAAAGTGGGTGCTCAACTCTCACTACATCTAAGGTTCGATTGCTTTATCTGGTGGAATAGACCTAGTAGAACTTCTCTAGGTAGTATGTGGACTCAAATTGTGGTATAAATTTAGCGCTGCTATCAAAAAATATTACGAAAAAATTAATTTGATAAAAAATAATAAAAAAAACAAATTTAAGATAAGTTTGACACAATGAAAGCATATAAACATCACTTTTGTTCATGCAAATGATGCTGTTTAATGAGTTCATGACTCAAATGTTCCTCATTGGCTAAAAAATAATAATTATGGTCTAAGGAGACAAAGGGGCGTGGCCACGACCCTTTAAAAAATAACCTTTAAAAAAAAAAAAAAAAAAAAAATCTTGGGAAGTAGCCTCGTACAAGTTTTCTTTTTTCTTATTTCAAAATTATTTCACATTTTAGTATGTACTTTATAAAAATGAAATGTAAAAAATATTTAAATGATAGTTGTGATAATTTATATAAGATATTAAGATATATAAAAAATAAAATGCTTCATTTTTTTTTTTTTATATGAATATATGACTAGACTGTTTACTAACAATTGGTGCCAAATTAAGAACAATGCCAACCTTTTACCCTCAAAAACCAAGTTTTTCTCAAAAGTGATACCACAATTTGAAGCCACATACTACCTAGCAGTGTTCAGTAGGGTATGTTCTTCCATATTGTGAAGTCAAACCTTGGATGTAGTAGGTGTTGAGCAAAATTCATATTTACAGGGCTTTCACAACTTTGCTCCTAGTCTATTAAAGCTCACAAAGATATACTGCTAAGAGGGCCTAATATTTCGATCTTAGAAAGATTTCTTTCTTCTCTATAGAACATCTTGTTAAGATCGAAATATTATAGGCCCCTTAACTTATTTGATTTGTATATTTCAGGTCATTCCAGCCAGTAAGCAGTTTGCAGCAGTTTAAATCTTATTCAAAGATATACTGTAAATTATTATAGGCTACGCAGTACACGCACAAATCTTTAATCATCTTCTGTTATTTACAACTATAATTCACTTTGTGCGCGACTGATTATGTATTTATCCGTTTTATTTACACGGTAGCACATTGTGTGTTTCGTGCACTCTCAAATACCTGGTCACATAATACCGAACATGTACTTGTTTAAAACCAATCCACCAAATTTTTGTATTCCGTTAATAAAACGCGTCAGACAAGCAAACATACTCCTAAATTATTACACTTCATTTTTTTCTACTTTAAAACACCATTCTTAATAATAACCACACAAACTACTATAGAGAACTAAGCGGAATCTCTTTTTAGAAAAAGAAATATGAAATGTAAACAAATGTTGTTAAAATCAGAAGAGTTAAACCATGCTTTGCTGTATTGTATTCGCATTTTTCTTGCACACCAAATATGCTGTCATAACTGTACATGTTCTGCCCGACTCGTTTTTAACATGCTAGTTTTCTATGTCCATTTGCTGAAGTTGTCTTGGTCTTGCAGCCTGAATGGAGGCTACGAGTTGACGCCAGCATCTTTCCTCGTCCTCTTGCCGCCATTTGAGACACGTGATCTTGTCTCGAAGTACCGTCAAGGTGGTTGGTAAGGCATCCACTGGAAGAGCGTCAAACAACACGAGTAGGAGACCAGCCGCACCGTCCATGAAAGCGGCGTTACCAGCGGCCGCTCTGGCGACTGGAGCGGCGCCTACACCTGCCTCCAGCATCCGGGTACTAGCCATGTCCAACTCCAGCATGCACTGGCCGTTTTCAATAAAGTTAGCATCGAGGAGGAATATTACCAGCCGACTAGACTTTATCGCAGTCGCTATATTGTTCAACTTGTTGACGCCGAGGATGAAGTCTCGAAAGGACAAACACAGGCGGAAGTTATTAGGCTCTCCCTCCAGGCGCTGTACCATCTGTTCGGAGACGAAGTTGTCCATTTCGCTATGATGGCAGATGTAAGCATCGTATGCGTGCCCCTCTCCATCATCTTCATAGGCCTTGTTATCCAGGAGATCAAATCTTCTGAATAGTCCAACCCACCTCCGCTTCATCTTTTTGTGCACAATCACAACTACTACTAGCACTGCAATGCCTAGTAGTAGTAGTACAAATACCGGAACGGCAGAGATGACGAATATAGATGTGCGACTGTGGAGGAGTCTACGAAATCCCGCGTTATGGAGTTCACAGGTATCATTGCTGTGCTTTTTGCAGAACAGTTTAGTTTCAGAGAATTGACGAAGCTTAAGTTGGTGAGTTCTGTGTCTTTCAACAGCTCAGGACTCCTACAATAATGTTTGTCTCTGATATGTGAATCATTTTGCTGCAAGTATACAAGGAACGGCAGCAAATCGCAAGTGCAGCTGAAAGGATTATGGCCCAACTCAATGCTAACTAGAGAAGGTACCCGTCTTAATGCCTTAATATCGGCGGCAGATACAGTCTTTATTTTGTTATTGGAGAGGTCCAAGAAAGTCAAGTTGGTGAGTGAGGAGATTGCATCGGTTGGTACCTGTTGCAGCTCACATTCCCTGATAATCAGCGAAGTAAGAGCTGGAAGGTCCTGGAATGCACGCGGTGATACGCCTTGAGTGTGCGTACTACGTAGGTCCACCTTGTCCAAGGAGGCTAAATTATACAAGAAATGGTCAGGTAGATACCTAATTAGAGTGTATGTGATGGAGAGTTTTCTCAGAGCTCGAAACGATTGGAAGCGCGGAGGTTCGATTGGTTCGCCATTTTTCTGAATCACTTCGACGACACGGATTCGTTCCAGATTGGCACTCTGGTCCCGGAAGCCATCCAAGGGAAGACTTGTCAGTTTAGTGTTAAGGATCGTCAGAGTTGATAGAGTCCAACCGGCAAACGCGCCTCTCTCCACAGACACGAGCTCAACGCGGTGGATGATTAAGTGAAACGGAGTCACGCGTGCTGTGGCTGGTATGGCGTTTTTAGGGATCTTTAGGGGATTTAAAGAAGTCGTATGCTTCTCGGGGTAGAATTCAAGAGTCCACCAGGGATTCATTGTAAGGTTTAGGCTGTAAAACTGCGAGAAGTTAAACCCACTTGGGCCAACCAAACACCTAAGCGAGAGGCTGAGCTGGGGAGGCGTATCTACCGAATAACTGAGCTGTGTCGAGGCACAGGAGCATCCTTCCGGAGGGTTAACGCAGACGGGCTGTTTCCAGTCGATTTCGTACGGATACGTCAACAGCAGAAAACACAACAGAAGCAGCACATTATTGACAGATGCGCCCGCCATTGACTCTGTGGACAAATTCACGAAAACAAAAGTTTAGGCTGCGGCTGCCTAAACATGAAAACGTTTTTTAAAAATCAACAGATGTTTATGCTGTTCCCACTTTCCGTTTAGTGTCCTCCTTAATTTCACTGACTGACAGTGACATTCGCGAGATTGGCAGTGTTTTCGTATGGGAGTATTTGGTTAAGGTCGGTTTATACGCGAACAACATTTTGTGACGTCAGTTTTCGTCTTTTGTCTGGAAGAGTGTGATATTAGGTTTGTTTCCTTTCAACCAGACCTTTGAAATAGGATAAATTAACAACCCAAAACATGAATGTTTCGGGGACTATAATACTCTCTAAAAAGCGAAAATCTTACTCTAAAAAAGAGTAAATCTCGATAAAAACTACTGTAAAAAGAGTGAAAATCACTCTAAAATTGAAAAAGTTCACTATTTCGCTAACTCTATTTGTTCCTGGAAAGAGTGAAAGTTAACTCTTTTGGAGTTGTCTTCACTCTGAGAAACTTCATTTCACTCGTCTTTTTTCGAGTGGTTATATATAGTAGATTCACTCTTTTTTAGAGTGAACTTTTCACTCTTTAATACAACATTTAGAGAGTAAAACGCGCGCAAGCTAGGCAGAGATATATAGCGTTGGGTGGGTTAACGCGTCTACGCGATTGGCTAAACAACGTCCTATAGGTAATTACTGTAGACTTGTGTTTGTTTGTTGGTATATAACAAACACAGGACTGTTTCGACAATAATGTTACCGAAACAATATTATTGACTTAGTGTACCAAGGCAGTATTGGTATACATGTATAACATAGGCCTTTATAATGTGCACAGTTTAATGGGATGTAATTTTCAAAGGGCGCCTTTGGAAAGCAGTGTTAAACCGAAATGAACTACTCTCTTTAAGAATGCATTAAATATAAATGTTGATATACATTTTGACAAAAATGACACCTGATGACGTCATGATGAGGTCAGTGCTCTAGACATAACTTCGGGTACTAATCTACGCATGTGTCAACTATAGCTATCACGTATACAAATATTTGGGTTGATGTAAATGCCCAAAATGCCGGTTGAAAAAAATAAAATACAAAACAAATGCTATGGGAAGAAGTCTAGCAAAGAAAAAGAGAACAAAAATATGTGTTTTTCACATGACAAACAGAGCTGTTTTGGCTGTTTATTTATTTATTTATTTATTCCATTTCTTTACCCAGGGTGTGCCCAAACAGTTTAAAACTGGTTTTCATTGGGGCCCTGCATACATCATCAAATAAAATAACAGTACATATTATAAATACAAGGATATTACAGGAATTCTAAACATTAATACTAATTCTGATTTACGAGATAGGCAAAAACCCGCCAAATAAAAAACCTTTTAGGTGAAAAATAAGAAGGGGAAATTCCTATCCGGCTCCACATTATAGTGGCAACCAAGTTCTAACTCCGTAGATCAGCGCAATTGGCATAATATCTAACACTCAGATGGCATGTCGGAGCTCTGATTTAAATGTGCTTAATGAGTCCAATGTTCGCAATTGTTCGGGCAGATTATTCCAAATATTTGCACCACTCACAGCGAAACTTGTGGCGTAGCATTCTTTTTTGGCGAAAGGAACTTTCAGTGCCGTGTGGGTTGATTGCCTTGTTTCGCGAATTACTGTAAGTGGTTTGAAAATATTTGTCATGTACAAAGGAGTCATTTTGTTGATACTTTTGAAGACAAGAATAGCCTTTTTTGACTTGACTCTTTTTGAAAAAGGGGTCCAATTAAGACGAGCAAACATATCCTCTGAAGGGGTGAGGAAGGGACATTTAAGGATTATCCGCGCGGCTCTTTTGAGACATTTGTTTAACATATTATCGTGAGATATGTACCTTCCTCCCCACACAGTACAACAATACTCTAATGTTGGCATAACTAGACTTACAAATAGTGTGTGCAAGCTGTGCTGAGGAATACAATCACGGATTCTTCTTAGTATACCTAATTTAGACACCACATTTTTTCTTACGTATTCGACATGTGGGCCCCAACTTAATGCTTCATCAATAATTACACCCAAACATTTATAAGACTTCACATTTTCAATACGACTACCAGCAATGCATACATTTAAATTAACATTAGATATTTTCTGCCTAGTACCAATAAGCATGCATTTGGTTTTGGTGGCATTTAAAGCTAGCTTGTTTCTTCCGCACCAGTTGTGAAAACTAGTAAGAGCTGTATTTAAGCTACTTTCTATTATATTAATGTTGGAGGAGCTACACGTTAATGTTGAGTCATCTGCATACATAAATAAGTTGCAGTTTGGGGCAATACAAAATGGAAGGTCACTAGTATAAACAATGAATAAAAGTGGACCTAGTATCGACCCCTGTGGAACACCAGTGTTTACGGACAGGACCATTGATATGGTGCCGCCAATATTCACAGACTGACTACGTTCACTTAGGTACGACTTAAACCAATTTATTACAGAAGATGACATGTTCATCCTTTCTAGTTTCTTTAGTAAGATTTCATGATCAACACAATCAAATGCTTTACTGAGGTCTATAAACACACTGCCTGTAACTTGTCCATTCTCCATGGCCGCAAAACACTTGTTTGTCAAGTCATGTAGGGTGCTTTCAGTTGAGTGCAGGGGTCTAAATCCCGACTGGCAACTAGGAATCAGATTGTTTTCATCAAGATATCTATATACCGATGAGTGCACCCATCTTTCTAAAATCTTAGAGATAATTGGCAGTATAGAAATTGGACGATAGTTACCTGTACTACATTCATCTCCTCCCTTGTGAATTGGTGTTACTAAAGCATGTTTCCAATCTTTAGGGTATCGCTCACATCTTATAGACAGGTTAACAATATGAGTTAAAGATTTAATGATATAAGGTGAAGCAATTTTAATCATTTTAACACTAATTCCATCCGGACCTGTTGCTTTCCCAACCGACATGGATGATATTTGCTTTCGAACAAACTCTTCTGTAATGTTAGGTACTACGCAATCTTCATCAACAGAATCAAATATAGAGGCGTCAGTATTGTCATCTATTTCAAGTTCACGCAAAGGGTAATTTCCAGCAGTACGCTTGCCGATTGTTGAAAAGTGTTCATTTAATGTATCAGCAATGTCGGCTGTTCGGAAATGCTTCTCGTTTGTCTTTGTACATGTAAGATACAGAGCAAAAAAATGCATCTGTAATATTATTGTAACTTGATGACGTCACCATGTCACATCAATTTCTGTCTATACACTTTCATCATGGAGGCGGGACCTCCATGCTTTCATGAACTTGCCCAATATCAACATGTACATTAACCTATAGATATGTAGCTTTTGGGCTTCAAATGTGAACCTTTCAATGAATAAGGGACTAAAATTAAGTGTGGTTGACCGGTTTTAAACAGTATGTTTAAAATGTAATACCGGTTTGGAGTCTGGACGCTGATAATGACCCGAGTCGAAACCTAACTACCTAGTCCGAGTTACTGGACTCTAGTTATCGCTTTTTTTAACATTTGGACATCATCTGGCGCTACTAGAGTCCGAGGAAGTACACATGCATTCGTCGCAATCTCTTAAATGTGGTTCAAAAAGTCGCCCAAATCCACAGAAATTAAAAAAAAATACCCCCAAATCCCCTAAATCGCCTTTCATAATTGTCCAAGATCAACTTTCAAGGCTTCGGTGATATTCGCGAACAATTTCTGACCTGCAAATCCAGGGAATTCGACGACGAGTAGTGTGCACTGTTGGTCGCCATCTTCAAAAGTGACACCAAATGTTTATGGATACGGTGGCCCGGACGGGACATAATCAGTGGTGATTATTTTTGCAATGTCGTCAATATTTGTGGCATCGTAAATTGTTACGACTAGTGAATATTTTTGCCACGTCGTGAAAAATGATGACGCAAAACAAACTATTTACAACCATTCGTGAATAAATTCACAACGTTGCAAAATAAATATTCACCACCGATTATGTCCCGTCCGGGCCACCGTATCCATAAACATTTGGTGTCACTTTTGAAGATGGCGACCAACAGTGCACACTACTTTGAATATCGTCGTCGAATTTCCTGGATTTGCAGGTCAGGAATTGTTCGCGAATATCACCGAAACCTTGAACGTTGATCTTGGACACATATGAAAGGCGATTTAGGGAATTTTAAGGTATTTTGTTAAATATTTCTGTGGATTTGGGCGACTTTTTAAACCACATTTAAGAGATTGCGACGAATGCATGTGTACTTCCTTGGACTCTAGTATAGCGCCAGATGATGTCCAAATGTTAAAAAAAGCGAGAACTGGAGTCCAGTAACTCGGACTACTAACTACCTAGAATTGCAGAAACATATACCCGAGCTTGAAACATATCACTCATAGGCTTCAATTGAGTATTATAGTTGGCAAAATAAGATTGCCGAAACCTGACTATACCTAACATAAACTTATAGTCCTACCTAAACTTGAAACACTCACCAGCCATATCCAGAAAAAACGACACAGGTTAATCAAACCAATTTAATGCGGTTCTCTCACGTTTACTTTTCCTTTCATCAATTTAACTAAGTCAAGTGTATTTCGAAAGCAAGTTGTGTAGGCCTGAACCGCTGCTGCTGTTATTCCACGAAATATAAAGTAAAGCACAAGAGTTTCTTAGTTATATATAGTGAAACGAAACCAGGAAAATACCAACAAGAAAATTCTAACATGGTAGACAGTCATCGAAACTAGGCTGACAATAAAAGGTCAAAAACAACAACGAATGTTCGACCCCGCTCACTTCCTGTTTTTTCTGCCTTTTTCCTAGTACAGGTGTACTACACAACGTAGTAGTATTATGTATAAACGCGCATGCATGACAAGCGACTTGAACCTCGGTACACAATGTACACTGTGTAATGTCAAACAGAATGGGGAAAATAGGTTTTTAATGCAGATACACTGTAAAATATTTACAGTTATTTGTATATTCCACTTTATTATTTAATACTTATAATATTATTCATTGTATTCATAGGGTAGCGTGTCTTGTTTATACGTGCACTCTAAAATAGATATATCATATACAATGCGTCAGACAACTAAACATACTCACTTTATTACACTTCACTTCTCTATTAAAACCTACGCTTTTGCAGGCAAAAAATTTAACAAACTATACCACTTCATCAGGGAGCTAAGCGGAAACTCTTTTTTGTCGAAAGAAAACAAAAAATATAAACAATTTTGTTCAAACAATAAGAGTTCGGTTATTTCTGCTGAGAATTATACATTTTATTGCATTTAATTTCTTTACACAATCATAAATTATGTCATGTTATAAACTGTGTTTATAAACTGGCTCAGGTTACTCTCTTTATATAATACTAACTCCATGGTTACGTCGCGGTATAAAAGTGCATGGGAACCCACGGTATAATTACATGAAGGAATGTCGCGCCAAGTACCGCGAGGCCGCGGTATAAAGAGTCCAATATGAACACGGTTACGGTGAACAAGTGTCACCTACAGGCACTTACGGATCGCTTTAAATCCACAACACCTCGGGACCATAAGTTTCGTACTTGTTCCTCTCAAACTATATAGTACATTTTGTTCGTCGGATCAGGGGGCATCAGGAAGAAAATTTCTCGATATCGGGTCAGAAAATTCCAACGAAATTTTCGGCGTTGACCCACCCACCCTTACGGATATTTTTTTTTCAAAATGATATCCGGATGCCATACCCACCCCTTTTACGGAATATTTTTTTTTCATTTCATTAACTGGAGTTCGGACCCACCCCTTTAACGGGAAATATTTTTTTCATTTCACCAACTCAAGTTCGGACCCACCCCTTTAACGGGATATATTTTTCGGAATTCGAGAGGAGATAATTCGTGACGAGATCGAAATTTTCGGAACGACTTTCGAGATCATTCTGAATTTGACCATGGAAATCTGCTCGTTCAGACAGATATAGACGAATCTGTGTCCGTTCACTTTCGCGAACTGCTGCAGCAGTTATTCACTGATAATCATCCCCGGCGCCCGGCGCCAGTCTCAGTCCGCATCCGGTCCTCAGTTCCTCGGAGTCCAGCGTACTATTATCTTCACTTTCGTTTTCAAAGATTCAATGTTTCCGAGTTGGAAAATTCGACAATTACCCGTAAATTACGCCGGTTGTCGCTCTTCATTCAGAATGCGGCGGCCGCATATTAAGAATAGGATCGTCGCCCGACACTGACACCGTGAGAGCAGTCAAAACGGACTTGAAATTGAGAATGCCCGTAAGTTTTTTATTTTTTCTCGATTGAAAATTCGATCACTGACGCTGTCACTGATCACGAAAATTTTAACAAAATGCTTGAAAATGGCGAAAAATGGAGTGAAATATTTTTTTGTAGTTCAAGTCAGGTGTTTTGACCCACCTTTTTTGTTGAAATTTTTTTTTTTCATTCCAAAATCCAGTTAGACCCACCCCTTTTTGCAAAATTTTCTGGCGCCAGAAAAGTCTGCCGCGAGGCCTGTTAGACCACCCCACCCCACACCTGATATCGAAATTTTTTTTTACTGATGCCCCTTGGTCGGATACGTCTAAACTATCGGTTGTGTTATGTCAAAGCTCGCGTTTGGATTATTATGTGGTGAATTCCGGATTGATGTTTTAAGTTGTTGCCAGCATCTTGTCGCATCCTCCATGCTCCATTCCAAGCATGTAATCTTGTCTCGGAGGACCCTTAAGGTGGCCGGCAATGCATCCACAGGTAGCGCCTCAAGCAGCACGAGTAGGAGATCAGTACCTCCAGGAAGGAGGCTAAATGACTCGGCATTAGTGGCTGGAACCACGCCTAGTGAGCCTTCCTCCAGCGTCCGTGTGCACGCCATGTTTAACTCTAACATACACTGGCCACAGGCGATAAAATCTGCGTCAAGGAGAACGACAACGGACCGGCTCGTCTCAATGGCGTTATACACGTTCTCGAGCTTGTCTGCACCGACCAGGAAATCTCTAAAAGACAGGCAGAGGCGAAAGTCATCTTCCCCTTCCATGTTTGGTATCATCTCGTTGACGACAAACTCAGTCGCACTTTCGTGGTGGCAGACGTATGCGTCGTATCTGAATTCGGTCTCTTGGCGGGAGGTATGGCGGGAAATACTTCTGTAATCAAAACGTCTGAACAAACTTACCCACCTCCTCTTCAGTTTCTTATACATCATCCAGGTGCTTGCCACACCCACTATGCTCACCACGACTGATACTATCACAGCGGGTATAATGATCCGATATGGCGAAAACGATATCACGATATCACCTCCCTCATATTTCTTGGTTGTATTGACGAGCGGCAGTTCAGTTGAGGTAGTTGTCGTGTCTACACTGCAGTTTGATTCGAGGTAAGAAGCAAGATCTGGCGATAACAATTGTGCTCCTAACATACGTGGTGGGTTTTTACACGAATAGCCAGCGAAGTTGCTTCTTTTGCCGATGTGTATCGATGACTGGTGCAGCCAGTAAACGAAAGGTAGCAGTTCGCATGTGCACAAGAAGGGGCTTCCAGCTCCAAGACGAAACACCTCAAGGAATGTCATGTTTCTCAGAGCCGCCACCACCGCTGCATCAACCACCTCGATTCGATTACCTTCCAGGTGTAGCTCACTCATTCCTTGAAGCTCTCTCAAAATCCTGGCGTCCAAAGTCTTAATTTCGTTGTGGGAGAGGTCCAAGTGTTTCAGACTCCGGTGATCAGTCAATGTGGCGGGTAGCTCTGTAAAATCATTGTGGCTGAGTTTTAAGCTCTCTAGTCGGGGAACGTTGTGGAGGACCAATCGAGGGAAGTCTTGGTCTTCAAGTAGCGCATTGGAGATATCCAAGTGCACAAGAGCAGGCAAGTTGGAGAAGGTATAGTTCGGAAGGTGCTTAAGTGGTGTGTTGCTTATACTGATAGCCTGGAGCGCCTCAAAGGAGTGAAAACGAGGAGGCAAAATGGCACCGTTGTTATTAGTCAACACATCAAAGATGTCTATTCTGAGCAGTGAGGCGCTTTGCTCATGTAACGCTTCAACAGGTATACTTTTCAGACCCAAACCGGCAAAATTAACACTTTGTAGTTCAAGTCCTCGGAACACACCCACATTAATCGGGGATAGATTGTAAAATCCGTACAGCCCAAAACAGCAGGGTGAAGAATTTGAGAAAGACGCGAACGCGCCTTCTGGTACGGAGACTAGCTGGTTTGTTGACAAAAAACTTTGCAGTTCCAGCTCATAGTCCTCGGAGGGAAACTCTGTCACATTGGTAAAGTACGAGAAGAAGTCGGGGCTGCTAATCTCACAAGACGCAGCAAGGTAAGGTGGACCAAAGGTGTTGTGCAAACATCGACATACCTGGCAAAGGTGACTGCTTAGAGTAGTCTCAATCACCATACACCAGATGGCGATTATGACTAAAGCTTGTAGATAGAGAACACGGGTAAAGATAATGCATGTTGCCATCTTTGCGTCTAATTCATCCGGTGTACTACCCTCGATCGTCTCCTTTCTTGGGTCTTCTTAGGTAAACGTACGGTACACTTTCAAGAGAGTGTTGAATTGCAGGTGCAAGCGATGCCCGTTGTAAAATTCCAGATTGCAGTTTCAAGATTGCAGTTGTAAAATTGAAGTCATCTTCATAAACAAAATGCCTTCCCTTTTTCTGTCGAAATTATAATGTGTTTAGCTGCCCATATAGTATCAGTGACACTTTCATTTTGAGTTTGTTTATAACCGGACGTACAGGAGGTGGTTGCATGGTTGCATTGACGTCCCTAGCCATGAGTGTGATACAAAACGTCAACATGCACAGGGCAGGCATGTTTTTACATGTACATGTAGGCCTACCTGTACTACACGCACGTATCCCCAATTTTGTCGCCAGTCATGATGGCATCATGACAATGTTACGTCGGTCGTACCACGCAGGTGAGGTAAAAGTTCAATGTACAATGATTCACATTGCTATTCAGAAAGAGGACGCTAGAAAACAATAAAGGCGCCATCATTTTTGCAATTATAGGGTACTTTTTAATGCATTTATTTTAATCTCAGGAATTTGCGGGCATTGTGATTTTTTTAAGAAGGTATCTCATCCAAAGAGAAATTGAGAAAGTAGAACCGAGACCTCCCATACAATAAGATCTAGCAAAGCACGACATGAACAGCGCACATCATTTTATTTGTGTTGTCGGGGGCAAGTTTTCGCCAACCTAGAGTTGGACAAAATGTGTGAAAGCATCATCGCATGCAGCGGGAGCGGTGACAACCTTATAGGTGTTATCACTTTGTTTTCAAAAAAAAAACCGCTTAAAAATGGCCACTAATATTTTTTTAATGGGTTAATTATGTGGTAACGGTGGTAACAAGCAAATTAGCGGCCATTTTTTTTGAAGGGTGCATAACACCTAAAACTGAGCCGCCCTCGTTGCAATAATGTTATTAAATATTTTACAACTAGGTGAGAATGCGCACGCTACTTGTATATACAGGGGTGGACCAAAGAAGGAACCAGAACGGCCTATTTTCAGTACCCTCTGACCTACAAAACTAGTTTGGATAGACGGGGAATCTTTCTACATGAAAACCAAGATCACTCGATTCAGTCCTGTGGTTTTCATTCAAGGGACCTATTTCTGGAACCAAGTCATTGGCCAACAGGCCGTCAACAGAACTGAAGCGCGACGGCAATGAATGGTCTAGTCATTTGCCCTTAAAACAGAAACCTTATAAATTAGCAAAGACCATGAGAACCATTTCGCGTACTAACACTACTAGAACATCAGTTTTTGCCCTTTTAATCATCATTTAATCATAAATCTAATTGAGTGCTTTAACGGTATTATAATTATAAATTATATTATATATTCAACTTTGACCGACATTCGGTGACAATATCAAGTTGCTCCCCCATTGTTTTGTGCAGATTTGTGTGACTCGAGTCGAGTTGAGCCAGGAAGTAGAGTCAAGTCGAGTCACAGTAAAGTGAGTCCCCCTATTCGAGTCGTGTCCAATACTTGCCCCAATACAACTTAATTAACGTCACGAATATTTGAACACTATATAATAAATAAACAAACACAACTAGGAAATTAATTAATTTTGTTGGCATTTTTAAACTAGAAATCGCCTAAAGCCAATATGGTGATGATATTAACACGAATTGGAAAAAAAATGTATTTAGTAGTCCGGTTCCGGGGTGCTATTTTGTGTGCTACAGAACCACATAGTGGCAGTCCGCGCGACGAACCATTTTTACAATCGAGTATATTTACTTGGTAAATGAGATTGCCGTAACCTGACTATACTTAAAAAAACCTATACATAAACTTGAAACATACCACTCACCAGCCATATCCAGAAAAGACGACACAGGATAATACAACCGATTGCACTACAAAGTGATTTTATTTGCAATTTTTCTTCATCAAAACTCTGTGTATTTCGAAAACAAATTTTGTATCTACAGCTGCTGTTTTTTTCTAAATATAATGTAAAGCACAAGTTTCCGCTTTCATTCTTGTTGGTGGTTAAACTTGCGTAATGTAAAACGGATCTTTTTTAATACAAATATACAACTAATAGGCAGTTCTTAAATAGCGCACCTATCTACCAAGCTTAGTACTTAAGGCGCTCTTACATTATTACCCCGGTCATTGGGCCCATGAAACATTCCAAATACCATATTTGCTCCATGGGGAGCATACAGCTGATGCTGCCATTTCAGCGCAAAGCAGCTATAAATCAACCACAATAACCATCTCTGCCCTCACAGGTACCCCTTAACTCCTGGGTGGAGAGAAGCAATGAGTGACAAAGTGCCTTGCCCAAGGGTGCACGCACCGTAGTCCCAGGCCGAATTCGAACCCACAACCTGTAGATTTACCTACAGATTACAAATCCAATGCCCCAGACCACGAGGCCACGGCACTCCACATCGACAGAATGCTCTTGTATTTAGCGCCACTTCACCGTTGGAATCTCTCAATCTCCTGACGACGGGCAGAGCATTCTGTCCAAACCGTTCTATTCAGAACTACACAACTACCACATACCGCAAATTATTTATCTTAATGCCTTTTCGCCTTGCAAACTTTTAAATCTCACAAAGATATACTGTTATGAGGGCCTTTTATTTCGATCTTAACAAGATCTTTTTCTTCTCTAACCCTAACCCTACCTAACCCTACCCTACTTTTTACTACTAGTAGTAAAAAGTAGTATGCAGTACTCTCACTGACTTGTGTGCAATGCCTGTAGTAATTTTTAGTATTTGGTACTTCACCCCTTATTGCACTCGTAGTACTTTTTAGCATTGGGTCCCTCTGCTTGCCGAGTGTGCATGGCCCATGTATGCTGTGTAAGGTGTTCTAAACTCTACAGCAAAAATTACACTTGGGACACAGCAATGGGTCAAGGCTGGACTACTGCATTTTTTGCCAGGTAAGTGACCTGTATTGCCACTATTAGTATTTTGTAGTTGGCAGTATCTGTACTCTGTCAGTACACACCCAATCACCAGTCACTGAGAGACCCAATGCTACAAAATACTAAGTAGTATTCTGTAGTACGCAGTTCTTTAGCCCAAAGTAAGGCCTAGGGGGTTAGGGCTAAAGAAGATCTTGTTAAGATCGAAATATTAGGCCCCTTAACTTATTTGATTTGTACATTTCAGGTCATTCCAGCCAGTAAGCAGTTTGCAGCAGTTTAAATCTTATTCAAAGATATACTGTAAATTATTATAGGCTACGCAGTACACGCACAAATCTTTAATCATCTTCTGTTATTTACAACTTTAATTCACTTTGTGCGCGACTGATTATGTATTTATCCGTTTTATTTACACGGTAGCACATTGCGTGTTTCGTGCACTCTCAAATACCTGGTCACATAATACCGAACATGTACTTGTTTAAAACCAATCCACCAAATTTTTGTATTCCGTTAATAAAACGCGTCAGACAAGCAAACATACTCCTAAATTATTACACTTCATTTTTTTCTACTTTGAAAAACACCATTCTTAATAATAACCACACAAACTACCATAGAGAACTAAGCGGAAACTCTTTTTAGAAAAACGAAATATGAAAATGTAAACAAATGTTGTTAAAATCAGAAGAGTTAAACCATTTTTTGCTGTATTGTATTCGCATTTTTCTTGCACACCAAATATGCTGTCATAACTGTACATGTACTGCCCGACTCGTTTTTAACATGCTAGTTTTCTATGTCCATTTGCTGAAGTTGTCTTGGTCTTGCAGCCTGAATGGAGTCTACGAGTTGACGCCAGCATCTTTCCTCGTCCTCTTGCCTCCATTTGAGACACGTGATCTTGTCTCGAAGTACTGTCAAAGTGGTTGGTAAGGCATCCACTGGAAGAGCGTCAAACAACACGAGTAGGAGACCAGCCGCACCGTCCATGATAGCGGCGTTACCAGCGGCCGCTCTGGCGACTGGAGCGGCGCCTACACCTGCCTCCAGCATCCGGGTACTAGCCATGTCCAACTCCAGCATGCACTGGCCGTTTTCAATAAAGTTAGCATCGAGGAGGAATATTACCAGCCGACTAGACTTTATCGCAGTCGCTATATTGTTCAACTTGTTGACGCCGAGGATAAAGTCTCGAAAGGACAAACACAGGCGGAAGTTATTAGGCTCTCCCTCCAGGCGCTGTACCATCTGTTCGGAGACGAAGTTGTCCATTTCGCTATGATGGCAGATGTAAGCATCGTATGCGTGCCTCTCTCCATCATCTTCATAGACATTGTTATCCCGACGATTACATCTTCTGAATAGTCCAACCCACCTCCGCTTCATCTTTCTGTGCACAACCACAACTACCACCAACACTGCAATGCCTAGAACCACAACAGCCGAGATGATGGAGATAGACAGGCGTGTGACTGTGGAGGAGTCTACGAAATCCTGCGTTGTGGGGTTCACAGGTACCACGTACACCGTGCGTTCTGTAGTACAGTTTGTTTTTAGATAATTGACGAGGATTAAGTCAATGAGTTCTCTGCCTTTCAGCAGCACAGGACTCTCACAGTGATAGCCGACAAGTGAATTACCTTGCTGATGCAAGTATACAAGGAACGGCAGCAAATCACAAGTGCACCTGAAAGGATTATAGCCCAACTCAATGCTAACTAGAGAAGGTACCCGTCTCAATGCCTCAATATCGGCGGCAGATACAGTCTTTATTTTGTTATACTTTAGATCCAAGCGAGTCAAGTTGGTGAGTGAGGAGATTGCATCGGTTGGTACCTGTTGCAACTCACAGTCGTTGATAGTCAGCGAAGTAAGAGCTGGAAGGTCCTGGAATGCACGCGGTGATATGCCTCGAATCTGCATACTGCTTATGTTCACAATGTCCAAGGAGGCTAAATTATACAAGAAATGATCAGGTAGATACCTAATTGAAGTGTGTGCGATGGTGAGTTCTCTCAGAGCTCGAAACGAGTGGAAACTCGGAAGTTCAATTGGTTTGCCATTTTTCTGACTCACTCCGAGGACCCTGAGTCGTTCCAGATTGGCACTCTGGTCCCGGAAGCCATCCAAGGGAAGACTTGTCAGTTGAGTTACGAGGATCGTCAGAGCTGATAGAGTCTGACCGGCAAACGCGCCTCTCTCCACCGACACAAGCTCAACCTCGCGGATGATTAACTGAAACGGAGTCACGCTGGCTGTGGCTGGTATGGCGTTTTTAGGGATCACTAGGGGATTTGAAGCATCCGTGGACGTGTTTCTCGCGGTGTATAAATCAAGAGACCACCAGGGATTCATTGTAAGGTTTAGGCTGTAAAACTGCGAGAAGTTAAATTCACTTGGGCCAACCATACACCTGAGTAAGAGGCTAGGCTCTTGAGTCCTACCTGTCAAAAAAACGAAACTTGAATGAAATACCCAAGTAGTACCGGAGTGTGTAGAGGCGCAGGAGCATCCTTCCGGAGGGTTAACGCAGACGGGCTGTTCCCAGTCGATTTCGTACGGATACGTCAACGGCAGAAAACACAACAGAAGCAGCACATTATTGACAGATGCGCCCTTCATTGACTCTGTGGACAAATTCACGAAAACAAAAGTTTAGGCTGCGGCTGCCTAAACACGAAAACGTTTTTTTTTTAATCAACAGATGTTTATGCTGTTCCCACTTGGCGTTTGGTGCCCTCCTTAATTTCACTGATTGACAGTGACATTCGCGAGATTGGCAGTGTTTTCATGTGGGAGTATTTGGCTAAAAGGTTGGTTCATACGCTAACATCAAGGGCGCCTTTGGAAAGCAGTTTTAAACTGAAATGGACTACCCTCTTTAAGAATTTATTAAATATAAATTTTGACAAAAATGACACCTAATGACGTCATGATGGCGTCAGTGCTCTAGACACAATTTCAGGTACTAATCTACGCATGTGTCAACTATAGCTATCAGGTATACAAATATTTGGGTTGATGTAAATGTTCAAAATGCCGGCTACAAAAACCAAAAAAAAACGTATACAAAACAAATGCTATGGGAAGAAATCTAACAAAGAAAACGATAACAGAAATATGTGTTTGTCACAAGACAAACAGAGCTGTTTTGGCTGTTCGGAAATGCATCTTGTTTGTCTTTGTACATGTAAGATACGGAGTAAAAAAATACACCTGTAATATTATTGCAACCTGATGACGTCACCATGTCACATCAATTTCTGTCTATACATTTTCATGAACTTACCCAATATCAACATGTACATTAACCTATAGATATGTAGCTTTTGGGCTTCAAAATGTGAACCTTTAATAAGGGACTAAAATTAAGTGTGGTTGACCGGTTTTAAACAGTATGTTTATTACCGGTTTGGAGTCTGGACGCTGATAATGACCCGAGTCGAAACCTAACTACCTATAATTGCAGAAACATTATACCCGAGCTTGAAATATATCACTCATATAGGCTTCAATTGAGTATTATAGTTGGCAAAATAAGATTGCCGAAACCTGACTATACCTAACATAAACTTATCGGCTATACCTAAACTTGAAACACTCACCAGCCATATCCAGAAAAGACGACACAGGTTAATCAAACCAATTGCACTACAAATTAATGTGGTTCTAACGTTTACTTTTCCTTTCATCAAAACTAATTTTATTTCGAAAGCAAGTTGTGTGGGCCTATAACCACTGCTGCTGTTATTCCACGAAATATAAAGTAAGCACAAGAGTTATTTTAGATGGTATACGAAACCAGGAAAATACCAACAAGGAAATTCTAACATGGTGGACAGTCATTGAAACTGACAATAAAAGGTCAAAAACAACAACGAATGTTCGACCCCGCTCACTTCCTTTTTTTCCTGCCCTTTTCCTATTACATGTATGTATAAACGCGCATGCGTGATAAGGTCTTGTGGAAGACCACGACTTGAACCTCGGTACACGTATACACTGTGTAATGTCAAACAGATTGGGAAAAATGCAAATATACTGTACAATATTATATTATTATATTATTATATTATTATATTATTATATTAAAACTATACATGTTGTATATTCCACTTTATTATTTAATACTTATTATATTATTCATTGTATTCATAGGGTAGCGTGTCTTGTTTATACGTGCACTCTAAAATGGATATATCATTAGAATGCGTCAGACAACTAAACATACTCACTTTATTACACTTCACTTCTCTATTAAAACCTACGCTTTTGCAGACAAAAAAATTAACAAACTACCACTCCAGGGAGCTAAGCGGAAACTCTTTTTTTCAAAAGAAAACAAAAAATATAAACAATTTTGTTCAAACGATAAGAGTTCGGTTATTTCTGCTGAGAGTTATACATTTGATTGCATTTAATTTCTTTACACAATCATAAATGCTGTCATGCTATAAACTGTGTATACATGTTTTGCCCGACTCATTTTGACGTGCTAGTTTTCCATGTCCATTTGATGAGGTTACGCCATAATTATGTCCTCGTCCTCTTATCTCTATGTCAGACACGTGATCTTGTCTCGAAGTACTGCCTGCGTCTTATGGCACCAAGTCACCCGACCAAAAGAGTCGCATTTGTTCAACCTGGGGCTATTCTAATTCCAAAAATGGCGCGACGCATGGGCCAAGATGGCTCAGCTTACTCTCTTTATATTAATAGATAACTCCATGGTTACGTCGCGGTATAAAAGTCTAAGTGCATGGGAACACACGGTATAATTACATGAAGGAATGTCGCGCAATGTACCGCGAGGCCGCAGAAGAAAATGTCCAATATGAACACGGTTACGGTGATCAAGTGTCACTTACAGGCTCTTACGGGTCGCTTCAAACCCACAACACCTCATCGGGACCATAAGTTTCGTACTTTTTCCTCTCAAACTATATTTATACGTATAGTACATTTTGTTCGTCGGATACGTCTAAACTATTGGTTGTGTTATGTCAAAGCTCGCGTTTGGATTATTATGTGGTGTATTCCGGAGTGATGTTTTAAGTTGTTGCCAGCATCTTGTCGCATCCTCCATGCTCCACTCCAAGCATGTAATCTTGTCTCGGAGGACCCTTAAGGTGGCCGGCAAGGCATCCACAGGTAGCGCCTCAAGCAGCACGAGTAGGAGATCAGTACCTCCAGGAAGGAGGCTAAATGAATCGGCATTAGTGGCTGGAACCACGCCTAGTGAGCCTTCCTCCAGCGTCCGTGTGCACGCCATGTTTAACTCTAACATACACTGGCCACAGGCGATAAACTCTGCGTCAAGGAGAACGACGACGGACCGGCTCGTCTCAATGGCGTTAGACACGTTCTCGAGCTTGTCTGCACCGACCAGGAAATCTCTAAAAGACAGACAGAGGCGAAAGTCATCTTCCCCTTCCATGTTTGGTATCATCTCGTTGACGACAAACTCAGTCGCACTTTCGTGGTGGCAAACGTATGCGTCGTATCTGAATTCGGTCTCTTGGCGGGAGGTATGGCGGGAAATACTTCTGTAATCAAAACGTCTGAACAAACTTACCCACCTCCTCTTCAGTTTCTTATACATCATCCAGGTGCTTGCCACACCCACTATGCTCACCACGACTGATACTATCACAGCGGGTATAATGATCCGATATGGCGAAAACGATATCACGATATCACCTCCCTCATATTTCTTGGTTGTATTGACGAGTGACAGTTCAGCTGAGATGGTTGTCGTGTCTACACTGCAGTTCGATTCGAGGTAGGAAGCAAGATCTGGCGATAACAATTGTGCTCCTAACATACGTGGTGGATTTTTACACGAATAGCCAGCGAAGTTGCTTCTTTTGCCGATGTGTATCGATGACTGGTGCAGCCAGTAAACGAAAGGTAGCAGTTCGCATGTGCACAAGAAGGGGCTTCCAGCTCCAAGACGAAACACCTCAAGGAATGTCATGTTTCTCAGAGCCGCCACCACCGCTGTATCAACCACCTCGATTCGATTACCTTCGGTGTAGCTCAGTCAGTCCCTGAAGCTCTCTCAAAATCCTGGCGTCCAAAGTCTTGATTTTGTTGTGGGAGAGGTCCAAGTGTTTCAGACTCCGGTGATCAGTCAATGTGGCAGGTAGCTCTGTGAAATCGTTGTGGCTGAGTTTTAAGCTCTCTAGTCGGGGAACGTTGTGGAGAACCAATCGAGGGAAGTCTTGGTCTTCAAGTAGCGCATTGGAGATATCCAAGTGCACAAGAGCAGGCAAGTTGGAGAAGGTATAGTTCAGAAGGTGCTTAAGTGGTGTGTTGCTTATAGTGATAGCCTGAAGCGCCTCAAAGGAGTGAAAACGAGGAGGCAAAATGGCACTGTTCTTATTAGTTAACACATCAAAGATGTTTATTCTGAGCAGTGAGGCGCTTTGCTCATGTGACGCTTTAACAGGTATACTTTTCAGACCCAAACCGGCAAAATTAACACTTTGTAGTTCAAGTCCTCGGAACACACCCACATTAATCGGGGATAGATTGTAAAATCCGTACAGCCCAAAACAGCAGGGTGAAGAATTGGAGAAAGACGCGAACGCGCCTTCTGGTACGGAGACTAGCTGGTTTGTTGACAAATAACTTTGCAGTTCCAGCTCGTAGTCCTCGGAAGGAAACTCTGTCACATTGGTAAAGTACGAGAAGAAGTCAGGGCTGCTAATCTCACAAGACGCAGCAAGGTAAGGTGGACCAAAGGTGTTATGCAAACATCGACATACCTGGCAAAAGTGACTGCTTAGAGTAGTCTCAATCCCCATACACCAGATGGCGATTATGACTAAAGCTTGTAGATAGAGAACACGGGTAAAGATAATGCATGTTGCCATCTTTGCGTCTAATTCATCCGGTGTACTACCCTCGATCGTCTCCTTTCTTGGGTCTTCTTGGGTAAACGTACGGTACACTTTCAAGAGAGTGTTGAATTGCAGGTGCAAGCGATGCCCGTTGTAAAATTCCAGATTGCAGTTTCAAGATTGCAGTTGTAAAATTGAAGTCATCTTCATAACAAAAATGCCTTCCCTTTTTCTGTCGAAATTATAATGTGTTTAGCTGCCCATATAGTATCAGTGACACTTTCATTTTGAGTTTGTTTATAACCGGACGTACAGGAGGTGGTTGCATGGTTGCATTGACGTCCCTAGCCATGAGTGTGATACAAAACGTCAACATGCACAGGGCAGGCATGTTTTTACATGTACATGTAGGCCTACCTGTACTACACGCACGTATCCCCAATTTTGTCGCCAGTCATGATGGCATCATGACAATGTTACGTCGGTCGTACCACGCAGGTGAGGTAAAAGTTCAATGTACAATATGATTCACATTGCTATTCAGAAAGAGGACGCTAGAAAACAATAAAGGCGCCATCATTTTTGCAATTATAGGGTACTTTTTAATGCATTTATTTTAATCTCAGGAATTTGCGGGCATTGTGATTTTTTTAAGAAGGTATCTCATCCAAAGAGAAATTGAGAAAGTAGAACCGAGACCTCCCATACAATAAGATCTAGCAAAGCACGACATGAACAGCGCACATCATTTTATTTGTGTTGTCGGGGGCAAGTTTTCGCCAACCTAGAGTTGGACAAAATGTGTGAAAGCATCATCGCATGCAGCGGGAGCGGTGACAACCTTATAGGTGTTATCACTTTGTTTTCAAAAAAAAAACCGCTTAAAAATGGCCACTAATATTTTTTTAATGGGTTAATTATGTGGTAACGGTGGTAACAAGCAAATTAGCGGCCATTTATTTTGAAGGGTGCATAACACCTAAAACTGAGCCGCCCTCGTTGCAATAATGTTATTAAATATTTTACAACTAGGTGAGAATGCGCACGCTACTTGTATATACAGGGGTGGACCAAAGAAGGAACCAGAACGGCCTATTTTCAGTACCCTCTGACCTACAAAACTAGTTTGGATAGACGGGGAATCTTTGTACATGAAAACCAAGATCACTCGATTCAGTCCTGTGGTTTTCATTCAAGGGACCTATTTCTGGAACCAAGTCATTGGCCAACAGGCCGTCAACAGAACTGAAGCGCGACGGCAATGAATGGTCTAGTCATTTGCCCTTAAAACAGAAACCTTATAAATTAGCAAAGACCATGAGAACCATTTCGCGTACTAACACTACTAGAACATCAGTTTTTGCCCTTTTAATCATCATTTAATCATAAATCTAATTGAGTGCTTTAACGGTATTATAATTATAAATTATATTATATATTCAACTTTGACCGACATTCGGTGACAATATCAAGTTGGTCCCCCAGTGTTTTGTGCAGATTTGTGTGACTCGAGTCGAGTTGAGCCAGGAAGTAGAGTCAAGTCGAGTCACAGTAAAGTGAGTCCCCCTATTCGAGTCGTGTCCAATACTTGCCCCAATACAACTTAATTAACGTCACGAATATTTGAACACTATATAATAAATAAACAAACACAACTAGGAAATTAATTAATTTTGTTGGCATTTTTAAACTAGAAATCGCCTAAAGCCAATATGGTGATGATATTAACACGAATTGGAAAAAAAATGTATTTAGTAGTCCGGTTCCGGGGTGCTATTTTGTGTGCTACAGAACCACATAGTGGCAGTCCGCGCGACGAACCATTTTTACAATCGAGTATATTTACTTGGTAAATGAGATTGCCGTAACCTGACTATACTTAAAAAAACCTATACATAAACTTGAAACATACCACTCACCAGCCATATCCAGAAAAGACGACACAGGATAATACAACCGATTGCACTACAAAGTGATTTTATTTGCAATTTTTCTTCATCAAAACTCTGTGTATTTCGAAAACAAATTTTGTATCTACAGCTGCTGTTTTTTTCTAAATATAATGTAAAGCACAAGTTTCCGCTTTCATTCTTGTTGGTGGTTAAACTTGCGTAATGTAAAACGGATCTTTTTTAATACAAATATACAACTAATAGGCAGTTCTTAAATAGCGCACCTATCTACCAAGCTTAGTACTTAAGGCGCTCTTACATTATTACCCCGGTCATTGGGCCCATGAAACATTCCAAATACCATATTTGCTCCATGGGGAGCATACAGCTGATGCTGCCATTTCAGCGCAAAGCAGCTATAAATCAACCACAATAACCATCTCTGCCCTCACAGGTACCCCTTAACTCCTGGGTGGAGAGAAGCAATGAGTGACAAAGTGCCTTGCCCAAGGGTGCACGCACCGTAGTCCCAGGCCGAATTCGAACCCACAACCTGTAGATTTACCTACAGATTACAAATCCAATGCCCCAGACCACGAGGCCACGGCACTCCACATCGACAGAATGCTCTTGTATTTAGCGCCACTTCACCGTTGGAATCTCTCAATCTCCTGACGACGGGCAGAGCATTCTGTCCAAACCGTTCTATTCAGAACTACACAACTACCACATACCGCAAATTATTTATCTTAATGCCTTTTCGCCTTGCAAACTTTTAAATCTCACAAAGATATACTGTTATGAGGGCCTTTTATTTCGATCTTAACAAGATCTTTTTCTTCTCTAACCCTAACCCTACCTAACCCTACCCTACTTTTTACTACTAGTAGTAAAAAGTAGTATGCAGTACTCTCACTGACTTGTGTGCAATGCCTGTAGTAATTTTTAGTATTTGGTACTTCACCCCTTATTGCACTCGTAGTACTTTTTAGCATTGGGTCCCTCTGCTTGCCGAGTGTGCATGGCCCATGTATGCTGTGTAAGGTGTTCTAAACTCTACAGCAAAAATTACACTTGGGACACAGCAATGGGTCAAGGCTGGACTACTGCATTTTTTGCCAGGTAAGTGACCTGTATTGCCACTATTAGTATTTTGTAGTTGGCAGTATCTGTACTCTGTCAGTACACACCCAATCACCAGTCACTGAGAGACCCAATGCTACAAAATACTAAGTAGTATTCTGTAGTACGCAGTTCTTTAGCCCAAAGTAAGGCCTAGGGGGTTAGGGCTAAAGAAGATCTTGTTAAGATCGAAATATTAGGCCCCTTAACTTATTTGATTTGTACATTTCAGGTCATTCCAGCCAGTAAGCAGTTTGCAGCAGTTTAAATCTTATTCAAAGATATACTGTAAATTATTATAGGCTACGCAGTACACGCACAAATCTTTAATCATCTTCTGTTATTTACAACTTTAATTCACTTTGTGCGCGACTGATTATGTATTTATCCGTTTTATTTACACGGTAGCACATTGCGTGTTTCGTGCACTCTCAAATACCTGGTCACATAATACCGAACATGTACTTGTTTAAAACCAATCCACCAAATTTTTGTATTCCGTTAATAAAACGCGTCAGACAAGCAAACATACTCCTAAATTATTACACTTCATTTTTTTCTACTTTGAAAAACACCATTCTTAATAATAACCACACAAACTACCATAGAGAACTAAGCGGAAACTCTTTTTAGAAAAACGAAATATGAAAATGTAAACAAATGTTGTTAAAATCAGAAGAGTTAAACCATTTTTTGCTGTATTGTATTCGCATTTTTCTTGCACACCAAATATGCTGTCATAACTGTACATGTACTGCCCGACTCGTTTTTAACATGCTAGTTTTCTATGTCCATTTGCTGAAGTTGTCTTGGTCTTGCAGCCTGAATGGAGTCTACGAGTTGACGCCAGCATCTTTCCTCGTCCTCTTGCCTCCATTTGAGACACGTGATCTTGTCTCGAAGTACTGTCAAAGTGGTTGGTAAGGCATCCACTGGAAGAGCGTCAAACAACACGAGTAGGAGACCAGCCGCACCGTCCATGATAGCGGCGTTACCAGCGGCCGCTCTGGCGACTGGAGCGGCGCCTACACCTGCCTCCAGCATCCGGGTACTAGCCATGTCCAACTCCAGCATGCACTGGCCGTTTTCAATAAAGTTAGCATCGAGGAGGAATATTACCAGCCGACTAGACTTTATCGCAGTCGCTATATTGTTCAACTTGTTGACGCCGAGGATAAAGTCTCGAAAGGACAAACACAGGCGGAAGTTATTAGGCTCTCCCTCCAGGCGCTGTACCATCTGTTCGGAGACGAAGTTGTCCATTTCGCTATGATGGCAGATGTAAGCATCGTATGCGTGCCTCTCTCCATCATCTTCATAGCCATTGTTATCCCGACGATTACATCTTCTGAATAGTCCAACCCACCTCCGCTTCATCTTTCTGTGCACAACCACAACTACCACCAACACTGCAATGCCTGGAACCACAACAGCCGAGATGATGAAGATAGACAGGCGTGTGACTGTGGAGGAGTCTACGAAATCCCGCGTTGTGTGGTTCACATGTACCACGTACACCGTGCGTTCTGTAGTACAGTTTATTTTCAGATAATTGACGAGGATTAAGTCAGTGAGTTCTCTGCCTTTCAGCAGCACAGGACTCTCACATTGATAGCCGACAGGTGAATCACTTTGCTGCAAGTATACAATGAACGGCAGCAAATCACAAGTGCACCTGAAAGGATTATAGCCTAACTCGATGCTAACTAGAGAAGGTACCCGTCTCAATGCCTCAACATCGGCGGCAGATACAGTCTTTATGTTGTTATACTTTAGATTCAAGAGAGTCAAGTTGGTGAATGAGGAGATTACATCGGTTGGTACCTGTTGCAACTCACAGTGGCGGATAGTCAGACTAGGAAGAGTATGAAGGCCCGGGGATGGTGGCGGTAATCCGCATCGAGTCTGCGTATTGCGTAAATGCACCGTGTGCAAAGAGACTAAATTATACAAGAAATGGTCAGGTAGATACCTAATTGGAGTGTTCATGATAATAAGTATTCTCAGAGCTTGAAACGAGTGGAAGCTCGGAAGTTCGATTGGTTCGCCATTTTTCTGACTCACACCGACGACCCTGAGTCGTTTCAGATTGGCACTCTGGTCCCGGAAGCCATCCAAGGGAAGACTTGTCATCAGTTGAGTTGCTTCGATCGTCAGAGCTGAAAGAGTCCGACCGGCGAACGCGCCTCTCTCCACCGACACAAGCTCAACGTTGTGGATGATTAACTGAAACGGAGTCACGCTGGCTGTGGCTGGTATGGCGTTTTTATGGATCACAAGGGGATTTAAAGCATCCGTGGACCTTCTCTGCGCGGTGTATAATTCAAGAGACCACCAGGGATTCACTGTAAGGTTTAGGCTGTAAAACTGCGAGAAGTTAAATCCACTTGGGCCAACCATACACCTGAGCGAGAGGCTAGGCTCTTGAGTCCAACCTGTGAAATAAATGAAACGTGGATGCGTATTTGTATATACAGAATAACCGGACTGTGTCGAGCCGCAGGAGCATCCTCTAGGAGGGTTAACGCAGACGGGCTGTTCCCAGTCGATTTCGTACGGATACGTCAACGGCAGAAAACACAACAGAAGCAGCACATTATTGACAGATGCGCCCGCCATTGACTCTGTGGACAAATGCACGAAAACAAAAGTTTAGTCTGCGGCTGCCTAAACATGAAAACGTTTTTTAAAAATCAACAGGGGTTAATACTGTTCCCACTTGGCGTTTGGTGCCCTCCTTAATTTCACTGACTGACAGTGACATTCGCGAGATTGGCAGTGTTTTCGTGTGGGAGTAATTGGCTAAAAGGTCGGTTCATACGCGAACATCAAGGGCGCCTTTGGAAAGCAGTTTTAAACTGAAATGGACTACCCTCTTTAAGAATTCATTAAATATAAAGTTTGACAAAAATGACACCTAATGACGTCATGATGGCGTCAGTGCTCTATAGACACAATTTCAGGTACTAATCTACGCATGTGTCAACTATAGCTATCACATGAAGCACGATATGTGGCAGAGAAACCCCCCCCCCCCCCCCCCCCCCCTCTTTTGTGTTGACCATTGTGTTCCCGGAATCTCAGGAATTCCTTTTAGGTTTCAAGGGGGGATGGGTTAGGTTACAATAGTGTTGAGTGCGTATAAAGTATAGGGATAAGAGGCGGGTACCCCTCTGCCACACATCGTGCTGGCTGGGTATAAGCTATCAGGTATACAAATATTTGGGTTGATGTAAATGTTCAAAATGCCGGCTACAAAAACAAACAAAAACGTATACAAAACAAATGCTATGGGAAGAAGTCTAACAAAGAAAACGAGAAAAGAAATATGTGTTTGTCACAAGACAAACAGAGCTGTTTTGGCTGTTCGGAAATGCATCTTGTTTGTCTTTGTACATGTAGGATACGGAGTAAAAAAATACACCTGTAATATTATTGCAACCTGATGACGTCACCATGTCACATCAATTTCTGTCTATACATTTTCATGAACTTACCCAAAATCAACATGTACATTAACCTATAGCTAGTTAGGCTTCAAATATGAACCTTTTAATAAGGGACTAAAATTAAGTGTGGCTGACCGGTTTTAAACAGTATGTTTATTACCGGTTTGGAGTCTGGACGCTGATAATGACCCGAGTCGAAACCTAACTACCTATAATTGCAGAAACATATACCCGAGCTTGAAACATATCACTCATATAGGCTTCAATCGAGTATTATAGTTGGCAAAATAAGATTGCCGAAACCTGACTATACCTATAACAGAAACTTATAGTCCTACCTAAACTTGAAACACTCACCAGCCATATCCAGAAAAGACGACACATACCAATTGCACTACAAATTAATGTGGTTCTAACGTTTACTTTTCCTTTCGTCAAAACTAATTTTATTTCGAAAGCAAGTTGTGTGGGCCTAATAGGCCGTGTTACGTGACCCAAAAATATGCTCAGAAAAATAATCCGTGGTACCAGTTTGGGAACAAAAATAAATTGGGTGATTCTACTCAGTTTGATGTCCTGAATCCGAAAATCAATGTTGTCGGTTGCAGGGAATGGAACATAACCTACTTTTTGGGGCCCAAAATCAGAATTTTGGGCGCAGTCTCTAAATCTGCGCTATCAAAATTGCATTTGCACAAGTACCGTCGGCCTATTTCTCAGTTTTTACTAGTCTCTTTGCAGAACAACCCCCAATTACTCGTGCATTGGAACTAATGGAATAGCTAAATAGAAGGCAATCGACTGGTGGTGGCACGATTGGCCAATTGAGGCACGATCAACCGACAGCGAATGCAGCGCGATCCGATTCGGGCCTACCTGCTGTATCTCCCCATGATCACAGCAGCGCACGCAATGGGCGGTTCGCGCAGGTTAGCAGTTCGTGCAGATTAGCAGTTCGCGCCGCGCAGAAAGACTGAATTGCGCCCAACGCGAGTTCTAAATGTCTGTCCTAAATGTAAAAATGACAGTTGGCTTAGTTTTCCAAAAATCTTTATGTAACTTATTTTTGCATTCAATATAGTCTGGTCTAATTGGCACTTCTTTGAACCCTATAGTTGGTCATGATTTTCATTATGAAGCCTGTAAAAGAGGGTAGGTTAATATTTCAGTTTACCAACAATTTTCCAAAAAACTATTTTCGGTTGATATTATGCTATACATGGGATACTTTATTGGCAATTGTACTTCCTACAGGTGGTCGGTAGTAGCAATAATATACATCATGCCAAAACAATTCAGGACTATACTATACTGCCTACTGGCATACATAAATTGAAGTCTTGCTGTTAAGTCCGGCAGATTGGTGAAACAAACATGGTAAAAATGATAAAAGCATGGAACTTGTCACACAATCAAAATATTATGTCTTTAGAATATAAATGTACATTTGCCCCTTGAAAAAAATATAACAGGCATTTTCAAAAAATTCTAAATGGCTACCATTGCATGTTATTCTACCTATATTTTTCCTAAGGTCAAATCTACGATGGCCCGAGAGCGGAGAGCCAAATATTTTTCTTATAACACACTCTGAATGTGTGCCAAAATTCATGCTTTTATCCCCAAGTAAACAATTCTATCATAATTTTGCAGTTGGAGTAAACTGACCAATACCACAGCTTATACAAAACACCACATGTGTGACTCGCACAAAATAATGAACATTCAGTTTATTTACAGCTACATATAATTGTTCAGATGGGGTCTATTCCTGTGTCATCATCCGGTAAATAAAATTGGTGCTGTCGGTACAGTCAAGTACTGCACTGAAGGGCTACTCCAATTCCAGATTGAAATTTTCATCCATTGATCCAGAAGATATGCTGTAAAAAAAACTAAAAAAACAAACTGTAATTTGTTCATTCAAGAAAGATATTCTAATCAGAAGAGAATTTCTGAGTGCAATTTAACTTGCCTGTAAAACGCAGTGGCTATCGTTATAATGGCCTATGGCAGTTGACGAGCTGATTCCCAGACATACCCAGGCCGACACATTGACAATAATATTTTGATATTAATCTTGGAACCGCACTGGTTGATATTAGCCAGGTTCCAAGAGTGAAAGGTCCAGAGTATTGTCATTTTTAGGGAATCAGATAGCTACTACGTTGTTGCCTAAAAATATCAATACAAATCACCAATGGCAAAAAAATATTACGATAGTGCTAGAACTATATAACATAAGGCACCCTATTAGGGGTATAAACATCCCCTGCCTGACCCTTCCCCCATACTTTGCAATAAAATGACATTTCCATCTTTGGTGGTTAACAGTTTTGGGTGGATTCTTCTGTGGTTATGGGAAGTATTGCGAACCACTGTGCTGATGTTCTTTGGCGCCTTGCAAAATTGGGAACCGATTTCAAAATTTAAAAAACCCAAAAACCCTTGCCTAAAATACGACAAATATATTTGTTAATATAATACTATAGCTCCATTCCTTGTTTTTGTTCTTACTTTCCACATAAGTCCTTTTCGCTGCAGACCGTGGCAACTCCCGTGTGGAAAAAACAATGCGACACACGACGACACAACTCCGACCAGGCATAATCGGTTGTATTCGCCTTCGCCGCGCTGGTCGCGTCGTGGCATTGATTTTCATACACCAATTTCATGTTATTTACACTTGTCATTTTTTTTCTCATAACTTTCCAGGTACTAACTTACTTCTTCACATACAAAAATGCGGTTTCTGAATCTGTGCCATCGGCAGAAGCTTGAAGAATGATGATTCTCTCCATTTGACGAGAAAATTTGACTCACGCATGGCGCATGCATTTGTTTACATATAGTGCGCCACCTATCGACACACTTTTGTATGGAAAGCCGCATCTTTCAGAAATCGATCGTAAATAATGGGATGGGGGACATAACTTTGTATAGTTTAAATTTATTTTTAAGATGCATCCTTCTCACCAAAATGATTTCGAAATGTATATCAATTTGTGAAATGTAAGTGGGGGTGGGGGCTACTATTATTAGCCTAAATAAATTCATTGTCACTTTTCGTTTCTTTTTGTCAATATGGCTGTCCATACTGTGCCTGTTGCGACGTCATCGATTCAAGGACCAAAAACGGGTCTTTCGAGGCCTAATTTCACCCCTTTGTTCCATTCCCTTGCTCCGACAACATGGATTTTTGAATTCGCAGTGGTTCAATATATGTGTATGGGAATTTTCATTCTGTTCCCCGTCAGGTACCACCAGGCAACACGAAAAACGGGGACGTAACACGGCCTATAACCACTGCTGCTGTTATTCCACGAAATATAAAGTAAAGCACCAGAGTTATTTTAGATGATATACGAAACCAGGAAAATATCAACAAGGAAATTCTAACATGGTGGACAGTCATTGAAACTGACAATAAAAGGTCAAAAACAACAACGAATGTTCGACCCCGCTCACTTCCTTTTATTCCTGCCCTTTTCCTATAATAACGCGCATGCGTGATAAGGTCTTGTGGTAGACCATGACTTGAACCTCGGTACACATGTACATGTACACTCACATTGTGTAATGTAACCATGGAGGAATATTCCTCCATGGTCAAACAGAGTGGGGAAAATAGGTTTTTAATGCAGATATACTGTAAAATATTATACACATATGGACTGGCAATAAGGTCACTAGAGCACGCCTATTCCCCCGAAGGACTGTGAGTGACCAGAAGGGGGACCTATTTCCCGAGGCCGAAGGCCGATGAAAATAGGTCCCCCTTCTGGTCACTCACAGGCCCGAGTGGGGATAGACCACTGACCTCAACACCTGGACAGATCATTGTCCATATTCTGCTGTGCTAACACTTGAAGTCGGCGCGAACTGGAAGTGCAACATGGCGTCACTGCTGTGAGCCAATGAAATGTCCAGTTGTAGAGGTCAGTGGATTTACCAACCAACTGAACTCTACACCTGGACATTTCATTGGCTCACAGCAGTGACGCCATGTTGCACTTCTCTGCATGCCGACTTCAAAATGAAACAATGGATGATCTGTCCATGTATAGAGGTCAGTGGGATAGACGTGCTCTAGCGCCCGAATCACGCCAGTCCATGTGTTTTATAACACACTTCGGTCTAAAAAATCCAGACGCCGCCATTTTTCATATTAAGATGAGCCTGGCAAAATTTTGAGGGCGCTGTAACCAGTCAACATTTTAAGTCTATATAGCTGCGTTCCAATCGCATCGTGTTTATCGTGTTCACGAGTTCACGAGTCGAAACGTATAATGGCGTTCTAATCGCCTGGTAACTCGTGTTCACCAGTGGTGAACTCGAGGTGGATTTGTTTCTCTCTATTAGCCTCTGTCATGAAATGACGAAAATCAACCGAAGAGGGCGTTTTGCGGAAATTTGTCAATATGGCTTCCGAGCTCGCGCGTAAAACTAACGTAAGTAGCTATACCATGGAGGAAAGACAACAGATAGTTAGTGAATGGCGGGGGAAATACTTAATAAAAAATTGCCAATCATAAAACTAGATTTTCTTTCCTGCACTTGAAAAGACCCGCCGTGTATTTATGCTCCTTAGAAAACCGGTTAGGCCCAATTAACATTTAAACAAAACAACAAATTCAGTGGCACTGAACTGAAGCTTTATTTGACGGAAAGCCATATTTGAATGCCATACAGTAAACAAACAACTTGATACATGTACAAGCAATATTATTTTTGTATTTTTAATTATTTTTTGACATCAAATATAAATTTGGGGCTTTACACACAAGCACTTGGTTCACATAATTACTATATGGACGTTAAACCTCAAAATTCCTGATCCTGCAATGTTAATTTAAAAACCAGTTTTAAATACTGTCACATTAAATGTACAGACGCCTGTGAAATCTAGTAATATTTTACCCTTTTATTGACCTGACATTAAAAGAAGTTCGTAAATATTAAACTTGGATTTTCCAAGAATTATTCAATTGCGCCACGACCAATTAGGGAGCACTCGGTCGATTGTGTGCACAATTTCTGGACGCCACCGTTTTGGTTTTTTTTTCGGACTAAGCTTACACCTAAATTGTTAACAGAGGGTAAATAGCAAGCATTAATAACATTAACATGAATTTGCAGGTTGTCAACAAAGAAGTATGGCAACATTGCATGAGGAAAGTCTGCCCAACATTAACTGTTTATAAACAATGTAAACGTCGAAGTACAGCTATAGCTCTCCCAAAGGTCGAGTTGTCTCAACGGGCGAGTTGTCTCAACGGTCGACTTGTCCCGAGTCGTGTTGTCTCAACGGTCGACTTGTCTGACATCCGCTAGCTACGCACGTACGTATATAGCGCAGCACGCTTTCACAAACTGACCATTTTTTCAGTCGCTGTTTCTTTCTCTTTCGTAATTTTACGGTTTTGGATGACATTTAGCCTTATGCCTACGGTTTATCCTTTCGAAATAACCACAGCCTTTAGAGCTCCGTCGTAAGCCATAAAGTTCTGACATCGACGACACACGTGTTGCTGTTGGTAAGCGCCGCCATTTTGACAATTTTCCGCGCGTTGACCTTTTAGAAAGGTCATGACAGAGGCTAATGTTCACGACTTCATAAACGATGAAATACTCGCGCATGCGTGTTGGTTCACGTACGAGTTCTCGCACGAGAATGTATGGAATTCCAAAGACGACAAAACTGCGTCGCGTCGTGTCGTCGCCCCGACGGCACGGGGAGGGACTGTCGCCCCTCCCCGTCGTGCCGTCGTGTCTCTCCGTCGTGCCGTCGCCCTGTCACGTCGTGCTGTCGCGTCGTGCCGTCGCGTCGTGCCATCGCGTCGTCGTGAGTAAACAATGTATTGCACTGATAAGCAAAGCCACATGTCATGATTCTCTCGGGGCGACGGCACGACGCGACGCAGTCTTGTCGTCTTTGGAATCTCACGAGAATGTCCTTACCGCACAACTAAACTTGACCGTGCGCGTGCGTCTTGGTGAGTAGCGTTTGGAATGCAACCCACTCGTGAATATGAAGAAATTCACGGTGAACACGATAAATACGACGCGATTGGAACGCAGCATTATGCCATGCCCGCTTCGGGAACTATTTCCCGCAAATTTACGGTGGCGCAAATCTCATGCACTAGCCTATATTAGTTAACCCCACGTGACCGTGTTTCAGCCAACCAGAATACAGAACTAGCAAGAGGTGTGTTATAATTACAGTTATTTACAACTACAAGTTGTATATTTCACTCTATACAGCGACTTATTATTGTTTAATACTTTTTTTTTATTTAATTATTTTATTCATAGGGTAGCGTGTCTTGTTTATTATGTGCACTCTAATATCGATATATCATTAGAATGCGTCAGACAACTAAGCATAGGGTCCTACTCACTTCATTAAACTTAATGTCTCTATTAAAACCTACGCTTTTGCAGACACAAAAATCAACAAACTACCACTCCAGGGAGCTAAGCGGAAACTCCTTTTTTCAAAGAAAAACAAGAAATGTAAAAACAATTGTTCAAATGATAAGAGTTCGGTTATTTTTGCTGAGAATTATACATTTTATTGCATTTAATTTCTTTACACAATCATAAATGCTGTCATGCTATAAACTGTGTACATGTTTTGCCCGACTCATTTTGACGTGTTAGTTTTCCATGTCCATTTGATGAGGTTACGCCATAATATGTCCTCGTCCTCTTATCTCTATGTCAGACACGTGATCTTGTCTCGAAGTACTGCCTGCGTCTCACGACGCCAAGTCACCCGACCAAAAGAGCCGCATTTTTTCAACATGGGGCTATTCTAAACCCAAGATGGCGCGACGCATGGGCCAAGATGGCTCAGGTTACTCTCTTTATATTAATAGATAACCCCATGGTTACCTCGCGGTATAAAAGTCTAAGTGCATGAAAACACACGGTATAATTACATGAAGGAATGTCGCGCCAAGTACCGCGAGGCCGCGGTATAAAGAGTCCAATATGAACACGGTTACGGTGAACAAGTGTCACTTACAGGCACTTACGGACCGCTTTAAATCCACAACACCTCGGGACCATAAGTTTCGTACCTTTTCCTCTCAAACTATATAGTACATTTTGTTCGTCGGATACGTCTAAACTATCGGTTGTGTTATGTCAAAGCTCGCGTTTGGATTATTATGTGGTGTATTCCGGAGTGATGTTTTAAGTTGTTGCCAGCATCTTGTCGCATCCTCCATGCTCCACTCCAAGCATGTAATCTTGTCTCGGAAGACCCTAAAGGTGGCCGGCAAGGCATCCACAGGTAGCGCCTCAAGCAGCACGAGTAGGAGATCAGTACCTCCAGGAAGGAGGCTAAATGAATCGGTATTAGTGGCTGGAACCACGCCTAGTGAGCCTTCCTCCAGCGTCCGTGTGCACGCCATGTTTAACTCTAACATACACTGGCCACAGGCGATAAACTCTGCGTCAAGGAGAACGACGACAGACCGGCTCGTCTCAATGGCGTTAAACACGTTCTCGAGCTTGTCTGCACCGACCAGGAAATCTCTAAAAGACAGGCAGAGGCGAAAGTCATCTTCCCCTTCCATGTTTGGTATCATCTCGTTGACGACAAACTCAGTCGCACTTTTGTGGTGACAGACGTATGCGTCGTATCTGAATTCGGTCTCTTGGCGAGAGGTATGGCGGGAAATACTTCTGTAATCAAAACGTCTGAACAAACTTACCCACCTCCTCTTCAGTTTCTTATACATCATCCAGGTGCTTGCCACACCCACTATGCTCACCACGACTGATACTATCACAGCGGGTATAATGATCCGATATGGCGAAAACGATATCACGATATCACCTCCCTCATATTTCTTGGTTGTATTGACGAGCGACAGTTCAGTTGAGATAGTTGTCGTGTATACACTGCAGTTCGATTCGAGGTAGGATGCAAGATCTGGCGATAACAATTGTGCTCCTAACATACGTGGTGGGTTTTTACACGAATAGCCAGCGAAGTTGCTTCTTTTGCCGATGTGTATCGATGACTGGTGCAGCCAGTAAACGAAAGGTAGCAGTTCGCATGTGCACAAGAAGGGGCTTCCAGCTCCAAGACGAAACACCTCAAGGAATGTCATGTTTCTCAGAGCCGCCACCACCGCTGCATCAACCATCTCGATTCGATTACCTTCCAGGTGTAGCTCAGTCAGTCCTTGAAGCTCTCTCAAAATCCTGGCGTCCAAAGTCTTAATTTCGTTGTGGGAGAGGTCCAAGTGTTTCAGACTCCGGTGATCAGTCAATGTGGCGGGTAGCTCTGTAAAATCATTGTGGCTGAGTTTTAAGCTCTCTAGTCGGGGAACGTTGTGGAGGACCAATCGAGGGAAGTCTTGGTCTTCAAGTAGTGCATTGGAGATATCCAAGTGCACAAGAGCAGGCAAGTTGGAGAAGGTATAGTTCGGAAGGTGCTTAAGTGGCGTGTTGCTTATACTGATAGCCTGGAGCGCCTCAAAGGAGTGAAAACGAGGAGGCAAAATGACACTGTTGTTATTAGTTAACACATCAAAGATATCTATTCTGAGCAGTGAGGCGCTTTGCTCACGTAACGCCTCAACAGGTAGACGTTTCAGACCCAAACCGGAAAAATTAACGCTTTGTAGTTTAAGTCCTCGGAACACACCCACATTAATCGGGGATAGATTGTAAAATCCGTACAGCCCAAAACAGCAGGGTGATGAATTTGAGAAAGACACGAACGCGCCTTCTGGTACGGAGACTAGCTGGTTTGTTGACAAATAACTTTGCAGTTCCAGCTTGTAGTCCTCGGAGGGAAACTCTGTCACATTGGTAAAGTACGAGAAGAAGTCGGGGCTGCTAATCTCACAAGACGCAGCAAGGTAAGGTGGACCAAAGGTGTTATGCAAACATCGACATACCTGGCAAAGGTGACTGCTTAGAGTAGTCTCAATCACTATACACCAGATGGCGATTATGACTAAAGCTTGTAGATAAAGAACACGGGTAAAGATAATGCATGTTGCCATCTTTGCGTCTAATTCATCCGATGTACTACCCTCGATCGTCTCCTTTCTTGGGTCGTCTTGGGTAAACGTACGGTACACTTTCAAGAGAGTGTTGAATTGCAGGTGCAAGCGATGCCCGTTGTAAAATTCCAGATTGCAGCTGTAAGATTGCAGTTGTAAAATTGAAGTGATCTTCATACAAAAAAATGCCTTCCCTTTTTCTGTCGAAATTATAATGTGTTTAGCTGCCCATATAGTATCAGTGACACTTTCATTTTGAGTTTGTTTATAACCGGACGTATGGGAGGTGGTTGCATGGTTGCATTGACGTCCCCTGTGATATACCAAACGTCAACATGCACATACAGACATGTTTTTACATGTACATGTACCTGTACACGCACGTATCCCCAATTTTGTCGCCAGTCATGATGGCATCATGACAATGTACGTAAAAGTTCAATGTATTATGATTCACATTGCTATTCAGAAAGAGGACGCGAGAAAACAATAAAGGCGCCATCATTGTTGCAATTATGGGGTATACTTTTTATTGCATTTATTTTAATCTCAGGAAATTTCGGGCATTGTGATTTTTTAAGAAGGTATCCCATCCAAAGAGAAATTGAGAAAGTCGAACTGAGACCTCCCATACATTAAGATCTAGCAAAGCGCGACATGAACAGCGCACATAATTTTATTTGTGTTGTCGGAGGCAAGTTTTCGCCAACCTAGAGTTGGACAAAATGTGTGAAAGCATCATCGCATGCAGCGGGAGCGGTGACAACCTTATAGGTGTTATCACTTTGTTTTCAAAAAAAAAACCGCTTAAAAATGGCCACTATTATTTTTTTAATGGGTTAATTATGTGGTAACGGTGGTAACAAGCAAATTAGCGGCCATTTTTTTTGAAGGGTGCATAACACCTAAAACTGAGCCGCCCTCGTTGCAATAATGTTCTTAAATATTTTACACCTAGGTGAGAATGCGCACGCTACTTGTATATACAGGGGTGGTCCAAAGAAGGAACCAGAACGGCCTATTTTCAGTACCCTCCGACCTACAAAACTACTAGTTTGGATAGACGGGGAATCTTTCTACATGAAAACCAAGATCACTCGATTCAGTCCTGTGGTTTTCATTCAAGGGACCTATTTCTGGAACCAAGTCATTGGCCAACAGTCCGTCAACAGAACTGAAGCGCGACGGCAGTGAATGGTCTACTCATTTGCCCTTAAATTAAAACAGAAACCTTATAAATTGGCCAAGACCTTGAGAACCATTTCGCGTACTAACACTACTAGAACATCAATTTTTGCCCTTTTAATCATCATTTAATCATAAATCTAATTGAGTGCTTTAACGGTATTATAATTATAAATTATATTATATATTCAACTTTGACCGACATTCGGTGACAATATCAAGTTGCTCCCCCAGTGTTTTGTGCAGATTTGTGTGACTCGAGTCGAGTTGAGCCAGGAAGTATAGAGTCAAGACGAGTCACAGTAATACCCCAGTCACAATTGGCTTGCGATGGGTTTGCGATTAGTTTGCGGCGGATTTCTAGGCATTTTCGGCCGGGGCCCCACAGGACTCCTTGCGGCTGCCGGGTCATTTTTTGGCATCGGGCGGGCATCGAGTTACTTTTAACTCGGACTTAAAACCTGGTGCGGCGTTTCGCATCGCAAACTGATCGCCAATAAATCGGTCGATGCCTAGCCGATGTCCGGCAGGGCATCGCACACGTCGGGCGGGCGCCGAGCCAAATTTTGGACAACCCAGACAATCAATATATCGGCCAGGCGCCGCCCACACGCCGGCCGGGTCCCGCCAGGCGTCCGGCCGATTTGGCGGTGCCTGGCCGGAAATCGGCCGGGGGCCAGACGGCGCCCTGCCGGCGCCCAGCCTGAAATCGGTCATGCATCGGCCGGGGCTCGCAGGGTAAAAAAGCGGCTCATCTACATCTACACACAGTACCCTAATTGCACTGCTGCTTTGTTCGGGCCCCAGAATCTATACTAGAGTTTTAGATATGGGGAGATTCGAGAGAAGAAACCGGAGCCCGAACAAACCAACATCGGGTGGTAAAGCGGTGGGGTGCCCATAAGAAAAACTTGCGCGCATTTGCTCAATGACACGCTGAACGTAGCCTTCAACACACAAAACGTCAGACAAATCCAGGCTGTTCCTCCAAACTTTACGCTGTTCACGAAAAGTGGTAGGTGGTTTTAACCCACCTCGCCCGGCATTTTAAACTTGAAATAAATCCCTTTCAAGTAGTGATATTTGTCAAACCATTTATATCCGAGCCGATAGGGCTCTTTTCGATTACAAAATTGGTTCAAAGGCCAAAAAAGTGTCTTTCCTATGGAGGTCAACACAAATTTATCATTTTTTTCGCGGGTCGTCTCACTAAATCGAACAGCACAATCGTTTGAAGCCCCCTTTGGTTCCACCTCGCACGCAAGATTAAGCCTTATAGTATGTTCTTTCATTTGATATAACAATAGTTTCTATTGGTCGAAAGGACTTTAGGGCTCTTTTGAGTCCAATCATTGTATCCCTCTCTAAAAAGGCGGCGACCTCTATAATTTATGCTAAGTGGCCTATAGTCTGGTAGCTGAAATTTCTCATAATATGGTTCTATGCGCGTTGCTGCAAACGGGAACTAGACTATCCACACACACCACGTTGTCGTGGAAGAATCCTCGTCAGCTTACTTCGGTTATATTGCCTCGATTTGTTCCATTTCTCTTCATTCTTACCTTAAGAAACCTTTCTTGAGCATGCTGATAGATAGTGAAGATATATAGTCACGATTCAAGTTGTGTGTTTCTTTTCTTTTGAAGAGAAATTGGTCATATTTTAGGACTAACTAACGGCGTGGTTTTATTCTTCTCGTTCGGATTACAACATTTGCTTTAGAGGGGTGTTCGTACGTCGTACGGCATGGTATTCATGTTTCAGCCAAATTTCTAAATGATATAGTTTAATATTCATATTTTATGTCAGTAGTTTTTCTCTTTTCAAGAACATAACGTGAATAAAACTTTGCTAATTTTGAAATACAAAGTTAAGTATGTGTATATCTCCATTCCTATACGTGTGTGTATCTCTACTGTTTCCTCTCCCCTATTGTGATAATGTTGTAGTCCACTGACATGGTTGGTTGTTTATGTGCACGGAGGTCAGTGCATTCCTCTGTGCTTGCATAATCCACACACACACACACGGGTCAAATCTTTTATGCTCGAAATCGGCTCAAAGTTTTCCATATGTAAAAGAAGGGGAGAAAAAAAAAAAAGAAAAAAAAGTGTAAGTAACAGCTGCTGTCCCCTCGAGACTGAACCCGGATAATTGAAGTACACATATTGTTTCACTTGTACCTACCGGCTACACCTTACCGTTCATCCTTGCCTCAACCAGACTTAACACTGACAGTATCTTATCTTGCGCCCTCACTCGCCGCAGTGCAAATAGTACCCTAATTGCACTGCTGCTTTGTTCGGGCCCCAGAATCTATACTAGAGTTTTAGATATGGGGAGATTCTTCGCTCCGAACCAGGACCACGAAGCCTCACCCCTTCCCACAATATCTCGCCCCAAATACCACCCATACCTCACCCATACCTCACCCATACCTCACCCATTCCTTACCCATAACTTACCCATACCTCACCCGTACCGCGTCGGCCGTACCGCGTCGCCCGTACCGCGTCGCCCGTACCGCGACGCAACCCGTCACACGCACGACGCCGCCCGCATGACGCCGTCCGCACGACGCCGTCCGCACGACGCCACTTGCACGCCGACACCCGCAGGACGCCACCTGCGCGACGCCCCACGCACAACGCCACACGCACGACGCCGCCATCCACCCGGTAAAGCGGAGAACTCCCCGCCTATCTGATGGCGTTTTGCCGTAAACGCTGACGTATTATTCGACAGACGCGGTGGAAATGCGTGCAATGAAAACCAACTTGTATTTGAAAGTCGCCCCTTGTCTACGGGGGCGGCGTAGCCATTCAGACTATCGGCGGAGGCAGGTTCTGAAGGACCAGCCCCGAGCTAGAATAACCGACATTTGCGAGTAGCGCGTTGCAGTTTGACACTGTAGGTGGGCAGAGGGCGGATAGCCCTACATACCGAGGCATCAAAAGCCGAGAGTTATAAGGGCGCGGAATACTACCTAATGAGCGACAGATCGAACCATCCGGCGCAATTGCGACCTTCAAGATATCTTGTACATGTACATTTGCCATGCTCAACGGTGCCAAGGAGCGTCAATGACGGGTATATTATTATGGGGTCTCGTGTCGTCACTCCTCGCTTAGAACTCCGCCCTCGCTTTCGGGAACATCCCGATAGACTTGCAGACGCCAAACGAGCACGGGAAGAAAAAGAGCACGGGGAGAAAAATAGCGCGGAACTGGGAAATGCATCCTGAATGAACCTGCAAGACCGCCCCATACTTTTAACGATGTTTATCTAATTGATAAACTAAAATTGCAGATGAGCTTCACAAGTCCGCAAATATGCGCAAAACAACAACAAAGAGAAATGCTGCGTGGGATTTTTCTCGACGCCGAATTGCATACATAAAGCGTCTCGTTTCCTCAAATTTCCCCCTGTGGGTCAATGCCTACCGCAACTGCGTATAGTTAATATCTATTTTATTGTAATTATTGCCATTACCACTGTCTTGACTCAGGCACTTTTTCAAACACAACAGTTAACAATACGAAGAAAAGGTTGTTTCATTCTCATGCAGCAATACCATGTGACGTTAAATTACTATAGGGATACAGGGCTACTGGCCCACAACGCCCATGTATATTTGAATGGATTCATCTATACGTTGGAAACGGGCAGTTTTGCAGAACGGCTGCACCGATGGACAGTTGCTGACCCGTCGACACGCAATTTTCGCCAAGTTTAGCGGCGACCGTGGAAACAACAACATCGCTTTTCACCATGGAAACGGTTCTTAGGATCTGTGAAGAAAAAATGTGACTTCGATCAATCGTTAAACGTCATTTAGGAAACAGAAAGCAAAATAAAGAACACCGTTAAAAATCGTGTATAAATTAGGCCAAACTGGCTATGGCAACTACTTTACGTGCCGCTATCTCTTTTTTTTATAATTCTTTTGAGGTCTTTAGGCAAAAGTTCCGATCCCAATTATAAGACTTCTAAGAAGTGGAATAAAGATGACCACAACAATAACAAATAGACAAGGATTGGCCGAAACTTGTTTATGTTATTAAGGATGCCCTGCTGGTACAAACAAATACCATTTAAACATTTTAGGAAATATCCTTTAATCCATAGCTTTTTCTTTCTTCCCTTCTTTTCGCAGAGGCTCGTCCTCTAATCTTAATCGGTTAGTTACATATCTAACACGCGTGGCCCGACCACTGCAGAACTTCTATTGTCACTCAAGCAGAGGTCTGCCCTCTGAACTTAATCAGTTACATTCAATTGTAACACGCAGGGCCTATCCACTGCGGAACTTCCATTTGCCTCAAATGCAGAGGCCCGTCCTCTGATCTTAATCAGTTAAATTCAAAATTTAACACGCCGGGCCTATCCACTGCGAAACTTCTTTTGTCTCTCATGCAAGGGGCCCATCCTCTGATCTTAATCAGTCACATTCAAATTTAAAACGCAGGGCCTATCTACTGCGACACTTCTTGTGTCTCCCATGCAGAGGCCCGTCCTCTGATCTTAATCAGTTAAATTCAAAATTTAACACGCAGGGCCTATCCACTGCGAAACTTCCTTTGTTTCTCATGCAGACGGGCCCGTCCTCTGATCTTAATCAGTTAAATTTAAAATTTAACACACAGGGCCTATCCACTGCGAAACCTCTTTTGTCTCTCATGCAAGGGCCCGTTCTCTGATTTTAATCAGTTACATTCAAAATTAAAACACAGGGCCTATCTACTGCAGAACTTCTGTTGTCTTTCATGCCGAGGCCCGTCCTCTGATCTTAATCAGTTAAATTTAAAATTTAACACACAGGGCCTATCCACTGCGGAACTTCTTTTGTCTCTCATGCAGAGACCTGACCTCTGATCTTAATCAGATACATTCGAATTTAACACGCAGGGCCTATCCACTGCGGAACTTCTTTGGCCTGTCATGCAAAGGCCCACCCTCTGATCTTAATCAGATACATTCGAATCTAACACGCAGGACCTATGTACTGCCCAACTTCTTTTGCATGTCATGCCACCAGTCTGATCTTAATCAGATACATTCGAATTCGAATCTAACGCGCAGGGCCTATCCACTGCGGCAACTACTTTTGTCTCTCATGCAGAGGCCCGTCCTCTGATTTTAACCAGCTACATGGAAACTTAAGGGTAGGATACACCATTTACTCCGAAATACTAAGAAATATCCCACTCAGCAAATAAAGATTCCATGCATCCAGCAAAATGACTGCGCCAGATATCCCGAAACTACCCCGAAAAACAAAATTCTATAAAGAAAAATATGCGACCGCCGGATCGCGTTCGCGAAACAACACAAATAACACAAGAACAACCGCCCGACGCCGGTTGAAAACAAACACTGCATTCCGCGCCTTTCTCGGCATTTATGACTGTAAAACTTCAAACAGGCCAGTTAAATTATATTTACTATAAAATACAACCGTCTAAATTCGCCCATTCATGATAATTTAAGCAATTAACCATGGTGTATACTACCCTCAACACGCAGGGCCTAATCCACTGCGGAACTTCTAATTGTCTCAAACGCAGAGGCCCAACCTCTGACCTTATTCAGTTACATTCAATAACACGCAGGGCCCTTCCACGCGGAATTGTTATTGTCTCTCACGCGGAGGCCCCACCTCTGATCTAAAAATAAACATGTTAGATTAAAAATACAACACACAAGGCCTGTCCACTGCGTAACTTCTATTTTCTCTTATCCTCCGATGATAGGCCTATCTATGTAAGATAAACATTCATCACCCAGGGCCCGATCCCTGCGTAACTGTTATTCTCTCTTAACCTCTGATCTTAACAAAGCTATATTTAAATTCAACACGCAGGGCCTATCCACTGTGGGATTTATATTCACTCTTATCCTATGATCTTAACATTGTAGATTTAAATTCACCACACCGGGCCCGTGCACTGCGGAACTTTCACTACCTTATCCTATGATCTAAACATTGTTAGATTTAAATTTAACACATAGGGCCCAACCGGTGCGTAACTTATATTCTCTCTTATATCCTTTGATCTTAAAATTGCTGGATTAAATTTAACACACGGGGCCCGTCCACTGCTTAACTTCCATTTTCTCTTATCCTTTGATCTTAACCATGTTAGATCTAAATTCAACACGCAGAACCTGTGCACTGCGAAATTTATATTCTCTCTTATCCTATTATCTTAACATTGTTAGATTTAAGTTCAACACACAGCGCCTGTCCACTGCCTAACTTATATTCTCTCTTATCGTCTGATCTTAACAATGTTAGATTCAAATTCAACACACAAGCAAGGCGCGTCTGCTGCGCAACTTATAACTATCTCTCGTCCACTGAACTTAACTACACTAGATTAAAATCCAAAACGCAGGGCCCGTCCGCTGCTTAACTTATTATAATGATAATACTAATATCTAGGATTTATATAGCGCTTTTCACACCCGAAGGGCGACTCAAAGCGCGTCCAACATTATTACCCCTGATCACTGGGCAATTTCCAATCCTTAAACCCTCTCAACTCCCTGGGGAGTATACAGCCTGTGCTGCAATATATGCGCTACTAGGCTAAATCAATCACAATAACCATCTCTGCCCTCACAGGTACACATTGTACCCCTGGGTGGAGAGAAGCAATTATAGTTAAGTGTCTTGTTCATGGGACACAAGTGTCACGACTGGGACTCGAACCGCTGAACAGAAACACCAGAGCTTGGGTTTGGTGTTCTTATCGACTAGGCCACGGCACCCTACTATCTTAATCATGTTAGATTACAATTTGAACCCCCAAGACCCATCCACTGTTCTTTCTTAGGCACAGGCCCGCCCTCTGATCTTAACCAGACCGAGTCAACACCTTATCTCGGGGTAACAATGACCAAGAATATGAAATGGAATCAACACATCGACGTCATAACATCCAAGGCCAACAGAATACAAGGTCTTCTGCGTCGCAATCTGCAGTACACCCCACAGTTAGTAAAGACCACTGCCCATCAGTCACTAGTTCGACCCCGTCTGGCATACTGCAGTGCCCAGTCTGATAATAGTTCTACAAACACATTTTCCAATCCCTAGCCACACAACTTCTAGAAGATCCTCGGCATACAGTTGCTTACCCTATCAAACCCGGATAGATGCATTCAGGTATTCATTAATGCCCAGCACAATTCCACTTTGGAATTTCATCCCAGTCACAGTACATGCATCACCCAGTCTTGAGCATTCAGGACTGGATTGCTCACTGTGGCTTTCTGAACAAAGTCCAGATTTCACTGTAAATATATGCACCATACACCCACACTATGTAAATGAGTATTATCTACACTGGTCCACACCGTGCACGACAAGCAAATTGACGAGATATCCAGTTGGACGCACTATCCATTATCAACGTAGAAGTAGAAGTATACCCACACTAGTCTAGCGTAAAATTGTGCATTTTTAGTACAACTGCACAGACAGAAGTCGGTCACACCTTCTTGTATTATCCGCGCCACAAAAAGGGTCAGCGACTGATAAACCTGATGCTAAACAACAATGCGCGTCATTTCCACGCGTAAATGCGTTGAAGACTGCACTCATAAACCAGCCAGCACTAAGAAACGCGCCGCGAGGCTGCCATTCGCCTAAGTAGTACACACGCCGCTCAAGGCGCTACGACGCATTTGAGGGTCCACTCCCCGTGTTGTTTGAATGTCAAGGCCCCCCTTTGTTTAGGCCCATCCTAAAACACGAATGCTGCCAGCAAGAATGCATTATAGCTCTTCACTATGGACAATCATGATTAAATCTGATACGCCGAGCTAATAGGGCACGATGGACCAACTGATATTTTGAAAACCAATAACGCTACCAACATCTACGAGCCGTAACTCACTACAGCCCCCAAACCGAAAATGAGAATTTCAGATGGTACAGAACAAAACCCTCCGCGCTTAACATATGGCGAGGTTAAAAACCTTTTCCTGGGGAAGGATCTTAAGGGTGCAAAACAATTACAGTTGTTTAAACCTGTGCTGGTTAGGGTAATGTTGGACTTGTTCACATACTCAGACTATTTGCTTGGAATCCGGAGGCCCGACCGGAAATATGTAGCACTTACCAAGGGTTCTCCGACCACGCACCTGAATCGCTTTTCAATTAAGTCAGAAAAACCGTACTTGGAACTATTAAAACCATCCTTACATGCAAACTCCCATTATTTTTTATTCCGAACCACAGCGGGAGAAAAGCCTATTCACTAAATGTTCATCTCGCTATAGCCCGAGCCGTCTGTTGTAATGCCATGCCATTTTGTGAACTTAGATTGCCCCTCCGTCTTCAGCTTTGTCTCTTTTTATTTTTCCTGGTATTCCTTCCATAACCGTCTTTGTCATTATACAGTATTAGTCAGGTGACTGTGATAAAACCCAAATAAGAACATTGTTACAATTTAAACTTGACAGCCATAACTAATCGGGGTTGTAATATATATAACAGCGGTGACCAAACAGCAGCGGCCAAACTCTCAATCGATCAAATAATCAAATCAGCCCTGGTCCTCAAAGAAGTTAATTGCCCACAATAATTGTTATCTTTTATCGAAGATCCATAATAAGGCTAACAAATCCTGTACTAAGACGAATATTGCTATAGGCTGCTCACAAGCAGTACGCGGTTCATATCATATACTGATCCGGGTACCCCGAGAAGATCAAGAACCCTTTTAAATTGTACAATTTTTGCGGATTCCGTATACATGTACTTGACTTAAATGGAGAACTACCTTGTAATTAGAACGTATAAGGTTTGCCCAGAGCGGGCCTGATCGCTTTCACTATGCAAAATACGGGATCTTGGCACTGTCCTGGGACGGACCATGGCGATTACGCATGCCGGATTTTCCGTGTCCTAGGTCACAATAATATTGTGCGGAATGACCTGAAACAAACATGCCCCTTGGTTGTTTCTCCCAGGTTAAACCCCTATGAGCAAGGCTTGAATAAGTTTCTGCCTAAATAGCGCTTAAATTGGCTTCCTCCCCAAAATTTGAAAAAGGTTGCATCGCATTATTATATACAAACATATTTTACACACGGGTTAAATTTACATTTATGATTGAAACGGATCTGCCACCGTCGAAGGAGGCACTTATAGTCAGTGAAGACATGCTGACATAACCGGCAGTGTTCTTGGACTCTAATAAAACCAAAAGCTTCAATTTCAAACCGTTTTTTTTTTTTTTTAATTTTGAACGACGATTGCTTGCAACAAAAGGGCTAAAAATACTAGTATCGTCTTATTGTTTAGAGAGACTTATCAAGTTTTCATCAACAGAGTTGAGCAGCATACTGAGCCGGCTTGGCGACAAGATATGTGATTTAGTTACCTATCTTCAAAATGTCGTCTAATCCGAAAGCAGGCTCACAAAAATAATGCCGCGCAAAAAGCACATAAATGCATCATTAAAAATGTACTGACCTCAAAGGTTAAAACGATCTAACACCCCGACCAAACCTGCGTTGCTGTACTAAACTCAAAGGCGAAACACATGTCAGAACCACTGCCACATACCAGAGCAGAGCAAAGGCGCCCAACCAGAACATGTGGCACTCTGACTATCTAAAACAAACATCACATGCAAAACGTGAGCATAAAGCACAGTAATATAACAATAGGTACGAGTATGCATTATAATTATATTGAAATTATAATATATATATATATTTTTTTTAATATCCCGAAACAGTCAGAGTCACCATGTTGGCACAACACCACTGCCAAAAGGAACATTACTATACTGCGGGTACAACATTTTTTTTTTTTTTTGCGCATTTTTGCGGCTATGTGAGCCGCCAACCTGCTCAAGACATCGCTGAGCACCTCATTATAAAAACTACGCTGCATTCTGACTGGCCATACGATGCGAGAGCACCCATCAGGCTCTAAGATATTTCATTCCCATTGTATGAATTAGCACCGAAGTCCCAACATTTAGATAATACGGGCTTTCCTACAGATATGCAGCGGAAATATGTTATTTCAACACAGACTTCTAATAAAACTCAACCTGACTAATTAGCTGGGTAGAGGTTTATAAAGGTCTCAATTAACCCTCTGATGGTTTTACCTTTCAAAACCTTTCAAAATCTGCTTAATGGGCAAAATGGTCATCAATAAGTATGAACCTTTCAAAATGCTCCAGAATTTTTTGCTACTGCACTACTACACCTTTCCCACCTTTCAAAACCTTTAGAATTTTTTTTTTTTTTTTTTTTTTTTTTTTTTTTTTTTTTAACAATAGTTTGTTCAGAGAGCTGTTTTACCCTTCAAAACAGCTTTCTCACCTTTCAAAACGCTTCAGTCCAAAAAAACTTGAAAGGTTTTAAAAGGTCTGACAGCTCTATGGTAACTGCACTGTATATAGGAGGGTTAAACCAGAAAATCAGATCTGTAGAAAAACACCCCCGAAATAGAGCAATCAACGAAGATTACACTGAATACACTAAGAGCACTATACGACATTTGAATGCGGAGAACATGCGTGCGTGCTATAGGGCGGCTGCCTCTACACCAGCATATACTGCAATATACTATACACCTGATTTAATCGCACGGCGAATTCTACGTAAAAATGCATTATATGAATTCAATACAAAAAGTGAATTTTTAAATGCGATAAGAGATATACCTCTACTGGTGAACAATGTCTTCATCTGTCTTTTTTGTTGTTGAAAATTCATTGCTGAAAACGTATGCAAACATTAAGTAGCCTGAATAACATATAACTTCATTTGGACACGATATTAAACCCTGCATTCCTGGCCCTAATTGTTAAACAAATAGGCCAGCCTTTTGCATAGATCATTGTGGCGCTCTCACATTCCATTGTCACGCATCAGTGCAGCCACTCCCAACCTCCCAACCGTACAAAGGTTGTCTTCAGTACGAAGACTCTATACCGCTAAGCATAGCAAACATTCAAACCTATATGCTGGCGCACCCTGGAGACATTTTCTAAACTCTGCCGAAGCAAACGCAAAACGTGAGGTAAAACAATAATACCTGCACTTCTATAAGAATACAATTGTCTCAGAGCACGGCTCCCTAAACCAAATCGACACGCCCCTTTTCAAGGGGGGCTCCTTCAGTTTTGAGCTGCACCAACAAAATAAATTAAAAAGTGGTTTGATCCTACCTCATTTCTCCATACAATTCAAGAAAGGGTCTTCAAACTAGCACAAATGTCCAAACTCGCAAACACAAGTGCGATTAACTTTTACTGGGATGGCAAAACCTTCCCAAAAAAGACCCCTCTTGAATCCTAGGTTGCTGCCATGCCGCGGTGTAAAACACGGCCCAAGGCTGGCTATCGGTCCGGCCGCGAAGACGAGCACGTCCGGCCATGACGAAACCAGACTTAACACTGACAGTATCTTATCTTGCGCCCTCACTCGCCGCAGTGCAAATAGTTTATCACACAAGTTTCATAGTGCAAGTACTACATCTCTTCTTTAGCCACCAATGCAACAAGAACCAGGTTGTAGCGGTATAGCGTGCAAACGCCAACCTCTCCCTCAACCGGGCGACCTACACGCGCTGTGCAGGTGCCCGCAAGCGTTGTGGAGGTATCAACGGCATTTTCTTATTTAATGGCCCTGTCACACCAGAACATTTTAGGCCAACGCGTGAGTAGCGTGTTGTAATTTTGGCAACACGCTGGCAAACGCTAACCAACGCTAGGCCAGCGTTAGCAACACGATGAGCGCGTTACTCACACGCTGGGACACGCTGTCATACGCTGAGGAATTTTAGCTACAATTTCCAGCGTTTGCCAGCGTGTGACTGCACACGCTGGCGGCGCGTTTTAGATTCGTTACTCACGCGTCGAACACGCTAGGCGATCGTTATCAACCCGCTACTCACACGCTGGCGTACGCCGGCGTACGCTTGCGACACGCTGGTTATGGCCCTGCCACACCAGGACGTTTTAGGCCAATGCATGAGTAGCGCGTTAAAAATAGTTGATACGCTGGCAATTGCTGAACTTTCACAGAAAAAGTCAAGTGAAACCGTGATTTCAGCGTGTTCATACAGGTTGATAACGGGTTCATAGCGTATGCCGGCGCGTAAGTAGCGTGTGAGGAACGCGCTCAGCGTGTAATGAACGCATCACTGATTTATATAAAAAATACGACAGCGGGTCGCCAGCGTGAGAGTAGTGGGTTGGTAACGATCGTCTAGCGCGTTCGACGCGTAAGTAACGGCTTTCTTGCGCGCCGCTAGCGTGTGCAGTCACAATTTTTTTAGGTATGTTGAAAAACGTATTTTTGTCTCAGCGTGTGACAGCGTGTTCAGCGTGTGGGTAACGCGCTCAGCGCGTTGCGAACGCTGGCCTAGCATTGGTCAGCGTTTACTTGCGTGTTGCCGAAATTTCAACACGTTGGCCTAAAACGTTCTGGTGTGACAGGGCCATTACTGTAGTAGCGCGTCATCTTTTTGTACAACTAATCATGTGTTCGTTGCCGTACGCTGGCGCGCGTTGGACCGCACTACTCACGCGCTGGGCAGTCGTTCATCAGTCGTCGAGCGCGTTACTAACGCGTTATTCACGCGCTGGCGAACGCTATGAACCCGTTATTAACACGTTATGGACACGCAGAAATCACGGTTCAACTTGACTTTTTCTGTGGGAGTTCAGCGTTTGCCAGCATATCAACTATTTTTAACGCGCTACTCACGCGTTGGCCTAAAACGTTCTAATGTGACAGGGCCATTAAGAAGGTCAGAGGAGAGCTTCTGCCGCCGACCGTTGATCGCTGGCCACTCGACAGGCACACTACAGATGCCCGGCCGGCCGCCGTACGACCTGTACGAATTGGTTGGCACCCTGCCGGATACCGCAGGGGTATCGCAAGGACATAAGCAGGGCACCGGACGAGTGCCTGCCGGACACCGGCCGATAAACGGGCCAATAATTCGACCCCATTTCCAAGAAAGTCGGCCGATCGCCGGTCGGCAACCCCCCGGGCCCCGTCATGGCAGCGTACGGGGCACTTTTAATTGTGACTGTGACCGCCATATCGCACGATCTTTCGCCGACCTCTACACGCCGGCCGATGCCTAGCAATCGCACACGCCGCCCGGGCTCCGCTTTAATTGTGACTGGGGTATAAAGTGAGTCCCCCTATTCGAGTCGTGTCCAATACTTGCCCCAATACAACTTAACGTCACGAATATTTGAACACTATATAATAAATAAACAAACACAACTAGGAAATTAATTAATTTTGTTGGCATTTATTTAACTAGAAATCGCCTAAAGCCAATATGGTGATGATATTAACACGAATTGGAGAGAAAAAAATGTATTTAGTAGTCCGGTTCCGGGGTGCTATTTTGTGTGCTACAGAACCACATAGTGGCAGTCCGCTATACTTAAAGGAGACGCATACCTGAACTTGAAACATATCACTCACCAGCCATATCCAGAAAAGACGACACAGGATAATACAACCGATTGCACTACAAAGTGATTTTATTTGTCATTTTTCCTTCATCAAAACTCTGTGTATTTCGAAAACAAATTTTGTATCTACTGCTGCTGTTTTTTTCTAAATATAATGTAAAGCACCAGTTTCCGCTTTCATTCTTTATGGTGGTTAACTTAACGTAATGTCAAACGGATCTTTTTTAATACAAATAATAATAATAGGCAGTTCTTATATAGCGCACCTATCTACCAAGATTGGTACTCAAGGCGCTCTCACATTATTACCCCGGTCATTGGGCCCATGAAACATTCCAAATACCATCTCAGCTCCCTGGGGAGTATACAGCTCGATGCTGCCATTTCGGCGCAAAGCAGCTATAAAATCAACCACAATAACCATCTCTGCCCTCACAGGTACTCATTTACTCCTGGGTGGGGAGAAGCAATGAGTGACAAAGTGCCTTGCCCAAGGGCGCATGCACCGTAGTCCCAGGCCGAATACGAACCCACAACCTGTAGATTTACCCACAGATTACAAATTCAATGCTCCAGCCCACGAGGCCACGGCACTCCACATCGACAGAATGCTCTTGTATTTAGCGCCACTTCACCGTTGGAATATCTCAATCTCCTGACGACGGGCAGAGCATTCTGTCCAAACCGTTCTATTCAGAACTACACAACTACCACATACCGCAAATTATTTATCTTAATGCCTTTTCGCCTTGCAAACCTTTAAATCTCACAAAGATATACTGTTAAGAGGGCCTAATATTTCGATCTTAACAAGATCTTCTTCTTCTCTAAGGAACATCTTGTTAAGATCGAAATATTAGGCCCCTTAACTTATTTGATTTGTATATTTCAGGTCATTCCAGCCAGTAAGCAGTTTGCAGCAGTTTAAATCTTATTCAAAGATATACTGTAAATTATTATAGGCTACGCAGTACACGCACAAATCCTTAATCATCTTCTGTTATTTACAACTATAATTCACTTTATGCGCGACTACTTCGTCACCGACACCACGAACTGGCACCCTCTGCATCACATGTGTACAAAAAATTCAAAAAATTCGAAATTGTTTTTATTGCTGAATATATCATTTTGTGCCATGAAGTATAACATGGCGAAATAGTTTTTTCTTAAATCATGTTAATTTGCTAATTTTTATTGGGGAGTTTTGCAGAAATTAGTCCATTCTGTCGTTTTTCGGTTCCACGAAGTGACACTGCACTCAGTGTCAGTTCGTGAAAACGAAATTGCGGAGGCGCGCTGTGAAAAAGATTTCACGAACTGGCACTGTCTATACAACGTACCCAGGGCAATGTTGTATCACGCCGTGTATACGTATCACGTTTGTCTACGAAATAAATAGAACTCGATGTTGTCAACACGGCGGCACCCGAGCACTGTGTGCGCGCACTCCCCGAAAACGCGACAGTTTTCGTTTTCACGAACTGGCACCCGGCACTGTGTGCGCGCACTTCCCGCAAACGCGTCAATTTTCGTTTTCACGAACTGGCACTCACTCACTGCAATGTATGCGCGCACTCTCCGAAAACGCGACAGTTTTCGTTTTCACGAACTGGCACCCGTCTTAATAATTTAATTATTAATTAACTAACCATATTTTCACAATATAAAAATTGTGTCTCAGCAGTTAACGAATTGTTACGTTTAATGATACCAAAATCCCTCAAGTAGACGGATTTGTTGACTAAGTAAACTCGTGTCAAACCTTTAAAAGCGTTTTTCTCCGAATTTTATTTTTGTAACGGCGACCACTGGGTGTCAGTTCGTGGTGTCGGTGACGACTTATGTATTTATCCGTTTTATTTACACGGTAGCACATTGCGTGTTTCGTGCACTCTCAACTACCTGAGACAGTTTAGTATGGTCACATAATACCGAACATGTACATACTTGTTTAAAGGTTGATACATCATTTGCAGATATCGAAAATATTTACTACCGAATTATTAAGAATTGTTTGAAAGTAAATAATGATTCTAGGCATCCAGCAAAATGATTGCGCTAGATATTCTGTAAAAATTCGCGATCGCCGTCCGGCAAGTTCAAGTTCGGAAATGTATGTCAGCAGCGCGCAAGGCCGGAAATGCGTGGGTGTGCTTCCCGGCACTATCAGCCTGAACACGCTTCGGATCGAGTTTCGTTAAAAATAATCCCGCCCGTCGGCTCGGCGTTGTTAAAATAATCCCGGCGCGACGATATTTACTATAAAATACAACCCCCCAAATCTACCCATTCATGATAATTCAAGCATTTACCAATGGTGTATCCTGCCTTTAAAACCAATCCACCACATTTTTGTATTCCGTTATAAAAACGCGTCAGACAAGCAAACATACTCCCAAATTATTACACTTTTGTTCTACTACATGTACCATTCTTAATAATAACAACACAAACTACTATAGAGAACTAAGCGGAAACTATTTTTATAAAAAGTAAACGTAAACAAATGTTGTTAAAATCAGAAGAGTTAAATGGAATATGTTTTGCTGTATTATATTCGCATTTTTCTTGCACACCAAATATGCTGTCATAACTGTACATGTTCTGCCCGACTCGTTTTTAACATGCTAGTTTTCCATGTCCATTTGCTGAAGTTTTGGTCTTGCAGCCTGAATGGAGGCTACGAGTTGACGCCAGCATCTTTCCTCGTCCTCTTGCCTCCATTTGAGACACGTGATCTTGTCTCGAAGTACCGTCAAGGTGGTTGGTAAGGCATCCACTGGAAGAGCGTCAAACAACACGAGTAGGAGACCAGCCGCACCGTCCATGATAGCGGCGTTACCAGCGGCCGCTCTGGCGACTGGAGCGGCGCCTACACTTGCCTCCAACATCCGGGTACTAGCCATGTCCAACTCCAGCATGCACTGGCCGTTTTCAATAAAGTTAGCATCGAGGAGGAATATTACCAGCCGACTAGACTTTATCGCAGTCGCTATATTGTTCAACTTGTTAATGCCGAGGATGAAGTCTCGAAATGACAAACACAGGCGGAAGTTATTAGGCTCTCCCTCCAGGCGCTGTACCATCTGTTCGGAGACGAAGTTGTCCATTTCGCTATGATGGCAGATGTAAGCATCGTATGCGTGCCTCTCTCCATCATCTTCATAGACATTGTTATCCCGACGATTAAATCTTCTGAATAGTCCAACCCACCTCCGCTTCATCTTTCTGTGCACAACCACAACTACCACCAGCATTGCAATGCCTAGAACAACAACAGCCGAGATGATGGAGATAGACAGGCGTGTGACTGTGGAGGAGTCTACCAAATCCCGCGTTGTGTGGTTCACATGTACCACGTACACCGTGCGTTCTGTAGTACAGTTTATTTTCAGATAATTGACGAGGATTAAGTCAGTGAGTTCTCTGCCTTTCAGCAGCTCAGGACTCTCACAGTGATAGCCGACAGGTGAGTCACTTGGCTGCAAGTATACAATGAACGGCAGCAAATCACAAGTGCACCTGAAAGGATTATAGCCCAACTCAATGCTAACTAGAGAAGGTACCCGTCTCAATGCCTCAATATCGGCGGCAGATACAGTCTTTATGTTGTTATACTTTAGATCTAAGCGAGTCAAGTTGGTGAGTGAGGAGATTGCATCGGTTGGTACCTGTTGCAACTCACAGTCGTTGATAATCAGACTAGGAAGAGGAAGGTCCAGGAATATTGGCGGTAATACGCCTCGAGTCTGCGTATTGCGTAATTGCACCGTGTGCAAAGAGACTAAATTATACAAGAAATGGTCAGGTAGATACCTAATTGGAGTGTTCATGATAATAAGTATTCTCAGAGCTTGAAACGAGTGGAAGCTCGGAGGTTCGATTGGTTCGCCATTTTTCTGACTCACCCCGACGACCCTGAGTCGTTTCAGATTGGCACTCTGGTCCCGGAAGCCATCCAAGGGAAGACTTGTCATCAGTTGAGTTGCTTCGATCGTCAGAGCTGAAAGAGTCCGACCGGCGAACGCGCCTCTCTCCACCGACACAAGCTCAACGTTGTGGATGATTAACTGAAACGGAGTCACGCTGGCTGTGGCTGGTATGGCGTTTTTATGGATCACAAGGGGATTTAAAGCATCCGTGGACCTTCTCTGCGCGGTGTATAATTCAAGAGACCACCAGGGATTCACTGTAAGGTTTAGGCTGTAAAACTGCGAGAAGTTAAATCCACTTGGGCCAACCATACACCTGAGCGAGAGGCTAGGCTCTTGAGTCCAACCTGTGAAATAAATGAAACGTGGATGCGTATTTGTATATACAGAATAACCGGACTGTGTCGAGCCGCAGGAGCATCCTCTAGGAGGGTTAACGCAGACGGGCTGTTCCCAGTCGATTTCGTACGGATACGTCAACAGCAGAAAACACAACAGAAGCAGCACATTATTGACAGATGCGCCCGCCATTGACTCTGTGGACAAATGCACGAAAACAAAAGTTTAGTCTGCGGCTGCCTAAACATGAAAACGTTTTTTAAAAATCAACAGGGGTTAATACTGTTCCCACTTGGCGTTTGGTGCCCTCCTTAATTTCACTGACTGACAGTGACATTCGCGAGATTGGCAGTGTTTTCGTGTGGGAGTATTTGGCTAAAAGGTCGGTTCATACGCGAACATCAAGGGCGCCTTTGGAAAGCACTTTAAACTGAAATGGACTACCCTCTTTAAGAATTTATTAAATATAAATTTTGACAAAAATGACACCTAATAACGTCATGATGGCGTCAGTGCTATAGACACAACTTCAGGTACTAATCTACGCATGTGTTAACTATAGCTATCAGGTATACACATATTTGGGTTGATGTAAATGTTCAAAATGCCGGCTACAAAAACCAAAAAAACCCGTATAGGGGGCCTACATATGTAGCTTTTGGGCTTCAAAATGTAAACCTTTTTAATAAGGGACTTAAATGAATGTGGTTGACCGTTTTTAAACAGTATGTTTATTACCGGTTTGGAGTCTGGACGCTGATAATGACCCGAGTCGAAACCTAACTACCTAGAATTGCAGAAACATTATACCCGAGCTTGAAATATATCACTCATAGGCTTCAATCGAGTATTATAGTTGGCAAAATAAGATTCAATCATGTCGCCCGCAGGCGGGACCCCCTATGGCGCTTCCAATCTTCTCTATCCTTTATACAGGCAGCCAACTCTGTTGTGGTCTCCGTCCCGGTATCTCTCCTCAAAACACCGACATAGCTCATCCTCTGTCTTCCCCTCCGCTTTACCCCATGAGTCGGTTCCCACAGCACCAGACGGCTTGCAGGTAGCTCAGGGTGTCTGCAGCAGTGCCCAGCCATGCCCATTCGCCTGTATGCGATCTTCTGTGAGATCCGAGGTAGCATGCCGTAAAGGGTATTATTAGGCATGTGGTCTCTCCAGTCGATGTTGAGCACCATCCTCAACATTCTGGTGTAACAACCGTCGAGGGACTTCTGAAGGGTCGTGGTTAAGGTCCAGCACTCACATCCATATAGCAGGATGGACTCCACCGTGGCCTGGAAGAAACTGATCTTAATATCCCTTGACATGTTAGAGCTCCATATGGTTTTCATCCCATGAAGAGCCTTCCAGGCAAGGGCTTTCCTAATGCGAATGTCATGCTCAGAGGAGTCGACCCATGACCCCAGATACTTGAAGTCGCTGACCTCCTTGAGAGGGCGGCCCTCTAGGGTAGTAAGGGATACATGGTCTGGGACGTTGTAAGCGACCACCTTTGTCTTTTTGGCATTAAGTGAGAGACCCACCCGGCTACATTCCATCTCCACACGTGTCAGAAGCTCCTGTAAGATTGCCGAAACCTGACTATATCTATAACAGAAACTTATAGTCCTACCTAAACTTAAAACACTCACCAGCCATATCCAGAAAAGACGACACAGGTTAATCAAACCAATTGCACTACAAATTAATGTGGTTCTAACGTTTACTTTTCCTTTCGTCAAAACTAATTTTATTTCGAAAGCAAGTTGTGTAGGCCTATAACCACTGCTGCTGTTATTCCACGAAATATAAAGTAAAGCACTAGAGTTATTTTAGATGATATACGAAACCAGGAAAATATCAACAAGGAAATTCTAACATGGTGGACAGTCATTGAAACTGACAATAAAAGGTCAAAAACAACAACGAATGTTCGACCCCGCTCACTTCCTTTTATTCCTGCCCTTTTCCTATAATAACGCGCATGCGTGATAAGGTCTTGTGGAAGACCACGACTTTGAACCTCGGTACACATGTACACTGTGTAATGTCAAACAGATTGGGGAAAATAGGTTTGTAATGCAGATACACTGTACAATATTGACAGTTATTTACATGTACAACTACATGTTGTATATTCCACTTTATTATTTAATACTTATAATATTATTCATTGTATTCATAGGGTAGCGTGTCTTGTTTATACGTGCACTCTAAAATGGATACATCATTAGAATGCGTCAGACAACTAAACATACTCACTTTATTACACTTCATTTCTCTTTTAAAACCTACGCTTTTGCAGACAAAATAATTAACAAACTACCACTCCAGGGAGCTAAGCGGAAACTTTTTTTTTCGAAAGAAAACAAAAAATATAAACAATTTTGTTCAAATGATAAGAGTTCAGTTATTTCTGCTAAAAATTATACATTTTATTGCCTTTGGTTTCTTTACACAATCATAAATGCTGTCATTCTATAAACTGTGTACATGTTTTGCCCGACTCATTTTGACGTGCTAGTTTTCCATGTCCATTTGTGAGGTTACGCCATAATCTGTCCTCGTCCTCTTATCTCTATGTCAGACACGTGATCTTGTCTCGAAGTACTGCCTGCGTCTCATGGCACCAAGTCACCCGACCAAAAGAGCCGCATTTGTTCAACCTGGGGCTATTCTAATTCCAAAATGGCGCGACGCAAGGACCAAGATGGCTCAGGTTACTCTCTTTATATTAATAGATAACTCCATGGTTACGTCGCGGTATAAAAGTCTAAGTGCATGGAAACACACGGTATAATTACATGAAGGAATGTTGCGCCAAGTACCGCGAGGCCGCGGGAAAAAAAAGTCCAATAGGAACACGGTTACGGTGAACAAGTGTCACTTACAGGCACTTACGGACCGCTTTAAATCCACAACACCTCGGGACCATAAGTTTCGTACTTTTTCCTCTCAAACTATATATTACATTTTGTTCGTCGGATATGTCTAAACTATCGGTTGTGTTATGTCAAAGCTCGCGTTTGGATTATTATGTGGTGTATTCCGGAGTGATGTTTTAAGTTGTTGCCAGCATCTTGTCGCATCCTCCATGCTCCACTCCAAGCATGTAATCTTGTTTCGGAGGACCCTTAAGGTGGCCGGCAATGCATCCACAGGTAGCGCCTCAAGCAGCACGAGTAGGAGATTAGTACCTCCAGGAAGGAGGCTAAATGAATCGGCATTAGTGGCTGGAACCACGCCTAGTGAGCCTTCCTCCAGCGTCCGTGTGCACGCCATGTTTAACTCTAACATACACTGGCCACAGGCGATAAACTCTGCGTCAAGGAGAACGACGACGGACCGGCTCGTCTCAATGGCGTTAGACACGTTCTCGAGCTTGTCTGCACCGACCAGGAAATCTCTAAAAGACAGGCAGAGGCGAAAGTCATCTTCCCCTTCCATGTTTGGTATCATCTCGTTGACGACAAACTCAGTCGCACTTTCGTGGTGACAGACGTATGCGTCGTATCTGAATTCGGTCTTTTGGCGGGAGGTATGGCGGGAAATACTTCTGTAATCAAAACGTCTGAACAAACTTACCCACCTCCTCTTCAGTTTCTTATACATCATCCAGGTGCTTGCCACACCCACTATGCTCACCACGACTGATCAGCGGGTATAATGATCCGATATGGCGAAAACGATATCACGATATCACCTCCCTCATATTTCTTGGTTGTATTGACGAGCGACAGTTCAGTTGAGATAGTTGTCGTGTCTACACTGCAGTTCGATTCGAGGTAGGAAGCAAGATCTAGCGATAACAATTGTGCTCCTAGCATACGTGGTGGGTTTTTACACGAATAGCCAGCGAAGTTGCTTCTTTTGCCGATGTGTATCGATGACTGGTGCAGCCAGTAAACGAAAGGTAGCAGTTCGCATGTGCACAAGAAGGGGCTTCCAGCTCCAAGACGAAACACCTCAAGGAATGTCATGTTTCTCAGAGCCGCCACCACCGCTGTATCAACCACCTCGATTCGATTACCTTCCAGGTGTAGCTCAGTCAGTCCCTGAAGCTCTCTCAAAATCCTGGCGTCCAAAGTCTTGATTTTGTTGTGGGAGAGGTCCAAGTGTTTCAGACTCCGGTGATCAGTCAATGTGGCAGGTAGCTCTGTGAAATCGTTGTGGCTGAGTTTTAAGCTCTCTAGTCGGGGAACGTTGTGGAGAACCAATCGAGGGAAGTCTTGGTCTTCAAGTAGCGCATTGGAGATATCCAAGTGCACAAGAGCAGGCAAGTTGGAGAAGGTATAGTTCAGAAGGTGCTTAAGTGGTGTGTTGCTTATAGTGATAGCCTGAAGCGCCTCAAAGGAGTGAAAACGAGGAGGCAAAATGGCACTGTTCTTATTAGTTAACACATCAAAGATGTTTATTCTGAGCAGTGAGGCGCTTTGCTCATGTAACGCTTTAACAGGTATACTTTTCAGACCCAAACCGGCAAAATTAACACTTTGTAGTTCAAGTCCTCGGAACACACCCACATTAATCGGGGATAGATTGTAAAATCCGTACAGCCCAAAACAGCAGGGTGAAGAATTGGAGAAAGACGCGAACGCGCCTTCTGGTACGGAGACTAGCTGGTTTGTTGACAAATAACTTTGCAGTTCCAGCTCGTAGTCCTCGGAGGGAAACTCTGTCACATTGGTAAAGTACGAGAAGAAGTCAGGGCTGCTAATCTCACAAGACGCAGCAAGGTAAGGTGGACCAAAGGTGTTATGCAAACATCGACATACCTGGCAAAAGTGACTGCTTAGAGTAGTCTCAATCCCCATACACCAGATGGCGATTATGACTAAAGCTTGTAGATAGAGAACACGGGTAAAGATAATGCATGTTGCCATCTTTGCGTCTAATTCATCCGGTGTACTACCCTCAATCGTCTGCTTTCTTGGGTCTTCTTGGGTAAACGTACGGTACACTTTCAAGAGAGTGTTTAATTACAGGTGCAAGCGATGCCCGTTGTAAAATTGCAGATTGCAGTTGTAAGATTGCAGTTGTAAAATTGAAGTGATCTTCATAAAAAAACGCCTTCCCTTTTTCTGTCGAAATCATAATGTGTTTAGCTGCCCATATAGTATCAGTGACACTTTCATTTTGAGTTTCAGTGTTTATAACCGGACGTATATACGGGAGGTGGTTGCATTGCATTGACGTCCCTGTGATATACCAAACGTCAACATGCACAGGGCAAACATGTCTTTACATGTACATGTACCTGTACACGTACGTATCCCCAATTTTGTCGCCAGTCATGACGGCATCATGACAATATTTTACGTCGGTCGTACCACGCAGGTGACGTAAAAGTTCAAAGTACAATATGATTCACATTGCTATTCAGAAAGAGGACGCGAGAAAACAATAAAGGCGCCATCCTTTTTGCAATTATAGGTACTTTTTAATGCATTTATTTTAATCTCAAGGATTTGCGGGCATTGTGATTTTTTTAAGAAGGTATCTCATCCAAAGAGAAATTGAGAAAGTAGAACCGAGACCTCCCATACATTAAGATCTAGCAAAGCGCGACATGAACAGCGCACATCATTTTATTTGTGTTGTCGGGGGAAAGTTTTCGCCAACCTAGAGTTGGACAAAATGTGTGAAAGCATCATGGCATGCAGCGGGAGCGGTGACAACCTTATAGGTGTTATCACTTTGTTTTCAAAAAAACAAAAACCGCTTCAAAATGGCCACTAATAAAACAAATTACGGATTAATTATATGTGGTACCGTAACGGTGGTAACAAGCAAATTGGTGGCCATTTTTTAAAGGGTGCATAACACCATAGACATGGAGAGAAAAAAAAAATCTCCATGTCTATGATAACACCTAAAACTGAGCTGATCTCGTTGCAATAATGTAATAAATTAAAATATTTTACACCTAGGTGAGAATGCGCACGCTACTTGTAATTATACAGGGGTGGTCCAACAAAGGAACCAGAACGGCCTATTTTCAGTACCCACCGACCTACAAAACTAGTTTGGATAGACGGGGGATCTTTCTACATGGAAACCAAGATCACTCGATTCAGTCCTGTGGTTTTCCGGTGACCTATTTCTGGAACCAAGTCATTGGCCAATTGAACAGGCCGTCAACAGAACTGAAGCGCGCCAACGGCAATGAATGGTCTACTGTTTTGCCTGCAAAACAGAAAACTTATAAATTATACAAATTTATTAGGAGGGCCTTATATTTTGATCTTTAACAAGATCTTCTTCAGAGACAAAATGACTGTGTGCATAAAACAAACATAATTATGAAGCAATATATGGGACGGAGAAACCCCCCCCCCCCCCCCTCCTTCTTTGTGGTGGTGATTGTGCGTGCGGAATGTTTTTTGTTTGTTTTTGCTTTTTTTTTTTTTGGGGGGGGGGGGGGGGGGGGGGATGGGGGGGGTGGGGGGGGGGGGGGAGGTGCGTTAGGTAACGATATTCTAGAGAGTATAGGTATAGGGAACTAAGGGGGAGTCGCTCGTCCCATATCTTGCTGGGTGGCCTGGGTAGGGAACAAACAGAAGGGGTAAAACCACAAGAAAGTTATAAATAAAGTTTATTAATAGAAACGGCACTCTTGGCCATCCGGCTCCGTAAAGCGAACCGTTCCTTGTCGGGTGCCCTTTGTCATATTTGACTATACTAATGATTAAAGTAAAACAATTAGTAAGGGCCAGTCTTATTTTTTCATTAGCTGGGTATATCGTCAGTATCACAGCCAGAGAACTTTAAGGAATTAATTAATGCTTACGTCACGGGAAATGAAGAAAGAATATGCGGCGCTTTACGATCTTTGCAATATCGTGATTGTTTTTCGCCAGCATGGTAATAAAGCCAATTACCATAACTGGGCGTATCTAGACCACACTGAATGAAAGTTACTAGCCTTTTCGAAATCGTTGCTTCGTCTTTGGCTTTGGTTCGCCTCCGAATTCCGAATTACTGAGAAGTAAATAGAAATGGAAGAAAATTTAAATTGTCTAACTTTGGGGTTTACATCAATCAGGTGAATGTTTCTGAAGCACAACAGGCGTCAGAATGTGGCTGGAGATCTTGCAGTTGGGAGTCAAAAATCGCCTTAAGCCAAAGACAAAGACGAAGCCATGGATTCGAAAAGGCCCATGGATCTTCCACTCAGTGTGTTCTTCTAGATCATGCCCAGTTAAGTTATGATAATAATAATAAATTTGCCTTTTACCCTGCTGAAAAAAAACCCGCCCGCCCGGCCATGTGCATATTATTATTCATATTTCCCATTTTAATATGCTAAATTAAAATACCTCTACAGCAAAATGTGACGTAAGCCTAAATTATGATAAGTGCCCCGGCCCTAGCCCTAGCTAGCTGCGCTGTCAGTTATATGCGCGGTACTGTATGTACTGACTGACGAGTTGAAAAGAGCAAAGTCGTGCAGACGATCCCGATGACATAATTGTGACATTTCTTAGCATTATCAAAAACAAATAATGTCCGCTGAACCAACCCCCACAAGCAAACGTCAGGTAGGCTAACTAAAATGTGATTGTGTAGCCATGTTTCCTGCAATTTTTTTTTACAAATCCACTTTACGCCTGGATTTGCACCTCCATGTCATGATGATGATCTCAATCAATGTTGTTGGAAAAGAAAGGATGTTTATTTTGTCGGGCGCAGTATACCTACACTGCAGTGGCTACCCAGTGTGGCCCCCGTATGCTGCGTTTAATTACGGGGCCACACATTCGGACACGCTTTGGTTTAGTTAATAAATAGCTTGCTTTGCCGGCCGCATTTTGTCCAAGGAAGAGTTGCAATTTATACTGGCTGTATTCTGATCACTCAGCTTTATCATAATCATGTTTACTATCTGGACTAATGCTTAAATCTCACCCTAAAATTTAACATATTCTCAGTCGAAATGTATTGTGCAGCATAAATGCCGGTAACTGTTTTGCACGGTGTATTTTGACTGAAAATTAAGGGAAAATAGATGCCAATTTTGTTCTAAACATTTGAGGTGATCCTGTAGTAATCCTGAATCCATCAAAATCACAGTCCCCGAGTTTGCTCAATATGATTCTGCCGAATTCCTCCATTAACAGAGGATGGGTTTTGATGGATTCAGGTAGGTTAGGGTTATATCCGGTCATACTAATCACCGACAACACGCACAATGCCAACAACAAATCGACAAAACATTCAAAACATATTCTGTATTGACAAAAGAGGTAAAGAACTGTAATCATTATGATACAAACAAATGTCCCTCACTGAATTAAGTTGAGGTTTGTGAAAATGGATTTTTGTAACGCGAACAATATTCTCTATACATGCCAACACGATCGTTGGCCGCCATCTTGCCTTCACACGCAGAGTTGGTAATAGGCCGTTTCCGAATTACTTGGCTGTGGCTTGAAATGATACACAAGTATATGCAAGGAGGTAGGAAACCTCCATGGTATATGGAAGCGGCTGCGGCCACATCTCATAGACTCGTGCATAATATCAAACTGCAGCCAAATGGCAAAATGGCGGCCAACATTCATGTTGGATAGAGAAAAATATCCATTTTCACAAATGTAACATTAAGTTGAGTGACGCTCTTTTGTATCGTGTGTATTTAGTTCTATACCTCTTTTGTCAATATAGAATATGTTTTAGATGTGTTATGTTGTCGGTGCTGTGCGTGTTGTCGGTGTGTTGTTCAGTGTTTAGTATATGACCCAGGTTATTGAAAGAATCATATTTTGTTTTTCTGATTTGTTTTTCCGCTCTCTTTCAGAACCAGATGGATGAATCATTCCGGTTTAGAGTGCTGCTAGAACCCAAAGGATGTATAAGAATTATTGAATTTGTGAGTGGATGACATTCATTTAGACTAGTTCTAATTATCTCAGAATTAAATCATTCCTGAGATTTTAAATTGAGGTTTGGGCCAGCTGTTCAGATAATCCATCATCTTATAGGGCAGTAGCTTTGTGCAATAGCATGCACAATGGTTTTTATATTATACAAATATAACTTGGTTTGAGGGTGGGTAGTCAATATCGGCTTCCTGAGGTTATTGAAAGTTGACAAACTAGTTCCCGAGATGAAGTCGAGGGAACTAATTTGTTAACTTTTGCCTCGGGAAAATAGAATGCTCCATGGATCACCGAGGGAGGCTAGTTTTACTATACCGCGAAATAAAGCAGTCAATATTTGTTTTATAACACCTCACTCACAGATTCTGCACAATTTAAGCTTCCTGTAAGTATAGCAATGACAAAAAATTGTTGTTTACGAAAAAAATGTACGTTAAATTTGCGTTTTGAAAGGGCACCCTACTATTTGTATCTTCGTTCCCTTTTTCTCGATCATACGTGTACTTTGTTGCCTTGATGAACGGGTGCGAGGGTGATAGAGCAATGTTTACGCAATGCACCGAAACACACGTCTGGGTTTCAGTCACGCTTCCGTTGCTATGCGCATAGTACGTGTGTTGCTATGCGCATAGTACGTGTGTTGCTATGCGCATAGTACTTTTTCAGAACGAGGCTGCGTGGTATAGTCTTTTTGGAGCGCAAGTAAAAAATAGTAAAAATAGCAAGTGACACGTGACGCGCTCTCGGCCAATCAAAACACAGAATCTGTGAGTATGTTCTATTATAACACCTCACTCACAGATTCGGTGTCTTGATTGGCCGAGAGCGCGTCACGTGTTTCGGTGCATTGCGTAAACATTGCTCTATCACCCTCGCACCGGTTCATCAAGGCAACAAAGTACACGTATAGTTTGATCACTGAATTCGGAGATTTTTTGTCATCTATACTTTCAGGAAGCTTAAATTGTGCAGAATCTTTGAGTGAGGTATTATAAATATTTGTATACTAAACCTCATATATAATAACATAATTTTGTTTTATGATTGCATCGTAAAGCGCATGCGTAGTAGACTAGCAGACTACACTAGTGACTACACATGCGCATTTACCCTGTGCGGCGACACACGCGCGCACGCTTAACAAATAGCAACTATACGTCTGGCACAAATGTAATGGTGAATTGACGGGTGAAAATTTGGCTCTCGATCATGAATATGTATGAGGTATAGTAATATACAAACACAGCATGGTTTGAGGGGAAGGAGTGGGAATTACTGGTCTCTCAGTAAAGGTCAGCTCGACTTTCTCCCGACACGAAGCGGAGGGAGGTATTCAAGCTGTCCTACACCGAGGGACCGGTAATTCTCACTATTTTTCCCAAAATAAACCATGCTGTATTTGTTTTACTACACCTTATAAATATTCACTGCCTTGTCGATAACGGCCTTTGTAGATTTTGGATCTTTATTCAGCACAAGATATTTAAGTTCTTCGTCAGTCAATGACGGAAATCTAGTAATGTTACTGAGACTGGTCCCGTAAAGATTACATGCCACAGACTACATATCTACAAGGCGAGTAACTGGTTCCAGAGGGAATTTATGGTGCTACCAGAAAAGAATACCGCACGGCAGGGAGCTGGATACTCACCAGGATGACGTCACATGGCAGCGTATAATTTTTACTTCCCGAATGCTCGGCGGAATAGGCCAATAACGCACTCCAATGTGCTCATGAATATTTATGAGGTGTAGTAATAAAGGATGCCTCGTGAATACCAGTGCATTCTACAGGGTGTCTCTAAAAAAAGTATACCCATTTTAAAATTGGTATTATTGCAAAACTACTGAATATTTTATAAAAAGACAAATGTCTGTGGAAAGGGTAGAATGTTCTCTGTCCAATGGTATAAGGTTTATTATGTCATTGCCATGGATGACTGAACAAACAAGACATTTATGAAATGTACAGAAATCAGCACTGTGACAAGTTGGTTTTACTTAAGTGACGAAGCTCCGGCAGGTGTTTTTAAGGACAAATTCTTTTTCTTTTTTAACACATTGGAAAAATTATGACAGGGTCCCTTTCCTGACAAATGCAAGGTGATGGCTCTATTCATGTTAATGCATAGCTGGCATCTTGGTCTCATGTTATACTGCCTGACTTATCATCCCAACTTGTCACAGTGCTGATTTCAGTACCTTTCATAACTGTCTTGTTAGTTCAGTCATTCATTGCAATGACATAATGAACCTTATACCATTGGACAGAGGGAATTCTACCCTTTCCACAGACATTTGCCTTTTTCTGAAATGTTCAGTAATTTTGCAATAATATGAATTTGAAAATGGGTATACTTTTTTTAGAGACACCCTGTACACATAGCTCATCTGGGAAAACCATGATTGCAAAATGACAACCTTCCCTTCTTTCGTTTTTGTTTGTTTACAGTTATTAGCTGTGCTAACATTTGTGACAACAGCAGGTTATCAAAGTAAGGTTACATACAAAATTATCTGCGATGGGACTTACGTCCATGAACTGGGATATCAATTTGGTTACCCATTCAGGTAAGTGGTCAGCTAGGTATGACAATTTTTTTTTGGAGAGACAAAAATCACCTTTTGAGCAACATTGTTGCTTAACCCTAACCATCCCAAATCCTCAAAATCATCTTTGCAAAATGCAGGATTTTGCAGGATTGAGAGCATTTGAATTTTTTTTGCCACTGGAGGATAATGCAGGATCCAGGTCATAAGGCCTAAATGCCTAAACTAATGCTGGATGATTTTGCAGGATTGAGGGCACTTGGAAGTTGATGCATAAATTTTTGAGGATTTTGCAGGATTAAGGGCATTTTTGTTTTTACATGTACCACTGTAGGATAATGCCTAAAAAGGTCACCAGTAATAAATAACGAAGGATTTTGCAGGAATTTAGGTTACATGGAGATTTAACACTTTGGAATTGGAGGATTTTGCAGGATTCCGCAGGTAATGTGTAAGAAAAATGGGGTAGGGAGTTAGGGTTAAAGGGAATATACAACATTTGCCGAACATACAAAAACAAATTTACCAAATTATTACAAAATACTTTACTGGACTGTTAGGGAATGTGACTCTGAAGCATCCTGTAAAATAATGGCTCCTGGTGTGCTGACATTTTCAAGTAAAGTGGTATTTTGTATAAATTTCCTACGCTGGTTTAGAAAAAAAAAAAATCTATTTTTTCATATTTAGGTATTCCACATTTTCTTTGCAATTGATTACACATCTGTAAAAAGGTACAACTGATTCTCTGACCTTACAATTCCCCAACGTCTACAAATTGCTCTATTTCATCTCAAGGGGTCGGGGTAACTGACTACAAAAACATGGGATTTGTTTTCTTTATTTTTTTTCCCTGCATCTACGGACCCTAAACGCAAATAAGTTGGTGTTCTAAAATTTGCTATAACATATTTCCCCCAAAATCCATCCATTTAAAAAAAATTACAGCAAAAGCAAATGATGTACATTCCCTTTAACCAGTTAGTGCCGTTTAAAAAAACCAAAAAATTACCGGACCCAGACGCGAGATTACTTTTTACGAACATTTACCCCAGCATTTACCCCCTGGACCCCCCTGGATCCGCCTATGCATTTTAACATTCGAACCTTTTGTTTGGTGTACACACATCCTCCGGCGTAAACATTTTTTAAAACAGACGGTCATCAGAAACAAAAACCAAATAATGTTAGGTGTCATTTTTGTAACATCTTGTTTTGTAATTAATTTATTAAGAATTTAGGTTATAGCAATTCTGTGACACTATTTTTAACCCTGACAGTTTTGAGCCATTACACGCTACCTGCGTGCCAGTCGATTCAATGCATGATCTGGCAGTCGATGCTTACCCTGGAGGGAAGGCAGCGTTCTTTGTTGCTATTGGTGTCCTAGCGATGCTCTACTGCATCGCGACTCTGATCTGGTACGTCTTCTTGGAGGTGAAGCTCATCAGGTTGGACCTCGTCCCCGTTGCGGTAAGTAGAACTGCGACTTGTAACCTCAAATTGCGCTTAAAGTCCAACTTAAAGTCTAATGGTATTAAGGTCATTTTTAATTCCTGAACGCGAACGTTAAACGGTAGATGCTTTATGTGAAAAACTGACACCATCTTCAAAATGTGCAGCTGATGGACCAGCGGCTGAAAATCGCTAAACCGAACGATCGATATACGGAACAAAGTCTGTGGATCCCGTGATGTTCGTTATAGCAGCCTTTCACTGTACCTTTAACTTGGAAGTACACCGTTTATCTTTATTTTTTTTTGGTTTTCTCCACAACATAGGACTTGGTCGTGACGGCAGCCTTTTCTCTGTTCTTCTTCCTGGCGTCTGCTGCCTGGGGCTCCGGTGTTGATACCGTCAAATACTGGACGACCTTTGAGAACATCAAAGAACATTTCTACAAAGATGTCTGCGACAATCCTTTGAACTCGTGCACTGGAGTCACACCTGCCAACTATGCTTCATTGAACGCCTCCATTGTAAGTAACCAACATATGTTACTGGGATTCTGTGTCTTTAATTATTCACACTTAATCAGTTTTAACATGAACAATTGAACACAATTGAAAACCTGTTAAACAGAGTTTTAACAACTCGACTTGGACTTAAGTCACATTTTTTATTCGACTCGACTCGACTCGACTCGACTCGACTCCAGTTCCAATGGATAAAGGACTTGATTCAAGTCACAAAAATCAAAAAATGATTCGTTAAAACTCTGCTGTTTTTTAATGAAGTCCTTTAATTTGTGCTTTGCTATTTTCAAGGAAATTTTGGCACATTTTTAAGGGTGTTTTGTACTTTTGGAGGGTGTTTTTGAACTTTGTAAGCGTGTTTTGGTACTTTTTAAGGGTGTTTTGGTATTTTTAAGGGTATTTTGGTACTTTTAAGGGTATTTTGGTACTTTTTAAGAATATTTTGGGTACTTGTTAGTTTTTTGGGTACTTTTTAGGGTATTTTGGTACTGTTTAGAGTATTTTGGCACTTTTTAGGGTATTTTAGTACTTTTTAGGGTATTTTAGTACTTTTAAGGGTATTTTGAGTGTTTGTTTTGTTTTTGAAGTAACAAAATAATTAAAAATAAGAAAGTCTTCAACATAAATTTAAAGTTCTGTTCAGTGGATTCGGTCCTGATGTGTTGCGGCAGAGTGTGGGGGCAGAGAACGAAGGAAATATGCTTACCATTAGCACTCATCAATGATTTCCTATGATGGCAGTTTTTGTTTGCTTGTTACATAACCATGCAACTAGGCCCTTATGTCCCACTATAATTACACCCTCTCTGTCTCGCATATGCATGTAAAAACTTTTTTACATGCTGAACTTTTGACAAATGCAGTTCAAGGAAGCGTTAACTCATTATTTAATGAGGGATGGTTCTTCCGAATGTTTATATCCCGACAGATCTTTGGCTTCTTAAACTTCTTGGTCTGGCTGGGCAACTGCTGGTTTGTCTACAAGGAGACGTTCTGGTTCAAGAACAAGCAGGAACAGCAGAAAGAGCCAGAAACTAAGGATGATAATGTCCCTCCCAATGATGTCTAGATCTCTCATGATAGCTTACTTCTTGCAGTGTTGTACTGCCTGTTTGTTTCGTACATGAAATCATGTGATCCGGCACCGTGCGAAAACAAACGATACCCTACTCGCTAATCGAACCCGTCTGAATGTCGTCTGCTTTAAATATTCCAAGCAAATGGACTATTGGAAATGGCCATAAAAAGTAAATCAACCGTACTTTTTTTATTCGTGAAATTACAGAGTCGTTGGTAGTTTTGTGCATTCCCTGTGAGGTTTCAACCAATAAAAGGGTAAAAGTGACCAGAATTTAAAATTTCATGTTACACTGGAAAAAGTGTTTAAAACCAGTTGGTGTTTTATCAGGTATATAAAACCACCCACTTGACAGGCTCTCGACTAAAAGGAATTGGAGAAAATATCTTAGATGAATGAAAGTTACAGCTTTGTATTACGTGAGTAATGAGCAATATGAAACAAACAGGGTTATGTATTTTTGTTGTATTTTAGACACCCATTAATACATTTAGGAAATTGACTTACTTTGTAGATAGGTGATGAATTCAAGTAGGGAATTCATAAAACTATGCATATTTTGACAATGAAATCACACTTGATGTTTTTAGGATAAGAACAGCAAGATTACTTCTATATGCATTACTTCTCAAAGCTTTTTCGTATATGTAGTGTGTTTTATGTGTTTCCAAGGAGTTTTGACACCCCTATGTTCCGACACCCCTATGTTTCAAAACACTCTTATGTTCGAACTGCTCAATCTATGTTTAGACACCCTCTATGTTACTAATACCACAAAGGATTGAGTCACGAATGCAACAGGCTATACGCGAGTTGTCAGAACATAGGGGTGTTGAATAATAGTTTGAGTAGTCGGAAAATAGGGGGGTCGGAACATAGGGGGGTCGGAACATAGGGGGGTCGGAACATAAGGGTGTCGGAACATAAGGGTGTCGGAACATAAGGGTGTCGGAACATAAGGGTGTCGGAACATAAGGGTTTCGGAACAAAGGGGTGTCAGAACATAAGGGTGTCGGAACATAGGGGTGTCGGAACAAAGGGGTGTCGGAACATAGGGGTGTCGGAACATAGGGGTGTCGGAACATAGGTGTGCCGGAACACAGGTGTGCCGGAACACAGGTGTGTCGGAACATGGGTGTGTCGGAACATGGGTGTGTCGGAACATGGGTGTGTCGGAACATGGGTGTGTCGGAACATGGGTGTGTCGGAACATGGGTGTGTCGGAACATCGGTGCGTCGGAACATGGGTGTGTCGGAACATGGGTGTGTCGGAACATGGGTGTGTCTGAAAATAGGTGTGTCGGAACATGGGTGTGTCGGAACATGGGTGTGTCGGAACATGGGTGTGTCGGAACATAGGTGTGCCGGAACAGGTGTGCCGGAACATAGGTGTTCCGGAACATAGGTGTCCCGGAACATAGGTGTCCCGGAACATAGGTGTCCCGGAACATAAGTCGAGTAGTCACATAAGTCGAGTAGTCACATAAGTCGAGTAGTCACATAAGTCGAGTAGTCACATAAGTCGAGTAGTCACATAAGTCGAGTAGTCACATAAGTCGAGTAGTCACATAAGTCGAGTAGTCACATAAGTCGAGTAGTCACATAAGTCGAGTAGTCACATAAGTCGAGTAGTCACATAAGTCGAGTAGTCACATAAGTCGAGTAGTCACATAAGTCGAGTAGTCACATAAGTCGAGTAGTCACATAAGTCGAGTAGTCACATAAGTCGAGTAGTCACATAAGTCGAGTAGTCACATAAGTCGAGTAGTCACATAAGTCGAGTAGTCACATAAGTCGAGTAGTCACATAAGTCGAGTAGTCACATAAGTCGAGTAGTCACATAAGTCGAGTAGTCACATAAGTCGAGTAGTCACATAAGTCGAGTAGTCACATAAGTCGAGTAGTCACATAAGTCGAGTAGTCACATAAGTCGAGTAGTCACATAAGTCGAGTAGTCACATAAGTCGAGTAGTCACATAAGTCGAGTAGTCACATAAGTCGAGTAGTCACATAAGTCGAGTAGTCACATAAGTCGAGTAGTCAGAACATAAATTTTGTCGGAACATAAGGGTTGTCGGAACATAAGGGTTGTCTGAACATAAGGGTTGTCGGAACATAAGGGTTGTCGGAACATAAGGGTTGTCGGAACATAGGGTTGTCGGAACATAGAGCAGTCACCGACCAAAGGTGTTTAACCTTAAAAATTGAATTTTCAAATCAAGGTATTAATCATATAAGGGTACTTTCTCTTTGGATATATGCATATACATGTACATGCAAAATGGGTACTACATGTACTAGGAACAAAGGGTAACAGTAGGAACAATGGGTGACCCCCTATAAACAATGCTATGGAGGTTGTGATTTTATGTAGAAACAAAGGCAAAGGTGGACAATAGTGGTACCCCATATAACCTATAAGTATCCATGTGTAAAGTGATGCCATGTTTGATGTGAAATCAATTAATACCTTTGTATCAACATTTGTAATTGTACGGAAACGTGTATGTCTTGTAAATTCGGGTGCTACTTAAAGCATTGTATCTATGCCAAAATTGTATATATTGTGATATGTGTCTAAAGGTAGGATACACCATTGGTTGCTTTAATTATCAGGAATGGGTGGATTCAAAGGTATAATACACCATTGGTAATTGCTTGAATTATCAGGAATGGGTGGATTTAAATGTAGAATACGCCATTGGTAATTGCTTGAATTATCAGGAATGGGAAGATTTGAGTGGTTGTATTTTATAGTAAATATCGTTTAACCGACCTGTCTGAAGTTTTACAATCATGGATCCTGTTTTAAAAAAAGCAAGAAAAATGGCGTTTATTTTCAACTTTTTGCTGGATGCCTAGAACAATTATTTACTTTAAACAAAAAGTAAGATATTTCTTAATAATTTGGTAGTAAAAATGTTCGATATCTGCAAACGGTGTATCCTACCTCGTGGTTTGGCAGTGTGCATTGTTGTATTGCATATATAAAAAGAAACATGGCTGGAGTTTCCCAGTCTTTAATTATCCCACCAAATATTTATTTTATTTCAGTCTCCTGAAGATTGGCAGATATACGGTCCGAAGCGAGTTCTCTCCGGTACCTTTTAGAACTACACAACACACTAAAGAGAATAACCACATGGTGTTACCGCAAACAACTTATCTTAATATTTTACATTTTACATTTCTTAGCTTTTACATTGTACTTGGTCAGCTAGAATGGGAGTAAGCGTTGTGAGTTTCAGTGCAAGTTATAAGTCATTTTAGTTCTTCTACTTAATTAACTGTACACAAATAAACCACAAGTAGTATTTTTGTATCAATTTCCAGCGTTTAAAAAAACCCCGACTTTTTAAAATACTGAAGCTATGAACTCTCCTAGGTATTTATTAATCTCACATAAAAGATGACTTGTTCATTAATTGTCAGTCTTGTCATTGTATTTTATCTTGATGTATTTTGTTCTTATACTAAACAGTGCGAGGGCTCCCATTAATCAGCTGTTGCTAAATGGGTTACCCTCATTAAAGATGCTTTAAAATTTAATAAAGCTGGCGAGTTTTACTACTGTCACCAACCTTTGAGTTAATGCCTTAATGAAAGTAAAGCAATACAATAAGCCCTCAATAAACCCATGAAGCTATTAAAACCAAATAGGGACTTAAAAAATTACCTCGATGAGTCCCACTAAACCTTGCATTGAACCCAAATCATACAGTAATTAGTCGCCACAAAGGGGAAAGAACAAATAGCATGCAGTCCCTCCAACCAACCAATCTCAGCTTCACTGATCACGACCAGTTAAATTGCTTCATCACTTCTCACGCTCGCCCAGATCCCACCGGCTGCAATCTAACTCTAGGCCAAAATAACCCGCGATTGCCTTTACCGTAATTTGTACCAAAGGTTAAACACCTCCAAACCCTCCATCCACAGCAGTCTCCACCTGCTTAATCCACAGGCCACTCTCTATAGGTGTGGATATTATCCATTACATTTGCAAGTCGCCACGTTTTAAATATGGGCGTTATCCTATACGGAACCATAATAGCTAAAGGATGAGAAATATTACAACAGATCGGCTATCGTCCCGCACAAGTTGTTTATATACCAATCTGCATTATCTCAAGGAAATCAGTTGATAGAAGAAAAGGAGAAGCAAAAGTCGTGTTATATTATTTTGTGCAGGTAATCAATGAAGTGTGTGTAAAGTGTTGATGATCTTATTATGAGCGAGTGATAATGGGCCGATAAGTTTGAAGAAGTCGGCGATATCGGCAGGATTGGAGGTCTCGTAATTCTCACCAGAGCAGTTTTCCGGGATAAAGCTTTTCTCTCCTTATCAAGACTCTTGTTTATTTCACGCCGTGTTTTTTATGTTACCTTTGTTTTTAATAGACCTACAGCCAAAACAAAAATCAAATGGTTAAAGTTGGTTGTCCATGCTTTTTCAAAATTTCAATTTCCTTTTCCGAACAAAAAGTAGGAATTAAGACTGTAAATTAAAAATTATATTTGTTTGCATTGGCAGCGCAGGCTCTTACACAATTGTTAAAAAGTGGTTTTTACCCTTGCGCCAGCCCTGCCTTGCGCCAATATAGTGCGCACCTCAATTCAGTGACCCCTAGGAATTTGTAGAGGGATCGACGCTCCTAACTCAAAATGTAAATGTAATTAAATAATTACTCGCTGTTGGCCGATCTTTTTCAGGGGCAATTAATTTTGTTTTGCAAAATCATTCTAAACTTCCTATGAAATTATTCCTTCTGGCATGCTGTCATCGACGTATTGAAATATTGTTTTCTCAGAATATGCATCATTCACAGAGCTAAAACTTTACAAGGTTAGTTGTCAAGCACGTTTCTCTAAAACAAAAATTGAGCACTTTTGCTGCAGCTCCAAACGATACAAATGCACAACGTACAAAATAATGGTCTATTTTTGTTCAACCTCGTTTAAAATAACAGGCAGTATGGTGGCAGCGTACTGCATTCTCGATGCCACGCATGGGGACGAGGCTGGAGATAAGCAACCTATCCCTTGTTTATGTCTGGTACGCTTTGCCACAATCGACGATAGTACTGAGTTTGCTTGATAAACGTTTTGAAAAATGGAAAGGGGCCAGTCTAAAAAGTTTCCATGAAGTGCAGACGATGAAAACGGCAAGAGATTCTTCTGAAAATTAAAGTAACATTTTACTAACAATTATCTTGCTTGAGTATTAAACCATGGATCCCCCAGAGGCTAACCCAACAAGCCAAGACCAGGTAAGAAAATTACAAGATAAAAACCAGAGCTAACGTAATGCAATTTCGGGCGAAACTTTGGCCGCTCCGTCAAAACCATAATCCCGTGAATATTTACTTCCGCAGTTGCAATGCATGCTATTCGTACGTGACCGTAACCCTACGTACTTTTTCTATTCTTACGTGATTTAACTGGTTCCCGACACAGACAAGGGAAACTCAATATGCGCGGAACGTATATGAAGACCACCCAGGAAATTTGTTTTGGCAATAGTCGATGTTAAATTGTGGTATTTAGTCCAAAATGCATTTTTTTAAACATAATAATTAATAATATGTAATTATTCAAACGAGTCCGTGATTGAATTAAGATTTTTGTGCAAACATAGTGAAAAATTCACATTACATTTCATTCGTTACGAATGTCAAAATGTCAAAATTTGAATACGAATTTCGTATTCAAATTTTGACATTTTTCATAAAAAAATAGCTGTGACTTTATCTTTGTCGTGGACAAAAAAGCGAACTATAAAACTAAACAAGGGCAATAGCTAAGTTTGTAGTTAAAGTGTTCAGTAATAGGAATAGGTTATTATTGTATGTATGTGTAATAAGTTAATTCCATTGTTTTTTGGTATTATTTCATTACGTAACCTTTTTTATTAACTAAAATTATTGGTTTATAATCTCATCTAGATAGGGTCGTATAGAAAAAGGTATTTTATTCGTGTATACGAAAAACTAGGGACTGTATACCAAAACTAGGGACTGTATACAATTAACTAGGGACTGCGCATGCGCTACCGGAACTCACGTAAGATTAGAAAAAGTACGTAGGATTACGGTCACGTAAGAATAGCAACGGCCATTTACTGCACCTTGATGTTGTTTACCATAGACATGGAGGAAAGAAAAAGTCTTCCATGTCTATGGACAGAGTATGGTTATACACATGTACATGTACCAATTACCAAAAGACCTGTGAAAGGCTGGAGGAAAAAAAAAAAAAAAAAAATCCTCCAAGTCTATGGTTATATAACAAGTTACAATGCCACGCTCTTAACTTTGTCGAACACCAGAAATTGATCGATAAAATGTACCACCTTCCTGTTAATTACTTACTCATGCTTTTTTCTTTTAAACCAAATTTCCAAGAAATTCGGTCCAACGTGTTATTTAATTTTAGAAAACAAAGTTTGTTTCGGTACTAACGTAATTATTATTTTAATTAACCATGTTAACGTTAATGTCAGCATACGTAATCATAAAGTATTAAAAAATTAGTAGATATTTTTCGTCGTGTTTACGCTGCCTCGCTTAAAATTCAGATCTTTCCCTTGGATCGACAAAGAAACCTCTTTTTAAATTACCTAACGATGTTGGAACGTCAAACAAGATGGCGCCGTCATCGTCACAAACATTTCTGACTTTCTCCAAACGGATCAAATTTTGAAGACGCCATTAGACAAATTTATGATTGTGGTAAGCTGCATTTTGTATACACTTCTACTTTTTCTAGGCTCCTACTCCTAGGAATACAATGATGTAAAAGTGTTGAGCTGCATTTTGAGAGAAATTTTACAATTGTTTTTTAATAATGTTTATCTACTCTCTTTCAGAACCAGATGGGAGAAGCAATCCGATTTAGAGTGCTGCTTGAACCCAAAGGATTCATCAGAATTATTGAAGTTGTGAGTTGATGACATTCATTTTACGGACTCAGGCCCGTACCCGGGGGGGGTAAATAAATTATTAAATAATGGTATTTTAATGTAGAAATAACTGTACTGGCACACGAATAATTTTGGTCAGATATTTGGTCCCATCAGTACAGATTCGCCCCACAAATTACCAAAAGGTCCATATTTTCTGGGGTAAATAATGGTATTTTGATGTAGAAATGACGATACTGGAATACGAAAATGTTTGGTTCCATTTTTGGTCCCATCAGTAAAAATTCACACCCCCCCATAAAAAATCCTGCGTACGGGCCTGGGACTGTAAGTATTTTAAAACCAAATCATTCCTAAGATTTTGATTTGTACAATAGTGTGCAATTGAAGGGGGCTTCATGCTCATGAATGCACAGAGATCCTGTGCCCATATTTGTCTTGTAATGCAAATAATAAGTAACCAAAAATATATAGAGTTATAGTCAAATGTGACCCAGCACGAGTAAATGAGACACTTTGCGGCAAAAATAAAAATTGAGATTTTGATTTCATCATTTAAAGCTAAACAAGCTTTAAATGATGAAATCAAAATCTCAATTTTTATTTTTGCCGCAAAGTGTCTCATTTACTCGTGCTGGGTCACAAATAGGTACAGTAATTGCAACATTTATGAAGTAAGCGTAACGGTCAAAGATAACAGCTCGATACAATTAACAGTAAAAATGAACTTGTCAGTAAAAGTCCAACGGACAAGCATATACCTTCACTACCCTGAGACCAAAACTACTATTATCAATGGATGGGGAATCTTTCCAGTATTAATGTACTTGATTTGGGCTAGTAATTTTGGCGTCGAGGGGCAACTAAGTGTCTTGCCCAAAGGCATAAACACCATGTTCTTGGCAGGAGCATTCTAAATACACACACCATCGTATGTTAGTTAAACACCGTAAACACTGGACCAGATTATATCTGGAAAGACCTTGAATGCAAAGAATTAACCCTAACCCCTGGTCCTAGGCCTTACTTTGGGCTAAAGAACTGCGTACTACAGAATACTACTTAGTATTTTGTAGCATTGGGTCTCTCCGTGACTGATGATTGGGTGTGTACTGACAGAGTACAGATACTGCCAACTACAAAATACTAATAGAGTTAATAACGGTTTTTTTCTTTTTCTTCTTTACAGTTTTTAGCTGTGCTAACATTTGCTATTACTGCAGGCTATCAGAGCGAGGTGACCTTCAAAATTGCTTGTGGTGGGCCTTCTACGCAGGATGGATACATATTTGGTTACCCATTCAGGTTAGTGGTAATGAGAATGAAGATTTTCCTTGGACATTGGAGAGAAGTGAAATGTAGGCAAGTTTTTACGATTCCCGGCCGGTCAGCAATCGTGTAAAATTGAGACAAAATTTCCCATAAATAAAAAATCCACATCACATCAGGTGCCGTATTTTCACAGGATGCTTGAGACTGTTATTCACTTTACAGTTAAAGGTAGTATACACCATTTGCAGATATCGAAAATATTTACTTCTGAATTATTAAGAAATACCTTACTCAATTGAAAGTAAATAATGATTCTAGGCATTCAGCAAAAGGATTGCGCTAGAAAAAACAAAGATAACATAAGAATAACTGCTCGACCCCGGTTGAAAACAAACGCTGTTTTTCGTGCTTTTCTCGGCATCCATGATTGTAAAACTTCGGAAAAGTCAGTTAAACGATATTTACTATGAAATACAACCCCCCAAATCTACCCATTTATGATAATTCAAGCAATTACCAATGTTGTATACTACCTTTAAGTAAGGTATTTCATAATACTTCAGTATTTATTTTTTGATGTTTGAAAATGGCGTATACTACAGTTGTACCTTTAAGTCATTTAAAAAAAATATCTACTGTCCCATAAAAGTTTGAGATTTTGAATATAAAGGAGAAACTACTCAAAAAGGGAAACCAAGGTCTTCCTTTTGTAGGTGCATGTTCTTTAGAGCTGTCACAGTCTTCTGCCCACCAGTCACATTTGCCATTAACCCCAACAGTTTTGCTAAATTTCCCGCTAACTGCAATTCAACGGAAGATCTTGCAGTTGATGCTTACCCTGGAGGGAAGGCATCGTTCTTTGTTGCTATCGGTGTCCTAGCGATGTTCTACTGCATCGCGACTCTGATCTGGTACGTCTTCTTTGAGGTGAAGTTCATCTTGTTGGACCTCATCCCCATCGCCGTAAGTAGAAAAATGCGACTTTTGGCTAAGTATGTGACTTCGCATATCATTTTTGTTAATTTGTGAAGGTAGGATTTAAGGTTGGAATATTGTTTTTGCAGCTATCCAAAAAGTTATCACTGCTGAAAATCGTACTGTTGTAAAGCTTACTTGTTGTAAACATATTTAATGATTCTAAACTCTCTGTGAAATTACTCCCTCTGTTATGCTGTCATTTTGAAAAAACAAAACAAAAGAATATAATTTCTAAAGATTTCTACAAACGGTGCGCGCAAGCATGGCGCATGCATGGGTGCACGCATGGGTGCAATTTTTGGTCTCTTTAGTGCGTGATATGTGAGTAGCTGCAATCGGCTGGATGAGAACGCACCCTGGATGCAGATTGTGTTCGCAATTCAAATTTTGAATTGAAATCCAAATCTTAGAATATTGTTTTCTCGGAATATGCATTATTCAAAGAGCAAGCAACTTTCTTTATATTTTGAGCACTTTTGCTGCCTCAAATGATACAAATGACAAATGGTACATGTATATTGTCCCTTTAACCAGTTCACGCCGGAATTCTTAATTTTTTTTACCGGATCCAGGCGCGGATTATTTTTCACAAACATCGACCCCAGCAGGCCCAGGCCAGCAGTCCGTGGGCAGCACACCAAGACATGCCAGCTGTGAGCCGGTCGCTGACAGATATTTCCGGCCTCGCTCCAAGTTGCTCGTGGCGTGTTTATTAGTCATCCGTTTTGATTGTCGAACTGGTTAACCCTCCTGGGGTTTGACAGCACAAATGTGCACAAATGTGCCGAATCCAGTCTTTTGCATGTGTTCCTATGTGGAACACAATTCTGTACACAGCTTCGGTGTACAAATACTATGCACAAAAAGACAGTCTGTGTATTTTTGTGCTGCTGAACAAATGACCCAAATAGTGACTTCTGCATTGGAGGGTTAACTTGTCTCCATTTATAATGAAAGCACACCGGTTATCGTTGTTTTTTTTCTTTTTTTCTCAACAACTTAGGACTTGGTCCTGACGGCAGCCTTTTCTCTGTTCTTCTTCCTGGCGTCTGCTGCCTGGGGCTCCGGTGTTGATACCGTCAAATACTGGACGACCTTTGAGAACATCAAAGAACATTTCTACAAAGATGTCTGCGACGATCCTCTGAACTCGTGCACTGGAGTTACACCTGCCAACTATGCTTCATTGAACGCCTCTATTGTAAGTAACTGACGTGTTATTTCCTGTGTAGTTATCTGTCGACTTTAAACATATACTACACTAGTAAAATGTAACAAAATTATTTTACATGTTGAACTTACGACAAATGCAGTTCAACCAGTTCGCGTCGGTATTATTTTAACATAGGCATGAGATTGTTTTTAACTAACCTTGATCCAGATGGGTTCAAGCCGGCATCTGTGGGTAGCACACCCTGATATTTCTAGCCTCGCTCGCTGCAAGCTGGTCGCTGATGGATATTTCTGTTCTTGCTCGTGACGTCTTTATCCGTTAAATCCAGAACAAGTATGCGTGTAATTTACTCAAACTGGTTAAGAAAGCATTAATTCATTATTTATTGAAAGATTGTTTCTCCAAAATCTTGTCACAGATCTTTGGCTTCTTGAACTTCTTGGTCTGGCTGGGCAACTGCTGGTTTGTCTACAAGGAGACGTTCTTGTTCAAGAACAAGCAGGAACTGCAGAAAGATCCATAAACTAAGGACGATAAGGTCCCTCTTAATGATGTCTAGATGTAGTCATGGGAGTATGCCTTCTTGCAGTGTAAATCACAAGTCCATCACAGGTCCTCACACGTGTATCACATGTCAGAGTCAAACCAAACAGTTTGTTAATGGAGTCTATTGCAAGTTCATCATAAGACCTGCCACATGTAAATCACAAGTTCATCACATGCAGTACAAGTCCTCGCATGTCAATCACAGTTTTGTAGTGGAGTTCATCACAAGTCCTCGCAGGTCAATTACTAGTCCATCATGTCCTCGCAGGTCAATTACTAGTCCATCACAAGTCCTCACAGGTCAATTACTAATCCATCATAAGTCCTTGCAGGTCAATTACTAGTCCATCATGTCCTCGCAGGTCAATTACTAGTTCATCACAAGTCCTCGCAGGTCAATTACTAATCCATCACAAGTCCTTGCAGGTCAATTACTAGTCCATCACAAGTACTCGCAGTTCAATTACTAGTTCATCACAAGTCCTCACAGGTCAATTACTAGTCCATCATGTCCTTGCAGGTCAATTACTAGTCCATCACAAGTACTTGCAGCTCAATTACTAGTCCATCACAAGTCCTCGCAGTTCAATTACTAGTTCATCACAAGTCCTCACAGGTCAATTACTAATCCATCACAAGTCCTTGCAGGTCAATTACTAGTCCATCACAAGTACTCGTAGGTCAATTACTAGTCCATCACAAGTACTCGTAGGTCAATTACTAGTCCATCACAAGTCCTCGCAGGTAACGTACTAGTCCATCACAAGTCCACCAGATACAGTTTTGTAGTCCATTGGAAATCCTGTCACTTGAAAATCCTCACAAGTTCATCACATACAATTCCTCACATGTCCATCACAGTTTTGTAGTGGAGTCCATCAGACATCTTCAAAGATCCTCACAGGTTCTCACAGGACAAACTAAACACAGTTTTGCAAAGTATGCAAAGAAATTGTATATGTGTTGATAACAGTTCCGATGGCACAGCGTTCATAGTTAGGCGGAGCTTGAAGGTTGTAGTTTGCTGGTCACCTGGGGCCAATTTCACGGAGCTGCTAAGCACAAAGTTTTGCTTAGCACAAAAAAGTCTTGCTCATTAAAAAAACAGCCAAAAAAAAAAACAGCCTAAATTCTACGTGTTTTTCATGATAAGCAAAACACCAGCTGATTATCAATCAAAAACAATAAAGATCACGTGAAAATTTGGTCTGTAACCTTGTTTTTACCAAGGACAAATTTTCATGCTAAGCAAATTTTTGTGCTTAGCATCTTTGTGAAATTGGCCCCTGGTGTTCAAAAGGTTGGTGGGGTTGTCCCCGCATAGATGTTATCAAATTCAAATGCTAAGAGCCTGTAATTGTAGTTGTTAGATTTCAAAAATGGCTTTGTTTTATATTTGCTGTATATTATGATATATTGAACATTTTGCTAAAGATTTTCATTTATCGATGATTATACCTTTGTAATACTCAGGTACTGACTAATATGAAAACACCAAATTTTTCAAATGAAATTACACTTTTTGTCAATTTTTTTTGCGGTCAGTTATAATTTACTAAGATTTGTATTACCAACCAAAGTTTACATGTGCATTTTTGTGTGCATTTATGTAGTGTGGGTGTGCAAACATTTCATACGTACTGTGGACCTGCGAACAATTGACATTCACAAGATGCGGAAAGAGCTTACAGATTGTGAACTTGTACTTTTTTGACATTTTCTTAACTACACAAAGACAACAGAATGTCCACAGTACTATGGAAGGTACGACTGCGTGTACTCAATGAATGTTTCACCGCCCAAAATGATTTTTTTCAAATCAGATATTTAATCATATTTTAATAGTATAATATACATTTGTAATTGTCTGGAAAGGTGCATGTATTCAGAATATTGTAAATTCTGGTGCAAATTTAAGCAACGGCATCTGTGCCAAAATAGGTACTGTGCACGTATACATTATTGGTTGTGTTTTATTTAGATAGTGTGTGCATGGTCTTATGTACATGTACATGTACTTTGTTAGTGCCCTGCTGGTCTTGTTTGCATTGTATATGAAATAAAAACATACATTGTATAGAGTTTAAAGTCCATTGTGGATGTTGCAAATTTTGTTACGCTGATTCTTGATTGGATTTCTTTCTTGGTCCCAGAGGCCCAGCATATAGTGCCCTCTTTCTCACTCACTCACTGACTGACTGAATGACTGACAGGCCAAGTGCTAATGAAGTGGAAAGACATAATTGTGAACCATTTAAAAAAAAAATACTATACTATACTTTACTTTACTTTAGTTTGCCGAAAACTTTGTACATGTAATTCCATGATGACTGAAATTATTTTGCTGGTGTGGATTTTGTGGCCAACAAAAAATCAATTGCTCGAATGTGTTTCAGTGTTTGCCAGTCAAATGTGCACATTTGCTTCTAACAAGTCTAATCAGGTACTGAAAGAAAGTGCCATTGTATTGGTATGCAAATACATGTGAAGTAAGCAAAACATGTATCAATAAAAGCAATTATATTTCTGTGTCTTTATCTTATAATAATAATAATATCTTGGATTTATATAGCGCTTTTCACACCCGAAGGGCATCCCAAAGCGCTTCCAACATTATTACCCCTAGTCACTGGGCTATTTTCAATCCTTAAACCATCTCAGCTCCCTGGGGAGTATACAGCCTGTGCTGCAATATATGCGCTACTACTACTAGGCTAAATCAATCACAATAACCATCTCTGCCCTCACAGGTACCCATTTTACCCCTGGGTGGAGAGAAGCAATTATAGTTAAGTGTCTTGCTCAGGGACACAAGTGTCACGACCGGGACTCGAACCCACACTCTGCTGAACAGAAACACTAGAGCTTGAGTTCGGTGCTCTTATCCACTCGGCCACGACACCCTTATGCATGTACGGTACTTGCCACATAAACTAAGCGAATCTTTTCAGAAACTTTGTAAGCTTTGTAATATTGTTAGCATATTTTGTAAGCCTGTAAAACATGAATAACAAAAAGCAAGTGTAATGGCAAAAAAAAAAAAAAAAGCTTAGAATGTCTTTGGAATTTCACGGGTCCTTTCGAGCTTTGCGTCAAGACTGGTTTCTGAACAGATCACGTGTACAATCGAGGGCGCCCTCAATACGCCTGTTTTCAGAGTACTGATTGAGACCGAGGTACGGCCGGCGCGCCCGAAACAAATGGAAAAACCCAGTCTTGGAGCAAGACTACAATACTACATTAGTCCAGGCAAAATACATAATTTTGTTTTGTTGACCTCAAACAAATTGCAACAAATTGTTTTTCACCACAGTGCACTTCTATAAGGTTCCTAGAATTACATACTAAAAATCTACAAAAATCCAAGTGGTGGAAATATGTCTAATTTGCATAAATCGTTAATCCCTGCCATGTAATATGTTTATTCCCATATTTGGGTATATATTTTATTTTTATTTTTTGAAAAGTTTATTTTGGTGATTCTACTTACATCTACTTCTATCCTTACTTGAATAACATTTGCTAAAGCATATAAGTGACTGAATAATTATGAGAACACAGTAATTATCCAAAATGACAACTTTGTGACCCTATAAATGTGCGCACATTACACTGTCTCCAGATATCATCATGTAGTCAGTATTGGTGAGCTTCAAATTCACCAAGTTGCTTACTGGCACAGTTATCATATTAAAACCGTATGAAAAATCATATGAACAATAATAACATTGTGATATTTAGCCCAGAAAACAAAAACTGGGGGAAAATGGTGTGTAAATTGGGCTAAAAAGTAGTTAAAGGGTTGCCTAACATGGAAGACTTGAACAAGTTCAAGGAAATCCCCAAAATACATTTTAACGTAGATATGATTATTGTAAGCAACAAAAATCTTAAATTTGGGGGGTTTCCTTGAACTTGTTCAAGTCTCTCACCTTAGGCAACCCCGGCTTCACTACATACTTGTTAGCCCAATTTAGGGACACATCATTTTCCCCCAGTTTTTGTTTGCTGGGCTAAATATCACAATGTTATCATTGTTCATATGATTTTTCATAAGGTTTTAATATGATAACTGTGCCAGTAAGCAACTTGGTGAATTTGAAGCTCACCAATACTGACTACATGATGATATCTGGAGACAGTGTAATGTGCGCACATTTATAGGGTCACAAAGTTGTCATTTTGGATAATTACTGTATTCAGTCACTTATATGCTTTAGCAAATGTTATTCAAGTAAGGATATGTAAGTAGAATCACCAAAATAAACTTTTCAAAAAATAAAAATAAAATATACCCAAATTTATGCAAATTAGACATATTTCCACCACTTGGATTTTTGTAGATTTTTAGTATGTAATTCTAGGAACCTTATAGAAGTGCACTGTGGTGAAAAACAATTTGTTGCAATTTGTTTGAGGTCAAAACTTATTTTTCCTGGACTACATGTACATGTACAGTATGTGTGATGAACAGATGACAAGGATCCTTTTAATAACGACGGCAATTAGGTCCACTGTAGGCCATCGTATTTTGTCCTGAACGTTGATCTTGCACCCTGTTCCGCCTGCGCATTTTATAGGTAAAGACAACAGGGCAACTAACTAGTTGCTAAATCCAAACATGGCCGCCTCCATTTCACGAGTGTTGTGGAGATTGCAGAGAATTTCGCCGGGCTCCGTGGCCCTGCCACTTCTCCACAAACAGGTATTTCTTGACATACGCTTGACGGTAAATTTGATAAAACCATAAGGTAAGGTTACATTTTTAGGCTGTTTTTTTCAAAATGCCAGGACTGATGATACTTAGCCCAGGTTGGACGAAGTTCTTCATTGCAATACGACTGACGTCCAGGACCTGCGGCCGATTTCACCAATGTTAGGATCAATCTTAGACTTAGGAAGAGTAACTCCTCCTAACTTGCAATAGATCCAATGCAAGTTAGGATGAGTTAGTCTTCCTAAGATTGATCTTAGTCTTTCGTGAAATCGTCCCCAGGGTACTGTAACGCCCGTGCCGGTTGGGCGGTAGGGGGCGCTGGAGCGATTCCACGGTGGTGGGATCGCCCTGGTGGCTCCTGCTGGTGCGCCCCGGAAACCCGCCTTTGGATTGCGCAAGCGCCGAACCAGTTCTAACCAGTTCGGGTGCCGCGTGATTGCGGGAGCCTGAAGTCCATGTTTTGGTCGGCAAGAGGTCACAATAAACCAGAGAGAATCACCGGAAATACAGAATACTTGCGTCAAGAGTCCTTCCTGTGCGTGTGGTGTAGAACCCAGGCAAATCTACGTTACATTGGTGGCAGCGGTGGGATGCAGGAGGACTAAGGAAACCAGGTGAAGTTTTCATGTTTTCACGAAACCATGATGGTGTGGCGGCCGACTCGCCTGCGGCGGGGAGGCGAGCTGGAGTGCGGGCCCGGGGAGCGGGGCCCAGGAGCCGGTGCATTCCGTACATCACGCTGGCGGAGTTAGAGGCCTTCTTTAGGGATGTTTTGGGGAACTCTAGGGAGGTTATGGGGACTTGGGAGTCTGGATGTTTCCTGGGGGAGGAGTTGGAGAAGGATAGCGGGAATTTCGGGACATGCGCCAATGGCTGGGGGCTTCAGTGCGTCCACTCCGATTTGGAGAGAGGGCGCCCTTCTCCATATTTGTCCGGGTCCGCTACCAGGTCTGTCGGGGGGCCGCCCCATGCTGTAGACGGCGGCGCAGCAGACGGATGGTTCCACGCGGAACAATCCCAAGCTGTGCCCGTGGATGCAGTGGGGGGCGGGGCCTCGTCGAGACATTCTCTGGATCTTCTGCAGGAATGAAACCGAGTCGGGGGGGCCCGGCCCATGCTGTAGACGGCGGCGCGGCACACGGCTCGCAACACTCGGAGCGAGCCCGAGCCGTGCCCGTCGGCGCAGCGGGGGCGGGGCCTCGCCGGGACGCCCACGCTCTCTAAGCCAGTCATCAGTCACAAGAGCCAGTCACAGGAATCAGTCACAAGAGCCAGTCACAGGAGCCAGTCACAGGAGCCAGTCAAGTCTTGACAGCTGGGGGTGTGCCGGAGCTGGGGGTGCCAGAGCTTGGGGTCGTCTGGCGGACCACGCGTGCGCGACGGAGTCGGACCACGCATGCGCCTTGGAGTCGGACCACGCATGCGCCTCGGAGTTGGACCACGCATGCGCGACGGAGTCGGACTGTGCATGCGCGACGGAGTCGGACCACGCACGCGCCTCGGGGAGACGGCCCAGGCGTGGAGAGACATTCCACCGGAATTCTGGGAGCAGCTTCAGGCCACCTCCCACCTACTAGGCGGGAACTTTTGAACTTTTCATTTTTTTGTAATGTAAATTGTTGTGTAATTGTTGGCGTTATGCGTTTTCCAGGGCGGTTGGCCGGGGTGCGGCAGCAGCGCCCATGGTCTTGTTTGTGGGCAAACAGGGTCTTCGTGGGGGGCTGTGTAACGCCCGTGCCGGTTGGGCGGTAGGGGGCGCTGGAGCGATTCCACGGTGGTGGGATCGCCCTGGTGGCTCCTGCTGGTGCGCCCCGGAAACCCGCCTTTGGATTGCGCAAGCGCCGAACCAGTTCTAACCAGTTCGGGTGCCGCGTGATTGCGGGAGCCTGAAGTCCATGTTTTGGTCGGCAAGAGGTCACAATAAACCAGAGAGAATCACCGGAAATACAGAATACTTGCGTCAAGAGTCCTTCCTGTGTGTGGTGTAGAACCCAGGCAAATCTACGTTACAGTACGTATCATCACTATCAATCATTCAATGTATCCTGCCATATAGCGAAAAATGTTACCCCTTTAAAAAAACATTTTTTTACCTGATGAAGGAAGCCGAAATCTCGCTTATGTATTCCTTGTGTCTGGAATTACAGATCGTAATGGGTTATTAAAAGTTAATGTGTCTTTAGGCAACTTATTTACAGAAAATAAATTGCAAATTCACGCTTTTGGACGTGAACATCATGTACGAACTCTCTACAATCCCTAATCCCTAGCCTGGCTTATCAGTTGTAGGCCGGCGCGGCTGCCGGGTACCCGCGCACGCATGTAGGGATTGTAGAGAGTTCGTACATGATGTTCACGTCCAAAAGCGTGGATTTGCAATTTATTTTCTGTAAATAAGTTGCCTAAAGACACATTAACTAGTTTTAATAACCCTTGACGATCTGTAATTCCAAACACAAGGAATACATAAGCGAGATTTCAGCTTCCTTCATCAGGTAAAAATATGAAAAAAGTTGTTGTAAAATGTTTCGCTATGGCAGGATACATTGATACCCTGGACTCCGTCGCGTTGTACACAACGGAGGAGTCCAAGCTGGGCTAGATGATACTGTGATAGTGATAGGAGTAATTTTGCTTAAATTCTAACGTTAAACTTAAGTACTAACTACTAGCATGAACTTGATGAAGTAAGAAAACCTCCATGAAGTAACTAACTAACTAACTAACTAGACAATTTGATTATCCGTGCGCCGTGCCTCATCTAGCTAGCTGTTGCTGTGCCTCTGTTGCCGTTCCTCTGTTGCCGTGCCTCTGTTGCCGTACGCTATTAAAATCCACAACCATCCACTCGTCTGATTGCATGGACATGGATTTTTTTTGCATTTTATAAGTAATTATAAAACCCTACAATTTTCTGATTTAACATTATATTTTTTTGTCTGAAGTCAAGTAGACGGATTCCCACTAGTTTAGCTTAACTAGGCCGACAGAATGAAATTTTTTGTTTTGCGTCTGAGCATAATAAATTAATACACATTCTTTCATTTTTCATTATTCATTATTTGTCATACTTTCTCGACAAACCGTTTATTGCATGCGTTATTAATATTATGCAAGCTCGTTTGTCTGATACTAGTGGCATTCGGGCTGGGCAAGCGCTGGGCCGGGCCGGCCCGCTCGCGGCCATGCAGCACGGCCGGCTAGCTAACTAACAGGGGGCGTAGGTGGCACAGGTCACTATCCATGGCCTTGGTCACTATTCATGGCCTAGGCCACTAATCTATGGCCTAGGTCACTAATCTATGGCCTAGGTCACTAATCTATGGCCTAGGTCACTAATCTATGGCCTTGGTCACTAATCTATGGCCTTGGTCACTATTCATGGCCTAGGCCACTAATCTATGGCTTAGGTCACTAATCTATGGCCTTGGTCACTAATCTATGGCCTTGGTCACTATTCATGGCCTAGGCCACTAATCTATGGCCTAGGTCACTAATCTATGGCCTAGGTCACTAATCTATGGCCTAGGTCACTAATCTATGGCCTAGGTCACTAATCTATGGCCTAGGTCACTAATCTATGGCCTAGGTAACTAATCTATGGCCTAGGCCACTAATCTATGGCCTAGGTCACTAATCTATGGCCTAGGTCACTAATCTATGGCCTAGGTCACTAATCTATGGCCTTGGTCACTAATCTATGGCCTTGGTCACTAATCTATGGCCTTGGTCACTATTCATGGCTTAGGTCACTAATCTATGGCCTTGGTCACTAATCTATGGCCTTGGTCACTAATCTATGGCCTTGGTCACTATTCATGGCCTAGGCCACTAATCTATGGCCTAGGTCACTAATCTATGGCCTAGGTCACTAATCTATGGCCTAGGTCACTAATCTATGGCCTAGGTAACTAATCTATGGCCTAGGTCACTGATCTATGGCCTAGGTCACTGATCTATGGCCTAGGTCACTGATCTATGGCCTAGGTCACTATCTATGGCCTAGGTTACTATCTATGGCCTGGGTCACTATCTATGGCCTGGGTCACTATCTATGGCCTGGGTCACTATCTATGGCCTGGGTCACTATCTATGGCCTGGGTCACTATCTATGGCCTGGGTCACTATCTATGGCCTGGGTCACTATCTATGGCCTGGGTCACTATCTATGGCCTGGGTCACTATCTATGGCCTAGCTCACTATCTATGGCCTAGCTCACTATCTATTTGACCGCGTAGTCTGTAACATATACATGTAACATGCATTACCTAATACATTTCACAGAGAGGCCTAATTATGCAGCACCCACGTTTTTATTTTATTATGTCAATCCTATTACAGTCAGCAGCTGCCTCGGTAGTGCCGGTGAGATGGCTAAATCTTCAGGAGTATCAGAGCAAGAAGCTGATGTTGGATTATGATGTCACCGTCCAGAGGTTTGAGACGGCAGACAATCCCCCGGACGCTGTCAAAGCAGCAAAAGATCTGAGTAAGTCGGAATATAAGCGCCGTGCAAATCTTGAAGGAAAAAAAGGTTGGGGAAACATTGCTGCTACAGCCCCAACTTTTGACAGATTCAGCAGATTCAGGATACCTCCAAGGCTCCAATTAATCCGATGGATTCAGGATTTTAAGCCTAGAAGTACTGTAGGATTGTGCAGTACTGCAAAATGGATTTTGAGGTGTTGGATATTGAGGATTCTACATGTATGTAGAAACACTGTATAAAAAAATTATCTCCAGCATAGTATTCTAAGTCCGTCAGAATCCGTTATACTGTTCTCAAATACTGGTTTCTGATGGACTCGGAACACCAGCCGTTTTTGCATGAAAAACTTGATGGACTTTGGCGTAATTCAGGGCACTTTCTATTAAATGCACTCAAAGGGTTAGGATTAAAAGCAAGTAACTGGTAGACCTGTACAGTCGGGCAAATCTGTATCAAAATACAAGTGCATAAACAGTCACAGCCAATCAATCCGTTTCACCGGCACTATAAAGTTTCTCTGTTTTTCTTGCAGATGCCAAAGAGATTGTTTTAAAAGCTCAGATCCTGGCAGGAGGGCGGGGCAAAGGTGTATTCTCCAGCGGGTTAAAAGGAGGAGTTCATCTGACCAAAAAGTAAGGTGAATAAGATTAAAGGAAACATGTAATAAGGTTTTTTTTTGCTTAAATCAATAAAGTATCATATTGACAACAACATTATGTGTGAGGTTGTGTTTATTTTCTGTGATAAATGGGAGAAAATAATTTTTGAAAATGTTTAGTCATACCACTCCGCCCCTCAAAGGGAAGCCTCATTAACATAACACTTCGCGTGGGGTATGACAAAAATCGAGGCAGAGAATTGCCTCGCTGCGGGGGTGCGCTACCCGGGCCTGGCTTGCATTATGCGCGCATTGCATGCAACAAGTCTTTGTCTACGAGTTTACCATGCCGGTTTTTTATTCTAAATCAGGGTAAAAATACAACTGTTTTCAGTCATGCCGACTAGATGTGTAGCTGCTGGGTGTAGCAAAACTACCAAGGATAGAGTAAGCCTTCATTTGTTTCCGGCTGATCCTAAATATCGGAGGATTTGGACAGCCAAAGTAAAGCTTACCAGAGCGAAGTGGTCCCGCCGGGCCTAGTGATTTTTCGGCCCGATCTGCAGCGACCATTTTGAGCGGTCGTGCTTCGACACTGGTCTGTACAGCAACTTTGGCATGCCCTTAAAAAACATGCTGAAGTCAGATGCTGTCCCAATGATATTACAATCAGACGAATCTGTACTGTTTTCGTCAGATTCACTAAAAACCGACGAAGAATTTTCACGATCGTCCATGTTTAGTCCGCGCCGATTACTGTACATGTACATGTACTTTGTACGGTATCCTTTGCTTTGGACAGCGTGCGTGTGGGTGATCGCGTTTACATGTACATGTATACGTACGTGTGCACAAGGCGTACGGGATTCGTACACTCTTGTACTCACAACAATGTGTGCGTACGTGGCCACGCGAACCCGTCTCGTACCTAGACGTCGCGTACCGACTATCGATAATTTGTCCGGGTTCTGACTCGATTTACGTCACTCATTTTGAGTGGCCGCGAAATTTAAAAAGGGGGGGTCAATTTCTGGACGGCAAATTACCACACTAAACGTACACTAGAACAAATTTTGCTTTTTATTCACATTTTATACACATAAATCTATTGATTTAAAACAAAAAATGCGTAATGAAGATGTTAGACTACATGTTTCCTTTAATACTGCTGCAAACTGCTTACTGGCTGGAATGACCTGAAATATACAAATCAAATAAGTTAAGAGGGCCTAATATTTCGATCTTAACAAGATCTTCTTCAGAGACTAAATGACTGTGTACAAGAAACAAACATATATAGGGCAACATACACCCCGATGCACATCATGGACGCTGACAAAACACAAAAGAAAAAAGCACAGAGTTCAATAGAACAAACAACAAAAGGAGGATTAGGCTGAGGGATTAAAGGGTGAGGTCAGTGTGGGTAGGATCAAAGGCAGGGTAGGAACAAAAAAAGAAGGGGTAAAGCCACAAGGAAAAGGGTCCAGGGTGGAGATCAAAGGGAAGAACTAACAAAGAAGTATGAATAGGAATAATGAGGAGGGGGGGGGGGGGGGGGTTTGAGGAAAACCAGAGGAGTGAGAACAAACAAAAACAGAATTCTGGCAAGGAATGAATCTGAAACAGATGACAAATGGAGAAAAAAATAGAAGTTAATCATTTCCTAGTTGGATGTTAAGCCCAGGTGTTCGAGGAAAACAAATTAAAAAAATCTTCCTAAATATCTTCATACTGAACCCCAGTTGGAAACTTAATACTCAAAAACACTCAGGATTTGTTTGTATATTTCTCATTACATTTTTTTCCTAAAATTGCATTATAGGAGTCAGCAGATTTGTAATCCAATAAATTACAAAATGCTGGCCTAATTGAAGTTGTTACCACTGTGGTCTTTGTCATCCTCCAGCCCTGATGATCTTTTACCCCTGGTAGCCCAGATGATAGGCTATAATCTTGTCACCAAACAGACCACCAAAGACGGAGTCAAAGTAAAAAAGGTAAGGTCCAAGCAAATAGACCCATGCACCGATAGACCCCCTTCAAACCAGGCTCTCTGCTTCCTCAAAACTCTAGTTGCGCTAAGATGTAAAACAGAGCTACAATGTACTCATAGAATTGACCCACACGCTGTATCTATTTGAAACCCCTACCTAATGTGTGTTTCCCTTCATTCTATGATCTAGCCTTTTTTAATAAGAATATCAATTCCTACATCCAGCTTTCCTGATTGTTCTTCTTTCATCCTTCCAGTATTTTTCTTCTTCCTAACTATTTGCCGAGAGTGACTTTTATAGCCATCAGGTGCCCACCAGTAGTAGTTTGACGTTCGGAAATAAAAAACGGCCTAAATAGCATTTGATATACCTGTTGACATTTTTAAAACAACAATGTTTGGTATGTTTGGACACATGTTTGGACACAGTTTGATAACCATTTCTAGTTTATTTACGATGAACCATTTGTGTTAGCAATAACTTAATGTGAGTAACGACTATTTTGGCCTATTTAAAAAAAAATCAATTGTTATTCACTTTTTTTACCATATATACATTGTATATTAATGGACCATAGGGTGAGCTGTATTCATCATATGAAACTTGTTTCAAAGAATACCTTGTATGAGGACACTTTTTGATAAAAAATGTAATGTTAGTAATGAACTTACTTAAACGAAGGTGGGTGATAGAATTCTAATTGTGTGTTCAATTACATGTAGGTCTGAGCCTTGTGTAACTACTGTGGAAAAAAATGTCACTTTAGGAAATATAGCACTTACAAAATGAAAAGGTGCATAAAAAAATGTAACGTGAGTAACGTGAAATTGCCCTTTTGTCTTTGCAGGTTATGGTGGCAGAAGCGTTGGACATTGCCCGTGAGACCTACGTGGCTATCTTGATGGACCGTGACATGAACGGACCGGTCATGGTGGGCAGTCCGGAGGGAGGAATGGACATTGAAGAAGTGGCAGAAAAGTCCCCGGAGCTTATCTTTAAGGTGTGAACCGATTTCCATCTCATGCCAAATGAAAATCTGGATCCAAGACAAATTGAACAAAATGTGACCTGCCAACTCGAAAAGAGCCCGAAGGTGGATTTTTTAAGTATGGAGATAATTGTATTTATAAACAAGGTTGATAAAAATCATAAATTTTTTTTTATATCAAAAATAAATGTAAAAAATAATAACTGAATTTGGTACAACAACAGAACACCACCAAGCTCTTATAGAGCCCCGTCCGCTTAGCGACACGGCTAAAAACTAGAAACTAAAGATAATTAGTTATTTTGTCACCTGCCATTTAATTTCACATTTTCACTTGTTTATGACAGGAACCGATTGATATATTCACCGGGTTTACAGACAAGCAAGCCGTGAAGATGGCTGGCAATCTCAACTTCAAAGGAGACCTTCAGAAACAGGTAGTGGAACCCGACTTTTGATGGTCTTATATTTACTGGGCTTGAACCTGTGACGAGTGCTAATTTCATGAAGCTGCTAAGCATAGAAATTTGCTTAGCATTTGGCAAAAACAGGGTTACAAACCAAAATTTCAGGTGATGTTTATTGTTTGTGACTGGTATTCAGCTGGTTTTTGCATAGCATGAAAAGCACACGTATGGAGGTTTGGTTGATAACCTGTTTTATACTGAGCAAGACCTTTTTGTGCTAAGCACATTTTTGTGCTTACATGTTTTATGAAATTGGCTTCTGCTGATTGACATTCTGGAGCTCTACCAACTTTAGCCCTATGTAAGTGGTTCCCCAAATTTGTCAATATCTTTGTTTATAATATGCGGTGCTTATATAGCGCTTTATCACCAAAGTCTCAAAGCGCTTAACATTTTTAGTCAGAAGTAATAAACCTGTAAATTCCATGTGGCCAGTGATCACTCCAAAAATCAAAATATTACTAACAACATTTATATCAATGTTGTAAATCTTGGAAATAGCAAACAGGGATCCCTCGGAGGAGATACAGCTTTTTAAAAACTGTTCAAATGAACCATAGAGGGAAAATGACTAGGTGTATTATAACATGTTTGCAGAAAAGAACAAAGAAATTGACTGGAGCGAGGCTTGAACCGGCGACCACCGGTTTGCCGTTCCGGTGGTCCACCAATTGAGCTATCCAGCCCTAGATTGGCGGTTTTCCAAATTTGTCGATGTCTGTGTTCAGGGATGTTCAACATTTTCCAAGATTGTGGCTAACATCATAAACTAACTTTTTGAGAAAATATTGTGTAACTTAAAGACAACACATTTTCATAATTCAAGTTAGAAGGTCTTTTTTAAATGTAATTTCTCCGCGCGCGCTCTCTGTTTTTGATTTTATTTAATGCAATGGAGACTATTCAAAGAGCTTCAAAATGATGTACAACTTGGCTTTCTAGGTGCTATACTTTTAGAGATATACTGTAAGTATTTAAAGTTTGGAGGTTATTAGTCCAAAGTTTACTGACCCGTATCTCAAAAAATAACGAGCCAAATTACCCCCAAAAATCAGTTCTGTACATTTCTCATACAGGCCTATCCCAACACCAAATATCATTTCCATCTGTGAGGGTCGGGTGCAAAATCATGTTGAATTGACACGGAATGACCCATGTATATACATCACATGAAGTTGTGGCTGGTAAGCTGGTTTTACTAGGCACTTTTTGTGTATGCTAAAAGCAGCTCTATAAAATCGGCTCCTGATTTATTGGTATTTTAAGAATTCTGACTACTTTATTGTTGTGTTATTTAGGCCGCTGAGCAGCTGAAGAACCTATACAATCTCTTCCTAGGTGTGGACGCTACCCAGGTTGAGATCAACCCATTTGGCGAGACACCTGATGGCCAAGGTAAAAACAAAATGTTAAAAACAAATGTTACTAGCGTTAGTTACAATTTAAGTTTCTTACTAATGTAAGAGTTGATCCACGGTAACTTTAAAGGTAGGATACACCGTTTGCAGATATCAAAAATATTTACTACCGAATTATTAAGAAATATCTTACTCATTTGAAAGTAAATGTTGATTCTAGGCATCCAGCAAAATGATTGCGCTAGATATCCTGTAATTATTCCGAAAAATAGAATTTTATAATGAAAAATTCGCGATAGGATAACATAAGAATAACTGCTCAACGCCGGTTGAAAAAAATCGTTGTTTTTCGTGTTTTTCTCGGCATCCATGATTGTAAAACTTCGGACAGCTCAGTTAAACGATATTTTTTCTATAAAATACAACCCCCCATATCTACTCATTCATGATAATTCAAGCAATGACCAATGGTGTATACTACCTTTAAAGTTGATTGTTTGCTTACTAAGCCTAGTTGGTGCCTAGTTGGTGCCTAGTTGGTGCCTAGTTGGTGACTAATTACTAGCGGTAGTTACGTGCTAAGTTTCTTACTGAAGTGAGAGTTGAACCAGGGTACCGGTAACTCTAAGTCACCTTTTGCTCACTAAGCCTAGTTGGTAACTAATTGGTATCCATGAAACATTACTAGCGTCAGTTAGAATCTAAGTTTCTCACTAAAGTTAGAGTTGATCCAGGGTAACTCTAAGTCACTAGTTCGCAACTATATCATTGTATCACTGACCACCGACTTGACATGGCTAGAAGAATCATGGAATTGGTAGAACTTTGTCATGCTATGCTAATCCACACAATTGCTGGACATGGATTTAGCCTAATACACCTGTTACACTATTGTGTCTGTTGTCATCATATTTCATACATGCCCACTTCACCCCAAAGCACCCAACTCCAGTTACTCATGAATGCAACTAAATTCTCCTAGTATTTGACAAGTTAGCAAGTTTTTCAGTAAGGTTTCATGAATTACAATTTAGTTGCCGACTCCATAGTAGACTATTAGGCATTTTAGTATCCTACATGTACTAAGGCCTAGTTGGCTGCTAAGTTAGTAAGGTTTCATGAATATGGCCCCAGATCTTTTATAACCAATATCTCTCCATCTTTTAACCCAGTTGTCTGCTTTGATGCCAAGGTCAACTTTGACGACAATGCCGAATATCGGCAAAAAGACATTTTTGCCATGGATGACAAATCGGAGAGCGATCCGCGGGAGATTGAAGCATCTAAACACAACCTGAACTACATTGGCATGGATGGAAACATTGGATGCTTAGGTAGGGAGTGTACAATAATGCTGTGCAAGCCCGACCAAAAAACGCCTTTGAAATTTTTGTCAATACAGTCGGGTCAGTTTGCACTTGTGATTTTCGGGTTGGGTTGTTTTAGCTATCTTTTGAAAAACCCGAAATAACCAGAAATAAACCAAAACAGTTTAGAAATTCATGTGGTGCAATAATAAGCAAGGTTCTATCAAGGACTATAGTTAACCACTACAGTTAACTCTGACCGAACACATGCTAGTCAACGATGGTTGGACTAGTCTAGTCGACTATTCGTGACCAACCTACCGCTGTTTGCCGCCCTGATTATCAATAGCAACATGATGGTCGATCTTGCTCAATATTGCAGAGTCACCTTGCCCATTACTGTGTTTGTACTACCGCGTCAACCTCTGTACGGTTGTAAATGAGGTTTGCGGTACGACGCACAGTTTGTAATGTGTTAGAGTGGTCGGTGTTTACTAACAAACAACGGTTTTAAAAAAATCACGTGATGCAGTTACGTTCTGGCACAAAAAGCGGATGCAGTCTTCATGATGTAACAAACAATTTGCCCAAGCCAGATTTTTTTTTTTTTTTTTTTTTAGTTTTAGTTTAGATTGGTTTTTGCTCAGTTTTTTTCTGAATTTTTGTCGGGTCGGGTTGGTTTGGTTTATTTTTATGTTGTTTTGGTCGGTTTTGCCTGTATCCAACTTGATGCACATCATTAGTTTTAAATTGTAAAGATTGCTCTCAGAATTTTAAAGAAGGTCTTGTTAGCAGAGTTTTGTTTTTGTAATTTTTATAAATTGTCTTATATAAGTTTTCACTCTTGTTTTAACTATTGTGCAAAATGCTAATGAGTTGGTAATTCTTGCCATGTTGTCTTTGTTCCCGCGTGTTTTCTCAGTAAACGGAGCCGGTCTCGCCATGGCAACCATGGACATCATCAAGTACCACGGCGGGGAGCCAGCTAACTTTCTGGATCTCGGAGGAGGGGTCCAGGAACAGCAAGTCTTCCAGGCTTTTAAACTCTTGAATTCAGAAGAAAAAGTAAGCAACAATTAAAATAAACTGAGAACCACTTTTTTTTATTTTTTATTTGTTTAATTTATTTGTTTACTTATAAGCTATTCGCAAGTTAAATTTGAATAACTTCTTGTACACTGACTTGCTCAACATGCCAGGCCAAAGAGACTGTTGCTATTATCACGTGATTCGGTGCCTTATGCTAGCAACCCCCTGCTAGCATGGCCTGGTGTCTTTGTGCCATTCTCACCTATTGTGAATAAATGTATTGGCACTGAGCGTCTCTAACGTATACGTAACTATGAACCAGGGTTGTAGTCGAGTCCCTGCAAGTCCGTTCACAATTCCCTTCATAAAGGCAGTCACAAGTAACTAGATGAACAATGACAAAGGAATGCTTTTGTCAAAGCTGTTTTGAATAGCTTGTTATTTGAATTGGAACTGAAGGACTTGTGATGGACTTGCAGGGACTTACAGGGACTTACAGGGACTTACAGGGACTTACAGGGACTTACAGGGACTTACAGGGACTTACAGGGACTTACAGGGACTTGCAGGGACTTACAGGGACTTGCAGGGACTTGCAGGGACTTGTGATGGACTCGACTACATCCCTGCTATGAACTAGCATAACTATAATGCTAGCATTTTGTTACATTTATTTCATCATTGTTTATTTTTAGGTCAAAGCCATCTTGGTCAACATTTTTGGAGGCATTGTAGACTGTTCCATTATAGCGAGGGGGATCACCTCGGCATGCAAAGGAATGGACCTCAAAATTCCCGTAGTTGTACGCTTAGCGGGTAAGAAGAACTTTTTTAACAAATCTATTTGGAATAGGAAAGAAAGAAATTTACTGGAGTGGGGGGTTGAACCAGCAACCCCCTGACTACTGTTCCGGTGCTCTACGAACTGAGCTATATTTAGCCCTATGTTGGCGGTTCCCTAAATTTGACGATGTCTATGTTCAGGGGATGTTAGTCAGAAGCCAGGAACCTGTGAATGTCATGTCGGCAGTGATAACACCTAAAGTCATGATTCTAGCAACATTAGAAATGGAAATTCGTTGGGAAACTTTTGGCACGGTAATTCCAATTCTTTGTCAGCTTTAATTTTCAAATTATTAATTCAGATAAAATGGAAAATACAATAGCAACATGTTAACTGACTTGACTTGCTTTGAGGACCAATTGGATCAGCCAAATGTCAAGGGTGGGGCGTGGTGGCAGTGGGGGAACAATTCCACGCATTTTCAGCTCAAAAAGTCTGTCGAAAGTGGCCAGGAAATGCCTCAGATTGCACCACAGAGCATCTAGAATCCAACATTTTGTTGGAGAAATACTGCCTCCAATTAGTTAGTCCACATTTTATTTGCAATACGGTTATACATCCGTGGAGAGGTGCAAGCCAACTAGTCTGGTTTCCTAAACTAATAATGCCCTGATAGCTATATAATGCCATGTTCTGTCTGAAAGAAGTCAAGGAACCAGACTAGAAAAACAGCTTTTTACTTGGTTTTCTCGCATCTATGGACACAAAACTTTGAACAGGTCAGCGTCACAATGTTTACTATAAAATTGTGATGCGATCAAGCAAAATCAGTCGGAACTCGGCAATTCTTGTTTTAAGATCGTGACTTTTTGACATTTTCTCAGTTACTTAATGTTTTTAACCAAAGGTCGTATTCACATGGGGTTTTCACTGAAATGGAGCCTGAAGTACGCTACAAAAGAATATGTAAAAATCCCAAAAATGACCAAGGCCTACTTCAGACTGATTTTACTTGATCGCATCAAAATTGTGAATTCTCTAAACCCCTTCATTTTCGAAAATTACAGCAAAAGCAAATGGTGTATACTTAAAAACATTCTTGAACAGTTGATTCAATTTTAAAAAGAGTAATAAATGTGTTACTTTCTTGTCGGTTAGGTTACAACGTGGTACAAGCTTTGAAGATCATTGTGGACAGTGGCTTACCCATCCAGACGGCCACGGACTTCGAAGACGCTGCTGTCAAAGTTGTTAGTAGTCTACGGTCATAAAAAAGTCTATACTGAAAGTGATGCCTACTCATTATGTCAACACCTACCAAAGAAGTGCCGTGGCCTTGTGGTCTGGACCATTAGGCCGAGTTCGGGCGGTCTATTCTTGACACGCGTAACTTGTTCTTGCAAAACCCTGGTGGATAGGTGGTGTGTGTTCTTGTTCCGAGTGCAATGTTCACGGGTCGCCTTCCTGACGTTCGAGCGTAAGAACAGAGTTCGCGTGTCAAGAACAGACCGCCCGAACTTGGCCTAAACTTCATAGTCTGCAGGTAAATCTGCAGGTTGTGGGTTCGAGCCCAGCCTGGGCCATGGCACTTCTACACCTAATATGGGTAGAGGCATTATTAATGCCTTGCATTGGACTACATGTAGTTACCCATCCCAACCCTGTTCACACTGTGAAGAGATCAGATTATCTTGTCTTGTTTCAGTGCGAGGGGCTGGTTCTTCCACACTTCCCTCTGTAGCCCACATCTTGAGTGGCCTTTGGCCTTGTGATGGGTGATTTGCATAAATATAAAAAAATGGACTACCCATGTTAGCCACAGATGGCCACTATTTTCGACACTTCATTTATTCAGCATGAAAATGAAAAACAATGTGACCATACAGATCGTAAGTTATATTCACAGATAGTAGGAAAATAACAATAGCAAGAAAATTAAATGTTCTTGTACATAAGATGGAATTTGCGTCGCGGTTGTGTAAATTCAATATTAAGTTTTAGTGGGGTCAGGGTACCTGACTACAAGAACATGATTGGTTTTCTTGATTTGTCCAGCATCTACGAACCAAAAAACGTCAAATAAGTCAGTGTAACAATATTTGCTATAGCATACTAACTCCCAAATCCATGCATTTCTGAAAATTACAGCAAAAGCACATTTCCTTTTAAAGGTAGTTATACTATTTGCAAACATCATAAAACAAAACTACTAAATTATTATGAAATATACGTGACTGTAAGTGAATAACGGTGTCAAGCATCCGGTGAAATCACAGCACCTGGTGTGCTTAAAAACTACACCTTTAAAAAAAGTGGAATTTTGTATCAATTTCCAATTTAAAGAGTGACAACCCTCTCTTCGAAGAATTCTGTCTATTTTCAATTATGTGGTGGTATATTGTGGTTACAATTTATTTGTTTTTCAGGTTTACCTTCGATTGATTTGGATCGTTTCATTTTCTTTCTTTAATAGAAAATCTATTTTGATAGTCAATGATTACCAATTACCGTTCACAAGATTTGAAATTGTTAATATTATATATATGCAAATATAACAGCTAATAAATAAATTAAAAAAAGAAATGTATCAGTATTTTAATATTTATTTTTCTATTTACTTTTTGTCCATACAGGGTGGTTTAAAAAAGAAAGCCCACTTTTGACAGCAATTTTCACCTACTTGTTGAGCATATAAAAATTCAACTCAATGTTACTAAAATATTGACCTTTAAACATAAGTGACGAAAAATGATTGTAAATGCAGTGTCTCTGAGTATTCTGGAGGTCGCATGTTCAAGTCCTGACTTGGTGATTTCTTTGTTCACTTTGAAATTAAAGTGACAAATCTGTTCATGGAAGGCGGATTCCATCCGCTGGACTGAGCTTAGGAGCTTGATTTGAAGATAAAAACACACTTCAACTAAGGATTTTTACAAAAAATATTTTTAAATTTTTAATTAAAAATAATAATATCATTTAATAACCCTAACCCCCCTAGGCCTTACTTTGGGCTAAAGAACTGCGTACTACAGAATACTACTTAGTATTTTGTAGCATTAGGTCTCTCTGTGACTGATGATTGGGTGTGTACTGACAGAGTACAGATACTGCCAACTACAAAGTACTAATAGTGGCAATACAGGTCAGTAATACTTACCTGGCAAAAAATGCAGTAGTCCAGCCTTGACCCATTGCTGTGTACCAAGCGACATTTTTTGCTGTAGAGTTTAGAACACACTACACAGCATACATGGGCCATGCACACTCAGCAAGAGGAACACAATGCTAAAAAGTACTACGAGTGCAATAAGGGGTGAAGTACCAAATACTAAAAATTACTACAGGCATTGCACACAAGTCAGTGAGAGTACTGCAAACTACTTTTTACTACTAGTACTACTAGTAGTAAAAAGTAGCATTAGGTAGGGTTTGGGTTAAAGCACAAGCTATATATATTATGACAAGTCTATGCCTTTTCATGTTCCATGTGAATATCCCCTATACATGTAGTTACAAATTTGAAATATGACGTGCATTTTTACATCAACTTCAGATACGCACTCAAACTCTGTGACTGTCGAGTGATGGAATCCGCCATCTGTGGACAAACAGGCTTGGCACATAAAATCTTTAAACTACCAAATCTCAGAGGTAAAATAAACATTTACAATAATTTTTTTCGTCACTTATGTTCAAAGATCAATATTTTAGTAACATTAAGTACATTTTAAACTATGCTCAACAAAATTGCTGTCAAAAGTGGGTTTTCGTATTTTTTGACAAGCAGTGGACATGAATGTTGCGGTGGCATGAATGTTGCTTTGAATCGGTGCTACTGCTTAGCTACCTTTCCCCATATTTTAGCGGGGCCGGAAAACAGTCTAAATATAACCGACCAATCACATTATCTTCTTGTGAACCAGATGTTTGAAAAAGGATAAGTAAACAATCCAAAACATACAATTTTCGGGGGTTTTAGGGAAATACCCCCTTAGTTTTTGTCAATCGCAAGAGACTATAAGGGCCGTTTTTTTAACTTCAGCTTCGTCTCTGTTTTGTCTTCGTTCATGCAGTTTGGCAACAGTGATGGAGCCGAACGGACTGGGGTTTGGAAAACGACCTAGTCCACGAAAGAGCTCCAAGAGCTGTTCTTATCTTGCCAATAGAGGGCGCCTGAACGAAACTTGCCAAAACATGATCCATCATTATTCCCAACATGACAGTGACTGACACTACAGTGACACACTGAAAAACAAATCGCAATGGCGAAAAATGAGAAGTTAAGTCCTCAAGGCATTCCTTACTCGGATTTAAAGCATATTGTGAATGCAGATGGGCAGAACCTTTACTGTAAATATTGGGAACCACCCGCTGACACCCCAATCAGGTTAGTATAACTCGTGATTTCTTACGTAAATTTGGTATCGTATCGAACTTTTACCACTAGTTTGGTTTTCGTGCAAAACATATTTCTACTTGCATTCTCCATGATTAATATAAACTAAGGTCGCAGGGTTACATAATTCAGAACATACTATTGTTATTTTGTTTTAATTTCAAAAGCATTCGATACCTTGTAAGTATCATGATGTATTGTTACATAAACATAACTTACGGCATCAGAGGAGTCCTTGCTTGGTTTCATACCTTTCCAACAACACAAAGCAGCCAGTATGTGACACACCTTCAAATTACTTCTTTCGAGTACCCCTAGAACTCTGGGGCTCCCGACGCCCGTACTGTAGGGCGGAGCCGCCCGTAGGGTGTCGGGAGCCCCAGAGTTCTAGGGGTATCCTTCGAGTACGTTGGGTTCATTACTATTCCTTGTTTATATGACTCGGTTAACATTTTAAAACATTTGTTCTGCATCTAAATATATTCGCCGATTCAAATTTATTTTATAGAAACAAACAAAGTAATGATTTGATTGACAATTAACTACCAAGTTGTTTTGATATCAGGCAGGATAAAATCAAACAAACTTTTTTTAAATGTAGATACACCATTTGCAGAAATCAAAAATGTTTACTTCCAAATAATTAAGAAATATCTTACTTATTTGAAAGTAAATAATGATTGTAGGCATCCAGCAAAATGATTGCGCTAGATATTCTATAATTGAATTTTATAAAATTGAATTTTTATTTTAAATTAAAACATAAGAACCACTGCCTAAAACAACGGTTGAAAACGAATGCCGTTTTTCTTGGTTTCCTCGGCATCCATGATTGTAAAACTTTGAACAGGTCAGTTAAACGATATTTACTATAAAATACAACCCCCTTGTTTCCTTTGAAAATTCCAGCTGTAAAGCTCATGACATGTGAATACTTATAAAATTGTAAGGCTCCATGAGCCTTAAATACAAGCTAGGCTTATCAATTTTGAATGCCGTAACTCAAGTAAGAATTGAGCTAAGTAGGCTTACCTAGGTAAAGTTCGAACACATAAATTAAGTTGTCCATATAAAATCTCCAAACCCAAATAGCCCTAGCAAAGTAGCAGATGTACTGTACATCTAACTAACAAAACAAACTAACTAACATCAAACAAAAAATTATAGGCACCAGTGGCTTTTTGAGTTTTAGAGTTTTTACTTGCCAACCTGTTTTTTTTGACATCACAAACATTGAACGTACATAGTGTGATAGTTGATTTGAAAGTGGCTTGTGCCCTGCTCCAGGGCATGCAAACCATACTACATCAGCCAAGGGACCAGCCAAAGGTTGATAATGGAGTAATAAACACACATTCTTCCGGGCAGCAGGGCACCAGCCGCTTTAATTTCATATGGAAGAAGAAAGGGTACATAACCTCGATTTAGGCTTTTGTTTACACTTTCATGCATTTGCTGGACTTGTTAATGTTCCCAAACTTTGGGGTTCTCAATCTTCAGATGTCCAAAGCTATCCTATAATTTCTGAGACAATTGTGCACTTCCCCAGAAAACAAACCATATTTTGTTAGGTGACAATTCTGTTTATGTTAAAAAAATACATTACAAGTAAATTTGTTTTTCAATACAGGGCATTACTTCACATTGTCCATGGTATGGGTGAACATTGTGAACGCTACAACAAAATAGCTGAGCGTTATAACGAAAATGGCATCCTGGTATTTGCACATGATCACAGTAAGTTCCTGTCTAACGTATTTCATTTATTTCAAAGTGAACAAAGAAAAAGTCCCGCCTTGCCAATTTCTTTGTTTACTTTGAAATTTATGCAAATTTATCTAGTCAGTTTCCCTTGTGGTTTATTTGTGTATTTCAGTTATGAATAAAATTTACCAACTACATTTACAATGTAGTGGAATGCTGCGTTTTGCTAGATTCACAAGCAGCGTGCCGATGTTGTTTGAAGGTGACGTGATGCTGTTGTTGCTAGTGTATGAGTCGCGTTGTAAGACAGTTCTTATCAACGGTCATAGACTGCAAGTCGTGTGCCCAAAACCATGGTTAAAAAGATGAGGCCTTTTGGCAAAATGACGCGTCGATGAATGGTTGCGTCCTGGGCTGTGTAACTGGTACTGTGCGAATTCAATGCATCTATTCGGTTTGTAAGTGACTACGTCTTAAATGCTCACTTCACACGGTGTTGAATGCAACAATGGAATCACACTACTGCGTTCAGCCAATGAGCGCTAGTAATCAGCGGTGCGTGTGCGATTATGATGTAGCATGAACTGGATTGTGCAACGCGCTTTGGACGCAAGTTTGATACTCAGAAGGGCTAACAAAATCATACAGAATTGTTGGTTTGACGGTGTTTTTCCCTAAAATGGGACAGGTCTACAGTTTACTATGCTGGTTCCTAGTATGCCTTTAATTTTGCTCTGAGATACGTAGTTCTCGAGTTATAAGCAGACAAACACTTTTCTGTCACAGACACACACCACCAAGTGTGTAAACACCTTCAATCGTGGATGGGGCATTGTCCGACCGTTATCCCTCTTTTGTTTGCACTTTAACGTTTTCGGAAGACCTCCACAGTGGAACTTCTGTCAATCGTGGATACATTGTTTTTCCCCAAATTCTTTTGTCTGACGTCTACGATGGAAGGTGTTTACACACGAACACATACATCAATGTGTATACGCCTCCTATCAGGAACCCCCTATTGTCCCTCTTTTGTTTGAACTTTAACTTTTTCAGAAGACATTCCATACATTTTGTACACGAATCGGAATTCTTTCCAAAATGAAATCTACTGAAATAAAAAGCTATCTTGTTGATTTTTTAGTTGGTCACGGGAAGAGTGAAGGAACGAGAGCTGATGTCAAACATTTTCAGTTCTTTGTCCGTGACTGCCAGCAGCACATTGACTTGATGACGTCCAAACATAAAGACTTACCAATTTTCCTGCTTGGACATTCTATGGTAAGTTATAGGTAGAATACACCATTGGTAATTGCTTAAATTATCAGGAATGGGTGGATTTGGGGGGCAGTTTTATTATTTCTTGGTTTTTTTTGCGATTGCCATTAGGCAATTGTGATTTTTTTTAATTCAAATTTTCGGAACAATTACAGGACATCTAGCGCAATTATTTTGCTGGATGCGTGGATTCATTATTTACAAAAAAATGTACTTTCAAATAAGATTTGATATTTGCAATTGGTGTATTTTACCTTTAAAGCAAATAACATAATTCCACAAAGCTTAATTTCTAGTATCTTTTTTCTAGTATATACATGCAGCATTTTATGCACACTGAGTATTTGCTTAATTGTACTTACCCCTACCCAACCTTGACAATTGAGTAGTAAAATACTTCAAATCTGAAGCATTAACTCATTTTGTTTGTATGACATAAGCAAATGTTTGTAATGCAAAGCAGACATCTAAAGCTAAAAATATAAACTATACAGATGCGCGTAAATGTGCCAAATTAAGTTGTTTTTATTCATGCAACCCATTGTTATTATTGTCTTAGAAGTACTTGTTTGTTTGTATTGTCTAGGGAGGAACTATTGCAATACTCGTGGCATATGAAAGGCCGTCACTATTCACTAACTCAGGGGTCATACTGCCTTCTCCGGCCATTAAAGCCAATCCTGAACTTGTGACTCCGTTTAAGGTAAGTCTTATTAACTCTAACACATTTAGTGCTTTTACTAGAAAGCAGAGTTGTATTCGAGTCCCCGCAAGTCCCCGCAAGTCCCCGCAAGTCCCCGCAAGTCCCCGCATGTCCCCGCAAGTCCCCGCATGTCCCCGCAAGTCCCCGCAAGTCCCCGCAAGTCCCCGCAAGTCCCCGCAAGTCCCCGCAAGTCCCCGCAAGTCCCCGCAAGTCCCCGCAAGTCCCCGCAAGTCCCCGCAAGTCCCCACAAGTCCACACTCAAGTCCACACTCAAGTCCACACTCAAGTCCACACTCAAGTCCACACTCAAGTCCACACTCAAGTCCACACTCAAGTCCACACTCAAGTCCACACTCAAGTCCACACACAAGTCCACACACAAGTCCACACTCAAGTCCACACTCAAGTCCACACTCAAGTCCACACTCAAGTCCACACTCAAGTCCACACTCAAGTCCACACTCAAGTCCACACTCAAGTCCACACTCAAGTCCACACTCAAGTCCACACTCAAGTCCACACTCAAGTCCTTCAGTCTCAAGTGAAGAGAAGAGGAAATTCGCATCCGGCTCCAATACAGTGGCAACCAAGTTAAAACTCCGTAGATCAGTGCAATTGGCAGAAATATAGCTTGCAGTTGAGTGTTTACTTCTAGTAATTAAAAATAAATCCTAAAATTACTTCTTTTTTGTGTGCCCTTGTCCTGAATCATATTTTGGTTATTAAGATATAAAATGTTTGATTTTTGCAATTGCAAAATTGTAGATTCTAATCCTGGGTTTCGACAATTCTTGATAGAGGTTTGTATTTTTGGGATCTTATAAACTTTGTTATCTTTTTCCCAATTCCTGTTTTATAATCCCATTTAATATTAAAAAAAAAAGTTAAAATACATATTCTATTATCAATATAGCTTTGCATTAAAAAAATTCATATTATTTGACATTAAGTTTGCATTTTATCAGAGTGTTTTTGTATATTTCAGTATTTTCTTGGTAAGATTTTCGCCAGCATTGCTCCCTGTGCTCCGATGGGCAAACTGGAACCTTCAGCAATGAGTAGGGATCCTGAAGTGGTAAGTGGTACAAATTTAGAAAACGCTTTTCCTAAAATTGTCCAAATTGTCACAGAATATGCTTGGCTTAACCAGTTCGCGCCGGATGACGTATATAAACGCAAAGTTTTTCCCAGATTCAAAACCGATGACGCATGAACACGCCACAAGCAAGGCCGGAAATGTCTGTCAGCAGCGAGCAAGGCCGGAAATGTCTGTCAGCAGCGAGCAAGGCCGGAAATGTCTGTCCGCAGCGAGCAAGGCCGGAAATGCGTGGGTGTGCTTCCCAGTATCATCGGATTATTTTTAACGAAACTCGATCCGAAGCGTGTTTAGGCTGATAGTGCCGGGAAGCACACCCACGCATTTCCGGCCTTGCGCGCTGCTGACATACATTTCTGAACTTGAACTTGGCGTGTTTATGCGTCATCCGTTTTGATTTTTTGGAAATTTTTGCGTTTATATACGTCATCCGGCGCGAACTGGTTAAAGGTAGTATACCATTTGTTTTTGCTGTAATTTAAAAAAATGGGTTAGGGGATTTGTATTTTATAGTAAGTATGGGCCGAGTTCGAGCGGTCTGTTCTTGACACGCGTAACTTGTTCTTGCAAAACCCTGATAGATAGGTGGTGTGTGTTCTTGTTCCGAGTGCAATGTTCACAGGTCGCGTTCCTGCCGTTCGAGCGCGAGAACAGAGTTCGCGTGTCAAGAACAGACCGCCCGAACTCGGCCATGATGACACTGACCCGTTAAATCTTTTCTAAATGCTGGAAAAACAAGGAAATAATGCTGTTCTTGAAGTCTGGTTTCTTGACTTCCTTCAGACGAAACATACAATTGTAGCAATTTATAGACGTCGGGGAATTATCAGATTAGAAAACCAGACTATTTGGGTTGCACCCATCCACGGATGTGTAACCGTAATGCAATTGAAATGTGGACTAACTAAATATAATCAATTGGGGGCAGTGTTTGCAAATGGGCGAGTTGGGGGCTCAATATTGACGCCATCTTACCTGACTTCAATTGTAATTGTGTTTTGGCAGGTCAAAGACTACGAGAACGACCCTTTAGTCTACCACGGAAAGATCATGGCCCGTTTAGCGGTCCAAACCCTTCAGGCTATGGAGAGGATCGAGAACGGCCTGGGTGAGGTACGGTGGCCGTTCCTACTCCAGCACGGAGACCAGGACGCGTTAGCGGAAATCTCAGGCTCCAGACTCATGTATGAAAAGGCAGCTAGCGAGGACAAGACATTCACTGTGAGTAGTAGCACTAGGCCTGTGCATTCACGGCTAATTTTGAATCCGGGTACCCGAGCGTCGCATTGGTTTGGTTCTCAGGTACCCGAAAGTGGAACGTTCAGAAAAAAAGCTTGACCTAAAAAAAATTAAAAAACAAGTAAAATGCCTGGTGCAACCACTAAAGAAAACAATATTTGCTTTATACACAGGTATGGACTTTCGAGGAAATTGAAATTAAATGTACAGTGTACCGGTAGTATAAAAGTTACCGTCGTTAAAAAAATAATTCAAAAACTTAACATCACTGTTGCAATCGTTCCAAACTTTTTTTCAATCCGCGGAAGTATTAATTCTGCGGTGCTTATACACGAACGAGTTACAAGTTATGAATGGCTAAACAACACTTTGGTATTTTGAGGGAACCGAGCTGTGCAATGCACTTCACACAGGGAGATTGCCGTGTGCTGATTGGACAGCACGTCGGCACATCTTAGGCTCCCCACACTTGTGTATGAAAAAGCAGGAAGGGGAGATTACAAATTAAAAGGTAAAGTGTAACATTTGCAGAAATGCATATTTTTGTTTAATTCATTCTTAGGTTTACGAGGGCTGCTATCATGAATTGGATAAAGAACCAGGGGAGGACGGGGAGAGAGCCACAAAGGAAGTCATTGATTGGCTGCTGGAAAGACTGCCCAGCCAATGAGGGAAGACAAAGTTGTATTTGCAAAGCTAAACTCAGGTTACTCGAACTACATGTACAGGGTGTCTCTAAAACAATGCAAACAAAATATAATAGAATGTGTCACCTAGATATATAAATTTGTTTTGAAAGATACACATCTCCACCTCAAAATGAGACATCAAACGTTCAAATCTGATAATGTTTGACAGAGTTATGAATAATTTTCCAAGAGAGGTCAAATTGACCATGGGACCAAGTTTTTCGATTTTGTTTTGGATACTGTGCAAGTGTGTAGACTTGAAATCAAGTCGTTAGACACTGTCGTCTTTGTCTGTTTAGGCGCCACTGAAATGAACCAGTGCTGAGCAATAATAAAAACCTAAATTTCTATTTTATATGGTCTTAGCGATGAATTCAAGTAATTTGAGCACCCAGCATTTCTGCGGCAACATTTTAGCTTATGAATCTAGGGATTGCTCCTACTGCCCTTTAAAAGTTAATACTAATTAATTGATTAATTATCGTTGGTCTTTCCTTTATTTTTCGGTCAATGTCTCATTGGAAAGGTCATAAACAACATTTTCTTTTGCTGTAGTTTCAGAAATGGATGAATTTAGGGGTTAGTAATTTTATAGCGAATATTATTAAACTGTCCTGTTTAAAGTTTTGTGAACATAGATAAAATAAATAGGTTTTGTAGAAAAACAAATAAAACATATAAAAACAAATGTTGCTCTTATATATCAGGTTTAATAATTTAATACTTTTGTTTTTTATGTTTGTACACATTAGCTTTAACCAACTTATGAGTATTCCTGTAATATTTTGAAACTGTGGGAACAAGAATTTTATTTTTTGATATGTTTTACATATTCTGTGTGTTGACCGTATGGTGCGTCTTTCCGTGCATAGCATATACATGTATTGTAATCTATGAAAATAATAGTTAGATTTAGTTCGGGTAACTTACTTTAACCCTAACTCCCTACACAACAAAGGAAGTTAGAGGATTTTGAAGGAATTGTATTGTTCAATAACAATGGTGAGGGAGTTAGGGTTAAAGTTAGGATACACCGTTAGTAATTGCTTGAATTATCAGGAATGAGTGGATTTGGGGGGTTGTATTTTATAGGAAATATCGTTTTAACATCATGGATGTGGAAAAAAAGCAAGAAAATCGTCGTTCGTTTTCAACAGGCGATTACATTTTTCAGAAACATTACAGGATATCTAGCGCAATCTTTTTGCTGGATGCCTACAATCATTATTTACTATTAAAGGGAATAAATGTGTGTTCGAGAGGTTTTAATCACTCTGTTTAATACCGCTTGAAGTCTGGGTGCTGATAATTACCAGAGCCGAAGGCAAGGGTAATTATCAGCACCCGGACTCCAAGCGGTATTAAACAGAGTGATTAATACCGACCGAACACACATTTATTCCCATTCATAAATACCTTTTTTATTAAATTCAGCCCAAAAAACCCCGAAAATCACGGAAAATTGTCGCAAGTAAATTTCGGTGTTTCGCCATTCTGTCTGTGTCAAACGACATGTTTCCGCCTCTGTCGACCTCTACACAATACATGCAATAAAGCGTATTTACAAAGGTTTAAACATGAACAGCCTATAAATTAGAGTTTTAACTAACGATTTATGAAGAAAAAAAACCAATCGACCGGCAACACATTTTTTTGTGTACAATGCCATATCTCGAAATGGCATTTGCCGACTTTGGCCTGGTGGGTCACAAATATCGTTTAACGGACCTGTCCGAAGTTTTACAATCATTGATGCCGAGAAAATCACAAAAAACAGCGTTTGTTTTCAACCGGCGCCGGACTGTTATTCTTATGTTATTACTGGGTTTTTTTGCGATCTGTTTTTTTCGGAATAATTACAGGATATCTAGCGCAATAATTTTGCTGGATGCCTAGAATCATTATCTACTTTCAAATAAGTAAGATATTTCCTAATAATTCGGTAGTAAATATGTTCGATATCTGCAAATGGTGTATCCTACCTTTAAAACTTATTCTCAGGGAATTTATGCTGCTAAAGATGGCGTTAACAATTTGTCAAAGAACATCGTTTTAGTCAATCTATCTGCAAATACTATTTCTGTCATTTGTTGTGTTTTGTCAAGTGTACATGAATGATGTTGGTTGTTATTAGACACTGTACACCATGTAATGTCAGATGTAAAAAATATATATGATGTTTTCATGTTCAACTGAATTCTTCTGCAATGTATCTATTTATCTCTTAAAATATGAATGGTTTATTGTGGACAATACAGGAGAAAGGGGGACAAAAACCAGCAACCTCACACTTCGAATATCCAGGAGCCTAAAATATTTGTCTGGCTAGGAAATCTGATTTAGTCAAGTAGTTTTGATTCCAGCGCCATTTTGGTAAACCAAGGTCAGGGGTTATTTGCGATAATCCTAATTAAAGACCCTGACTTTGGTTCAGAAAAATTACGCTGGAATCAATACTACTAAACCGGGAATCATTTTTCTTCTAACAAAATGTTCTATCCATACATGTATATATTAAAAGTGAAGGTCTCTGAATAGTGGAAATATAAGATTGCAGGGTTTTTGTTGACCACCCTGTATAACGTGCAAAAATGCACAAATATTTAGTGTGATGTGACATGGTCTATCCAAGTTACATACTATAGTTGCAGCACTATACATTTTGTCTATAACTTGTATAAGTTCTCAGGATCTTGTGAAGTAAATAAAATTCAAATCACATCAAACAATTCCAATGTTTCTGTGTAAATAATTTATATGTATTTTCAAAATTATTCAGTCATAACATAAACAATTGTGGTATTACACTTTGAAAAATCTAGAAAAATGTAAAAGAATATTAAACTTTACACACAACACACTGTACCGGTATATGTTTAAAAGAAAATTCTAGACAATAAAAAGTTTTTGCATTTCTAACAAAATATCTCCAAGAATGCTTGTTAGACTCAATTTTGTTCTTTAAATCTTTCTATTAGCAGTAATAGTTGGCTGAAAAATTACGTTATATCTTCAAGTCTTGACCCTGATTGGTCGATCCATGGCAACAACACCGCGTATAATTCTTACTGCATATGCCTGGGTAATAGGATAACTGCTGATAAGTTTGTGTACAGCGTCCACGTTTGCTTGAAGATAAATGTGACCTGCTCAAATGAAACCCGGACAAAGTTGACAATTTTTGTTGATTTTGCTTTTTTCAAATTGTCTAGGTTCTCAGAACCTAGACAATTTTAAAGCTGAGAACTTCTCAGCTTTAAAATGATGTATAATTTACATATGTACCCCCACCCTTTCTTCCTGGAGAAAGGATTTAGTGATAAAACCCTGGAAACATAATTATGAGGTAAACAGCTTTGAAGTTCAGAAACGCGTATTAATTCTATACACAATGAATTGTTCACAAAATCGACAAAAAACACACTTCTGGGTGACCGATTAATGTTTAAATTGGAGGAGATTGTAGATTAATAGTTCGTGATTCAGAAAAACCCCAAACCTCAAAATGGTAAAATCCACCCGGAAATGATTTCACAAGTATATTTTATCCAAATCAGATCAAATAGACCGAGTAAAGCCTTGTTCGCATTGGACTTAATATTGTCAAAAGTTACCGTACGTGATTGTCAAAGTTCACGGTGTTAAATCCTCCGCAAGAAGCTTGGGCCTGTAGATCTTACTGTTGCGGAGGGTAAAATGGACAATTTGACAATGTTACCAGCTGTCCGCATTGGATTTAATTTGGTTAAAATTGACAAGAGTCTCCGTAGGTTTTACCAAAAAAAGGCCAATGCGAAAGCGGCTTTAGAAAGCGTTATTACAAACTACTGTGAAAATTACAGCCCCCAAAAAATTGCATGTAGATAAAGTAATAGAAATAAATAATTTGTGACCTGTCACCACAAAATGAGAGTAAAGTCGGAAATATTGAAAATTGAGATATTGGTATATTCGGTTTAGCAGAGCAACGGCTATGTTCTAATCATTATTTCTTCTTGAAGTTTTTCACACATACAAACTATTGTATAAACAACAAAATATTACAATGTCGAAAACGTGGGATACTTACAAGGACCTGATTTGCATATTTAATTACCGTGTTAATTAGACCACTAATGGACTTTAATCCAAACACTAACTATGCAAAATCGCGTAATTTAAGAGGTTTTCGATCATCTGATGTCACCCAAAAAATGGGAATATGTAAAGGAGGACTTGGGCTTTCCAAATTACGCAAAATCTCAAAATTTACCACCCCTTCATATTTGGACCTTCGATGACTATATCTCTGAATCACATTGTGCGACTTTACTCTCATTTTGTGGTGACAGGTCACATTTGTGAATATGTATCCAACTATAAAATAGAAGATACATGATTTCAATTTTCCTGTAGTTCTCTTTTGATATATTTCTTAAATATTCTCAAATACATTGTATTATTCCTTAATCATATTTCCAGTGAACCGCAAATATTAGTAGAAATATTATTTCACTGATACTATTTACAACAGTAAAAACTGCAAAAAGGTTTGCTGAATTAATATTTACAAGACACAAATTCTTCAAATGTGATGCGATCTGTGAAAATTCGCCACATGGTGGCAAAATAAAAAAATGAGTTCTTTACATCATCTTCAAGCTGAGATCATCCTCTTTCTAATGCTTTTTAAATCAGGTCTCTAGGACCTCTACATCAAAAGTTACGTTAAAACGAACGTCGATTGTTGGTGATGCAAATTTTTGAGAAAACAGCGTTTAACGATAGGGTACCAGAATAGCAATGAAAAATCAATTAAAAAATAATAATAATATTTTTTAAATTTGTGTTAATTTTTTTATTTTTTATTTTTTTATTTTTTGCTTTTATGGGACTTGCAACTTTGCGACATCCGACGGGTTTTCACAGATCGCATCACAAATTCTAAATTTTTCGAATGTTAAGCCCTGAACGGTTGCGTGCATAGAAACATGTTAAACGTGTTTATATTTGTTGGTTGATTTGATCTATAGACGGATTGCGCGTTCAGCTGCAGGGTTAACCAGTTTGCGCCGGAATTATTTTGACATCACTTAGCCGACGCGCGGGATTATTTTTAACAAATCTTGATCCGAGGCGGGTTCAGGCTGCCAGTACCGGGAAGCACGCCCACGCATTTCCGGCTTTGCTCGCTGCTGACAGACATTTCTTGCCTTGCTCGTGACGTGTTTATGCGTCATCCGTTTTGAATCTGGGGAAAACTTTGTGTTTATATACGTCATCCGGCGCGAACTGGTTAATAAGTGCTTTGACACAGAAAGTGCTATAGAAACACTGGATTTGTTTCTATAGCAGTCTAACAGTCTAACCCTAACCTTAACAGCAGCATGTCCAGCAGTGTCCTAACAGTCTAACCTTAACCTTAACAGCAACACGTCCAGCAGTGACCTAACAGTCCAACCCTAACCTTAACAGCAGCACGTCCAGCAGTGACCTAACAGTCTAACCCTAACCTTAACAGCAACACGTCCAGCAGTGACCTAACAGTCCAACCCTAACCTTAACAGCAACACGTCCAGCAGTGACCTAACAGTCCAACCCTAACCTTAACAGCAACACGTCCAGCAGTGACCTAACAGTCCAACCCTAACCTTAACAGCAACACGTCCAGCAGTGACCTAACAGTCTAACCCTAACCTTAACAGCAACACGTCCAGCAGTGACCTAACAGTCCAACCCTAACCTTAACAGCAACACGTCCAGCAGTGACCTAACAGTCCAACCCTAACCTTAACAGCAACACGTCCAGCAGTGACCTAACAGTCTAACCCTAACCTTAACAGCAACACGTCCAGCAGTGTCCTAACAGTCTAACCCTAACCTTAACAGCAACACGTCCAGCAGTGACCTAACAGTCCAACCCTAACCTTAACAGCAACACGTCCAGCAGTGACCTAACAGTCTAACCCTAACCTTAACAGCAACACGTCCAGCAGTGTCCTAACAGTCTAACCCTAACCTTAACAGCAGCACGTCCAGCAGTGACCTAACAGTCTAACCCTAACCTTAACAGCAGCACATCCAGCAGTGACCTAACAGTCCAACCCTAACCTTAACAGCAACACGTCCAGCAGTGACCTAACAGTCTAACCCTAACCTTAACAGCAACACGTCCAGCAGTGACCTAACAGTCCAACCCTAACCTTAACAGCAACACATCCAGCAGTGACCTAACAGTCCAACCCTAACCTTAACAGCAACACGTCCAGCAGTGTCCTAACAGTCCAACCCTAACCTTAACAGCAACACGTCCAGCAGTGACCTAACAGTCTAACCCTAACCTTAACAGCAACACGTCCAGCAGTGACCTAACAGTCTAACCCTAACCTTAACAGCAACACGTCCAGCAGTGACCTAACAGTCCAACCCTAACCTTAACAGCAACACGTCCAGCAGTGACCTAACAGTCTAACCCTAACCTTAACAGCAACACGTCCAGCAGTGACCTAACAGTCTAACCCTAACCTTAACAGCAACACGTCCAGCAGTGACCTAACAGTCTAACCCTAACCTTAACAGCAACACGTCCAGCAGTGACCTAACAGTCTAACCCTAACCTTAACAGCAACACGTCCAGCAGTGACCTAACAGTCTAACCCTAACCTTAACAGCAACACGTCCAGCAGTGACCTAACAGTCTAACCCTAACCTTAACATCAGCACGTCCAGCAGTGACCTAACAGTCCAACCCTAACCTTAACATCAGCACGTCCAGCAGTGACCTAACAGTCCAACCCTAACCTTAACAGCAACACGTCCAGCAGTGACCTAACAGTCTAACCCTAACCTTAACAGCAGCACATCCAGCAGTGACCTAACAGTCCAACCCTAACCTTAACAGCAACACGTCCAGCAGTGACCTAACAGTCCAACCCTAACCTTAACAGCAACACGTCCAGCAGTGACCTAACAGTCTAACCCTAACCTTAACAGCAACACGTCCAGCAGTGACCTAACAGTCTAACCCTAACCTTAACAGCAACACGTCCAGCAGTGACCTAACAGTCTAACCCTAACCTTAACAGCAACACGTCCAGCAGTGACCTAACAGTCTAACCCTAACCTTAACAGCAACACGTCCAGCAGTGACCTAACAGTCTAACCCTAACCTTAACAGCAACACGTCCAGCAGTGACCTAACAGTCTAACCCTAACCTTAACAGCAGCACATCCAGCAGTGACCTAACAGTCCAACCCTAACCTTAACAGCAACACGTCCAGCAGTGACCTAACAGTCCAACCCTAACCTTAACAGCAGCACATCCAGCAGTGACCTAACAGTCCAACCCTAACCTTAACAGCAACACGTCCAGCAGTGACCTAACAGTCTAACCCTAACCTTAACAGCAACACGTCCAGCAGTGACCTAACAGTCTAACCCTAACCTTAACAGCAACACGTCCAGCAGTGACCTAACAGTCTAACCCTAACCTTAACAGCAACACGTCCAGCAGTGACCTAACAGTCTAACCCTAACCTTAACAGCAACACGTCCAGCAGTGACCTAACAGTCTAACCCTAACCTTAACAGCAGCACATCCAGCAGTGACCTAACAGTCCAACCCTAACCTTAACAGCAACACGTCCAGCAGTGACCTAACAGTCCAACCCTAACCTTAACAGCAGCACATCCAGCAGTGACCTAACAGTCCAACCCTAACCTTAACAGCAACACGTCCAGCAGTGACCTAACAGTCTAACCCTAACCTTAACAGCAACACGTCCAGCAGTGACCTAACAGTCTAACCCTAACCTTAACAGCAACACGTCCAGCAGTGACCTAACAGTCTAACCCTAACCTTAACAGCAACACGTCCAGCAGTGACCTAACAGTCTAACCCTAACCTTAACAGCAACACGTCCAGCAGTGACCTAACAGTCTAACCCTAACCTTAACATCAGCACGTCCAGCAGTGACCTAACAGTCCAACCCTAACCTTAACATCAGCACGTCCAGCAGTGACCTAACAGTCCAACCCTAACCTTAACAGCAACACGTCCAGCAGTGACCTAACAGTCTAACCCTAACCTTAACAGCAACACGTCCAGCAGTGACCTAACAGTCTAACCCTAACCTTAACAGCAACACGTCCAGCAGTGACCTAACAGTCCAACCCTAACCTTAACAGTAGCACATCCAGCATATGAAGTGAGCACTGCGCCTCCTCCATCTCGCTGAAAGTCTCGACGAGTCGTGAGATGTGATGGCGGATGTCGTCCACGACGATGATAGAATCCGTCTCTTCCCTAATGGTGATCTCTGCCGCGTCTTCCACAATCAGCGTCTCAAATTCCTCCGATTCTATGAACTGTGAACCCAAATAGAAGAAGAAAACAAAATTGAAAGTAAAAAATTATGATTAATAAATAAAAAAAATAAAAAATTCATAATTACCTCGGACAGTTAAAAGTTGGCCAACAGAAGCAAAAGAAAGACGTTTCAATCAAAGAAATAAAACAAATGTTGACGAATGCATGCATTACAAACACCAATTTAGTAAATTGATGATTCATAAATATATAAAAAACATTGAAATTTTTCATTTTGTTAACATTTTATTAATTTTTTTAATTTTTTTTTAAACATATTTTTGTTAAAATGTTGTTGGTTTTATATATTTTCAATTTTTTTTTTTTTGGGGGGGGGGTTTGGAAAAAGGATTGGTAATTTTCGAAGACTAAAAGTACTCTAACCTCATCCAAATGTTTAGCCATGAACTCCGTGCATTGGTCTTCCAGCTTGGTCAGACTAAACATTCTGGACACTCGTAGCACTGAGATGACATTATCTGTACTCAGATACCTAGAGATGACGTTAGCACAGATTCGCTTCAGCCCAGGCAGTAGATAGAGATCCGCGATGCATAGCACGTCGTAACTGGTATCTTCTGTAAGCTACAAGTTAAAAGTATAGTATTTTGTCAGTTTTATCGTTTGAAGCAGCAAATTTCTCCAAATCTAAAGAATGGTGCTTGACAACCAACCTGATAAAGTTTTAGCTCTGTGAATGGTGTATATTCCGTGAAAACAATATTCTAAGTTTTAGATTTTGAACCAACTACTCAAATGCATCTCTGAGGCGTATCTTTTGGACTTTTTGGAATATTTTTTGTAAAATGACAGCATGCCAGAAGAACTAATTTCACAGGGAGTTTAGTGTCATTAGTATCTTTACATCAAGAAAGCTTTTGACCAGTAATTTGGTTGGTTACGTTTTGGATAGTTGCTCCTTTAAAAAGAAAATGAAGACAATTGCTTTTTGGCAGTTGCAATTGCTAGACAAGCGAGGTCAGCAAAAACATCCCCAAAATCAAGACAAAACTTAAAGGTCATACACACCATTTGCAGACGAAAATGTTTACTACCGAATTATTAAGAAAAATCTTCCTAAAATTGTAATTTTATAAAAACAAAATCAGGATTGCCGGACGGCAAACACAAAATATAATATAAATATAAAAAGGACAACTGCCCATTAAAAACGAACGTCAATTTTCTTGGTTTTTTTTCTTGGCATTTAGAATTGTGAAACTTCGAACAGGTCAGTTAAATGATAATACTATAAAATAAAACCCCCAAATTGCTAACTGGCTTCCATACATATGTATGTGTCAAAGATGAACTTTTGGGGCTCCTGTGGTACTCAGGATCATTTCTTGAGTTGATAATCCAGGTAATTTGACGAGTTGTACTAAGCACATCATGTCAAAAATTCACCTTTGACACATTACATTGTATGGAAGCCAAAAGGAAATTTGTAAGGTACTTGTTAAGTTTTCTCAAGATTTTGGCGATGCTTTTGGCGATGCTTTTGGTGATGTTATCATCACGTAAACCATCAGTTTCGCTTGGGTCCTAGTCAATATTCGGGGGAAAAAAACAAAAAATGTGACATACCTCCACCCTCTCAGTGTAGATGTAGTAGACAATCTTGGCAAAGATCTTTGGTGTGAGATCGTGTAGCGTCACCACCGGTAGGGAGTAGTAAGGGTCTTGAAGATTCTCTGAGAAGTGATCTGATAGTAAGGCCCTGAAATACTCGCTACGACAACAGAAGAAAACCTAGGAGGGGATAAGACGGAAAAAGACAACTACTTAATAACCAGTTCAGGCGTGGATTAGTTGGATAGTCAAGATCCAGGCGCGGGATTGTTTTTCATGAAACTCGTTTCTAGACGGATCCCGCCTAGCTCGCTGCGAGCATGTCGCTGACAGTAGTTTACGGCCTCGCTCGTAATATATATATATTATCCGTTTTGAATACCGCAAAACCTTTGCGTGTATATCTTCATAGTATGAAATGCCTTTTAGCCAATATTCCTATAATTTGTGAGTGGTGTTATGGTTTTAAAAACTTTTTCTAGAGTCACGTGAAATTTTGACTTCTATTATGAAGTCTGTCCCTTTTACCCTTTTTTTAACCTAAACCTTATTAATAATTTAATAATAATTTCGGCAGATTCAGGATACCTCCTTATTAAAAACTCAGGCTTTTGATAGATTAAGGATTGTAAGCCTAGCGCTACTGCAGGATTGGATTCAGCCTACCTCCATATTCAGCAGTCACCAACTTTTTTTCGTGTGACATAATTGGTGTATTTTGGCAGAGTCAGGATACTTTCCAGTAAAGATACCCAGCCAAGGGGTTAGGGTTAAGGAACCAGACTCCATAAGAGTCCAAATTTAATGTGACATCGGGAAAGGTTTAAAACTGGCTTTTTATTGGCCATTTAAAACCACCCATGTGACGGGTCCTTGACCAATAGGAATGAGTCACTAGCCTGTCTGAGGCATTTATGAATGATAATTGATCCACATTAATTGTGACACTACTGTTGTTTTACCTTGTGACAATAGAAGTAGTGGCCTTCCACGGAAAAACAGACGTCGGCAAACAGTGATTGCTCCGGCAACTCACCACAAAACGGAAGGATGCCCGGCCCGTGAAACTAGCAAAGAAAACAGGAATTTTTTTTCTTAAAAAACGGATGGGTTAGGGATTTATATTTTATAGTAAAAATTCTGCCGCTGACCTGATAAAGATTTGTGTTTATATATGTAACCCAGCACGAGTAAATGAGGCAAAAATTAAAATTGAGATTTTGATTTCATTATTTAAAGCTAAACAAGCTTTAAACGATGAAATCAAAATCTCATTTTTCATTTTTGCCTCAAAGTGTCTCATTTCATCGTGCTGGGTCACATATGCTGAACAAAATCAAGAAAACAAAAATTGCTATTTTTGTAGTCTGGTTTCTTGACTTCCCTTAGACAAATCAAAGCAACTTATAGATGTAAGGGAATTATTCAGGTCAGGAAACCAGACTATTTTTTTTGTACCCATTCACAGATGTGTAACTGTGTGTAATAAATTTGGCGCACTGTTTGAAAATAATCAGGTTTTTCAAACGATTGCCGGCCGGCAATCACTGGAAATTGATACAAAATTTAAATTTTCTTGAAAAACACAGCACACCGGGTGCTGTGATTTCACAGGATGCTTGAGACTGTTATTCAGTTACAGTCAAGTAAAGGTATTTCATAATAATTATGAGTACCGTAGTTTTGTTTTTGGATTTTTTCAAATCGGTTTATTGTACGTCATTACAAAAATGCAAACAACCCTATGTGCCTTCAAGAACATACTTGGCTAAAGACTGAGGGGACAGCAATGTCGGCAAGGAACTGCAGTTCATCTTGTAGAAGCGTCGAGTCATGAGATGGCTCGATGGTTACTATGGAAACCTGCGTGCCAGGTTTTTGAGGGACTAAACAAAACAGAGAGGGAAAAAGTGATTGAGAATGAAAAATAAAAAAGAAGTTTTAATAAAATAAAATTTGAAACAAGTTTCTCTTAATATCGTTTTGCTTCTGAATAAAAGAGGCAGAAATAGAGTCACTTCACCAAAATCAATATAACTTTATCAGGGTACAACATCTTGAATTTAAGCGAGGCAAACAAGACAAATAAACATGATGGCCTAATAATGGTCTGTGCGATGAACGATCGGGTGGCTCTCGCAAAGTTACAGCAATTTAACAATCTTAAAAAAAGATGGATGACTTAAATTCCCCCAAAACGTCAATCCGTAATCTAGGTAGTCATGTCTTATTGCATTTTAAAGAAGGATCGTAAAAATTAAAGCCAAAACCAGTGGTCAAACGCAAAATTTATTGAAGTAGTTTTGCGTTCGAGTAAGTGCGAAATTTTTCAGACATTCTATATTTGTGACCCGCTCTGAGAAAAAGGTGACATAAGTCGCGCTATGCATTTATGTGTAATGACCTGTTAAAGTTAATAGGGTCAATTTTTTTGTCAAAATCTGATTTTCATTTTTTGTCTTAAATGACATCTTTAATATTTAGAGTTTCAGATTTAATTCCATTCAAAAAGCTGGAATTCGATAAGTAAAGTGAAACGAAACCTTTTAAGAGTGCATGGTTCTAATGTATTGTCTTAGTTTTGTTGTGTTTCGAAGCCTGTTTTCTCAGTTGTGTATTTTGAATTCCATGCAACCATTAATATGCAAAAACGTCATATCACCGGAACGGGAGGGGCTATGGAGCTGTACTATGTACCAAATGAAAGCTTATATCCTGGACTTTTTCATCATGTATATAACTCTATTTTTAGTTTTTGCGACTTATGTCACCTTTTCTCAGAGCGGGTCACATTTTTACTTGTTCATCCGTTGCGTTTCTTTTTCCCAGCTGAAATTACCTGAAAAATTTGGCGTAAAATAAGAATCAACTGATACTTTTGTTTAGACCCACCAAATTCCATGATGGCTTGTAGTTTGCTCTCCAGTTGACCCAATAGTTCTGGCATCTGACATTGTTTGGCAAATCGCCAGCAATCTTCATAGCAATCTAGGTGAACCTCCAGGTATCCTGGGTAGAAGAAATAGTAAAACAAAGTACCATAACTAGAACTAGTTCATGCCAGCATTTTTTGGAGATTGTTTTTCACAAACCTCGATCCGAGATGGGTTCAGGCTGGCGGCTATTTCCAGCCTTGCTCGTGACGTGTTTTTCCATCATCAGTTTTAAATTCCGGAAAAGCTTTGCATGTATACACGTCCTCCGACGCAAACTGGTTTTAATAGCAATAGCAATAGCAATAGAGGTGTTTGAGATTGCTAAGACCTTGCTGCAATGTATTCATCTTTATCACATCATCACAAATGTACTCATACCTGTGTAGATATACTGTAAAACAGCCTTGAATGCTTGAGGTCGGACCTGTCAAATAATAAATTTCAAATTATGAATAAAAATGCAAATAAATGGTGCAAGTCCACTTTTAGCTTGTAAATAAAAATCTCAAGTAATTCCAGAGATGAAGTGGGGATCAAATAACAATTCTCTGCAGCAAAATTGGACACAAATAGCAAAATGCTGTAGGATATAAACATCCATACAACCACCCATTAAAAACTAAATGTTTTTGTGTTATTTGAATTTCAAGGTCCAATTTTGCCTCCCCCCCTCCCATTTTTTTTTTAAAAATCAAGCTTTTTGCGTTTAAATCAAGACTTGACATCCCTACCACTGCACTCTTAATATTGATGGTGCTCTTGTGCCGCCATTTTGTCTCTAACATCTCGGCAAAGTACGGGCTCCTGGCATGTAGAATGCAGCGGTGGGCTGGAAAGGTCTCGTCATGAACCACAAACACGATGTCTTCATAACAGTCGCCGTCTAGCAACCTAAGATGGGTCACAACGGGGCCCAAAGTGACAACTAGTTACCAGCCATAATGTCATACAATGTGTATTACCTGCAACTGGTTCTCAGCTAGTTAAACTAACCAACTACCGAGTCTCAAACTACAAAAAAAAGAGACTCAAATTCAACAAAAGGAACCTGCTAGCTATTGCAAAACACATTTGTGACCGACTCAACCCAAAAGTAGTGCTGTGTATTATGGCCCACTCAACGTTGAAAGGGTGAACATTTCATCAAAATGTGATTTTCGTTTGTTGTCATGAATGAAATCTCTAATACCTACATTTTCAGGTTTCATTTACAGAAATGTTGACTTTGAGAAATAAAGCGAAATTTGGTTCTACTTTAGCTATTTTAGAGCCAGCTATTTCAAAGCTAGGGGTGTGTTTTGGCGAAACATGTTTTGTCTTCGGTCATTGGTTGAGCGTTTTCGTGACTTTGGTTGGCTGGAGTCACGTCATTGTTCTGACCAAAACCGAACAAAGTCCAAAGGCTGGTTACGGCTCATTTCAAGCTAAATACACGTAAAAATAACAAAATCGTGTTCGGAAAACTAGATTGTAATGCTTATTTTTAATATGTATGTATCGTCAGTTTGTACATTTTAAGTGGCATGTAATAAAATGGTTATACAACTTACAAGCCCAATTACAATTTGGCCGAGACTGGCTGCAAATTGTTGACACTGTTTTGGGTTCATGGTTTTTGCGCACATGTGTAAATATGTTTCTCGTTAACAATTTGACGTCGCAAACATGTCTCTGGTAATAGAACACTTGAGGCGTGGCTATTGTTTGTGTAACGAGGGACAGGTTTGGCCAAATTCAAGGTGGGCTAAGTTCCTTACATTGCAGTAAAGTTTGTCTGGCTGTGCTTTTCTATGCTGGAAATCAGCAGTTGTGGTTCTATAGCATTGGCGAGTTGACCGCCGATGGAAGTTTTTTGTAAAATAAAGCAGTTTTGTTTAAGTTGGAAACCCTGAGTGTGCGCATCCTCTTTTTTTACATTTGGCAAGACTTGGAAGACTTGGTTACAAGGACCCGGAGAGTCCACGCTTTAGTAGCATGACTCTAATGATGTAGAGAAACTGATTTTGTTGGTCTTTTTTACCTTCGTAGGAGTTCCTGATAGCCATCGCGTCGCGCCTTTCCTGTAGTCACTGCCTTACGAGATTTCAACATGTCTCGGATCTCGTCTGTGAGAGCGCCATACAGGCAGCGCTCACCGTCAAACGTTTTGGCTTCGCACTGGGCCCCTTTGAAAGACATCAAGATTTAAAAACATATCTTCAAATGGTCTATGATACTATGGTGAATTTAGTTTTGTTTCACTCAAAGGTAGGATACACCATTGGTAATTGCTTGAATTATCATGAATGGGTAAATTAGGGGGTTGTATCACAAGTCCGGGTTGTATCACAAGTCCGGGTTGTATCACAAGTCCGTCACAAGTCCGTCACAAGTCCGTCACAAGTCCGTCACAAGTCCGTCACAAGTCCGTCACAAGTCCGTCACAAGTCCGTCACAAGTCCGTCACAAGTCCGTCACAAGTCCGACACAAGTCCGACACAAGTCCGACACAAGTAAATTCGTAAATCACTGTTACATTTTATATAAGATTTGGAATTCGGGACACATTATTGAATGTCTTCTATCTCCATGAGTGATTATGTAAAGAGAGGTATCTGCCAAACAAATAGTATGATGTCAATTTTAATGATACTTAATGAGAAATTACACAGGTTAGATGTAGCAGGGACACCAAAGAAAGCCACACTTTTGAACCTTACAAAAATAAAATGACACAGAAATAAAATGTCAAACTTTAAGAAAGTCCGGGGGGGGGGGGGGGGGGGGAAGTAATAAACAAAATAACAATTATTACCATTATCTAGAAGGTAGCTCACTACTTCTTTGTGACCACAGAGACAAGAGTAGTATCTTAATTCAAAAATTTTAATACAAAAATATCAATAAAATTAAGAACTTAAATTTGACTTAATAAATGCAATGATATTAAAGCAAATACACGAGCCTGTTATACGAAGGGAGTTCATATACTTTCCTACATGTTGGGTTCTGCCATTCTTAACATTAAGTTGCAGTATCCAAATGACGAATGCAATATAAATCTGTGACTTTATTCTGAAAAGTTGACATAAAACCCAGAAATAACTCACAATAGGGTACTGTCCCATTTGTCCCTTATGTTTACTTCAACTTCTTTTGTCTCCACCAAATACCTAAAAATCAACACAGACAAAACAGAAAAGCAAAATGAATTTTCACATATTTATTTGAGGTATCTGCTAAACGGGTAAACAAATATGTGACCTGTCACCACAAAATGAGAGTAAAGTCGGAAATATTGAAAATTGAGATCTTGGTATTTTCAAATTCTTGAGAAAGAGAGCTTTCCAATGGTACATAACACTTGGGGGTTTTGCGATAAATACTTTTCACAGCGCTCTAGAATGTCATGGGTTTTACAAAACGTGTTTGTGAGAAAACTTACTTTAAACATCTTGAACAAAACACGTAAAAGATTACATAACAGGACAAGTAAGATTCGATTGAGCATAGCAACAACTATGTTCTAATCATTATTTCTTCTTGAAATTGTCCACACATACAAACTATTGTATCAACAACAACATATCAAAATTTCGAAAACGTAGGATACTTACGAGGACCTGATTTGCATATTTAATTACCGTGTTAATTATACCACTAATGGACTTTAATCCAAACACTAACTATGCAAAATCGCGTAATTTAAGAGGTTTTCGATCATCTGATCTCACCTAAAATATGGGAATATGTAGAGGAGGACTTTGGGTTTTCAAATTACCCAAAATCTCAAAATTGACCACCCCTTCATATTTTGACTTTGGAAGGCCATATCTCCAAATCACATTGTGCGACTTTACTCTCATCATGTGGTGACAGGTCACATATTGAATAAAAGGCACGTTTGTAAGCTCCAATCCAAGGTCAGTATACATGTACTCTGTCCCATTGTATATTGTGCACAAACATTCAAATACATCGGAAATTTCATTCGATTGAGAAAGAATTCAATATCTAAACATCAGATGTTCATTGTATTTTTGCTTGACAATATGTTTTCTGTCGTGGTGCATAGGTTTTGTATGCAGGAACTGTGATGATGTCTGGATGTGGAATTCATTCCTTAGATTATATACCGGCATGAAATGGAATGGAATGGAATGCACTAAACACGTACAATAGGCAATGGAACTCACAAATGCCTTTGGCCCTAATGGCAGAACTTAGTAGAAAAAAAAGAAGGCTTAACCTGCTTTTTACTTCTTTCATCAGGACACATTTGCATCTACTCCAGGAAATTCACTCCCAAACCTAGTAAAACCTGCAGTTGGAGTTTGATGAGCTTGGGGTAGTAACTTACTAATACCCCAGTCACAATTAGCTTGCGATGGGTTTGCGATTAGTTTGCGGCGGATTTCTAGGCATTTTCGGCCGGGGCCCCACGGGACTCCTTGCGGCTGCTGGGTCATTTTTTGGCATCGGGCGGGCATCAAGTTACTTTTAACTCGGACTTAAAACCTGGTGCGGCGTTTCGCATCGCAAATTGATCGCCAATAAATCGGTCGATGCCTAGCCGATGTCCGGCAGGGCATCGCACACGTCGGGTGGGCGCCGAGCCAAATTTTGGACAACCCAGACAATCAATATATCGGCCAGGCGCCGCCCACATGCCGGCCGGGTCCCGCCAGGCGTCCGGCCGACTTGGCGGTGCCTGGCCGGAAATCGCTTTTCTCAGCAACCATGATTGTAAAACTTTGAACTTCATGATAATTCAAGCAATTACCAATGGTGTATACTACCTTTAAGACCTACAAGCCCCCAACTATAGCAATGGCCCTAATTACAGTTGGGGAAGTCCCAACTGTAATTGGGATAATGCTGCAGTTGGGAGCAAAATCCTATACCCAGTATATCCTGTTGTGCGCGATCGGTAGATCTTTGCTATCACTTGATCGCGCAAAAATGCACTTGCGCAATCGGTCAATCCGGAGGAAATCTCGGACTTTATACAAAACACTCCAAAAAGAATGTTCCAACCCAACGCCATTTCTTTTTCTTCATACATATCATCTCAATTAAGGTCAATCAGTGCAAAAAGATTTAAAAGACATGAATTTGAGACTGAGAAACATTTCAAATTTTGTTAGAAAAAAAATTTGTTAACTCTTAATATATTTTGTACACAACAACCGAAGTAGCGTCAGGATACTAAATTCTTTCCAACATTTCTCCATGATCGATCGATCGATCGATAGCGCAGATCCACGGGAAGTAAAGTCAGTGAATTCCTGCCGGATTCCCGCAAGTGCATTTCTGCGCGATAGAAAGTGCAAAGTCACTGATCACGCCCAACATCCCCATGGATGCCAAATACTCACTGCAGTCTTGCCAAGTCACCGGTTTTGCAGCACAGAAATGCTTCACTTCTCTCGCTACGTCGATGGTAAGTTGCCATGGTGATAATGATGTATACATTTAAGCACCAGAAGGAAACTGAAAGAACAATTAAGTCAAATATTTTCAAGTTGCATTTCTAATCTATTTTAACAATTATTAACTGCCCTTGCAAATAAAGCCACTGTGTTAGCTTGATTAGTTAAATGTTGAAAGTGTTCAAATCTAAAACTAGTAAGAGATTTGACAAATAACCGTAAAAAAAAAAAAAAAAATGAATTATCGGTCCATTCACCAACTACATAAGTGCAATTCACTGTACATGGAAAGAATTGTTCCGGGTACCACTGTCTTGCTAAGAAGTCTCATAAAGAAAGGGTTATGAAAAGTCAGTGGTTTGGTACATGCAAATCACTCCAGCTGCAGTGCCTTGAACGATTCTTCCCATGTACATATACAGTGAATTGCACTTCTGTACTGTAGGGATATTAAATGGACATGTGGCTTTGCTTGTGTCAGTGTAATTAGTAGACTCAGCTTGAACTACCGCTATATGAACTGCAGTTTCGTATGTCATTTCTTGGAGTAATTTGCAGTGCCATGTAAAGAATATAGGGCTTTTTTAAGGCCATTTTTTTAAAAGTGCATTCAGTGTAAACAAGAGGAAGGGTTAATATTTAAACAACAATTAAGTTTTTGGTAACTTTTTGTTATATTTTGGTAAGTTTAGCTTGAATCTTTCCAGAGTGAGGGCGCTCTACCTGTACAGCTTCTGTCTAAAATTACCTCTGGATAGATCGAGTAGACAGGAATTATGTTAAGGTTTTTGGCCTTAAAACCGAGTCGACATCAAGTGACAATAGCATGAAATGAATCTATAGCAAATTATGACATTAATACATGTATCGATGTAATAATTACCTGGCTTTACGACTTAGAAAAGAAGATAAACTGTCGGTCAGTCACAGCACAAGCAACACACCAACGGATGATGAAGCCCCCAGATTTATGTTTTCTATGGAGTGTCAATGTGGTTCCAGGTGTGTTCAATTCACAAACGATATATTCGAACTTTCTGTCAAATGTTTCCGCGCTAAATATTTTGTTAATGTACTATATCGCAACAAAAATATTGTTTAAATTTAACCTCAACAATTTAGTGATCTATATTTAGGAGAAAACAAATAAATTATGTTGAGATAGTCTTGTTATTTTGTGTACATTCTTGGCACTCCATACAAGTTAACTGATTTCAACATAGTCTGGTGCTGTGTTATTGTCGTATTATTATGTGAAAACGCATGCAGTGTCTGGAGTTCAGAGCGTACGGAGGATGGGCCAAAATAAGCAGAAGTTGAGAAAGTTAATGTGAAAATGTGGTTAATTGTTCTGTCAATAGGTCTGTGCTTTCTTGTTTGTTTTGCCACTCTATGGTATTTAGGGGTTGTGAGTAGTACTTCGTCCAAGGAAAGGATCGTGATATTGTGTAAATTTCCAAGGCCAGGCGGAGTAAAAACCCGGCTTATTCCGGGACTCGGAGAAGCGGGTGCAGCACGCGCACAGCTGTACATGGTCAGTGATGATACCGGCACCGACAGCGCGTGTTTAATTAGTACCCCCTTTTGGGGGAGGGGCGGGGAAGGGGCGGGGAAGGGGCGGGGAAGGGGCGGGGAAGGGGCGGGGAAGGGGCGGGGAAGGGGCGGGGAAGGGGCGGGGAAGGGGCGGGGAAGGGGCGGGGAAGGGGCGGGGAAGGGGCGGGGAAGGGGCGGGGAAGGGGCGGGGAAGGGGCGGGGAAGGGGCGGGGAAGGGGCGGGGAAGGGGCGGGGAAGGGGCGGGGAAGGGGCGGGGAAGGGGCGGGGAATGTTAACCGAATTATCCTGTCAACAGTGACATATTGTAATTTTGTTTGTCATTAGTATTACAAATATAAAAAATAATAAATTTAAAGCCGAGTTTGACAAATCCAGCTCTATGAAGGAGTAGTCCGAGTAACTTGGACCCCAAAATCACCTTTTTCAACATTTTGACATAGTCTGGTGATATCACCAGACCATGTCCAAATGTTGAAAAAGGTGATTTTTGGGTCCAAGTTACTCGGACTAATGAAGGAGTGGATGTTGGTAAAAGTCGGAGGTGGTCGGAGTTAGCAGACGTCTGCGGGCGTCGGGAGCCCCATATAGTTCTAGGGGTAACAGAGAAGTAGGAACATGTTTTGGCTTCAACTCTAATAGCGAATCTCTCAATGTCATGTTATTTTAGAGCTTGAGTTACTCAACTTCTCAAGGTACTTTAGACTAGAGCTAGACTTTCCAATTCCAAGGTAAAATCAGCTAAGCACAAATTGAAAGAATGTTTGCATTCTCATTCCTGACGCCACTGTGTTTTTTCATTGTCAATACATATCAAGGAAGGTCGATCATTGCAAAAATGATTTAAAAAAAAAACAAGCATGAATTTGTGCAAAAGCTGCGTTGTTGTCTAGTTCAAATGCAGAAAATTCTCTCTAGCATTTTCATTTCATAATGTTCGGAAGGCACTGTTTGGCTACGACCAAGGCCCTCTTGGTTTTTTTTTTTTTTCTCAAAATGACCGCTTGACACATTTTAAGTGAGTCAGGTAGTGAACATGTCACATCCTATCTTCCAATTTAAAATTAAAACATGGCTCACCCACGAATAAAAATCAAAATTCATGTGGGTTGATCATGTATGCACCATACACGTCACACCCTAGCCTTCCTATTAGAAAAATGTACACAGTGATTCTAAAGTGTAAAAATACAATTTTTAAAATACGATCTAACCCTAACGCTCCTCGATCAATCCTCAAAAATACTCATTGCAGTTTTGGAGGATTTTTGAGGATTGAGGCTGTATGGGGTTTTAAAAAAATGAGGATTTTTGAGGATTGAGGCACAATGTTGTTTCACAATGTTTCAAGTGTGGAGGATTTTTGAGGATTGAGGCACAATGGGGTTTTCAAAAAATGAGGATTTTGGAGGAATGAGGCTGTGGGGTTTTCCAAAAATCATAATGAGGATTTTGGAGGATTGACTTTTTTCAATCCCCAGATTCTTCATTGCAGTTTTGGAGGATTACAAAAAATGAGGATTTTGGAGAATTGAGGCACATGATGTTGTATCAAGTGTGGAGGATTTTTGAGGATTGAGGCTAGATGGGGTATTAAAAAAATGAGGTTTTTAAAAAAATGAGGATTTTGGAGGATTGAGGATGGTTTCTAGCAAAAAGGCCTAGGGTGTTAGGGTTATACGATCTTTAAATTTTATTATCATTTTTCAGAAAATAAAAATAAAAAAGAATATCATTTTTGTCAAAAAGAAAAGAAAAAAGAAGGCGGCCTCAAAAAAAGTAGCGGGCGGTGACGCTAAACATGTTTGTTTTTTTATTTGCCCTTACATATTCATTTTCTTTTGGGTTACAGTTAGACCACATGCTCGGTGTCCTGTCGGAGTTTCAGCATCAACGAGCTGGCATAACTGTGGAAGTCAAGGTATTTGGAGGTTCAGAAGAACAGATCAACTACTGGCTGGGGAGGAAGCCGTTTCCAAGGCAACGCTTCAGTTGGTCCTTTCAGTGCGATGGCCACCTGGGAATTAAGATGGCGGATGCTCTCAATAGCGCCTTCAATGAAGGAAACCAGTTTGCCATTCTTGTAAGTAAACTTGGTACAATGTACTTGCATTATCTAGGTATCCAGAAAAATGGTTGCGCTAGATATCCTGTAATTATTCCGAAAAATGAAATTGTATAACAAAAATTTGCAATCGCTGGTCAACTGTAAGTGTGATGTGTACATTTTGTGTGTCACACTAAAACACAGCCCAACACACAGAACCAATGGCCAGTCATCACAGCCCTGATTCTGAACACTGATAAATGCATAACCCCACTGTACCAAGTCAATCAAACTTGAACAAGTTGGAGTTTGGCAGGTTTAGTACGGTTAGGTCCAGTACCAATAATTACTGAACCTGCAGTTGTTGAAGTTTGTTAGGTTTGGTATGCTTTCTAGTGCGAGAACCTAGGGTGTTAGGGTTAATTAAAGGTATAGGATACACCATTTGCAGATATCGAACAAATTTACTACCAAATTAATAAGAAATATCTTACTCATCTGAAAGTAAATAATGATTCTAGGCATCGAGCAAAATGATTGCGCTAGATATCCTGAAAATTATTCTGAAAATTATAATTTTCTAAAGAAAAATCCCCGATCGGCGATCACGAAAAAACCACAAATAACATAAGAATAACTGCTCGACGCCGGTTGAAAACAAACGCTGTTTTTCGTGCGTTTCTTGGCATCCATGATTGTAAAACTTTGGGCAGGTCAGTTAAACGATATTTACTATAAACTACAACCCTTAAAATCTACCTATTTGTGCAATAATTCAAGCAATTACCAATGGTGTATACTACCTTTAAGGGGTATTTCTTGTCCATTGAGACATTCTTTTTCAGTTTGTTACATTACTTTCTCTTCAGATTGGTAGTGACACACCAGCCGTCAATGCTGATATCTTGGAGACTGCCTTGACCAGACTACGCAGCCCTGACTGTCAGATGATCCTAGGACCAGCCCAGGATGGAGGCTACTACTTGGTTGGCTTCAGGAGAGAGGTCAAGGAGCGATTAGGTTGGATTATGATATAACTAGATTATGATATAACTAGATTATGACAAATCTAAAAGCAAATCGTCAAATACCCATTTCAAGTTTTAGGAGCATTACAAAAAAATGACTGCTCATTTTTTTGTCGGAAAGTTGGACTTATAAATTGACTGGAGTGGGGTTAGAATCTCTGGAAAAATATTCTGGATCTCTCTAAAAATACAAAATAGACAAGGCAGAAAAAAGAATATCCACTGAGGGATTTTGCAGCAGAAGAGTTAAAACATGAACAATTGTTAATTACTTCTCGGTTTTTCTAACATTTTTTATACAATACTTGAATTTATATATTTATAGGTATTCTTAGTCGATTCGGCAAATGAGCAGCCAATTTAACAACTGCGCCATTAAATTTCAAGCAAAATTGAATGCTACTGAAAATGGTCATTCGGTTTTTTTTTATGACTGGGCAAAAGTACTGTTGCGTTATTTGATTAAACAAAATAACCATCCAATTTAACAATTCAACAAAGCAGCGTTTAAATTTGCAGGAGCTTTTCTGAGGGGTGTGTTCGGTCATTAAAATTCATTGTTGGACAGGCATTTCCATCATTTGTGCATTTTAAAAAAAGCTCTGTTAACTTTCGTAAAAGGCATCAATACGGCTCACTTTATATTGGTACACAGGTCAACATAAATAAACAATAAGAAACTAGGATAAAAAGAACCCAAATAAACACGTAAACAATAACAAACGTTACTGTTTCACAAACACAAACAAACAATTGGGTCTTGGTCACGTAACCAATAATGAACCCCCCCCCCCCCCCCCCCCCACGCACACAACTACTACGCTCTATATAATTAAAATCTACGGGGAAACAAAAATGAATAACGAAAAAAGGTTTGACCAACTTGAAGTGAAGATAAAAACAGTTGTTTTGCACAATTTGTTTATCTGTTTGTTTGTATTTCATTGTCGTACTTATTTGAATTCTCATTTAGCGAAATTGATTGCCTCTTTACAAAATTGAAAAAAATCAATCAGCAAAAATTTCCAGTCAAACCACCTTTGCTCAATTGAATGATGATTCTGCAAAGAATGACGATAATTGATCACATTGCTTAAGAATTTGAATGCCTCAAAAACTAAACTGACTGCCCAAATTCTGAACATGGTAAAAACTGGAGAGACAAAATCTTTTTAATTCGTACGCACACAAATTAAAAGTAGGATACACCATTGGTAATAGCTTGAATTATCAGGAATGGGTGGATATCGGGGGTTGTAATTTATAGTAAATATCGTTTAACTTAACTATCTGAAGTTTTACAATAATGGATGCCGTGAAAAGCAAGAAAAACGACATTCGTTTTCAACCGACGTCGGGCAGTTATTCTTATGGTGTTCTTGTTTTTTACTAAAATACAATTACAGGATATTTAGCAGAATAGTATAGATGCCTATGAATCATTATTTACTTTCAGATAATTAAAATAGTTTCTAATAATTCGGAAGTAAATATTTTCGATATTCGCAAATGGTGTATCCTACCTTTAAATTGCCTGCTCATTTGCCGAAATTGACCGGGAAAACCTATAAAATACAGTTTCTGTACTCATTGGTCTATAAACAGTAATTTGTGTTTATTTGCAGGGCTTCTAAATGACCTCTTTGGGGGCATTGAATGGAGCATATCCACCGTGTGCCAGCGCCAGCTTGAGGTCGCTGCTGGGCTAGGGGTCAAAGTGCAGCTCATGACACAGATACTACAAGATGTGGTGAGATGCTGACAGAAAACAATGGCCGGATTTTCTTTCCTTAAAAATTGAGCAGTAGCAACATTGTTAGTGTTGTAGTATAATGTAGTACAATAGCAAGCATATCTATGCTTTTAAGTATACCCATTTTCCTACTTTTTTTCCATATTTTTTTGTGTTAACTTTGCTCGGACTATTCCTATTTTTTTTAACCTTGTTTCAACTATTTCTACATTTTTTAACCTTGCTCCAACTATTCGTAATTTGTTTTACCTTGCCCTGACTATTCTCTAATTTGTTTTTCTTGAAAATCTTACTATTCTGTACTAGTTCCTACTTTGTCTATTTGTTTTGTCCCACAACTTCGTAAAATGAAATCTCACTGAATATTTTGTCATATGTGACCCGCTGCATCGAAATCAGGAACAAGTCTCGAAATGACTTTTTGAGATATGCGCATGGTGAGAAAGGGAATTTCATAAGCTTTCTAATGATACCCATCACAAGTGTGTATCTTCTTAGGTTAACGAGTTATGGTCTGATGAAGATGACAGGTGTGTATTTATTTGCCGAATCGACATTCCGAGAAAAACAGCTTTGAAATAAACAAAATTGACAAAAATCATACGGACAGTAAACACAAATCCTCTTTATTTTCATCTTTATTAATCGTTTTTACATACAAGACATTAATGACAATAATCTGTGATAACTACACTTCCTAAAAATACAATGTTCAGAAAAACGACTTGGTCACGAATTTCACCCATGCGTTCACTTCAATGACCGATTGCGTAAAACGGCCCCAGCGACTCATTCCTGATTACGATGGAGCGGGTCACATATATGTCATATGAAGGGTTTTAGGTGCAGGAGTACTGCAACTGTACTTCGAAGAGCTTAATAGTTAAGGATGGAGCACAAGTGTTGTGAGTACAGTACTACCAAATGAGGCTAATGTTGCTGTGGACATGGGTGAGTATCACCGAAACTACTCCTGAAAGCCTGCAAAAGTCCTACTTAAATCCTGATTTTTTTATTTTTTTAAATTTTGATCCTACTTTTTTAACTGAGTCCACTAGAAAACCTGCATTGTCAGCTGTTCAGATATAAATCTTACACACTGTAGTTAATTTCTTTATTTAACTTAATTACAATTAAATAGGGAAAAATAAATAGCACAAATGTGCACTTTTCCCTCTTTACAATCCAGGACACACCAGATGACCTGCCAGAGTTTGAGAAGTCAGTGGGAGTAAGCGTGACCGATGTGACAGCCCCCGTACTCTCCATAGTGATACCCACGCTGAACGAGGAGGCCAACATAGAGGGCGCTCTTCACTCCATTAAAAAGGTTTGCATTGAAGGCATGGGAAATAAGCCTGCATGTAATGACGTCACGCTTTGTTGACATGTATACATTCCTATGAGCGAGTCTGTTCCTAATTTGTCTGGCATCCCGACTTCGCTCCCATACAATACAGGAAAGCGCATATGTAAACAAAGCCATAACGTAATTACGTCTCGTGTCTATTGGGCAGTTTGGGATACGGCTGTTGATAGTCACAATGATCCTTTTCTAAATCCGTAATCATCATTTTACTAATAATTTGCATATATTTTTGTAGAATAGTTCCTGGGTTGAGTACCTAGAAGTGATCGTCTCCGATGGCGGGAGTACCGATGACACTCTGGAAAAAGTGGATAAGTTTGCTCAAAACAATCCAGAATTAAGAATCAAAACGGTGCAGGGAAGTCGAGGTAAGATGGTATTATACTAAGAATATTAATAATACTAATAGTATATATAAAGTGCACTGCCAAGTCTGGTACTCCAGATGCTATATTATTACCCTTGCTCATTAGGCCCATAATAATAACGCCAGTGCATGCGCCGCGTGTCGTTCAAACAAAAGTTCCAAAAGTGCGCCTCTCAGACACAAATTTGGAAATGGCAAAATGACAGCATGCCAGATGGAATAATTGTACAGGGAGCTTGAAATCACTAATATCTTTACAAGTAAACTGTTTAACCGCTGGATAGCTGCAAAATGTATATTACCCCTTTAAGCACAAAACAGGTTACAAGCCAATAATTCATGTAAGTGCTAAGCTAACAGCTATTGTAAATACTAATCACAAACCATATACATCACATGGAGTTGTGGCTGGTATAAGCTGGTATTATGAAGCAAGGTTTTGGGTGCTTAAGCAATGGTTGTGCTTAAGCAGCTCTATGCAATTAGCCTCTGGTAATTGTTAAGGCCGTGCCGGGTACCCGGGTACCCGTAACCCGACTGCTGATTGCGGGTACCCGGCTCCAATTTATCAATTTTATTACCCGAAACTGCCTTTGTAAATGTTGACACATTATTTCAGAAAGGCAAGCGTCTTTTATGTTCATTGCGTGCCGATAAATTGTTAGAAAACATCTGAGTAAAACGTCTTTACCGACAATTTCCCGATGTCTAGATAGCAGCCTAACGGATGATTGTGCTTTCTTTGTAGTCATTGTGATAAAAAAATGCCTTTGAAGTCTATTTACCGACAATTCTGACAGCTGCTATAACTGGCGGCTGACATTGTATCAGTGTTTTGTTACAGTTGTCCTTTGAGTAAGTTTTTCCGAGGTTTACTTTTTGGAAAATGTGCTGAATTAATTCACGATCCCACGGACCCGTACCTGGAATGTGGTTTTGAAACCTGATACTGCAGGAGAGGTATTTGGTTCTATTGTATCAACTCTGCGGCCAGCCGGGCAGATCTGCGGTCGGCTTTTTTGCTACATTTCGTGTCGGCTCACTCAAAGGATTTAGTTCATTGAACCTTATTTATTTTGGAAAAAGACGTGCCACTGTAGACGTGCAATTATGGGGAGCGGCAAGTCAATTTATTTACAAACATTTATTACAAGCTGAGAGTAAACTCCACGCAATACGGGATCGCTGTTGACAATCTGGCTCTGAAAACCGCGCACTTAACTTATCTTGTTTTTGTTTTTTCACTGGACCGCCAGACTACTTAGAAAAGGGTTTTGACTAGACCGCCGCTGTTTTGAGTGACTATAATTTGTTTGCGTCGAACCCTGAGTTGCAAAGTAGGCCCGTGCATTTGTTTAGTTGCGGAATGCAGGGGAAGTAAGCATGCCATGCCAGCGCGGCAGTCGCGCTGCAGCTTGCTAGTGGAGTGAGCGGGGATGTACATGTACATGCACGTGCCGACGCGGTGTATACTTCCGGGTTTTTGTTATGATTCTAATAATAGTCACGGGTACCCGGGTACCCGACCGTGACGGGAATAGGGTACCCGGGTCCCGTACTACCCGTAAACGCACACCATTAGTAACTGTGCGTCTCTATTGACCTTTCTTGTACCAATGTAGGTAGAGGCACGCAGCTCAATGCAGGAGCTAACGAAGCAACAGGAGTCAATCTCCTGTTTCTCCATGCGGATGGAAACCTCCCTCTGGGATTTGATCGGCACGTCATACTGACCATGGCCGAACCAGGGAACGTCGCTGGGGCTTTTAGTTTGGACTGGGATGTTTTGCAAGAAGACAAAAGGTACACAGATTGTTTGTTTTTTTCCATGGATCCTCCTCTTTTGGGTGTGTAATTATAGTATTTTGCGATAGTTTTCGTTTGTGCGGCTGGGTGAGTAATGCGAGTACTCATGAGTAGTTTTGTGAGTAGTTTCTGCTACTCAGACAGTTGTAATACTCGTGATTTTTCATCTACTCGAGTACTCGTCCGGATGCGAGTAGAGCAGGTACTCACGAGGAGCAATTTGTTTTTAAACTTTTGACTTTGCGGTTTCTGCACTAGAGTTGCTTTTTGTCTGGATGTTATCAATAAAGCTAGCAAGATTTCACTCCCAACAAATACATTTCAGGTAAATGACAGAAAACGTTGCATATAAAGGTTATCTCACTGCAGAATAATGGGTAGTCACTTTACGTTGTACATGTACTAATGTGTATCAGTCTTTCTGCTCTGATGAAAAAATCTTTTAACTACTTGCGAGTAATCGAGTAGAAAAATCTACTACTCGCCCAGCACTACTCATGTGTGTATTTTCACTGACGAGTTTGACCCAACAAATTTCAGGGAAAACTAGTACAAGCAAATTCGGACACCAACTTTAGTTCGACCATTTGTCAATCCCTGTTTACCAACGCGCATGTGCAAATGGGGTTTGCTAAAACGGCTCTAGTCCAACTATTGTTAAAAAGATGGCGACCGCTTTGTTTACGTTCCTGAAATATGTTGGACAATGATGACATGAACGAAATGATTATCGGCACTGTTCTCCTGTGCATAGTAGGTATAGGATTAGTAATAGTCATGTTGGTCCAAAAATAAGAAACTATACTACATGTATTATCAGACTTCACTCCACGTTATCTGTAGCCACCGGCACCAACAGCAATGCCTTTCCAGCTGACCGCCGCCACTTGTTCACATCGAACACTGGTTCTCTCCGTGTTTCCTTATTGAAAGAAGCTATTGATAACCAACGCGCAACTGTGCCCCAGAGTCTGGTTCCAAATAGTCGACAAAGTAGTCCAACCATCCTGCGTTCCAGTGACGTTAGTCGAACTATGGTTAACAAAATTCACGCCAAAACTTGCTCTACTACGTTGTCCAGGATTGTCACGACACATGCTGGGGCTGTTGTTGTGCGAGTGTTCAATTAATTTGCAGAAGATGTTTTGTTTTTTTGTCCCAGAAACGATTGTAGCTGGTTAATCAGAGCACAACTTCAGCTGGGTCAACTCTTGCACCTAGCGTGCTATAAATTCACAGGTAAAGAATATCAAAACAGAAATCGTAGGTATTTGTTAATGAAAACTTTGAAAGCCTATTTCACGTTATAGTAGACCATTTGTCAGTTGTGCATTTTTATCGTTTGAAGCAGCAAACGATTCTACCTGTAAATTCTTAAGAAGGGCTTGACTATCCTGGTGAAGTTTTAGCTCTGTGAATGCAGTATATTGCGAGAAAATTACATTGATTTCGATTTTGAACCAGCTACTAATGTAAAAAACAATGGAACCCGCCTCGGATCGAGTTTCGTTGAAAATTATCCTGCGCCTTAACTCGGTGATGTTAAAATAATCCCGGCGCATCGCGAACTGGTTAAAGCAGGGCTGCTCATAATTGGCTTGCAGACCTTCAATATAGTTTTTCAGACTTTGCTTCAGTTTCAAATCTGCTTCAGTTTAAACTTATTTGTTAAAATTTCTGTTCAATTATCTTTTAGTTTTTGGGATGACAGAAACTGCATATGGAGACCAAGGGATGTTCATGTCCAGGAGAATCTTTGATAAAGTTGGCCGCTTTCCTCCGTACCGGCTCATGGAAGACTACGAAATGGTTGGATTTTGTTTCTCTCTGCTCAGATTTTGTGAATCCTCTTTAGAATTTAAATGTTCTTTACGTGGGACTGGTTAAATTTGGGCTTGGCGGAGAGTTCATTTAATAAAATTCTGGACTAAACCTCACCATGCTCGGTGGTTGAATGAAATATGTTTGAAGTTTTCGCTTTGAAATCTTTTCTCAAAATAGCTTGAATTTTCAATTATTTTTGCAAATATTATTACAATTTGGACCTTTTTATTTAATGTGCATCAATAAACAGACCTCGGACTAAATCGTAAAGAAATATAGACATAGAGTAACCTATGCCATCAGCTTGGTCTAAATATTTGGCCACTTGTATTAACCAGTTCGCGCCAGATGACGTATATGAACGCAAAGTTTTTCCCAGATTTAAAATGGATGACGCATAAACATGCCACTAGCAAGGCCGGAAATGTCTGTCATCAGCGAGCAAGGCCGGAAATGTATGTCAGCAGCGAGCAAGGCCGGAAATGCAAGGGTGTGCTTCCCGATACCATCGGCCTGAACCCGCTTTGCTGATGTTAAAATAATCCCGGCGCGAACTGGTTAAATGATTTAGAGTTCTGCTCATGGCGATCTTTGACAAGGTATGCACACCTAGAGTTGGAAATAGATGATAGCATTGCAGCGAGAGCGATGGCAGCTTTGTGGGTGTTATAATTATACTTTTTAATTTGTTTTCCAAAATGTCCGCCAATATGCTTGTTACAGGATTAATTATATGTGGTAACAAGCATTTTGGCGGCCATTTAAAAAAGAAAAAAACGTTGATAACGCCTCAAAAAGCTGCCATCGCTGCAATGCTATCACATCCAACTACATTGGTGCATACCTTGCCAATAATAACCATGAGCATTATTCCCCTCATTTGATACCTACCAATCCCCCTAGGCTGATGGCATTACCCCCCAAAAATACCACTTTAAAAATTGTGCTATTTTATTTTGGGAAAGGTTTCAAAACTGCAGAGGTGCGGACATGTTAAGATACTTCAAGATGTGTTTATCACAGCGTCTGCACGGCGTCTCATCAAAAAAGGAGTGATCAAGGTGCGTCTTACTTTATTGATGTTAGGGTCGAAGGGGAGGGGTAACATATCCCACTCTTACTTGTTGGAGGTGTCATTTCAACAAACTAAAAAACTCTTTTCTAGAGTTTCTAAATTTATCTTTTTGTGATTCCTGTTATTTGTTTATATTTTTTTTCAGGCTGCGCTGATCAATTGTGTGATGAAGTTAGGTTACCACTTGGGCATTCATCCGGATACGTTGGCGAATGTCTATTATAGTTGACATTGTAGTTGATCATTTATTCCATTGATGTGGTGCACTGTTGGTGACGTGAGGTTTTTATTCTGCCAAATCTATTGGGAGTGCTGCAATCGTTAGGGTTCGATGCAATGAATTCAACAACTCTAGTGTGGGTGATTTTGTGTTGAGCGTGGGTTCAAGTCCAGCCTGTGGGGATGTAGACTGGAGACGTGACCTCATAACACATGTGTATCTAAGGACTGGCATCGGCCTCATGCTTGTATTATCTTATTTGTTGCTATGACTCTAGGATGTGCCGTCTTTCAGGTAGCGTATTTTCTTTTTCAAACTTGTTTGTTTTTATTTGACTAAATTTTTGTTATGGAATATATGAATATATGAATAATACATTATATCTCAAGGACTGCACATGTAAATAAAAAACAAGACAAATTGTGTCATTTTCTTGCATTTTTACTAGCTCTTTGCCTTGCTTGACAGTATTTTACAACTTTTAACAGAAAACTCCACTCTTTCCTAAGAATAAAAACAAGACCATTTTAAGATGACGTGTACACAGTGAAGAAATGCACACATGAACAGGTACAAACGTGCATTAGTTACAAATTAGTTACAAATAATACATTTATATTGCGCAAAATGTCTCCAAAAGCGCAAATATTGTAAAATTCAAATTAAAGTTACAGTACATAAGATCTTTTCAACCTGAAACCGTAATTGATGAAACCGTAAAACGCTGACAAATGGTTTGGATTTATTCAAATGTTGAGCATGGGAAAACAAACCAAAATCTGATTGGTTCAACTGCTGCATATAGCTAACTTTTGACCAATCGGGGGCAGTGTTAGTGATATAGTGATATGATGGGTGAAGGCGATATGGAGTGAAAAAATACTAGGAATCGCATTATTTACCATAAAAAATCTGTAAAAGTTGGACTGGAATTGGGCCTCGTTTTTTTGCCAGTTCATCAAAATTTACAAAATACTTTAATCCAAGGCAAACTGCTTGCTCTGTGTGTTAGTGATACAATTACTTTAATCAACACATTTTCAACAATGGGCAATTTTATATTCAAAGTTGTTAAAATCTAATGTCATTTAACCCCCTTTTTATAATACTTTCCGTTTCATATAAATATATACTGTTTTCAAGATTTACAAAACATCTCTTCGTATATTAACCAAGGCCTGGGTTAATTGGTTAATTAGTTATAAATATTATAAATATTAACAATCTTTGGCTCAAAAGACATTTCATAACGACAGGGGGGGGGGGTCGCAACAAAGGAGTGGGAAGATTTGTGTGGTTTTTTTATGCAAATCGCCCATCACAAGGCCAAAGGCCACTCAAAGTGTGGGCTACAGAAGAAAGTGTGGAAGAACCAGCCCCTCGCACTGAAATAAGACAAGATAATCTGATCTCTTCACAATATGAATGGGTTGGGATGGGTAACAGTCTATTGCAAGGCATTAATAATGCCTCTACCTATACTATGGGTGGAAGTGTCCTAGCCCAGGCGGGGCTCGAACCCACAACCTGCAGATCATGAATGAAATGCTCCAGACCACTAGGCCACGGCACTTCCACAGGGTAGGGTCAAGTTTAGGGTGGCGGTAGGATGGGGTTTTTAAGGTGAAAATGGAAGAAAATAGGATTTTGTTTAGGTGTGGTATAGGGGTATGACAGAGGATGGGACATGGTTCAGGTCAAGTTGCAAGCCCCAAATCTTGTCTTGACCCTTCACTTGACCTAATTCCTTCTATGCGACTAAGTCTGATTTAACATATCGAACATTCCAAAACAATTCTTGAGATAAGTGTGATTAAATAACTACCGACTGTTTAATGCCCCCAGTATGCCTGGTAACATTTCAGGACACAATCTCAAAGGGCCATGAGCATGAAACTTCCGTCTTGTTTCAGAATGGTGCAAAGAGTCAACAGCCTGCGTTGAATACAATAATTTGTTCTAAAATAGGTTAGTTTTAGGGCATTGTTTTCCCCTTTCTCGAGTCAAGCCTCATATAGTGATGCACACACTCCTGCTGATCACACAAATTACACACAAAGTTGCCAGGCCATTTACAAGGCTGAATAGCAGACTGCTGGATTGTTTAATTACGACAACTCCCATTTAAAGAGAAAACAACAGAACATGAATTATGGGCCTTTTCGAATATCTGGCTTCGTCTTCGGCTTCGGCTTAAGGCGATTTTAGATTCCTAACGGCGAGATCCCCTGCCACATTTTGATGCCTGTCGTGCTTTAGAAACATTCAATCGATTGATATGAACACAAACATTAGTTCATTTTCATTTCCATTTGCTTTTATTTCTATTTGCTCCTCAGTGATTTGGAATGTGGAGGCGAAGCCGAAGACGAAGCAAAGGTTTCTAAAAGTGCATAACCTCTGACCTAGGAATTGTCCATTTACTGCAGGGTGGTTGGTTGTGCCCGAACTGAAGACTTTTTTATTTATTTATTTATTTATTTTTTGGGGAGGGGGGGCGGGGAGTAACATAAATCCAAGTACATGTAGTCATACAATTTGTCTTTTATAAATCTTGAAATACAACAAAATCATTCCAATGATTTACATCCGATAGAATAGACGAGATTTTAGCAACTTCTGGAATAAAAAACATGAAATTCACAACAACAGACACAGGACTCACAACGTTGGCTCCAGCAACAATGAATATCCGCCCTTCCCCTTCCCTCGCCACGCCCATAAAGTTATAACTGAAGACCATACAGCAATATCTAGTGAACCATGGATGTGAACCATGGATGTGAACCATGGACATCAACCCAAAAGACGTCAACATTGTTATAAAAACATTGTTTTTATTTATACAGTGGAACACCGCTATACCAATCATTTGCAAAACCGACCACAATCCTTGGCTACTGATTTGTGTACAAAAACACCAAACATTGTTGTTGAAAAAAGTCAACAGAAAATCCAGTCATTTGCTCCTGATTTTGTGTGTCCAAACATACCGAACAATGTTGTTGAAAATATGTCAATATATTTTTAGCAATCCACTGGGTATATCGAACGCTAATTAATTCCCAAACGTCAAATTCTGGTGCCTCATGTAAACAAAATGGCACCTGATGGACTGACGGCTGAAAATCACTATACCTCACAAAATCTGTGGATCCTGTGATTTTCGTTATAGCGGCGTTCTACTGTACTACAGTACAAGTGCATTATCTACAGCAGTCCATCCAAATGGACGTAATTATTTTTGAAAAAAGACGGGCCATACAAACTTCATTTCAATTTTTTTATTTTATTTTAGTGGTGTTGGTATCAAAACCTGTTTGGCACACATACTCATCCAGTAAAAATGTACAGTTCTCAGTAAATGTTTACATCAAGGACGAGAGAAAATGCTCTTTACAGCGCGTGGTTGCACAAAATTTGAATCATTTTGAAGGAATCTTTTGTAAAAAGGCCCCAAATCTTAAAACACTTGAAGGATTCCCCCAACAATCTGATAACATTATTCAGGACAAAAAATTGTGGGTAAGGTTAAGATTTTTCAAATTCTCAACTAAATATAAAGAAATGTTTGAGCAAGATTGCTCTTTCATTTAGTAGAAACGCAAGGACAAGATTTTAACTTCGATTTTTATAACCAAAATATTACCCTTGTGTTTAATAAAACAGGATAAAATGTGTCAATGTCTATCACATCAATAGCCATTGCAAATTACTTCTTTGACAATACATACATGTAATTACACCAGCGATCGAGGTATTGAGGTGAATTAAGGATGTCCCCAAAAGTAAACTCTTATTTTTAGCTTTAAAAACTTAATTTGATTCTAGAAATTGTTTTTAAGGTTTGGAAAAAATGATTGCATTTATCTTGGTTTTGGAAATGGATGTCTCATTTTGTTTTGCTTATTTGGATAATTATGGTCATCAAATGGCAATCCATGTTATAGAGTGCAAAAGGGACAAATGTATTAAACTTGTTACTAATAAAACTGAAGTTAACTTCAGAATCTTCAAGGCTCACCATACATGTACATCTGAAAAAAATATTTGAACACTATTTATGGAAACAACACAATATATTATGTTCGTACAAAACAACAGGATTTGTTTTATTCTTGAGGACATCCTTTTTGCAATAATTCATCAGTCATTAATTTAAATGTATCTATAAAATCACAAATTCATCTATTTCAAAAATAAAATAATAAAACAAAAACAAAAAACCACGATTTTACAAATCATGACAAAACGTTTAGTACATTTAGAGGAACATCAATTTTATATATATATATATAAACACATGAAGGGTGGGATAAAAAAAACACATGCTTTTACTTTAAAAAGTAATAATATATTATTTACAATCTTTCTGTACATACAAAGAACAAAATTCAAGTAATATTTAACTTCGTTGGGCAGCAGGCTAAACACCAATTTGTGAGGCAGAAAATTACATTTAGCATAAAATTAGCATTAGACTCAAAAACACGGACGTAAACTCATCTTTTAGAGGTGGCCATCCTAGAAATTTAAATACTGATGAACGAAAAAAAGCCATTTATTCCCAAGTGTTTTGTCTGTCCTTTTCATCTTTTCAAAATCCTTTACTGTACAAGAACCAATTGGCTCTCGTTAACCAGTTCGCGCCGGATGACGTATATAAACGCGAACTGGTTAACAGCCACAAAGCACCATCCACATGTACTGTTCAATACAAAATCGTCCACTGTGTAAACCAATGGCCCCGCTCTATGCACCTACCAAGTTTGAAGTTTCATCAAGCCCTATGTATGGCAATAGTGGGTGGGCTTTACCTTCCCCAATCTTACAAAACCCACCAAAGCCTTCCCATTAAGCAGATCTTGAATGTCCTGGGGAATGAAGGGTTACGTTAAGGTCAATGAATAGTAGAAGCCACATTGTTTTAAACCTGTGGGAATCCGCTCAAGAAAAGGGATTTCGTTGTAAATTATTTGGCCCACCTAAAAAGATATGTTTTTTAACCAGTTCGTGCCGGGATTATTTTAACATCACGGAACCGAGGGGCGGGATTATTTTTTACGAAACTCGATCCGAAGCGGGGTTCAGGCCGATAGAGCCGGGAAGCACACCCACGCATTTCCGGCCTTTCTCGCTGCTGACAGACATTTCCAAACTTGAACTTGGCGTGTTTATGCGTCATCCGTTTTGAATTTGGGGAAAACTTTGCGTTTATATACGTCATACGGCGCGAACTGGTTAAGTGCTCAAATAAGGAGTGGCACAACTCAACCTACAGGTCAAAGTTGTGTTGCCCTGGTCAATAATAAATAAGCTCACCTCAATTCAAATGCAAGTCTATACAATTCTCGTAAATACCACGATCAGTCCCACAATGCACCACCCTTCGAGATGAGTCTTAAGGTCAAGTTTTCAGGTATTAGTTTTTCACTTGCAATAGAAAGCGCAAGATTTGCTCTTCAATTTGGTGTATCACTCAGATTGACACCTTATAATGTACAGTTGTTATTTGGGTGAAAGGGGTTGACTGTTTCCAGTGATTTCTGTTGTGTAGGACGCTGTTAAAAGGTGTATTACTCAAAAAGTAGTTCTGGCGACTTGCGACTCTTGTTCAGAAATAGAAATTTCACGCACATGAACTTGTAAACTTCCTTTCCTTGAAAACCTAGATGTCCGTCAACTCAATTTCCTCAATTTAAGTCCTTACCCCTCACCTGTGTGACCTCTAAACGAGTGATGCATTCTGGGACTAGTAAAGCAATGTTTGATCGAAAGGTGCATAAACATTTTGTAAAAAGTCTGCCACGATTTTGCTAAATTTATAATACACAGCTCGTCAATAGTAAACTTAATAATATTAATATATAACCGTATCTACACATTGCTTGGCGGTGCTTTCCTGTTTTGGGGCCGTCGGACCTTCAGCGAGGGCGCTTTGTGATACGATGACGACGGTGACGTCAGTTTAGTCTTGTGGGTGGGGGAGAGGTGGGTTGGGGCAGAGTTGGACGGTGTGTCGCGACAGCTAGATTTCTTGCCCACTGGGCTATTGCGACAACGGGGGTGGGGTTGGGGGATGTGGGTCGTCTCTGTGGTGGGGTTCTCGTAAAGGTTGATGGGCACCGGCTGCTGCGGGGGACCGGTTCCCGTGTGATTACTCCTCGGTATTGTGTGAGGATGCAGATGCCTGCCGCAGCTTGGTTGATCTGAATTTAAAAAAAATGGAATCGTAAACAATCTTACATTATAATTTTTAATAAAAATTCATCTTATTCTACTAATCCTACATGACATATTTGACAAACATGAACAAATTTGACACTTTCATGGTAAAAAAAAGGATTTATTTAGAGTGGAAGAACAACCCAGTGATTAACATAATCATATTAAAGGAGGATCGGAGATAAAACTGTCAACATTGTTGACACTGCAACTAAAGTTCTTTAACAAGTTGTTTGCATTATACTATTTCATTGCAGTTGTACTAATTCTGGGGTGAAGCCCAGTTTTTGCAAACACATTGATTTCATTTCAAAATAATCATTTTGATTGCGACCACATTCAGTTCAAACGCTTGCGTTCACCATTTGCGGATTACAGATCGACTGCTAACGTAAACCTCCAAAAGTACATCTCTGAGATATCTTTGGAAATGACCCCTTATTATTATATCTTTAAAATGACCATGTCAGAAAAAGTAATTTCACAGGAAGGTTGAGGTCATTAACCAGTTCGCGCCGGATGACGAATATAAATGCAAAGTTTTTGCCAAATTCAAAACGGATGACGCATAAACACGCCACGAGCAAGGCCGGAAATGTCTGTCAGCAGCGGACATGTGTGGGTGTGCTTCCCGGTACTATCGGCCTGAACCTGCTTCGGATCAAGTTTCGTTAAAAATAATCCCGCGCGTCGGCTCGGTGATGTTAAAATAATCCTGGCGCGAACTGGTTAACATCTCAAATCTCATCATTAACATCTTTACAACAAGTAAGCTTTTCAACAGTATTTTAGTTTGTGACTTTTTGACTTTAGCTTTAATAACTCTTCACAAAGAACAACCATATAAGACGCATCTCTCTTACCTTTTAGACACTGCGTGTATCCACGCGTGTGTCGTCCCAAGGAAGCACTCCTAGGACCTCTCTCTCCTCGGCACACCCCTGGCTGCTCAGGAGACCCTGGCGGCACGGATGGGTGGAAGAGCCTCGGTAACGTCCCATCGATCACGTCTGGGGACGACACCCTCTCCATGCTGCCGGTCATCATGGTTTCTTCCGAGTGCCTGCAGTAAGGGTGGTGAGGAGCATAGTGCTGGTGGTGGGGGTTGAGGTGTTGGAAGGTGGGGTGCATGGATTCCTGGTTTTGGCAGCAGTCTGCTGGGCACTCGCTGTGCTCCGTGCAGCTCTCTGGGTCTGTGTCCAGGTCTCTGTCGTAGTGTAGATGCTGGGGTGTGTCTAATACACTGTCACCTAGGGTGGGGGAGAAAGAAAGTATAGAAGACACCATGAATAAATATAAATAACAATGAACACTTATATAGCGCCGGTATCCACCAAGTAAACTACTAAGTAAAATTTACATTAATAAGATTTACATGATTAACCAGTTCGAGTTGGATGCCGTGTATACAAGTAAAGTTTTCCTTGGATTCTAAATGGATGATTGATAAACAAGTCACGAGCAAGGCCGAAAATATCTGTCAGCGACCGGCTCACAGTAAGCGAGGCCGGTGTGCTACCCACAGATGCCGGCCAGAAAACACCTCGGATCGAGGTTCATGACAAACTATCCCACACATAGGCCCGGTAAATGTCAAAATAATCTTGGCGCAAACTGGGTAAACCAAACTCGTACTAAAAACCGAGAGAAGATTTGAATGATTACAAGGAAGAATTCTGTTGTAGTTCAACTGATAGATCGTTCCAGAGTTTGGCAGCGGCGTGTGAGAAAGAAAGAGACCCCATGTGATATGTCCGTGGAACAGTCAATTTTGTGAAGAATGGTTAGCTTTTGAGCAACCAAAAAAACTACTAAAAGTTATGATTAAATTGGTCAATGCAAACCGATTGATAGACAAACTGGATCCATTTCGTTACCTTTATCATCTTCGACGTCACCACCCGCCACGGCGATATCCATGGGGTCGCTGGAATCCCCAGCAAACATGGATCTCTGCAGCCTGTGACTGTACTTTAGGCTTGGGTGGATCATCAGACCGCCGTCTAGTGAGTCGCAATCGCTGGGGTTGTCTGGGGGAAACTTGTCGGTAGCCGCGCTGGAGATACCGCTACTCGTCTCCTGGTGGATGGTGCCGTCAGAGGAACCGTTGAAGGCTGAGCTGGGTATCTCTGGAGGGAGGGCTGGGTCATCTGTGTACGGTGAGAAGAAACAAAATAACAATAACATTAACGGCTCTACAAAAAAGGTGTATTAAGTCGCGCTGTGCACTATCATGTAATGGCCCGCTCAACGTTGAGAGGGTAAACATTTCATCAAAATGTGATTTTTATATTTATTCATGAATGACATCTTCAATACCTACAGTTTCAGGTTTCATTCAAAGAAATGTTGATTTTGATAAATATAGTGGAAAAAAATACCATTTTGTGTGCATTGTTCTGTTGTAGTACAACAGAGCTAGCCGGCTATTTCAAAGTCCAAAAAAAGAAGGGCTATGGAGCTCTATTATATACCAAATGAAAGCTTACGTTGGGGGCTTTTCAACCATGTATATAACTCAATTTCTTTTTTTTGCGACATAATACACCTTTTTGTAGAGCCGGTTACATTTGACAGTTTCAAAGTAGGTATTTAATCTTCTCACTCACCAGCATGGGTTGTGTTATAGTGTCTTCGCTGTTTCCTCGTGTGGTAAATAATAAGCACCCAGACTAACGACGTACCGACCACACAACACACTACTAGGATGATGATGATTCCGGTGGTAGTGCTGTAATACTTGGTTTCTGTAGATGTGAAAAAAAACAAGACAAAAAATAATGTTGACATTTTTCTGGTTGACTTTTATTGTTGGGCAACAACTTTTTACAATGTTTATTGATACATGTATATTCTGTTCATCCCTGCAATTTGTCTGCGCTGCTAAAAGGCAGTTTCATTCTCAGCATGAAAGTTAACACGAGCTTGTGACGTGAGGGCAAGTTTTTGCACTTCGCATTCACAAAGATTTAACACATTTCAACTCCAGATAGGTTAAATATTTGGGGGAATTGTTCCTTTGATGATACAAGCATGAAATTTGGCACAGTCAGAGTATGTCATGAAAAAGATATTTGGATATAGGGTCATCGCAGATTTGCCATTTGAAGATATATAGATAGAATAACGAGCAATTTTCATTTATTTTTTAAATGGTAGTCATTGCTTGTTGAACCTATATTTCCTCAAAAAACAAATCTGCTATGGCCCTGTAGCCAAATATCTTTCTCATGACATACTCTGACTGTGTGCCAAATTTCATGCTTGTATCATCAAAGGCACCATAGCATCACTAATGCCACAGCCGTATCTTGATGCCGTTGGTGACCACAGACTCTGAGGCAGTTTGGCCTTGAGACTTTTAACCTGATGGATCTTGTTAGACTGGGCAGGTTTCTCAGTTTGATAAGTCTTTCAAGTCGTGTTGGGCAGGGTTTCTGAATAAAATACCCTAAAGGGTTAACGTTTTCAGTACTCACTGGGCAGGACGCTGAGAGCGGCTGAGCCAGTCTCCATACCAACTTTGTTGGCCACCTTACAGGAGTACGTTCCGTCATCCTCTATCCGGGCATTCTTGATGATCAACAGCCTGTCGTTGCTAGTCAAGATGTGATCGTCGTCGACGCGGAACTCCTTCCCGTCTTTGGTCCAGGTGATCTGGGGAGGAGGCGAACCCGAGACCTTGCATTCGATGACGGCCGCCTCGCCAGCGCGTACCTCGATGTCTTTGGGTTGCTCTCTGAAGCTGGGTGCTTGGAGGACGGTCAGGGTGGCGTTGGCAATGATCACACCGGCCGCGTTGGTGGCGGTGCAGCTGTACATACCCATGTCCGAGACCTTAAAACAATCAAGGAAAGCAACGGGTCAGTTGAAGTTGATTTAGTCCGATTCAACTGTGGTCAAGGTTATTGTTTCATCAAGTGTACTTGTTAAAGGATTTCTGATTTACATCTGTCTGGTCTTGTGATGGACTAAACTACAACTAATACTGGGACTTATGAGTTAAAGCTTAGTAGACCATTTGTCAGTAGTGCATTTTTTTTTCCTCGTCAGAAACAGCCAAAATGTTTAAAATCTAAAGACAGATGCTTGACAACTAACCTGATCATTTTTTTTCTCATTTCAAAATTGTCCAAGTCACAATTTCAATTGCGTTCAAAATCATCATAAGGGGCACGTATTGGATGACTCCCATCCAATATTTTGTTGGGTCAGAACGAAATTTAATGTGAAAAAAGATCAGTGTTTCCTCATTTAAAAGTTTTGAAATAAAGTTAGAGTATCTGACTCATTAGATAAACAAGTTCACTTTTGTTCTTACTTGAGAAAATGAAGAAAAACTCAAAGCATAAACGCGTTTACGTTACTAAATTTACTGACATTAGTCCAACTTTAGTGCACAATTTCAAGCTTCAATTTGTGCACCAACAACTTGTAGAACAGATTAAAATTGCTTTTAATCAAATTTGTTGAGATTTATTTATAAAATCAGATTTTGAAAAAGTCGGTTTTAAAATTTGAAAAGTTGTATCTCTGAATGAAGGTATACTTGAACATACCTTGACATTGGAGATGTAGAAGGTCTCCGATTCCTCATCTATGACCTGAAAGCGTCGCTCTCTCGCGGCAGGAAAGTCGTCACCGCCATCCTTCTGCCAGGCGATGACTGGATTAGGATCGCCCGTCGCTAAACACTCTAGCCGAGCCGTGCCACCAACGCGAATCTCACTCTCCTTGGGTGTCAACGTGAAGGACGGGAACACTGAAACATCCAAGACAAAATATTCAGTCATCTTATTGGTTGACGCCTTCCTTAAATTTAAACACCTTTTTCAGATTGACACTAACAAAACAGACTTTATGCAGACAAAGGTGAAAAAGTTGGAGAATAATAGAATTATAATTTTAAGGAAAAAAAACAGGCATTGGATGACAAAATCAGGATAAAAGTAGGACTTTCGCAGGCTTTCAGAAGTTGTTTTTGGTAATACTTGCCTATATCCACAGCATCATAAGCCTCATTTGGCATGTTCTGCACTCACAAGTTCAGTTGAAATACCCCTGCCCTTCATTGTGTGACTTACATGTATACGACAGTGTGCAACACTAATGAAAATATATCCAATGTGATTTCATTTTTCAAAGTTTCAGAGTAATTTGAAGACCTGAGGCCAATTTCATAAAACATGTAAGCACAAAAATGTGCTTAGCACAAAAAAGTCTTGCTCAGTAAAAACAGATTATCGGCCAAAACTCCACGTGCTTTTCATTTAAAACAAAATCCACCATTCAAAAACAATAAACATCAACTGAAAATGTTGTTTGCAACTCTGTTATTTTTCAAGGAAGAATTTTTATGCTAAGCAAATTTTGGTGCTTACACGTTTTATGAAATTGGCCCCTGGAAACAAGTACATGAGCAGACATGAGCCTAGTTCCATTAAAGAAATTGCTTGTTATTGATTGCTGATTAGTTGAAGGTCCAGTAACTGACCATGCACTGTGACCCGCGCCGTCTTGGACATGGTAGACTCCAGCTCGTTAGTGATGACACACTGAAACTTTCCTTGGTCTGTGTTTTGGATGTTGGGTAGGTTCAGCACGCTACGGTACTGGATCAGGTTGCCTTCACCTTGACTGGCAGACATCTGTGTGTTGGGATTGGCTAACACCTGGCGGAAGAAAGAAAAAAGATTGCAATGATTTTTACCACAACTTGTTCTACCTTTTACAAAACGTGACAAGTGAAAATTGAGGTTTTGAAGCAGTTACAGTTTTCAAGATCAAAACAATTATATTTCTGGCAGAAGGGAAAGATATTTCGGTCAGAAGTAGAATTATCTGGCATTGATGAAACCTTGGCATCATCTCCAGCTTTGGATTCAAGAGATTTTAGCTCCTAATATTGGGCAATGACTCAATAATGGGTTCATATTCTCATTCTGGAACATCTATTTGTATTTATTATTTTGAGTGTTTGTGCAGAAACTTGGAGTATTTCCAATTGACTTGGATTCTTAAAGATGGACTACAACGAAAACTCACACATTAAATTTATTATCGGACCTTGTTTATGTTGTGTTCAGGTAACACTTTATTGTTACGGTCATGTTTTTCTCTAAATAATTTTGAGAATTTGAAATTTCCCGCCCTGTACTGGTTCCCGGCAAAGATCCACTGAAAACCACAATGAAATCCACGATATAGTACCAGCGGACTTGTAAACCAGCGAAAAGTGATGACGTACTACCCATGAAAACGCATACATGGTGGCCCTGAAGGGACCTAGCAGATCGCGAATATTGACGTCAAATTTGACGTCGATATTCACGACTTTCCCCAAAAGTCGCGAATATTGACGTCAAATTTGACGTCAATTTTCGCGATCTGCGGAGTCCCTTCAGGGCCACCATATGCGTTTTCATGGGTAGTACGTCACACACAAAGTATGAATTATTCATGAGTTAAGGGCTTTTGCTGAAACTGAGTTTTTCTGGGTCGTAGAACGCCGATCAATTTTGTTGTTTTTTGCATGAAGGAACAAGATTTATTGAATACTAATGATATATTAGTAATCATTATACATTTCTCGAACAAAAAACAGCAACACAGCCTTTATCATTATTTCGTTGTAGTCCATCTTTAAGGTGCTTTAATAATTCTTAATCCTGAGATGCAACTCCAAAAAATAAAAAAACACCGTCATAAAATCTCAAACGAGAGCAGTCTGTCTCTCTAAGTCTGGTACCCTACCTCATCGTCTTTCTTCCATGTGAACCGCATGATGGACTCACTGCTGCTGGAGGCTTCACAGAGCAAGGCCACGTTGTCTCCCCTCAGTGCGGCAGTGGTCTGGGGGTTACGTACGATCACCGGCTTAGAGTTATCATCTAGATTAAGGCAAAACAATTCAAAGACAGTAAATAATGAGGTATTGTAAATACAGGACACAATTTACAGCATTGACAAGAGCACAATTTACTTTGCTTATTTCATGGAATATATAGCAGAAAAAGAAAAAAAACACAGATTTTTTTTGTTTGCTTAAAGGCCCCGTCACACTTGTTCGGAATCAGCAGGAATCAAGCAAAACCAGCCTGAATAATTGTTTTCCGAAATTCGCGCCACATTTGGGCGGGAATTTTAAATTGACGAAAATTGTGAACAAATTGACAAAAAGTTGATGTTCTCCAGGCAACTCCTCAATGCAGACCGGGACATTCTGGGAGGATTTGAAGTGGCTTGCCGTTTCGATTCTCCATCGAATGCGATCAGAATGTTTCGAATGCTGCTGAAATGCCATAAGAATATCTAGAATGCAGTCAGAATGCAGTTGGAATACACTTCGAATGCCGTTCGATATTTTTGTACTTTGGGCAAAATATTCGGGCCGTCCACATGAATAGGCCCAAATGTTTGGAATGCAGTCAGAATTTTTAGAATGCACTTCGAATGCACTTTGAATACCCAGGTATACATTACAGTACCAAGAATGTTCATTTTGACGGCATTCCGGCTCATTCGGCCTCTAGTGTGACGGGGGTTTAACCCATTATTCTGTGTAGCGGGCCATGCCAGTTCACTAATACAAGCTAGTTCAGTATTTCAACTTTGCATGTGCATAATGATATGTGACCTGTCATCACAAAATGAGCGTAAAGTCGGCAAAATCAAAAATTGAGATATGGGTATTTCTCATTTTTGTGGAAACAGAGCTTTCCAATGGTATATAACACTTGAAGGTTTGATACTCATTTTTTTTTTAATTTATTTTTTTTAGTCTGGAGTCTTCATACAGAGATTATGAGAAAACGGGCATTTCTTGCGAGAATTTGTGTGAAAGGCATAGAAAGGCATAGTCAAAATTGTCTCAAAAACTGTTTGTTTTTATCTGATCGTCCGTTTAAACAGTAAGTAACATGTCAACAATTTATCCCGAATAACCTTTGACCCGGGCTACTTCATCGAGATACCGAACTGGCTTATTACTCTCTGTACTGCCCCAAACTGCCCAAGCACATGCGTACAGTGCAATTGAAAGTCAACCTTAGAATGGAAACCGATTTTAACACCTTTTCACAAAGTGAAGTTGGAAACCGTTTTTTAAATTGTTTCACAAAATGTCCTAGTCCCGTTCCAAAGTAAACTTTTAATTGCAGTGTACTGTACTGTGATTTCATTAGGAAATAAATGCAATTACGACATGTGCTAATTGGTTAAGTTAGTACATTAACAATATATATCTCCATGTGTACAACAATTAGCACATCCACAGCGTGAATTGTGATTAAAGGCTGGTGCATACAGGTACATGACGCCATACTCAACAAAAATGTGCATTTGTGACCCACTCCACAATAATGGGTATTATGTCACAAAATAGTGAAATTGAGTTATATACATGGTTGGAAAGCCCACAGCGTAAGCTTCCAGTTGGTATAATAGAGCTCCATAGCTACTCCCGTTGTGGAGATATGACATGTTTGCTTTTGATTACTTCCTTGGAGTTCAAATTACACAACTGAGAAAACAGGCTTTGAAAAAGCCGGCTTTGTTCTAGAACAACAGAACGATGAACACAAAATGGGCGTGTTTTCCACTTTAATCATCAAAATCAACATTTCTTTGAATAAAACCTGAAAATATTGGTGTTAAAGATGTCATTAATGGCAAAATATGTAAATCACATTTTGATGAAATGTTTATCCTCTCAACGTTGAGTAGTCCATTACATGATAGTGCACAGCGCGACTTAATACCCTTTATTGCAGAACCGGTCACATTTGTGATATCACGGCAGCTTTTCAGCAAATTTCTTAGACACTGTTTCATAACGTTAAATTCCCTTCCTTGTTCACTTTTGCATGAAGTATAAACTGGCAGGTTTAAAAGGCAAGTTTTCTGCTTTTTTTTAGCACAACTTTTCTATTAACTGTAAAATTAATCCCTAAATCCCACGACACATTTCAAAAGATATCGTATATTTGAATGTCTGACCCTTAGCATTAATGTACTGAATGTCAGACAGTCTTTATGGGCTATTCTTAAACTCTTTTAATTATATCTTGTTTTTATCTCGGTCGTGTATCGGATTGTGGGAAGTGAGTCACATGTCGATTGCAAGGCAAATTCGAGTGGGGGACTTATCTTGAAAAAGTTAATATAACATGAAGCTTAGCAACAATGTTTGGACTAAATCATTTTTAATAAAAAAATGTTGGGAGGGAGGAGGATATTAAGATAAAATTAGCTCTGTACAGAAGTAGGCACAACCATGATCCTTGGATGAAATGTTTGAAACTTATCTAGTCATTCTGTAACATTACACATTTCGGGCAGGAATGTAACTTTTTATAAAACCTTTTTTCTTCTTTCTTTCCCCCCTTTTTTTAGAGAAGTTCTATTTAGTTTGCGTGGAGTGTCGCAATTAAGTACTCCAGCAGTTATGGTGCTGCTAGAAAACATGGCAGCTAAGTTTTAAAGAGTGTGTCATATGTCCATGAGAAAGATATTTACCTTAATATTTACCAGGGAGAAAAGGTCACGGTTTGTTTTTAAAAGTTTGTGGCCACAGTAGGAAACATGGCAGCTAAGTTTTAAAGAGTTTATGTCCATGAGCAAGATATTTACCTTAATATTTACCAGGAAGAAAAGGTCACTTTAAAAAAAGTTTGTGGCCACAGTGTAGTGCACTTTTTAGAGCCGCATCCAAATCTCTCGTCTAGAGGCTGTCTTAACAAAGTCCACTCTGTAGGAAACATGCTGAAAATAGCCGTAGCTGTAGCCGAGGAGATTCTACTTGGACACAACCTTACATGCCGAGTGAGCTTTGAGAAACGGATGGAATTTGGTAAGGTAGGGTTTCTGTCCTTACCACACGTGAAGGAGGCGGGGGCGACATTGAAGACGTTGGTGCCTTTGAGGGGTGAAGGATGGGAACACGTCCCGTCGATGGTGCCACGGTAACCAGCGGCGTCCACCCAGCTAGGAAACCAGGAGAGTTGGCAGTCACAGAAGAGGGTACTGGAGTTTATCAACCTGATCACAAAAACAATCACCAAACAAAACACAAATCTTTAATCAAAGTTTTGTCCTGGGACTTCCAAGCTGAAAAAGCAGGATCAATATTTTCAAAGAAAGCGGGACACAAATAGGACTTTTGAAGACATTATCTGGACAAAAGTAGGACTTCGGAGGACATTATCAGGATAAAAGTAGGACTTTGGAGGACATTATCAGGACAAAAGTAGGACCTTGGAAGACATTATCAGGATAAAAGGAGCATTTTGGGGGATATTATCAGGATAAAATGGAATGGAAACTTACAGCTGGCTGAGGTGCTCCATGTTGTTGAAGGCGTTAACCTGAATGGATGTGATGTTGTTGTCTCTCAGGTCCCTGTTCACATCAATCAATCGATCAATCAATCAATCAATCAGTCAATGAATCAATAACTCACTATCATCTCAAACCATTAGTCATGTCTTCCAAAGAGGATTCCATAGTCCCATGTGTTATTTCCAGATGTAGGCAAGTAATTTGAACTTAAAAGTATTGCTGAAAGGTCGGCGTAGCGGCCCTTTCCTCGCCTTCCACTGCTGTGACCCGGGTTCGAATCCCGACTAGGTCATTAATTTATGTGGATTGGGTTTTCAGCCCGTGTCTGATTCTGTGGGTTTCCCCGCAGAATATTCTTATAGGTTTTCCTCCCACCTTCAACAACTGTACATTCTTCTCATTCTCTTCTCTCTGCAGGTTTCTTCAGGCATACGAGCTACAGTGCCTAGGGTACTTTTAAAGGAATCCTTAGTTTCAATACCACAGGCATGTGAGTAGCTAACATTTGAAAAAAAGAAAAAAAAGGGGAAACTAGTCCAGAAAGAAAGGGGAAAAGATGATCCTATACTTTTGTACACAAAAAGTAAAGAAAAAATTTGAAAAAAACAAAACTAAAACAGAGAAATCAGCTTATTAGAGGAAATGTCACATGCCTGTTACATGTACCAAAAACTAAACCCTAACCCCCCCCCCAGGTATTTTGTAATTTCTCTGCTACATGAAGCAAACTGCATTATTTGTCAAAGTGTGCAGCGAGATCCAAAAGGTCAGAAATCTCAGGGTCAAACTACTTCAGAGTATGCAGTCATAGAACACCGCAGTAGAATCCATCTCTGGCATTGTTCAATGGGGATTACCTCTCACAGTAATAGACTGTGGTCCTGTATGCACTGGTGTTGACAGCAGAAAGCATCAAAGTAGACCAGACTTGTTCACCTTATGCACTGCGCTGCGTCTGGCAGTGTTAGAGTTAATAATAATAATAATAATAATAGTTTTGACCAAGCTCCAGTTCTTAAGATAGGCAACACTTACAGTTCCCTGATGCCCTCGATGCCATCAAAGGCTCGCTTGGCGATTGAGCGGATCTTATTGTTGGCCAGGTTGAGATGCCTCAGCGAGACCAGACCCTCAAAGGCTCCTGGCATGTCCTCCAGGTTCCAGGAGATGCGGTTGTTGCTCAGCTCACTGGGGTGCGAGAAAGAACAAAGCAAATAGGGTAACACCTAATCCTCCTAAATCTTTCACAATCCACACTGTACAGTTTGAATTTAAGCGTACACAATGAAAGGTACTATTGCACAAATGGCAACTACACTGTATGGTGCAAGTTGCTACGATGTCATTATATATTTTGTTAATGCTGAAAGAAAGGGGCTGTCTACATGCCATCGACTCGACCGTTGTAGCAGCTTCTTAGCTGCCAGTAAGGATAATTACACCACTCACCCCACCTCCCCGAATTACATTGAATACCAAACTTTTGAATCTACTTACAGGACGTTGAGGGCGTGCAAGCCAATGAAGGCTCCGTCGGCCACAGCTGACACCACGTTCTGGTTGATGAAGAGATCCAGCAAGTCGGGCAGGCCGTCAAACCCGCTGCGCTCCAGAGACTGGATGCGATTGAAGCTCAGGTCCAAGCCCTCCAGTGATGAGCAAAACTCCCAGCCGCCGGGATCCGTGGCGTTGATCAGATTCCGGCTGAGCAGCAGCTTCCGGATGTCGTCCAGGCCGTACAGCCAACCTTTACTGACGCTGCCGATGCGATTGCCGTCCAGCTGGAGCTCTTGCAGCTTGGTCAGACCGTAGAAGGCGCCGTCGGAGAGGGTAGAGATGCGGTTGCGACGGAGGTTGAGGACGGTGAGCTCGGAGAGGCCTGTGAAGGCTAGGCTTCTGATGCTGGTCAGCTTGTTACGACTCAGGTTTCTAGAAGCAAAAACAGAAAAAATTGTAACAGTTTATAGTAAAACAGGTCAAGGGAAAGTTACGTTCGGGAAGGATCTATACTCATTCTTAACCCATAAGATCTAAGGATGTGTGCAAATTCCTATTAAAATTGGAGGATTCAGTACTGTTAGGGTTAGTCCATGTACCAACCCAAACAGCCCTTCGTGTTACTCCCTGTTTCACCAAAACAGCTTGAACACTGTTTTTATATACATGTATTCATTAAAACCCAACTTTCTAGGGTGTGTGCAAATTCATATGAAATTGGAGGTAAGGATTAAGGAACAAATACAACGTAGTATGGGTGTTATCAGGAATACATGTAGTTACATGAATTTGCATGCACAAATTCAAACATTCGACACTGCCCCCTGTAAGTACCCCCTGCTTTAACCCAAATCATCCCAAATCCTCTTTGCAAATTGCAGGATTTTGCAGAATTTAGGTCACTTGAGATTTGATGCCTCAGAGAATTCTGCAGGATTGAGGGCCCTTGGGGTTTTGCCATTGGAGGATAAAGCAGGATCCAGGTCATCAGGCCTAAACTAATGCTGGATGATTTTGCAGGATGGAGGTTACCTTGGTATTTATCAAAATGAGGATTTGAGAGGATTGAGGTTATTTGTTATTTTGTACTTTCACACTGCTCATGCTCTATGCACATTCTCCATAGAGCTTTAGTCAAGGTGTAAATCATGTGTAAAGGATAGGAAATTCATTACACTTAGCAGCTGGTTTGTTTTTTATGTTTGGCTACTTTATAGCTCAATGGTAAACCTACTGCAGGACAATAGTGGGCTAATAGAGCAATGTGTTGCACAATACCCAAATACATGTTTAAATCTTATGTTTACAAACAATGACTAAATGAAAGCAATGACATGTACGGTACACATGTAGGCCTACACAAGTTAAGGTTGTGTTTTGTGACCTTTTCACACATTTTCTTTACTTCAAGAAGAAAATCTTGTGTAACTTTTGGGATAGTCAGACACTTCTTGGAATATCAACTTCCACAAGCGCTGGCAAAATCCAACAACAAAGAAATAATTCATCCACTCCTGATCTAAAATCCAGCCTTTGACAACGCCCTGGGCTGTACTACCGAAATCAAGCCAAGTTCCCCCCCCCCCCCCCCCAAGCATCTGGCTTCTCCGTTTACTGTATGGGGTCCTGTGGGGGGTTCAACAGAGGTCAAAAGTCAGGGACTCCTATTTGTACATGGACACAGCTTTGTTGAAAGAGAACAGGCTGTGAGCCCCGCCCCTACATATGTCCCACTATGGATTTCGGCTGCAGACTCTTAATGCATTTTGCGCCTGTTCCCAACAGAGCAATATAAACTGTAAACTGTTACTGGGTGATGGGGAGTTTGGTCTAGTATCCTAATTTCTGATTGACGAAGTACTCTATGATCTAAACCCATCAGTACATGTACTGCATTGTACTGCATCATACTGCATTGTACTACATTATATTACATTGTACTAGTCAGTATATTACATTGTACTACATTGTATTACATTGTATTACATTGTATTACATTGTATTACATTGTATTAGTTCACTAATACATTCATACAACTGCATTGTGCTTGGATTTTTTGGTGTGATACTGGTACAGAAACAAATGGGTGCCGGTACAGAAACAAATGGGTGCCACATGAAATGCCCTGCCAATGACTGGGTGTAGTTGACATGGGCCGTTTTCCAAACCCCAGCTTTGTCTTTGGCTTCATTCGTGCAGTTAAGCAATGAGCTGAAGTCAGGGACAGAGCCGAAGCCAGGGGTTTGTATAATGGTCATGACTTAGTGACAACTGGGTCTTTACAAAAACACAACTGAGATGTAATGTGGGAGAAAAAAAATGAATGGAAACTCTCTGATACCGGTAGGTCAAATGGGCAAGCTATTAGAAACCAGTGAATGCAACTTTCTAATCAGAGACCATAGGGCAAATAGGAGGATGTTGCAGTTGTTTTCTCAAGCTGTGTCACAAAAATGAAAGACTTAATTATTTAATTTTTTTTGTTAACCAGTTCGCGCCGGGATTATTTTAACATCGCCGAGCCCACGGGCGGGATTATTTTTAACGAAACTCGATCCGAAGCGGGTTCAGGCTGATAGTGCCGGGAAGCACACCCACGCATTTCCGGCCTTGCTCGCTGCTGACATACATTTCCGAACTTGAACTTGGCGTGTTTATGCGTCATCCGTTTTGAATTTGGGGAAATTTTTGCGTTTATATACGTCATCCGGCGCGAACTGGTTAAATATTTGTTTCGAATATTCGGTTTCAAAAATCGAAACTGAAAAGTGGAATTCAAACCGAATATTAAAACATTTGATTTTAAATCCCAACTCTGATATTTTGCACCAAATTTTTGACAAGAAACTAGACTTATTTTTTAGGCATCAGAGGTTAAATGAAACCCAACTACTGTAATTGCATCAACAGGCTTTGCCGCTCCGCTCTGCTCTGCTCTGCTCTGCTCTGCTCTGCTCTGCTCTGCTCTGCTCTGCTCTGCCCTTCCATACAAAACCTCTAGGGTCATATCTTCACACTTGCCCATTTACCAAGTTTTTCAAAATTCCCCGGGTCTGGTTGTCATTAGCTTGGGAACGGGCAGAAAAACTCGGTCGGCATTGCCACAGTTGCCATGACATTCAAACATGCAAGAAGAATTTCAAGTGACCTATTGTCTGAGTTTTGCCTCTACACTAATACTTTCACAACCATTTTAACTTGGCGAGAGTGAAAATTTGTGATCATGTGTACGCTGTCAAACTGAACAGTGTTTCGATTGAGAGTATTCTGGTGATTGTAAATGTTTATTGCTGTCACAAGTGCATACATCTCACAGTATTTTTGCACTCCGGGAAAATTTTTGCACTGTACATTATTCTGTACTGAACACCTGCTAAGGTCAATGGACACAGCTAATGTCCTTCAGCAAGGCACTATTCTACAACGTATATTTTTGTCAACCTTGAGAGAAAGAACACCCGATATGAAGTTTTCTTCATTTTAAAATTTTTACTCTTGCATTGAATAAGGTTTTTTAAAACATATTTCATAACAATAGTCACTTTGGTTTGAAGATTCAAAAATGAAAGCTGGCATGTCAATCAGGGGTTTTCATCAAAGCATGGAGAGAGGCAAGTTGGAGTGAAGTGGCTTGCCCAAGGACACACCACATGGCCAGCAGCTGGATTCAAACCTCTGAAGGTCTGATCACCAGTCATGAACCTAACCACAAGGCCACACTCCCCCTAACACACATCTCTAAAAGTAAAGCAATTTCTAAACTTTTTACTGTGGATACAGAGAAGACAAAAACCAAGGTTTGGAAAAAGGCTTGCGATTGTTTTTAATTTTTTTTTCAACCCTGTTGATGTACTCACAGTGTATTCAACTTAATGAGCCTGAGGAATAATTCAATGGGGATGGAACTGATGCGATTCTTCTCCAAGTTGAGTGTCTGTAACGAAGTCAGGTTGTCCAGACAGCCTGGTGTGAGCAGAGAGAGCTGGTTGTTATTAAGAAATCTGAAACAGAACATAAATCCATCACAAGACATTACAAACAATGTAGAATATTACAAATAAGTGATGAATTCGTACACTGTTTATTGAAGTTACATGTACATCCTGTAGGCCTACACTGGCGTAATCACGTCAATCGCAAGTTCGCCAAAGTTAGCAACTTGGTCGCAACTTAGCCGCAACTAAGCCATCGCCCCCAAAATTTGAAGGATTGTTCCGTTGCATGAATTACTTTTTTCATCCAGAACGTAGTTGTGATTGTCAAAAAAACAAGTTTTTTTCTTACCCCTAAAAATGAATGAACTTGGCCCTGGAAACACCTCATGCATGTAATGGCAAAACACTTTTTTGCCAAAAATTGTATTTAATGCATGCGTGATTTTCTTTGACGCGTAACATGCCTGTGGTTTTGATTAGGCCTACATGTTGTATGTAGAAGATCGAATAATACCTGGTACATGTAGCTCATAAAATATTAAATATGTGAAAGGGTTTTATATGAAGGGATCCTTTCAATCAAAAATTGGAATTTCCAGAGTTGTAAAGAAAATTATATACAGGTAATTGGTTTGTTTAAAACCATACTGGGCATTTTCTGGTGGCACATGGTAAATCGAGTGATGCTCTAAAAAAGGCATAATATGTACAGGGTATGCTATTGAGAAGTTGCAAAGAGGAATTTTCACGTACATGTACATGTGTGTGTACGTGTACAATAGAGATAATTCTATTGCCCTTTAGAAAAGATCTTGAAAAACACTATCTTGTCGCTTAAAATTGATGGGAAATCACTTCCCATGAGGCGGCCACGGGGCAGCCACAAGTCAGCCACAAGTCAATCACAAGTCAATCACAAGTCAATCACAAGTCAATCACAAGTCAATCACAAGTCAATCACAAGTCAATCACAAGTCAATCACAAGTCAATCACAAGTCAATCACAAGTCAATCACAACACAAATAACCAGGATAAAGAGCGACAAAGAGATGCCTTCCTTACGACTCAATGAAATAGCTCGTGATCCGACTTGCGATTATCTGTGATGACTTGCTAATATGATCTGATTACAACTCTGCTTATAACCCAACTTGTGATGGCTCACTCTCACTTATGATATGCTTACAACTATGACAGCAGACAGGTGAACAACGACTTACATGTGATGGAGGTTTGTCTGCGAGGGGAAGGTATTGCTGGTGATGTTGGCAATGTTGTTGTAGCCGAGGTCCAGCTTACGCAGGCTGACAAAACCCTCCAAAGAGCTCGGTGGGATGTGCTCAATCTCGTTGTGGTCTCTGTATGTAAAACAAAACAATAAAGACAGTGAGAAATGGCTTTGCAAAGTGCGAGTAAGGCTGCACCGTTAACACATGAATGCATGTAAAGTGGCTTTTAATGGCGGCTTCCCTAGGCACATGTGTTGCAAGCCGAGCCAAGGAATCCAAGCCATTTCCCAGGTTTGACTTGGGCTTTGTTCATGCAGTTTGGCAATTGTGATGGAGCCGGAGACTGAGCCTACATGTAAGCTGGGGTTTTGAAAACAGCTCGAGATTAATTTATACAGTGAATGTTAACCCCCCAAAAAACCTTCCCCAGTAAACAAAATTGTAGTCATTCTTTTTTCTTTCTATAATACATTTTGTGTATGCTTCAATGAAACAAAGTAAGATTTTGATAGTTGTGAGTGTTAGACACTATAAATATAGTGGTAAATGTATGTATTCTGGTTTGAAAAGGAACAGAAATAATCAATCAATTCTTGTCCATTTGAAAAATTTCCCGGTAGTTAAAAATCCTAAAGAAAATTTATACAATATATTTGGTTGGTACTAAGGCATCTTGCAACACACATTATTAATTTATTTTATTAAAAGGCTTTTGTTCAACAAAATTGTTGGCCGCCCTCCTACATTTACCCGTATTACGTATGAATGCTAGTCATTCAAATCTAAAATTACAAAACCTCCTTAAAAACCTTAAAAGGTCCAGAGACATTCGTAGGGTTTTTTTGGAGGAAAAGTCTTGATAAACACTGCTGAGAGTATGAAGGACCTCCGTAGCAACAATGCACTTGTTCCTAATCAATGGCACAAATACATGTATGGTCAGTGTTGGTCAGTGTTGGTCACCAATGGTCACCAAACACTGGTCACTAATGGTCACCCGGACAGACTAGAAAACAATGTTGCCTTGGACCATGTTGACCAAAGCTTTTGTTAGGTTTAAGTGGGGTCATTTGTAGAAGGAGCTGGTCACCTGGCTAAACACAATGAGAGAGAATAAGGGGTAATTGGAGGGTTGAACAAATATAATGAGGACCACTTTATTTGTTTTGTTGTTTTGGGGGAGGGGGGGGGGGGGGGGATAGAGAGAGGACAAAATTAAAAGCTGTTGCATTTTGTGGACATCTTTATCTGTATGAACCAATGTTTATATGGACAATAATAATGGACATCAACATGTTATACTATATGTATTTTCAACAAATTAAAAAAAAAAAAATTGAATTAAAAACTAGTACCCGGTATATGTACACACATTTGCATTTTTTTATCCTTGTGGTGATATCGCTTTGTTCTCGTGTACAAAATGGTTTGAAAAATTAACAACTTTTTTTTCAAAATGCTTCTATTTTAAACCACAACAAATTTCCTGGGTTGAAATTTCTAACACTAACCCTAACCCTAACCCACATCCTAATCCTAATTTTTTCAATTAATTTTGAGTCAATCCATATCTATTTTGTGAAAACCTTGTGGAGACCTTTACACCTATAGAAATTACCCTGTGGAGGACATATTCATTCTCTTTGTCCCCATTGTGTTTATGTCTCCACAGGGTACCAAATTTCCCTCAAATGTCACAGATACATGTATATACACTGTACATCAATAATTATATGGAATATTATTAGTCTGGTGTACAATAAACACCAACATTGGACATTTCAATTTGTTTTGAGTTCTACTTCTACTACTATTATTCATTTCAAGAGTGCTATACATGTACAATGTAGTAAGTATTCTTTAGGCAGAATTTTTTTTTACAGAAATAGGAAATCTGATCTCTATATAATCATCGTGGAAACTGCTAACTTTTTAGAATGAATAGCGAGCTCAATAAAGTACAACAGTTGATCATAAGTGCCAAAGAAACGTCCATTTACCAGAAGAATCCCTAACCTACATAATTTCTGTTTGTTTGTGTTGTTTTTCTTCATTTTACGGCACAATGACGCCCCAGTTGTAGACACTGCGTGCTGAGAACCAAACAACCCAGCTTTACGGGACACAAAGACGGGATCAAACGGGGCGGTGAAAAAAATAATTCAGCGGGACAAAAAGATTTTACGGAACCTTCAAACATGACCTGTGTTTCATTTCAAAAGAGTTGAACGTGGCAGACTCGTTGATCGGCGAATGTTCCCATTCCACAGAGAAAATCTTTCTCACCATTTGTGAAAAAAACCCACAAAAACTAGAACTGTGCAAATACATGTATGGTTAAGAACCTAATTTCAGATGAGATGAATTAAAAAAAAAAAAAAATTGGATGTGTTATCAGCGTTCCATCAGCACCTGCACTCTTGACTGAGCTTAGTTAGTTCTCTCAGGCACATTGTTCCTCCAAATAACCCGCATATTGGTATATGAGCTTCCCCGAGGCCTTCCGAGGGTTAATTTGAAAACTAGCACCGAAATCTGACCTAAATCGATCCCCGCGTGCTCTGGCTTGGCACACACATATTTTTTTCTTTCTTTTGGTTGAAATCAGCACTCTTTCTTTCTTTTTGGGTTGAGGGCAGGACTGGGTTTCCATGGCTTTGTTAGCTACTGCAAAATTTGTCCCTCCCCTCTGTGCGTTCCTCCGGGTTATGGAACAGTACAAGTATCAATCAATGTTCGTTAGGAAATTCAGATTTGCTGAGTAAGGGGAGTGTGCTTGGTGCTCCAAGCGTCGGTAGTACCGAGGACCGGCGAATGCTTGGACCAAGTGGAGGGTTTAGGTGTATGTTAATATGCAGCGCTTGAAGGGACGACTGAATTCCATCATGGGCTAGGTGTGGATTGAGGGAAATCACTGACAACTTTACAAATTATGATGCATTTGCTTTGGCATTAAGAACATACAGATCAAATGTGAACAAGGTGGCTGGTACAGATGTGTATTGAGTGCAACAATGCATACGGTCTTTGTACATGTTCATGTACCGGTACTACATAACATACAGTACCTCCTACCCCCCACCCCAACCCCAGGGAAAACAAAGATGGCGGCGCCCCGTCACCATTATTTTATCGCCATAAATTTTCATTTTTATGTGAAAATATGAACAAGAATTCTTAGTAAAAAGTATTTTGTGCATGCAACTGTTTTAGTCTACCGTATTCACCAATGCATGTGATTTTTCCCCCTCGTGCACGCAGCTAGCCTGCGGGGACGTCAGGACATTACACTACACGATGAGCGTGCTCTTTATGTAAATTAGGGAAGGGATACGATACCTCTGTACAGAGATAAAACAGCCGAGTTTAACTATTTCAATTTTATTACCCCCGCCCACCCCTCTCCCCAAATGGTGAGCGACCAGTTTAAAATATGTGACACGATCAAGCCGAATCAGTCGGATGTTGGCGAATCCCAAAAATGCACTGTATTCTTCGTTGGTATTTAAACAAATTTACATAACTCGACAACAAAACATCGTATCAACATGGGGTTTTTAGTTTTTAAAACGTACAGATGCCCTCTTTGAAACTACATGAACACTCATTTTTTTGACCGGGGCCGACATCCGACTGATTTCGCTTGATCGTGTCACATATTACCGTTTTAGCTAAAATGCTGTCTGAACATTGCCTCTGGGATTAGGTTATAGTAAAAGAACAAAGGTAAATGCAAAAGGTGATCCTCGGTCATTATGGCAAAACACGACAATTTATGTACACACATGTAAAGTTTGTATATGCTCCCTGTGCCCCTATATTTACTAGCCTATGGAGACATGAGCCTATGGAGACATAAACGAAATAGAGACAAAGGAAATAAATACAATGTATGTCCTTACAGGGCAATTTCTATAAGTGAACACAAAATATAGTTTCCATATGGTTTCACAAAATAGATTTTTGGATCGTTACACAAAAACTAGAATTTCCAAGGTACATTGTATGGTTATCTTTCACAAATTAGTATGAGGTCTTATTAGAGATATTGGGTTAGGGTTTTATACAGCCCAGGAAATAATTTTTTGTTGAAATAAGAGCACTAAATAGCCCTTGACCCTCCGAAAAACTTGTACACGAGAATAAAACGATGACTCCACAGGGATACAACAATCGGAATGTGTGTACATGTACACCTGGCATGTGCTTGTATTTTTACAAATGCAACAAAATGTCCCTACTATTAAAATCTATTCAAATTTTATTTATCCAAATGCCTTCTACATGTTTATTTCAGTTCTTCGAGGCTTTTTTGGCACTATCCCAAAAAATTGCTCAGCTCACGAATTATATACCGGTACATGTAGAGTGCAAATAAATTTACTTTTCAAAATGAACAAAGAAATGGGCAAGGCAGGACTCGAACCTGCAACCTTTGAAAATTTAAGTGGTCATGAATTTAAACCCAAGGCACACTTAAATATAGTGCACTCTAGACATGCACTGTATGACTTCATTCTCTCTACCCCCCCCCCCCCCCCCCCAAACTCATCAAATGGAGCAAAGGGGCCCCAAACCCTGTAACACAATCTGCCCCCTATTGATCTGCTCAGCACAGGAATAAAAAAACAACCATGCTACATATTATAACTCAGTGACGAGCGAGGCTCGGTGCTGTAGCGTGACGAACAGGGGAACTCACAGTCTCCGAGGCTAAAACGCAGAACAATGCCAGAGCGGCCACATCAATTAATGTTTATTGAGACCCGGAAAACCGCATTCCTTGGGGGAAGGGAAGCTTGCATGCACGGGCCGCAGACACGACGCATTGACCTAATTTCGGTATCTTTCACCCCTTTCTTCTTCAAGCTCTACCGCGCCGCACGGCGGCACGTTAATCAAAACGCAGCATTAAGCTTTGGCACACCGAATCCTCCTGAACATGGCATCTTAAACACCAATCTCCCTTTGCGACTTCAGACCGTCTTTGTATCTCGGAGTTGGACAATAGGGACTCCGCTCACCTATCCATCACAACCACCCTAGATGAATACTTAAGTACCACTGAGCATTTACCGCGGTGTCACGTACCCAGCTCAGTTAACACAGCCTCACGCTCGCACACTCCATTCATTCCATTTTCTCCCTAAAATTAAAGCGAAACAAGACACACTTTTTCACGCCCCGAGAACTTTGACAAAATTGGACTCCAAATTGCTGTTGCATACTAATGACTAAGTTTCGGCGTGAAAGTGTGTCACATTTCGAGGGGCACCTCATTTGTATAATGGTCATTGCACTGTTGCAAAATTTGCAGAATGAAAGGCACTATTTTTTACACTTCATGAATGAGTAAATTCATGTAATATTCATATAAAATTAGTAACTTCATGCACCGATGAGTATGTTATTTATTGATGCAAGAGAGAGTAAGGGTGATCATTGGGACACATTGGATCACATGAAGACAATGCGGTATGTGTTTCTGCACACTTGGAATAACATTACTTGTGCGTATTTCACACCACAGGTCTGCAAACCGGTGCAGGCACGCATGTCTGTCTCTCCCACTGAAACTCTCCAAAGTAGTCACACAGTGCCCTCTATTGTCCATCAAGCCCATACGCAACCTGTAACAGGCCTTTAATACTGCAATAGGTTCCAACAAATATAAATCTATGCGGAAAAGTTCTTTTAATGCAGAAATATTTCTTTGTATTGGTGTTCTTGATTAATTAGTCTCATTAACCCTCCTATAGTTTGACAGCACAAATATGCACAAAGAGTCTAGTCTTTCGCATGTGTTTCTATAGGGAACACAATTCTGCACACAAAAAGACAGTGTGTATCTTTGTGCTGCTGAACAACTGATCCAAAAAGTGACTTCTGCATAGTAGGGTTCATTAATTGGCTGCACAATGGTGACATTTGCGCATACGCACAAGAAGATTTGATAAAACATTTTATTGTACATGTACGTGTACCAGTATGTGTGCAAAAGCATAGCGCATACCATTGTACCATTGTACCAAAATGTAACATTTTTTCAAAAACGTTTGGTGCGAAATACGGTACCCTCTGGAGACGTGAACACAATGGGGACAATGGGAGTGAAAAGGTCTCCAAAGGGTAATTTCTATAGATGAATAGGTCTCCATTAGAAATTTAAGAATTAGATTTTTGGATTGTACTTAAATTACTCAAAAACTAGGGTTAGGATGTGTGTTAGGGTTAGTGTTTGGGTTAGGGTATAATATAGGGTATATTGGGTCGAAATTTCAACCCAGGAAAATAATTGTGGTTAAAATGGGAGCATTTTAAAAAACGTGCTCGACTTTCTAACCATTTTGTACACAGTGATACAAAAACGTGAATACATGGACAGCTAAGTGTCTGTGTCCAATCCTACTTTTGTCCGAACAAAAGTTTCCAACATCTTCTTGATTGCACCCCCCAAAAAATGAACAGAATACAGATTTGTTTACCACATCCCCAAAAGCCTTGTGTTCATTTATCTTCCGCATTTATCCCAAGAGAAAAATTGTTGAATCTTCTTGTGCGCAGGCGCAGTTTGCACAGTGTCTAAAAAAGCTCCTCAAAAAATTCAAGTAATATTTATTCGATCAATCTCGAAGAACAATTTTTTTGCATCATCGATCCAGAGGGAATAAGTCGTCGGGTGCCCGGCAGAAGGGCATATGAGCGTTCTGACGCGAAAATCACTTCCATAAAAATTGCGTTAAAAGGCTCCAATGTTCCCCCACGCGTATTATGAATCCTATGTTCTCTCACACGTGTCATAAACCGTACGAATGTTATATTTGTCACACATCTGAATCACAATTTTTGAGAGCAATTTGTGTTAAGTTCAAAGGAAAATGTTTAAATGTCTTTAAGATATAGGCAGTTGTTTTGCATATGCCCTTTTGCTGGGAACGTTTTGGTAATTACGCGTTCGCGCATAAGGGCATACGCGCATATGCCCTTCTGCCAGGCACACGACGAAGTATGGAGCAGACTGAAACAATTCATCATGTACAAATCTCTGGATGAGATCTGCAAAACAGGAATCATGTTGACAGGCAAAAAAGTATTTCAGCTAACAACTGACAGTCAAAATAACCTTATCTGGTAGTAGCGTAGGGCACTAAACTATAAACAAACTATTGCGAGGATTAAGATATTTCCTTACTTTTCTAAAAATAAACAAACAAACAAATGAAATTAACTGATATTGGGACATCTTTCAATCAAGGACAGAAGGCCTATCGGCGCACTTCAGAGTTCAAGCATATTTTGGGACAACATAAATCATATAGCAATCTGAAAAAGCCTCATTTTATTTTTACTTTGGTGGAATTTAAGCCCCAAATTTTCGAAATAATTCCAAATGGAATCAGGCTTCCCCCAAAAGATGATAAACATGGGCATTACTTTACAAACACAGGTGGGCCAGGACAAATATTTCTAAGTGACAGGTCGAAATCCAAATTTGTGGCACTTTCTGATTCTGATTCCCAGTTGGAATTCAAAAATGAGCTAAAAGTGCTGATCCAATTACTAGGCCAACTACCTGACATCTGTCTGTCATATATTGTGGCCCTGGCAAAAACAAATTCCAGCAACCCAGTGGTTTCTGAGGGAAGAGGGGGGGGGGGAGAACTGAGGGAATACTTTCCTTGAGCAAGGACTGATGACCAATATAGGTCTACTTACAAGCCACTAGGGGACTCACACCTCTGTTACTCGGCACATGACATCCAGATTTTCTGCACTTTCGTTTCTATGAAACCGCACAATATTGTACCTTCATATGTGCTAAAAAGCTGAAAGGGGTAATGCCTCCAGTCATTAAAACAAAAAACCACTGGAGATTTTTTTTATTTTATTTTTATGGATTTTTTCGCGCTTTCGTTTCTAGAAACCGCACAATACTGTACCTTCATATGTGCTAAAAAGCTGAAAGGGGTAATGCCTCCAGTCATAAAAACAAAACCACTGGAGATCTCTCTTTTATTTATTTAAAAAAAAAAGTACAAGTGGCTTCGTGTACGTGCCAAATTATACCAAACCTACACATGTACTTGAAATTGCAAAATGATGATGTACCGTACAAGTGATGCACTTTTTGTACATACATTTTTGGGTAAACTTATTTATTTGTTGAAAGATGTTTGGCTCGCTGTTGGCTCTGAGAAACATCCTAATAATTATCTGCTTAGAACTAATTACAATGTAAGCACCTCCGTAAAATAGGCATCGGGCCAATGTCATCAGCTGTTCAGCAAAGAAATTTGCCGAGCTAAAAATATTTCCACAGCAAAAATAGGTTTACCAGCCAATATGCCATGTGATGTATATTGTCTGTAACTGGTCCCCAGCTATTTTTCGCTTAGCCGTACCGGTACATGTATGTATTTGCTAAGGCTGTGTCTGAATCATGATTACGGCTGGGAAATCACACCTGCAAATGCAGCCACTTCTTATAGACATGCGTTTTATTTATTTTTAAATGCCTAATCAACATTTTCAGGTAAGCAAATGAGGGCGTTGTTATACAAACTATTTTAGATACAAATTAGACGTGTATCCATTATTGACATACCGGTACTTGTACCGGTACATGTACCAGTCAATTGACATGGTCCGAAATACGGTACCCACTGGAGACATGAACACAATGTGTACAATGGAGACAAAACGTCTCCGGAGGGTAAATTTCTATAGATGAATAGGTCTCCATTGGGAATTTCACGAATTAGATTTTTGGATTTTACTTAAATTACTCAAAAACTAGAATTAGGATGTGGGTTAGGATTAGTGTTTGGGTTAGGGTATAATATAGGGTATATTGGGTCGAAATTTCAACCCAGGAAAAAAAAGTATGGTTAAAATGGGAGCATTTTGAAAAACGTGCTCGACTTTCTAACCATTTTGTACACGAGAACAAAGCCATGTCTCCACAGTGATACAAAAATGCGAATGTATGTTACTGCAATTACAAAATTACGTTTTTTACAAGCTTAAATTTTTTAATTTAGGTAAATTTGCCAAACTGCTTTAAATAAACAAGTGTTTGTACCCTTAAAACGGTGTCAGTCCCCATGCATCTGGATCCAGGCCACAATGGCGGACTTGTTTCGCAATGATTGGTAGACAGCACAGTATAAGCACTGGTTGTTTATGCAAGGGTCCCTAGGTACCAGACTTTAATTAGTGTTTTCACTGGACGAGTCATTGTCCTCAGCCCCAGACCGCAAGCTTGTCACTCACAGTAGGGACGCTGGCATCCTGCCTGACCACTAGTCAATCAAAATGACCAAGCAGACTCACTTGATGATGAACACTAAGGAAATTCTTAAATCTCCCTGTCACAGAATCAAGTTACGACCTCAAGGAGGACAGAAACCTGTGTGGGGCCACAATATCAATATGAAATGTTTTCTGTGGTCAAAGGGAGGGGGGGGGGGGGGGGGGGGAGGGGTGGTGTGCGTCTTAAAGGAGCACTCTTGAGAGAAAGCACCTTTCAATGCTCAAATTCATTTATCACAAAATGGTAGGTGGAATATTGTTAAATAGTAGAATGTAATCATTTACACGACTATACTTTTGAAAATGATTGTTTTTTATGTAATCATTGCATAATGGAATTTTACAAAGTTTTACAATCATGGATGCTGAGCAAAGCACGAAAAACAGGGTTCCTTTTTAATCGGCGTCGGCCAGTGGTTCTTATGTTGTTCTTGGTTTTTTTTGCGATCGCCAGACGGCGATCGTGATATTTTTTTTGATCGATCAATTTTTGTGAACAATTATAAGATATCAAGCACAATCATTTTGCTGGATGCCTACAATCATTACTTACTTTCAAATAAGTAAGATATTTCTTAATAATTCGGTAGTACATGTAATTTTTTTCTTCGATATCTGCAAATGGTGTATCGTACCTTTAAGCACCAGAAAGAGGGAGTTGGAAAACCATGGAGTTGAAAGAGAAAGGGGAGCCCTTGTTTTCCTTCTGGCCTGGCCTGGCTTTAATGGAAGGTCACTGTTATCTAGCATGTGCCCTGCTGTGTAAGCTTGACCCTTGCAGTCTATTCTTACACATTGCCTGGGGCTTGCTCTGTGTGATGTGGACAACTACTGTACATGTACAGTGTACATATTCAAGTACATGTACAAGCATAAAACTACTGGTATGTATACATACACATCATGTACATGTGGACAAGAAAAGGCAGTCTTGAGGTTGATAATACATGTAGGAGCAAATACATGTATGCAAGGTCTGTAATGAAGAATTTGGTCATAATGTGTATTAAAGGTAGGATACACCAATTGCAGATATCAAATATTTTTAGTACCGAATTATTAAGAAATATCTTACTTATTTGAAAGTATAATGATTGAAGGCTTCTAGCAAAATTGTTGCGCTAGATATCCTGTAATTGTTTCAACAAATTAAACTTTATTTAAAAAAAATCACGATCACCAGAAGACGATAGCTGAAAAAAATATAAAAAGGCGATAGCGAAACAAAATAGAACAAGGCTATAGCGGAAAAAACTAGAACAACATAAAAAAACCTGCGCAACGCCAAGTGTTCGCGGGCTCGACAGGTTCCAAATTTTCACAGCGTATCAATGTGCTTTTAACGTAAACAACGTATCCCCAACTTACCCCTAATCAGCGTACAACAGCGTACACCAATGCACACTAACGTACACCAACGTATTTTCGATATTTCGCATACGTCGGCATACGTTCAGGCCATATGCCATGGTGTGACAGGGCCTTAAGCTAGGGTGTTAAAATGTGTATGTGGGGTATTTGTTTTTGATGTATTTGTATAGTATTGTAGATATTATTAAACCAAACTGACCTGTTTCAAGTTGTGTGTTCACTGTTCATAGATGCTGGAAAAACCAAGGAAAACAACCTTACAATTCTTGTAGTCTGGTCCCTTGACTTCCTTCAGACGAAACAGAGCAATTTATAGACATCAGGGTTATTATTAGGTACCGTACATGTAAGGAAACTAGACTAGTTGGCTTGCACCCATTTGCGGATGAGTAACACCACATTGTTAATAAAATGTGGACAAACTAAATTTATTAAATGGGGCAGTGTTTAAAAATAGTCAGGTTTTTCTAGCGATTCCGACAATCATTAGAAATGATACAAATTCCAATTTTCTTCAAAACCACAACACACCAGGGGCCAATTTCACGGAGCTGCTAAGCACAAAAAATTTGCTTAGCATGAACATTTGTCCTTGGTAAAAACAAGGTTACAGACCAAATTTTCACGTGATCTGTATTGTTTTCGATTGATAATCAGCTGTTTTTTTGCTTAGCATTAAAAACACGTAGAATTTTTGTGCTTAGCAGCTCCGTGAAATTGGCCCCAGCCTCCAGGTGCTTATGACAGCTACCAGTCTTCACAGGTACCAGTACAGCTAAGGTATTTCATAATACTTCTGTAATTGCAATTGGTGTACATGTGCACTACCTTTTAACAAAAATAGGACACGAATTCTGAAGCCTGTGCTTGAAAAGCCAAAGGTTTATTAAATGTCAAATGTCTAACTAATGCCAAGCACACTGTGTATGTGTGATATGTTTTCAGGTGTACATCGTAGGCCTACATTGTATATGTACAGTATACCCAGCACATCAAAATCAGGAATAAGTCGGAAAATTACTTTTTGAGATATGTACACGGCTATGAACTAAAGGCTTGTATTGGTCTAAATCATTAGAAAGCTTGTGAAATGTCCAATACATAACAGTCATTTTCCGACTTATTCCTGATTTTGATGTGCTAGGTCCCATACATGTACAATGTATACATACATGTACCAGCCAGTTTGGGATCACATGGAATCCACCAAATTGGATTCTTTACTGTTCATATTACAGCTATGCAACTGGAGAGTCGCACAAAATCTCCACTGTGTATATTTTTTTAATGTCATACAACAAAAATGTAAAAGAGAAGCAAAGTTGCAAGCCTGAATTTAAAGGGATACATGTACCGGTAGTATACTTTTTGAAATTACATGTATCAAAAGGTAACCAACCAAATTATTGTTCAAATAGCTTACTTCAATGTAAAGATATTAACCCTAACGTACATCCATCAAAATTGATTCCCTGTTTTGGAGGAGTTCGGCGGATTCAGGATTTGTCTATTTTGAACAAACTGGTGGAATCTGATGGATTCAGGGTTCTAAGCCTAGCAGTACTTCAGAATCTTGCAGTACTGCAAAATGGATTTTGAGGTGATGGATTTTGAAGATTGGAGAAACACTGCAAAATATGTGTATACCGGCATGGTATCCTGAATCTATCAGAATCGTTATATTTTTGCTGGTGGCTTGTTGATGGATTTTGGCAAATTCAGGACACTTTCTAGTAAATCACTCAAGGGGTTAGGGTTAATGACTCTAAACTCCCTGTAAAAGTTTTCAAAAAAAAAAAAAAAAAAAGTCACAAAATGCATGTCAGAGATGCATTTTTAGAAATTTCCTTGAGTTGGTTTAAAAATCAAAATCTTAGAATATTATTTTCCTGGAATATACAGCATTCACAGAGCTAAAACTTTGCCAGGTTGGTTGTCAAGCACCATTTTTAGATGTTAAGAACTCTTGCTGCTTTAAACGATAACAACTGGCAAATGGTCTACTCTAAACAGAAGTAACTCCGGGATCCCCGAGTTTCAACTCTGGCTATAGTTCAACATCATTTGGTCAAGTCCAAAATACACTGTTCTGTTTTTGTGCCCACAAAGACTTGCACACAACGGGCCCCAGTAATTGCTACACCCCTAATGCGAGGGGATTAAGGCTCTGAGAGTGAAGGAGAACCATGGAGGAGCGGGATACCATCTGTGCCGTCATGATTGATGAGGAGGACTCTGGAGTAAGTCCGTGAGAGCCCCCAAGCCCTCCCAGGTAATACCTTCTGCACGCACTCAATTGCACATTGCAAAAACCTTTAGATTTCTTCTCCGTTCCCCTTTCACTCTTATTGTCCCAGATATAGACAACACTGAAACTGCTGAGCTATGGGACATGAATTGGACATTAGGTTGGTCACAAAAATACATTCATAGCAAAGCTATGGAACACGTTTCCTTGCTCAAATTACACAGCGAGTAACATTCCTCAAAACACAAAATAATCCTCCTTAATATTTTTAAAATTCCATGGATACTATGTGTAAAGACAATTTCTTTTTGTTTTAAATTATAAAAAAAACTCAAACACCATACAAGTAATACTTTAATTTTCAAAGTGACCAACAATTCGGCAAGGCGGGACTTGAACCTGCGACCTCCGGAATACCGGACCGGCGCTCTACCAACTGAGCTATCTTGTACCCCGTTATGTTGGCGGTCTCCCAAATTGTCAGTATCTTTGTTTGAGGGTGGTAGTCAGAAGTCATAAACACCAGAATGCCGTGTGGCCAGGGATCACGCCCAATTTTACGATACAACCTGGGAAGCGACACTGTACATGTAGGGATCACCTAATGGGGATATGACTTCTTGCAAGGTGAAGAATAAGTGCATTTTAGAGATGTGAAGAAGACTTCAATAAAAGGTACAATTTTTGTACTTAATAAAAGCACATGCCAATAGAATCATTAATCATAGCAAGTTTTCAATGGCAGATTTAAATACCGCCTCGGAAGAAGATACGTACATCAGGGTTCCCACACAAATCTAAAAATTCCAAGACCTTTTCAGTACTTTTCCAGGACATTTCCAGGACATTTCCAGGACTTTTCCAAGGACTTAAATATGACAATTTCCATGACATTTAATGTCATTTTGCAAAGAAACGTTGTTTGCAATTTAATACATGTATGATAAAGTACTGATGAACCTCTGTTGTTGGGCTAACCATCTGTTAAGTTTTAACCCTAGCTCACTAGGGTGTGTGAAAATCATATTGATTTAGGAGGATTGAGGACGGTTAGGGTTAATTGATAATGGCCTTGTCTTTCCCTTAGTCTTACAGCCATCCAAACTCACTTATCCATTCTGTAATTGGCGCCATATAACTGTTGGATGTTAAGCGAAATACAAAACAATATGGATGATAGATGCGCCTATGAAATTAGTGAATGTTTTGTTCAACAGGTTTTCCACAAGAGATTGCATTTTGAAAATACTCCATAAACATGAGAGTGATTAAACAGAGTGAATAAATAGACTTGCATACATGTACCGGTACATGTATGCATGATGTGCACTCAAAGTCTCATGTATTCCTGGTATACATGTGAGACCTGTTTAAAAATTAACCAGAAAAAGGCAACTCAAACAAGAAATTAAAATAAATTGTGGACAACCTTTAAAAGGAAAAGAATATGTGCGTTTGACTGTTGAAAGATTCAACAGCATGCAGTCAAAGTTATAAAATGGGTGTGTAGAAATTGGCAACATCTGTTTTCCTTTTGTTTAAGTTTGAATCCAGATGGACGAGGCAATGTTCTCCAAATTTCTCCAAACAGACAAACAACCACACTCTAGCTTTCTATTTTGGATGTTAATAGTAAGGCAGGACACAATCCTGTATAATTGTATCTAGGAATGCTCCTTGTGCCAGTCACATGAACCAGAATAACTGGTTTAACGCATCCAACGCACTGACTGAATAGCCTGTGCGTCCATGTGGACAAACACAAAGACCTCCTCCCCCCTCCGTGGCTGATTGGCACTCCGCCCCCACATGGTGCAAAAGTGTTGGAAGTAAAAGTGCATTGATCCTGCAGCCAAACCCAGCCTGTTCAATGACTTACATACGTACACATGTATGTAAGTGTAGGGGTTCAGCATGAAAAAATACAAAGCAAAGGACAAAAAATCTTAAAAACACTGATCGCGAACAAATATGGGGATTATAGATAGAAAAATGACTGTTAGCAGTCAATACTAGATAGGAGTCTATTGTCAACGATGTCATCGACACAATCGCATCTCATTGACTAATGTTGGTCAGACAGCGCAGGACTCAATGGTGTGCGAGACTAAGAGTGCACTATCACTCCGCAGACAGGCTGTAAATGGTGTGTTAAATTAAACACCCTCCCTGAATGCATTAAGCAAGATTAATTGTGCAGCCCACTATGAATTAAGGGGGCCAATACAATCTACATTAGGGGGGGGGGGGGGGGGGGGGTTAGTACATGCACATTTCCAGTGAATAGGAAGCAATTGATTTTTCTTTGTCAACGAGATTTCACAACACTCGGCATTAAACAGTTGATTTTACAAAATGATTGCTAAGGGAATAAATGTGTGTTCGAGAGGTTTTAATCACTCTGTTTAATACCGCTTGGAGTCTGGGTGCTGATAATTAGTAAAAACTGAAACAGGGAAAAAATGTTTCATCATCGAGGCACAAATTTAAAGGTACCGGTAGGATGTATCCATTGGTAATTGCTTGAATTATATGAACGGGTAGATTTGGGGGGTTGTATTTTATAGTAAATATCGTTTAACTGACCTGTTCGAAGTTTTACAATCATAGATGCCGAGAAAAGCACAAAGAACACCATTTGTTTTCAACCGGCATCGAGCAGTTATTCTTATGCTATCAGGGAAAACCATCTGCTACCAGTATCACACAAGAGTGTGCATTTCATGAATTGCTTTTTTTCTCCTAATTTTGTATTTAATGAAGATTTCTGTGAACCATATATGCTGTTTATTAGAACATGATTGGATTTATTTCCAAACATTATAATTATAATAATGAACAAATAAAATTAGCAAAATACATTTATCGGTACATGTACCGTTACACCAGATGATGAATGGTGGAACATAGAAATTAGAGGTGGGCATTTACGGGTAGTTTGGGAACCGGGTACCCGATTACAAAAGAAAACACGGATACCCGATAAACCCTAAACCAAAAATTAAATCTCAGAAATTTATTTTCAGCTTGTTAAACAAATCTGCACTATAATAATGTCACATCCGTGAGCTACCGGTAAATACAGCAAGATAGAAGTGTTAAACAGTAAACTTTATTATCTGCAAATTTACGAGCATCATCAATCTGAAATATATGTAGCCCGGTTTCATTTTCAAAATTCCCAACAAATGACATTCAAAACATTTTGCTTTCATCGTCTCAAAGTTTAATGGCTACGGTTTTTCGATTCCATAATCTGGATTCGGTTCCTGACATTAACGGTCGGATACTTGAGTATCTAGTTCCGATGCACAGCCTTAATAAAAATGAATTTTGTTTGAGTTTTATTTTTGTTTAAATAAGATGTTACTTTGTACGTTTATGTAATTGACAATATTAAATTTGAGTTTGTTTTTCAAAAAAGGTGTATACATGACGATTTCACCGTCAATGCAACATAACAAAGCACGAGGGACTGCTGTATCTTGACTAGCATTGGAATCATTAACAAAAGCTCAACATTCAGGAACCCATTTATGTACCGCGTATTTACTTGAATAATGTGAATCGTACTTGAATAATGGATGGATATTGCTGTGAATCATCAAGGCTTTTAAAATGCTTTTTTTTTTTAAAGAGGGGGAGAATGGATGAATGTATAAAAAAATTGATAAGCGATCGATCTAGAATTCCTATGCAATGGAATGCCAAGTTATTCAGTGATTCACAAGTGGCTTTTAGTGTAAAAAAAACCAAGGAGTTTTTTTTTTCTTTCTTTCTTTTTTCCCACTTTGCCTGCTCAAACTTCTCCCAAATTCCTTCGAGCGTTTTTGCGCCGTTAACTCTTCTCTCCATACCCCACCCTCAACACAAATGGCACTCCTAGAGTAGTTGACCGGCACTGTCCACTATCGTGTCACATTCAGATGACATTTCATTCATATCTTCAGAAGTAGCACTCTCCTCAGAAAATGTCAAATCAACAATAACAAAAAAAACCACTATCTGAGCAGTCCACGTTACAATTTCTCAAGCACTTGGGAGAATGGCGCAAAAAAGCCGCGGGAAATACATGCATTACGATGAAGCAAAGAAGAAGAAGAAAAAAGGGTAAAATTAAGAGATAATTTTACTGGGTTTTACTAAGAAAACAGTTAAGTAGTTCTTACAGGTGCAAGGATGAGTCAGCATTGTAAGATATGGCCGTGCTGGCAAATATGCAGGAGCACTTCAGAAATGTTTTAAACAAAACCTTTCGGCAGGGTGCTACTAAAAAAGAGTCGACACTGACCGCGCACTTGACGATTACCCTCCAGGTTACAGGCCGAGACTATCTCCCTGGCGCGCTGATGCACCTTGTACTGAATTTCAAAAACAGCCTCTCATGAAAAGGAAGACAGAAAGGGGGAATAAACAGGACCTATACTGATGACATTCAATGAAGAATGCATGAGGTTGCTCTTGGGCGAAAGGCCTGCAACCATCGTGGACATGTATCATACATATAGGGGGAACCTTTGAGGGATACATGCCCGTTTGCAATAACAGAGACGTGCAAAAAGAGACGCGGTAAAAGGTTTAACATAAAAGTAGCGAGGTTAAAATGTACAGCCCGACGGCAATATTCTGAATGCTCCAAATGAATCTGTTACTTTTGTCAAGGTGTGGTTCATGAATTTTCAGTTTCTTAAAATCTGTTTTTGAGACGATGATTGCGAAGGATATTATGATGCCGAAGCTGGATAGGTTTCGCACAAGACTCAAGACTGAGACTGCATTGTACATGTACGTAGTTCGTGAAACATTTAAAATTGGCTTTAAAATTACGGCATTTAATCTGAAAGTTCCATATGAATTTACTTCTATTGTCAGGGTGTGGCCCACAAATTTACTGTGGGAAGTAAGTTGATTGTCAAGGATATTTCAAAAGATTTTCCATCCATTGAAATACTAATTTTTGTCTCATGGTAGTGGAAGTGCACTTGTTACGAGAGATGTTTGTCCAGTTTTTTTTGGGCCACCCTGTATACATGTACCAGTAGGTGTGTATCAGCCATACTAAAAGTTGCAGTTTCACAAAAGGCCTTTCAAGTACATGTTCAGTGTATGTAGGTCATGAATCATTTTGGGATTGGCTTTTTTTGTGCAGAGATCAAAGGTAGTCTTTCTTACACCTACAAGGCAACATGCTGAGGGTTGACAGACATATCCGGGAGATGGGGAGGACTGTTAGTGGTACAGACTGCACAAACTGTGGAGAAAGTTCCTTTCAAGTGACTAAATACCTCCTACTGTACATGTACCGGTACCTCCATGCTAATACAGGGTGACCAACAAAAAACCCAGACAAGCACACTTCCACTACCCTGAGGCCCAAACTACAATGTACCTACATATGTACATGTGTACATACCAACAAATGGAGAATCTTTCTAAAATAAAAATTGTACCAACATTTTGGTCAGTAGTTTAACTCCAGACCCTGCATATAATTCTTGAAGCAAAGTCAGAGGTCTTTTCGCACCAAGAAATAACTAAATAAATAAACCATGTCGTGTTAAATTGCGCGCGCGGTTTTGTTATTTCTTGGTGCAAAAGGACTTCACTTTACAAAATACAAGTAGGGTCTGGAGCTAAAGCTACTAGCCCAAATCGAGATATCATGGTAAGGTTTTTTTTCTAAAAAGATTCTCCATCCATCGATATACATGTACCAGTACATGTAGTTTTGGCAACAGGGTAGTGGGATTATGCGTGTCCGTTGAGGTACATGTTTGCTTGTCTGGTTTTTTTTAGGGCCACCCTGAAGTCAATGATGTGGGATTCCTCCATAGTAAAAGTGAGACATCTTAATAACTAAAACTCAAGGTTGAAATGTATGTAGGCAATACAGTAATAGAGAAACCACAAGAATATTTGTTATATGTTATATAAAAACTAAATGGCAAAATATTAATATTGCAAAAAATGATACAGGTTTTCTGAGCAAAATTTAATATGTTCAATTAAAATTGTATTACAGAGAGAATGTAGAGATTCGAATAGTGTTTCTACATTGTATAATACAAAGTGTTTCTAAAATCAAAATTTCAAGATACATGTTTAATACATTTAATATAGAACAAATAATATACTCATTTCAATTTTCAAATACCCAAATCGCTGGAAAGACTAAACTTGAATTTAATAATCGCATTATCTGTCTACACAGGGCAGGGCCTGCATGTACGTGTACATTTGCCCTGGAGGAGCATCAACCCGTCTCAGCTTAGTCAAAAACGGAAACTTGACCAATTAGTTCTACAAACATTTGCTTAATATATGCCGGCTCCAACTCATCAGAAATGGCCGATGAGTCCGAGACGAGAATGACAAGCAAAAAATTTGCAATTTTTGACTTTTTTCTTAATAAAACTTTCCCCAGAGCTCACATTCTGCTAATTAACAATTTGTGCGATATCATAATTCGATTCCGGAATAAGGAAACTGTCAATTTTCTGGGTTTGCTCGTGTTTATAATCGCGTAGGCGATTGTAGAGAGCACTTCATATGACAAGAAACAAAGTTACAAAAGCGTGAAAACAGGCCGGATCCTAAAGCTGGATGGCTTTAAGAAATTAGCAACTTTAGTTCATCATTGTAGGTAGATACACGTATTTTAACATTTGGAATTTCTCCCTTAAATCACTTGAAAAGAAAAATGACATTATTTCTAATGTTTGATCAGAAATGCAGCTGTAAAGTTTCCCCCAAAAAGAGCAAAATCTAAGCTTATAAATAGACTTTATTAGTGCGAAGTGAAAAAAAATGAGGATTCAATTGACCCAAAGAATAAGCCTGACAAATGAAGTTCTTATTTATTCTTCAAAAAGATTTAAAGGAATTAATCCCCCCCCCCTTCCAACCCAATTAAAGTCAAATCAAAACTTGATCTAGATACAAAACAGTTACAGAATAAGATCCCTCAAGTACACTAGAACCCGTCAGGTAAACTGAGAGAACACTTGAGATAAGGTATTTCATCCAGGCGGCGACTACAACGTGAACACATTTTACAGAGGAAGTCTGGCTCTCCTTTGCGGCGTCTGCTGAAAACCAATGAAGTCATTTTACCCAGACCAGAATTGAAGCTTCATATTGTGAAGCGACACCTATGTATGCATATGTGCACGCGTAGGTGTCCTGCTGTCCCATGGGACGGTGGAATTCATTGAAACATTAGAAGCTGGATTTCAGTCTACCGTACATGCAGTCATGAAATCTAGGAGAGGTCTACTGACTTCTTGGGCCACTGTCCGGCCACTCGCGTCACAATGTCAATCAAAGTGCACAGATTTTTGTTTTAATTTTGCAGGATTTTTTATTTTTTATTTTTTTTATTAAGGTAGGATACACCATTCGTTATTGCTTGAATTATCAGTAATGGGTGGATTTTGGGGGTTGTATTTTATAGTAAATATCGTTTGACTGACAAGTCTAAAGTTTTTAAATCATGAATGACGTGTTTGTAAAATTTTCATATACATGTACAGTATCATACATATCATATGTACAAATCTATACAAAGTACAGTTATAAATATACAACCACTGCACGCTCAAAGAGTTTGCCAACTTTTTCCATTAATACACTGGGCGCCTGCAGTCTACAATGTACATGTTTCCATATGACATGATTAATGCAGGGCCCTGAACCGTAAATGTCAAAATTTATTGCAGGTTAACACCTCTGTCTATAACACCAGTTGCAAATTGGCGATGATCTGTAAAAGACATGCAACATTACACAAACTGCCAATGTCCTTGTATTGTTGAGTTTTTGACTTGTATTTAAAATAGGCATTCTAAAAGAGACATGTACGGTTACTACATGTATGTATTACTGCTTCTTCAATGAGGCAATTTACACATTCAGCAACTGAAAAGACGGAATCTGGTTTGAGAACTTTGAATACCAGGCCACAATCTCATGATGTTCAGGCTGTAAATCACTAAGTTTTCTGTCACCTTCTTCCAAGAGTCTTGAGAGCAAACAATTTTTTTTTCAAAACCGGTGTCGGCACATTTATGACATTCCTAATTGTACCCGGATCAATAGTGCACTCTTCAGTTACAGTCAAAGAGCAAAACCATGGTCGTCTTATTGATGCAGGGTGATGACAAGACAAGACACTCCAACTGACCACTTAAAGATGCAATCCTCATGCTATTTTCAAGTTTCCCTCAAAAAGAAATGCAATTTTCCTAGTAATAATAAAACTCAATAATCACTTTAATTAATCATTGACTTAATCATCAAAGGAAATAATTTTGACATTTAAAGATATACATCATTTGCTTTTGCTGTGATTTTCAAAAATGGATGGGTTTTATGAAATCATATTTTATATTAAATATTGTGGTGCTGACCTGTTTAATGTTTTGTGTTTATAGAAGCTGGAAAAAACCCAGTCTGGTTCTTTTACTTCCTTCAGACTAATTCAATAAATTGAGGGCAGTGTTTGAAAATAGTTAAAAATTGATGCACAATTCCACTTTTCTTGAAAACCACATCACATGCCGTAATTTCACAGGATGCTTGAGACAGTCAAGTAAGGTATTTCATACATGTCATAAATAATTCAGTAGTTTTGTTTTTTACGTTTGCAAATGGGTCACTCCATGAAGTTCGGGCAATTGAAGAGTACTGCTGATCAGACATTTCTAATCAAGTTTTTTGTATTAAATGTTCTGTTCGTATGAATAATTTTTGTCTCAAAATGAACAATAACTGAAGCTAAATTCGGTTTAAAAAGTTATAACTTCTAAACTGTTTCACACAAAAACTAATTGACAACAAATCAGTAGTGTCCATGACCACTTCTCACTCGAAAATGTGACATCCATTAAGTACATTTTATAAGCCATTATTTTTTCACGGGGAAAAAAGACTGAACACTATTTCACCCACACTAATTTATACCAGACACACGTAGTCATTGTCAGCACATCCAAAAAGTTTGTTACGATTGAACTTATTGTTCTATAGCACCGCAAAAAATACCCAACTCGACGCTACGGCGGTATCCATAAATTTGTCGGTTATAGCATCGGGAATGCTGTTGAATGGATGGAACAGGGTGAATTGTACATCTACTAATTATATTCAGAATTTGCCGGAGTAAAACACTTAAAATGTATGATAAAGTGACAATAAAATTCCTTCACCAAAACTGTGTGTTTTTGTCTGATGAATGAGAAGCTTACGTGATGGTGTCCAATGTTTAAAATGTGGCGTCGAGGTACAAATCCGTGTCCCCCAGTCGAATCTACCCCCTACAGAAATGGTACATGCCTGGATATTGTTTCTAGGGTCAAGGGTCATTCTGTAAACGCGTGCTTATTCAGCAAACAAAAAGTAATGTGTCAAGTTCTTTCGGCGCGAACAATGGCGTCCGTAAGTAACATCGATGCTCGATGTGTAGCATCGAACGGGAATTTCCGGGAATTAGGGGACCCTGCTTCAAGTCATGGCTTTTACCGTCGAACGTGAGTATTTATTTCGTGTGTGTTTATGTTTGAGTATTAAAATTATGCCACGTTTTGTAGAGAAAGACTCGAATACAATGTTTTGGGCCTTCTTTTATCGGGGACGCTGGCCGTCCATCGTACATGTCGTAGCATCGGACCTGTCGGAGGCACTGAACGATACTGTAGTCGATTAGGACTTCGATAGACGCTCAGAAATGTCAATTGTTTTATGCGCGTCTTACTGTAGATACATTTAAAATGTGTTATGCTATAAGAAAAAGAGTTTTGGGTTGATTTCGGCTTTCGGGGAACATGTCTGACATCAAATGTCGCCTTTGGACAACTCGACTCTTCGACGTGTACATGTACATACAGCGCGCGTGTACGTGTAGTGCTAGTGAGGCGGTGCACCCGCACGTGGTCACAGAGAACAGGCGACGTACATGGCGCGGCGCACCGTGCACGGTCGAGTTGTTTAAAGGAAACATGTAATAAGTTTTTTTTTTGCTTAAATCAATAAAGTATCATATTGACAACAACATTATGTGTGAGGTTGTGTTTATTTTCTGTGATAAATGGGAGAAAATAATTTTTGAAAATGTTTAGTCATACCACTCCGCCCCTCAAAGGGAAGCCTCATTAACATAAAACTTCGCGTGGGGTATGACAAAAATCGAGGCAGAGAATTGCCTCACTGCGGGGGGGCGCTACCCGGGCCTGGCTTGCATTATGCGCGCATTGCATGCAACAAGTCTTTGTCTACGAGTACGAGTTTACCATGCCGGTTTTTTATTCTAAATCAGGGTAAAAATACAACTGTTTTCAGTCATGCCGACTAGATGTGTAGCTGCTGGGTGTAGCAAAACTACCAAGGATGGAGTAAGCCTTCATTTGTTTTCGGCTGATCCTAAATATCGGAGGATTTGGACAGCCAAAGTAAATCTTACCAGAGCGAAGTGGTCCCGCCGGGCCTAGTGATTTTTCGGCCCGATCTGCAGCGACCATTTTGAGCGGTCGTGCTTCGACACTGCATGGTCTGTACAGCAACTTTGGCATGCCCTTAAAAAACATGCTGAATTCAGATGCTGTCCTAACGATATTCCAATCGGACGAATCTGTACTGTTTTCGTCAGATTCACTAAAAACCGACGAAGAACTTTCACGATCGTCCATGTTTAGTCCGCGCCGATTACTGTACATGTACATGTACTTTGTACGGTATCCTTTGCTTTGGACAGCGTGCGTGTGGGTGATCGCGTTTACATGTACATGTACGTACGTGTGCACAAGGCGTACGTGATTCGTTCACTCTCGTACACACAACAATGTGTGCGTACGTGGCCACGTAAACCCGTCTCGTACCTAGACGTCGCGTACCGACTATCGATAATTTGTCCGGGTTCTGACTCGATTTACGTCACTCATTTTGAGTGGCCGCGAAATTTAAAAAGGGGGGGTCAATTTCTGGACGGCAAATTACCACACTAAACGTACACTAGAACCAGTTTTGCTTTTTATTCACATTTGATACACATAAATCTATTGATTTAAAACAAAAAATGCGTAATGAAGATGTTAGACTACATGTTTCCTTTAACCGGTCGAGTTGTCCCGTTTCGAGTCGGGACCACCGAGTTGTCCCCCATAGGCCTACATGTATTTTTTTTATTTATTTTTTTTTTTTATTTTTTTTTTAAATAGGGGCCTAGGCCAGGCCCCTATTATTATAATTGTTAATATTTGCGTGTGAATGCTTATTCGTTTGCAATATAAGGGGGTGGGGGGGGGGGGGGGGGGGGGTTGGCAAGAAAATAATTAGTATCGTTTTGAATTTCAACTTTCAAGGTTTTTAAGATACATTTATTATTAAAAGTAAAACAATTGCTGTGGTCCTTTCACAAACTTGGGTGGGGATGCTAAACAATTTTTTCTTTACTCTAAATTCAGAATTCTAAAACAAATTGATATTTTGGTATTAATGCCTTAATGGTAAATGTTCGCCGTCACATTTTTATAAAAAAAAAAACCTTTCTGAACACCATTGGTACGCGCTTTGTACCACCAATAGTAGTATAAATGTACCTTGTAATTATTACTGAGCGGTGATTTATAGAAAGCCAAATTTTTGTTAAAGAAAAATCTGATGGTGTACCGTTCTTACCAACATTTCCATAAAGGTATTGGCCTATCATTGGAAAAGTGTTCAGTCTGTCAACATTTTACTTAATAATCAATCAATTATATATTTGTTTCTTTTCACAGAATTGACACCCGACAACAGTGGCAACCCCCCACCAAAAACTTCAAGCTACCGATACAACTGCGAGGATTTACTTGCTGCACTGAAGCTGAAGATGCCACAACTAAGGGAGAGACAAAGCAAAATACTCAATATTTTTATTTTTACCTAATACAATATTCTTAGCTTTAACAACATTCTGTCTCATGAACTTGATAACTAGACAGTGCATTGTACATTTCAAAAACGATAAATATGAGATCGCCGCAAGTTTAGGATACGGTATCCCTGTAGCATCTGCAGGCACAATTGGGATAAATTAAATTAACAGTGGTGTAAAACCAAGTGTAAATCATTGCACTATCTTTACTGTTGGTATCATTGATAAACTGGACATGGTATTTCATACTTATCTAAATGGATAGGTCTTATAGTCCCGATGCTACGGGACACGGTGTCCATGTAGCATCTGCAGCACAGTTGGGGTAAAGTCTAATAACAGTGGTGTAAAACCAAGTGTAAATCATTGCACTATCTTTACTTTTTATAACATTGATAAACTGGACAGTGTATTTCATACTTATCAGAATGCATAGGTCTTATACATGTTGCAGTGCCGATGCTACAGGACACGGTGTCCATGTAGCATCATCAACCACTTTTATTATACAAAGCATGTATCAATGTGTTCCTCATACATAGTTAATGGTTAAACAATGTTGATGTTTGTAGTTTCTTTAATAATGTGCAACACTTGACAGTTGATGTCTGTTCATATTAACTTTTTAATTAAAACTTTAAAATCCTTTGTCAATTTCTGATGAGTCAGAGCATCAAATAGTCAAGAAGTGATGTCTCATTATTGTAATTTATGTCAAGACATGATATAATAATTTACTTTCATGCGTTTATGGTCCCAGGTAGTTCATCAGTCAACAAAAACATTACCAACAAAAATTACTTTTTAATAAGCAAATGATAAGTAAATATGAAATGGTGTCCATGTAGCATCAGTATTTCTGGAAATAACGTGCATTTTTGTATTAACTATGGTCATTTTGATTTAAATGTTAGAGATTTATCTCTTTTTATTTCTTAAACACGAACACTTGGAGTACCTAAAATTGAAAAAACTAGAGGAAAAAAAACCTTTTGAAATTTTGACCTTCATGTCACACTTTGTGCCCCAACTTCATGGAGTGACCCAAATGGTGTATTACATATAAATATTAAAAAAACCAAAAAAACTATTCCCAACTGTACAAATACAGGAGCTAAAAACAGAATTCTGACATTTAGCCGATGTGGCCAGCTGAGGTAACTTCTCAGGGGTGCATTGTTGAAAGACTCAGCCCCCATACACATTAGATTTCTATCACAATTCTTTAAGCAACGAAGAAAGGGTGTCTAAGAGGAACCCACGATCCCGCGACTTTGGAGGCCGACAAAATTGAGACCGCACTTTTCTGTCAATCAGTGCCAGGTTGGGGCAGGTATGAACTAGGGAAGAAACTGGGAGGGGGGGGGGGGGGGGGAGGGTGATGCCAGCAAACCTACGGTAGATGAGTCACTTGGACAAGTTAGACTAACAGTACCTGTTAACACATCAACTGTCTGCCCAGGCTGGACTGGATTAAAGCCCAGTTTACTCATACGAATGCTCGGGGAAAGTCCAAGCAGCCTATTTTGAAACCTTCGCACCTCGGCCAAGCTGGGACTGACCACTAAGGAAATTACACGGCTAATTCTGGTGATGAAATGCTCGTCTCGGATCGAGTGCATCCCTTCGCATTGAAGACATTGAGGCAAAAAAGATCGGTGGGGCTTTAGCTTTACAATGACGGTGCCAGGGTACCTGGGGCGGAAGGGAGGAACACCCTCTTGGGTCCTGAGGGTTAGAATTTGACTTCTAAAAAGTGACCTGGATAACACCAATTTGCAATCTATCATCAGTGTACCTGTTTTTGAGGCATCTACATGTATGTAGTTTTCGAGGATTGACCTTCTAACGTTAGTAGGAGTCGGGAGAATACCTAAATTAAAGAAACTGCAATGTCAAAAGTTTTTTGTTTGATTGGCACAAATCCTTACACCCTCGAAAACCGGCACATCAAAGATACTCCTAGAAAGACCTAAAATGGTCTGGGTTAAAAAGGAAAGTGCGAAGATACAATGTACAAAACATTCGGGGAAGTACATGTAGCTGGGATATTTTAATACAAATTAATGGTTAAGCTTGTGTCGCCTAAGCATATCTACCAAGAACATTTGGATACAACTGAAGGCCAGCCACACATTTTGTAGTGATACTGGTCGATTTTGGGGGACTTGGTCCTAAAGGCCTGGCATGAAAAAAATATTGATGTGTTATGATGGACCTGCATACATGTTTGTATGTAAACGCCAGTACATGCTCTTTCTTGGCACACTACCGGTACATGTATTGACCATTGGCAAACTAGCCTTGGCACGCCTGAAAATCGTGACTGCACCTCCAAGATTCGAGCTAAAGCAATAAAGACTCTTTTTTTCTGGAAAAAGCCTTTTAGGCACTTTGTGACCTAGATACATGATGATTGCCACTCCCTGAATCCAATCCACCAATGGGGATTCTGGTCTGCCATCACATGACCAATCATAGATGGGCATGTGCAATGCCTATTGGCCCGTCGGCCGTGCTCCACATTCGACGGATTATCCCCTCCAAATACCAAATCAGGTTTCACCTAAAACCCGTAACCTAACCCTTCCAGTCTGGTAATATCTGCACTCCATGTAACCCAGTCTTCCTTCGCAATTTCTAACCAAAGGGGAAAAGGAAACCAGAAGAAGAAAAAAAGAAAAAAAGCTGACAGAATTGCCCCCAAATAAACTAAAGTTTATTTTTTTCCTGCTTCTTTGGTCAAAATACAAATTCTGATCTAAAATAAATCACCACGTAGGATTGTAACCGTATCCACGGCAAAGTAATGCTGTATCGACCCGTGCTGAATTCTGTTTTCTACCGTCCGGGTTCGCTTTCTCCTCTGTCAATGAGTGAGTCATCAAGGTATGTGAGCACGCATCATAAATATATGATGAATTGGTCCATGGCAAGTCCCACAAAAAAACACACACAAAAATACATGTAAAATACATGCCATTCCATGCAGGTACATGTACATTAACCCTCAAGTCCTTTTTTACGTCTTGTAATAACATCGTGCTCCAATTTGTTTTTCCATTATCCCGTTGTGAAAACATTACAGGTTACCCCCATTTCACTACCACAGCAAAAACAATTTAGAATCTGTGTTTTGTAGAAGTTGTTCAGAAATTCAGTGCAATTACCTTTATAGGTCAAGCACTTAGACTTTTCAGGGAGTGAGCGCTTACAATGTATATATACATGCACACGTATTTCGAAAAACAGCCGATTTCTAACTTCCCTTTCTTTCTGTAGATTTCAAAAGTAATAAATATACCAACAAATTATCATTCAGTTGAACAAACGATCGAAACAATTTAAAGAATTCGTTTTTTTAGTTACAATTTCTTGCGCCAATACACTGTACTTATCTTTCTTTAAGATGCCAGTTACTTTTAATAATGTACATGTATGTATCAAGTACCTGTATGTTGTAAACATAAAAAAAGAGGGAACTTTAATTGGGACTTTCGATACCCAATGCTCGTTAATCGATATTCACAGCTTTAACACCCAACGCTATGCTCAATGATATGGATGTAGGTCAACGAGGCTGCTTTAATACTATTCCCAGTGACATGTCAGTCACCAGGGCCTGAGCGGGTACATGTGCAGGTACCAGGTACAATGTACATTATGCTGGCCTGATGACAAAGCTTACACATTTTGATTCATGTGTGGGGAGAGAGTACCAGTATGTTGTGCGTGTCCTCATCATAGTTGTAACTGATACCGTCAAGTTGTCACGCATGAGGCTCATCAATATGTATTTAGGTCAACATGGTTAAATTGGAACATCCTCCTCTTCTTCCCCTCCCCCCTCTCCCCTCCCAGGGGAATCAGGATCCATCTCCTTTTTCTTCCCGTCCCCATCAGCTCTTCTCCCCCTCATCATTGCCGACCCAGCTTGGAGGTACTTGATCGCCCGCGGGCTTGTCACGGCCGGTGACAAGGACAAGCGTTTGATGGTGACACGATGGAGGAGGATCCCTGATGGCAACATGAGGTTTTTCTAGAGCACTTTCTTTCATGTGTTTGATTCTGGTTGCCCCCTCTCCCCTCTTTTCCTTCTTTTGTTGTTGTTGTTAAAGAATGGGTGATGCAATGAATACTTGATAAGATCACGGAATCTCGGGTTGGCATGATGCAGCGATGGGTGACATACCGGTACATGTACGACTACTGAATGAGGAGGGTCGTTCTTGGATTTCACCAGGCTTGAGTGGGTATGATTCACGCAGAGTGCACATGCGCAATACTATTCGTTCTCTTGTTGATTCTTTTTTTTTAATGCCTATACTATCCACTTACCAGTAACAGGTGCTGAATCTGTAGTGAGTTTTTTTCAGGGAGATTTTTAACACGTTCATGTATTTCATTGCCGTTCGTTCGTTTTGTAGCTGAATGAATTTCTAAATAAAAATTTCCTTTTTTTTAGGCGAGGTGAGTTTGTGACTATTAACCAGTTTGCGGCGGAGGACGTACATGTACACGCAAAGTTTTCCCCAGATTCACAATAGATGACGTATCACGCATAAACACGTCACGAGCAAGGCCGGAAATGCGTAGGTCTGCTTCCCTGTACCATCGGCCTAAACCCGACTCTGATCGAGTTTCGTAACAAAAATCCTGTGCCTCGGCTCGGTGATGTTAAAATAATCCCGGCGCAAACTGGTTAAAGAGATTTTAATTTTTTTTTTAGAAAATACCTGTTTTAGATTTTGGCCTTTCACCGACGTATATTTAAACTGTGTACTCAGTGTTGTCCCAAAGAATTTTTCCAACAACAAAAAATTCAGAATCGGGTGAGAACCCAGACGAAAAATGCCTAATATTAGAATTGTATCTTCACCCAAAACCACTAACCAGACCAACCCGACCCTGACCCACCCGTACCCGGTACCCCACACCCTCAACACCTCCTTCAGACTCCGCAACCTCACAAAAATCGGGTCTGCTCAAAGCTGATAAGACGCAACTCTGACTTGCTTAAGTAAATTATAGCCAACCACGCTTACATCAGATTTGGGTTCAAATACAGAAACTTAACTAGTTTACGTTAGGAGGGTAGATAAGGTGTACATGTACGGGCTTGGAGGGCGGAAACTGACAAAATATCGCGTGTATAACAAATTACTCGCGGTTTGGCAGATTAGGGCCTCCCGGACATTAGCCTTTTGGCAAAAGTCCCATGCATTTTTGTGTCTACAGTAAGCGCTTTAAATCACCTTTCTGTACAGCCTTAGATGTGGAAAGAAAATATTTCTGTAAGCTGCAAGCAATTAATTACAATTTGTATTTAAGAGAATATCCCATGTTTTGAATTCCGCTGAAAACATGCACGTAAATCAAATCACCAATATTCATATTGTAGCTTTCTTCCCACATGAATCATCATGAACTTTTTCCAAGTTAATTCGGATTTAAAGACTATTTAAAGAAATCCGATGTGCAGGATTCTTAACACAAAGGATTAAGTTACCGTATTAGACACTCAGATATCTTTTGGGAGCATGCACAACCAGCAAGTGTTTGGGGGGGATTATAGGTCACAACACCAGATGGCGTGTTGAGAGAGGGGCGTGGTGATGACAACTTGTACCCCTCATGGATGCCCCTCTTCCCCAATAGAGGAAACAACTCCTCAGGTGCGACTGAGAAATTAAGCCCCCCTTGCAACCCCTACATGTAGCTATAAAAAGGGGGGAAGAGGGAAGAGGTAAGGGGGGGGGGGGTGAGGGTTTGCAAACCCTCCAGATGTCGAAGGTGCCAAGTTCTTGCCAAAGCCTTCCTGTTTTAAGAACTTGTTGGATATCTGAGACCGAATGCGTGCTGAGGTATTTGGTTATCTTTACTGGAAAAAGGGGGACTTGGGGGTTTCTTGGGGGACATGGTGGTGCGCATGATTGACATACTTCCGTGCCTTAGTATTTTATTTTATTTTTTTCCCACTTCATTCCACAACTGCTTAGTCAGGGTGAGAGAGTGATTTTCTGTCGTTTTTTTTTCTTTTCATATTTTTTGCAGGGTGCAAATCTAAAATTTGGGAGCGTACATTCATGTATACATTCACCAATAGTCTAGGACTGATGGGGCAAAATCTTGGGTGACCTTTTGAGAAACTTAAATGGGCTGCTTCCCTAATAAACTTGACCATGGGCACACAAAGGAAATGGATCGCATGAGTTTAATACAGACTTCAGCTGATTGTACTTCAACAAATGATTCTGTGTACGCCATCATCAAGTATGCTGCACTCTGCCTGACATCCATCAGTTAAAACATTTCAAGGTCAAACTGCCCTAGAGTCACTGGTCACTCAATGCAGAATGGTGCTTTTGTATCAACTTCCAATGCTGGTTAACCAACTTTTTACAAATCCGGCTCCTAAATTTTTCATGTTTAGTTATTCCTCATATTCTTTGCAATTGATTACACACCTGTCAAGGGGTACAACTGATTATCGGACCTTACAATTCCCCAACGTCTATAAATGGCTCCGTTTCATCTCAAGTGGGGTCAGGGAACCTGACTAGAAGAACATGATTGGTTTTCGTGATATTTTTTCAGTTTCTATGAACCCAAAACGTCAAAGTCAGTGTAACAATATTTGCTAAAACAATACTACCCCCCCAAATCCTTCTATTTCTGCAAAAGCAAATGAACCTGTACATTCTCTTAAAAAGAAAAAAAAGGTGCGTATGGCCAGAGCCGAAGGCTAGGGCCATTGTCTGCATCCACCAGTTTTGTTGAATATCAGACAAGCACATGTTTAATCCCATTCACAAATAGATTCCGATAAAACATGTCAAAAATTATACATTTCAAACGCTTTTTTGGGTGAAACACCCTTTTAGCTATGTTTATAGTGATGTGAAATAATGTAGAGTAGAGCAGAATGGGCCGGTGTCGTGCGCATGTAGTGTCAGGGGGTTCTTAATAGTAAGAATGACTTACATGTACATAGCGTATTCAGTAGATTTTGATTGAGGGATCAAAGTCTGTGCAAGTTCTCAAGACACTGCGTTCGTTTTTCTGTTTGGCCCAAGAAGTTCACCAGCCATGTACATGTACTCGTACATTATAATCATACCGAGACAACCTCCATCCATGTTAAACCCCAAAAGGAACGCAGATGATACTTAAGAAATTCTCAAGACCAAAGTCCATCCTGGAAGTGACACCCTGACTTAATTTTTAATTTTGTCTTAACCCAGAGGAGCAATCTGGCAGACTCCTAGTCCGAGACTGATTTTGAGTGGGGTCACAGAAAGGATAGATGTGAGAAAAAAAATCAAAACTCTCCATGTTTTAATCGTAATACCACCCCAAGTATAAACAAAAAAACAGTCACAGGAAAGAGACAGAGAATGACGAAAGGCTTAGAAGTCCCGTCTTCGTGCCGCTGAGTTAGCCTTATCGTGTAGACACTGTACGCGTTATATAATTACACTTTCCTTCCTATTTTCTATACAGAAACACTGCTATGCAGTGGTTAACGTAACCTGTGCCCTAGCCCTTTGTGTTGTCTGTCAAATTAATTCTTACAATATTTTTGGGCAAGATTTTTTTATTTATTTGTGTATGGAACAACGTACCGGTACTTGGGCAGTAAATGGTTCGATTCCTGGGGGTAAAGGAAGGATATTATAGTTTTTCACTATAGACTGAACTACCTGTCTCTTCTGATTATGAGTCATATATGTAAAGACCTAGTGTATTGGCAAAGGAAATCACTGGTGCAGTTTATTTCTTTACCAAATCGTCCTAAATCATTTGATACATTTGTTCAGTGTAGTCAGCCTGGATGATATGTAAATCCCTTTTTAATTAATTGACTACCTTTTTAGTTTAAAATAAGGATACACCATTGGTAATTGCTTGAACTATCATGAATGGATGGATTCTGGGGGTTGTATTTTATAGTAAATAGCGTCCGGCGATCGCGAAATTGTCTTCACAAAATTCATTTTTTTTAGAATAATTACAGGATATTCCTTACAGGATATATAGCGCAATAGTTTTGTTGGATGCCTACATGTAGAATCATTATTTACTTTAAAATGAATGAGATATTTCTTAATAATTCGGTAATAAATATTTTCGATATCTGCAAATGGTGTATCCTATCTTTGAATTAACTGAGGGAAAGAATGTCGTATCCCGACACTACCTAAGAAAAACGGAATTTTCAATTTTAAGAAAACAGAGTTTTGATTATAGAAAACAGAAAACTTAGGACCCTACCCTTTAACAATACCGGTAGAGTGCCCCTTTAACAATATAGCGCCCCTTTAACGGTGCCCAGTAGCATCACTGCTATTCCACAGTGCTGACCTTAGGACCATTCTAAAGGAATATTCATTGATGCTAATTGGGCTTATCAATATTATCTGTAGTATGTATTTAACTGATTCCAGGGCTTGGGTATATACCTGTAATATTATCACTTAGGACACAGGATTTGATAACAATCAACTCTTATTTGTTGCCACATTTGTTGTTGACTAGAGTCTGTGATTGCAATACTGGCATGATTACATGTGGAAGGAGAACTGTGACCAAAGTTTCATGCAGTAACCATAGAGTAAAGAATAGTTGTAGTGCAGTGTTGCCATGTTGTTCCGAAATACGGTACCCTCTGGAGACATGAACACAATGTGTACAATGGAGACAAAACGTCTCCGGAGGGTAAATTTCTATTTTTTTATATTTTTGTATATTGCTACGGTTACGGTTAACCGTAACCGTAAAACGAACGGTTACACGGATAATTTAATAACCGCAAACTGACAGCCTTAATGAATACTGTAGGTCTCCATTGGGAATTTCACGAATTAGATTTTTGGATTTTACTTAAATTACTCAAAAACTAGGATTAGGATGTGGGTTAGGGTTAGTGTTTGGGTTAGGGTATAATATAGGGTATATTGGGTCGAAATTTCAACCCAGCAAAAAAATTATGGTTAAAATGGGAGCATTTTGAAAAACGTGCTCGACTTTCTAACCATTTTGTACACGAGAACAAAGCCATGTCTCCACAGTGATACAAAAATGCGAATGTGTATGTGTATTCAAATGTGTACATTGTATACACACATAAACTGCATTCTATACTTTGCATGATGATCCAAATGAAACATGGTTGTCTGAATTGTGTACATTGTACCGATACAACATGTATCTCGTTCATGTGGTTTTTCACATGTACAAAATGTACATGAAACAAATGACTTTATAAAAGGTGTCATTTAATAGATGTCATGTACAGAAATACAAGTACAGATCAGTGGCAATTAAATTCATTTCAAAATCAAGATCGATACTACGGTACCATACATTTAGTAATTACCTATGTGGTACAGGTACCGGTACATTGAAAAGAAATGAACAATAGCAGTGAGACAACGCATGGGCCTCGTGCAATGGTCAGGAATGGTTGAAAATTCTTATCCAGATTTTGTAATTGAACTTTTCAAATTTGAAATTCAGTGCGGTCCCTTAAAACTGGGGTTGCCAAGTGCAGAGCCATTTACACAATAGCTTGAGAGAGGCAGAGGTACAGGTACATCCCAACTCACAATTAGCTTTACTTTCCATACAAACTGTGGACATTCCTTTGTCTTCGTGTACATGTAGTTCTAAAAAAATGTTGGCTAAATACTAATTTTACTAGCTTCCCCCAAAAAATATTTTTGATTCTAGCTCTCTCAGCTGTTCTTCTTAATACAGGTACCTTTTCTATATATAACCCTAACCCGTTTTTCCTCTAAAGCTCTTTTTCAGAGACGGCAAAACGGACTGTGGACCTGTCCAAGTCCACAAACTGTAACCTCTTCCCACATCCTGTGGACGTCAATTGTTCGGAGGTCCACACAGTGCATATGGAATACTAACTCGCGCGTACACACACAGTCGTAAACCACATAACGACCGAGGATCCCCTATTGTGTTTTCCTTTATTCTTGCACTACAACCCTAACCCCATTACTTAGCGCTTACCAAAACGATCAAGGACCGATTTCGAACAAAGACACCGTCTTTTGAGAATTCTTTGTTCCTTTTGTTCTCTTTTGTGTTTCGATCCTCAGTCGTTATACGATACAAGAGTCAAGAGCACACGTACATTCTTGATCACCCACTCACACAACACTAAATGCCTCAAGCGTAACATTTATGATAATCTCCGCCTATGATTAAAAAACTGGGAAGGGAGGGAGGGAGGGGGGAGAGACGGTTTATCCCAAGTCCCTCGTGGTTCCCCTGGGCACAATGCAGCAAGCGAGCAGCTCCTTGCAGTTTTAATTAACCTGAATGGTTTAAATAAATGACTGAAAAAAGGAAAAACCCTAAAGTGCAGGGTGTGCTGCCGGGTGACTCTAAGGCATTTTATGGTAAGATCCGAGAGCTTCGTTATATTCTTGGGACCAGCGTGATTTAATTCTTAGGCACAAAAATTTGAATTTTAAGGCGGAGAAGAGATTTGGGAATCAAAAAAAGAAAAATTGGATGATGATGATTTTTTTTTTTTTTTTTTTTAGGATCGAATGAACTGTTTTTTTCAAGATCGGTGGAATGAATAATGAATTGAATAGAAATAAAGAAAAAACATAAGTAACACATAATTTAGCAGTCTCTACACAAACTGAAAATTGAGGGTTTTTTTTGTTTGTTTGGTTTTTTAAGATTAAAAAAAAATGGTGCAAGATTGAAAAAAAGAGATTGCAGGTCTTCCAAGAAGAACACTCTAAAGTGATAAAATGATGGCGAATGTGCACTTTTATTCCCCTGTTTATTAGGTGAAGGTAGTGGCTAATAACATTTTTTAAAAGATTGCACTAGGAAAAAACCTAACAAAAAATTGTCAAACTACCCGGCACCAACCATCTTCCAAAGCTCCAATGCAGAAAATTAGTTAATTAGAAAATTAGACTCCATGTTTGGATTGAATAGAAGTTGGTCATAAATTCTTGATAAATGCCTTGATGTGGTATATTCTAAAAAAAAATGATTTTGAGGTCAACCTACATGTACATGCTCTATTTACTCTAGTCATTCTTTTTGGGGGGTGGGTATGTGGTAACCCTAATTTTCCTTGCCCCTATCGTCACCACAAAGTTAAAAATGCGGCGCCTATCCATTCCTGTATTGTCCGTCAATAAGATTTTCAGGTATCAACTTCAGACAAACTGATAATCACATTTATAAAATTTCACCAATGGCCATGATGACACACAGGCTACAATGTGCAAACCTAATACAGTACAGATTCAAAGAGGTGACGAAAGTCACAGCTACATGTACAACACAGATGTCAGCAGACATATCATTTGTCAAGCCAGGGTGTCAATTTCTCATAAAAATAAACACTGGTGTGGTGATAATACTAGGCAACCGCTAAACAAAAAGGTGTCTGGGCTGTAAACAATAAATATGGGACAGGCAAATAAATAGCCTCCCACTGACCAGACAGGGCTAGGTGTACAATGGATGGGCTGGGAGCACATTTACATCACAGGACCTGATTACACATCAGCCTGTATGTACAAACTATAGCCTGCATGTAGGCCTAAATTCATGCACATTAGTCTTGGTTGCAAACGTCATGATCGCAGTATGCAGCGCGCGTAGACCGCCGATGCGGGCGCCCACTAACGTACACTTTAGGCTGTGCCATGACCTTCGAATAGGACGTCTTGGCTAATTTACATAATTGCTGAATTGTGTCGCAGAATTGTGTCAAATTTGCATGCGCATGTGACGTTGTGTGTATAATCGCATGAGGTAACATGCAGAATCGCTGACTTATTGGTCAAGTTTATGTTACAATTATGCAAGCAACGTCACACGCGCATGCAAATGCGACAGTCTCTGTGGAATTTTTCAAGCGATAAGACGTCCTATTCAAAAGTCATGGCTGGCGTGGTCTACTAAAGCGTACGTTAGAGGGCGTACGTTAGAGGGCGTACGTTAGAGGGCGTACGTTAGAGGGCGTACGTTAGAGGGCGTACGTTAGAGGGCGTACGTTAGAGGGCGTACGTTAGAGGGCGTACGTTAGAGGGCGTACGTTAGAGGGCGTACGTTAGAGGGCGTACGTTAGAGGGCGTACGTTAGAGGGCGTACGTTAGAGGGCGTACGTTAGAGGGCGTACGTTAGAGGGCGTACGTTAGAGGGCGTACGTTAGAGGGCGTACGTTAGAGGGCGTACGTTAGAGGGCGTACGTTAGAGGGCGTACGTTAGAGAGCGTACGTTAGAGGGCGCCCGCATCAGCGGCCTCTGATACCGCAAATAAAGATGTCTTGCAACCAAGACTAAATGCACGTTTGATCCGTGTTGAAATCTACAGAGGTCCCACCCGTGTGGACTTCTAAAAATTTCAACAAGGTTCAATTCCTTACCGTTTTCACACTACTCAACGCAACACCAGAAAATTTTTGAAAACTGCCGCGCGCAATATATACAAACATTTTTCGCAAACATTATAGCGCGCGCAGTATCAAGATATGACATGCACTTTTATCATGTACACGTATTATGGTGTACTAAACAAGACATATTTCTGTCATGCCGAACCACGACGTTCTAAAAACTGTGAGCCCGGTCTAATTTGGTGGTGGCATGGTGGTGGTGGTTGTAAACTGCTATCTGACAAAACTGTCTCAGACAACAAGTTGTCCTTTATAGAACACCGGAGAAGAACCCGCGACACCGGCCAAAGGTAAGATGTATACACCATTTGCAGATATCAACATTTTTTACTACCGAATTATTAAGAAATATCTTACTTATTTGAAAGTAAATAATGATTGTAGGCATCTAGCAAAATTACAATGTATTGCGCTAGATATTCTATATTTGTTCAGAAAAATATTTTTTTTATTTAAAAAAATTCACAATCGCCGGATCGAAAAAAACCAAGAATAACACAAAAACAACCGCCCAAAGCCCGTGAAAACGAATGCCGTTTTTCTTGCTTTTCTCAGCATCCATGATTTTAAAAGCAGCGAGTACATGTAGGTCCAGGAGGCCTGTTGTCAGTATCAACCATACAATGAGGGAGTCTATCCCCTTTTCATAGTGCTAAAACAGGGAGATCATTTGTTGAGACGGAGCGCGACACCTGTCTTCAACTCCCAGTTCACTTACTACACCGAGTGCTACCCATAAGCTGGGTGAGCGGAGTCCGACTTGAACCGCAGACCTTACAATCCTTAGTCCGATGCTCTACCGACTGAGCTAAACCTGGCGTATGGGCAATAATTAACAGCATAAGGAAATGGGGGGAAAGAAGTACATCAACACAGGCCGAGAAAGGGTGAAATTTACGATTATACTTACAAGAGTAGCCTCGTCAGGTTGCGAGTGCTGGGCCATTGGTTGGGCAGTGTCTGAATACGGTTCTTACTGATGTCCCTGTAATCATGAAAATGAAACAAAAACAGTGGAAAATCAATATCAATACACACACAAATATTGACTGCAAGTTGTTTAACAACTTGGCAATGCAAAACATTTTGACAAACACATTGACCAGATTCCCAGAAACAATTCTTTGTTCAATTCCTGTACCAAAACTAATAGCATTTGAATTACTTTTGAAGTAATGTACATGTATATTTACAAAATAAATCTTAAATCAGTTTACGTTTAAATCGAACTTTATACTGATTTTTAATACCAATAGGGGCGAGATTGGCTACAAATGATAGACCCAACTCCAATTATCCCACATTAATATCTTTCACTTAATTCAATTTTTTTTATCAGAACCATTCTGACAAACACATTTTCATCTCATCAGAGGCCCCCCCACAAAATATATAACAGGCCACCACTGCACATCTGTTTCCAATAATATTCCAGTAGAGGATCCAGGCTGTGCTCCTTCATCACATGACACGGTAACCTTGACAACCAGATCTGTGCCAGATAATGATTAAGCTCAACAGTGTACCTGGGCATAAAAGAGAGGTGCGAGGGGACCAGCCTAAAAGGTAGGATACACCATTGGTAATTTTTTGAATTATCATGAATGGCTAGATTTGGGGGGTTGTATTTCAAAGTAAATATCGTTTAACTGACTTTTCCGAAGTTATCATGGATGCCGAGAAAAGCACGAAAAACAGCGTTTGTTTTCAACCGGGGTCGAGCCGTTATTCTTACGTTATCTTTTTTTTTCGCGATCGCCGGACGGCGATCGCAAATTTTTCTTTATAAAATTCATTTTTTTTGAATAATTACAGGATATCTGGCGCAATCCTTTTGCTGAATGACTGGAATTGTTATTTACATTCAATTGATTAAGATATTTCTTAATAATTTGGTAGTAAATATTTTCGATATCTGCAAATGGTGTATCCTACCTTTAAAAGCAGCTGGAGGAACAATTCTGTAACCAAATTTAACACATGTGCTGTGCATTTATAGTGAAACCAACGGTGTCACATTTTGTCAGAATAGCTAGGCAGCACATTTGATGGCCAATTGATTTTGACATGCGGCCCATAAAAGCAACTGCATGGACATGTAATTACTCATGTTGAACATAAATTGGTTTTACACGTGTACATCACTCATGCTCAAAGAACTTCTTGAGAAAAGGAGTACACTTTGTCTTCTAATTGACTGCACAGATGATTGCCCAGAATGAGACTTTTCCACCTCACAAGTTCACTTATTCCAGTTTTATTAACCATAAAGCTCCTCAATCCTCCAAAATCCTCATTGCAGTTTTGGAGGATTTTTGAGGATTGAGGCACAATGTTGTTTCAAGTGTGGAGGATTTTTGAGAATTGAGGCTGAATGGGGTTTTAAAAAATCATAATGAGGATTTGGGAGGATTGACTTTTTTCAATCCCCAGAATTCTCAATGCAGTTTTGGAGGATTAAAACAAATGAGGATTTTGAAGAATTGAGGCACATGATGTTGTTTCAAGTGTGGAGGATTTTTGAGGATTGAGGCTAAATAAGGTTTTCAAAAAATGAGGTTTTTAAAAAAATGAGGATTTTGGAGGATTGAGGATGGTTGCTAGCAAAAAGGGCCTCGGGGGTTAGGGTTAACGTACATCAGTCATGTCTATGAAGGCATGGTATTGTTCCTTTTGTTTGTACTTCTCCAACAAGGTTTGTACGAAGTTTGTACACAGAAACCTATCGAGGACTTGGCTCAGGTCCTCGGTGTCATTGTTACCATTAATTCCCATTGTCCCAAGTCCTCAATCTGAATGGGTAACCAACTCATGTCCATCTAATGCATCGCGCCCTACGAAGTTGAATTTTTGAATATAGAAAATTATGCTCCCCTTGTAAATTAACACTGTGTACAATTACTGGTACATGTATACTTACTCAACAAATTGAAAAGGTTTTTAATTGAGTTATATTTAATTGGGGGTGGGATGGGGTGAATGGGTGGGGGTAACCCTTACATGATCTTGATTTTCATGACTTATTTTTTAACCAATTTCCATAACTTTTCCATCACTTTGCAGACAACTTTTCTTTCCATGACACCGTGGGAACCCTGATTTTATCGCACAAAATTCCACAAGGGTTGTCGAAGTGGCGTGGCTACATGTACGTGCCAGCGAGCGAAAGGTCATTACATGCGTATCGTAATCATTATGTAAGTACAATGTTTGGAATAATTCCTCCCTGCATATCTAGTGTCCCGGTGGTGTGTCAACCTCAGGGGGGCAACATTAATATTTTATTAAATAAAAATGCCAAAACACTCTCTAAAACACCAGCAGGCGTGGGGGCGAAAAAATATTTGCAACATCACCAAAATACGGAGACCCCAAAAAATCTATACCGACAGGACAAACACACAACCTAGAAACATGCATAATCCGATTTGGAACGAAGGTTTATTTCTATTTTTATTTGATCAGGAGAATAAGAGGGGGCCGCCTGAAGTTGGCGGCTCTTCTGTTGTTTTGTTCCTGCCCAGACTTTTCACACCTGCTGTCCTGCTAATAGGTTCCCCCACAAAACCTGAGATTGAAGTCTGAAGAGAAAAAAGGCCAGAGAAATAGTGTAGGCATAACTGTCAATTATATGTACAACACCTGTAAATAGTTCAGCTGACCCCCTGATGGGCGGACTATGATTGATACAGGCAGGTATCACTGCATTTTTATATTGTCTAATTTGATTTGTGTTCCAGAGAAATTGAATTTCATTTATTTTTGTTGGACATTACGGGTCCCGGGGTAGAAGGGAGAGAAAAGTGCTTGTCAACTTGGAAACTGCATACGTAGGCATGCGTAAGCACTCAGCTATGCAGTTTGGTCGGGCTTCATGTTTTCATAAACATCTCATTCCCAGCCATTTTTTTTTTACACGAGCAAGTTCCCAAGTTTATTTTTCATTCCTCCGGATTAACCGAGTTTCAATCCCCAAGCCCATGGTGATTTGTACAGCAGTTGCTAGTCTTGATTTCAAGACATCGTAATCACGGTTTGCAGCGCGTGTAGGCCGCCGATGCGGGCGCCCTCTACTGTACGCCGTAGACCTCGCAATGACTCAAAAATATTCCGAGCAGAATTGTGTCGCATTTGGATGCACGTGTGACGTTGCATAATTACATGACGTAACAGAAACGACCAACTGAGTCAGCAATTATGCATGTATTGTTACCGTATTACCGTGTTACGTCTAACACGATTATGCACGAAAAGTCACACATGCATGCAAATGCTAAACAATTCTGCTCGGGATTCTTGAGCGATTATGTAAGTTAGCCAAGACGAAGACGCCCTATATAGACTCAGCAGTTGCATGCATTTTTGTGATACCGGATAATGGTTCAGTGGGGTCAAACAACCCCCCCCCCCCCCACCCCCCCCCCCCCCACCCCAACAACAACAACAACCTGCAAGATCTGATACTACAATACATCTAAGAAAGAAAACACATTGATCCCAAAGTTGCATTTATTTACACATACATGCTCATACGGTACCCACTTCAAAATGTCACAACAGTTCTTTAATGGAAAACTGAAAACCTGATTTACTGTACTGTATGTTTGGGAAACAAATTGCACATTTTACTGTTTTTGTCTATTTCAATTGCGTGCTATTGAAATAATCGACAACAAAAAACACCCGAGCTTGTGCATTCTGAAGGGGAGCATTCAAAATCACCAGACCGATTCAGGAGCAATTGAACACTCCAGAGGCTCCATTCACCAACAAGAGTCTGAAGAGAAGTGAGTTGTTGAGAAGACAACAAAATAACCCCCCCTCCCTCTATGCAGTCTAGCCTTCATGAGGGGTGTACAAAATACACCCTCCTGCTAGGTACTTGGGGCCAGGAGTAAGGACAAAAGGGAGGACTTGCTGCAGGGCGCGAAAAGCGATCAAAGTAGACAATGGCGCTCCCCCACTAGCCTCACAATTAATCGTTTGGCTTGATTGTGTGGCACACACTACTATACTGTACATGGTTGGATGGGGTCTGTGGCACTAGGAAGGATGATCACTTCCAATTCTAGGGACAATCCATGGGGAAATGTCGCCCAGGTGCTCACATGTACTGATGTAGACATGTTATGTACAGGTTATTGGAATACAATGTACTGTACATGTACATGTACATATTGAATGCTAAAAACATTTTTCAATTTTATTATAAAGTAGTATTTATAAAGAGATAATGTATTATTTTGACAACATTTCACATGGCTAACACTGTAACAAGTGGGTTTCACTTTGGAACAGAAATTATACATGTAACTCCATAGTTTCACCTAACTTCAGAAGTGCTCCTACTAATTCTGTTTTCTTCATGACATGTACCGGTAGATGTACATGTACCTGTACATGTTAAACCCTAACCCCCTAGGCCCTTTTGGCTAAGAACCATCTTCAATCCTGCAAAATCCTCCAATTGCCACCATGTAAAAAATTTGTATTCATCCTCAATCCTACAAAATCAAAAAAAAAGTGAGCAACATGTCCAAATTATGTCCGTTTTCAACAACAAAAAGAGAGTTTAACAATTTCTCCTTTTAGACAATTTTTATTAGGATTTTTGTTTTAATTGTGCCTAATCCCTGTTACGAATGTGGCCTAGTGGTCGAGGTTCATGAATCGTTATCAGAGGGTCAGGGGTTCGAATCCAGCTGCCGGCCATATGTTGCATGCCACTTTACATGTACCTATGTCTATAAATAAGCACTAGCATTAGCTGGGGAGTAATGTGTGATAAGCCCTGTTCGCACTGGACTTATTATGATAAAACATACCTAGACGATGGGTACTTTTCCCATTTTAAGTCCAGTGCAGACAGCCTAGGACGTTTTCCTCTCAGGTACTGTACTTCTCCCGAGTCCAGTGGGTACTTCTACCGGCCAACTGCTGCCTGGGAAAACTTCCCTGGTCACTTTTCCCTAGACAATAAGTCCAGTGCGAACAGCGCATGTCGGTAAAAGCGGCCCAGGATAACGTTCATCCGTCCCTCCAGTGCAAGGTCATGCTACACAAAACACAGCGCATGCGCTCTTTGCATTGTTTACGTGCGGGCACGCTGATGCATGCAAATCGCATCGTGATCACATTCGCATGTGGTTCTGCAAAAAGATTACGTAGAGTAACATTTGACCATTTTTTTTTTTACCATCGTCTCAGTAAATTTTCCCCAAAACAATTCCAGTGCGAACACGGCTATAGACTAGCATCCTATCCAGAGAGAATAGAAATATTTTCAGTCCTTTCACGCCACTGAAAGCAGAGATAAACACCGGCCTAATGACAGATTTACTTACTTACAATAACAGAAATTTCCATTAAATTTTCATTTAACAGTCTGTTCTTCTTCCTCTTTTGTCTTAACACTAAACTCCCTTTTATTTTCGTAGGTAGGATACACCTACTTATTTGAAAATAAATAATGATTCTTGAGGCATCCAGCAAAATAATTCCACTATTTTTTTATTTTTTTTCAAATCACGGCCAACGCAAAAAAAAAAAGAACAACAACAAGAACAACTGCCCGACGCTGGTTGAACATTAATGCTGTTTTTCTTCCCTTTTTTTCTTAGCATCCATGATTGTAAAACAGATCAGTTAAGCAATATTTACTATAAAATCCAACCTGTCAAATCAACACATTCCTGATAATTAAAGCAATTACCAACTGATGGTGTATCATACCTTTTATCTGGGGGAGAGAAACGTCATCACGCTAACGGGACCACTTCGACTGGTGTGTTTTTATTCACAACAACCAGTCGTATCAGAGAACTGTAATATTCCTCGCAATGTAAACTAAATGTATTCTACGTTCGGATTGTGTTCTGTTTATATTTCATCAAGGCTGGCTTTCCTTCAAGCGATTTACCTGATCAAATGAACTTAGAACCACTCTTTTCAAATAGAGGGTAAGAGTTTGTATTTCTTCTTGAATAGCAAGTGCAGTACGTACATGTACCGTACCATGGCGGTGATTTCAAAAACAAGGTACCGGTAGTCCAGTGATTTATCTACGGTAGTATTATTTTAAATCTTTTTTCTTTACATAAGTTTTAACTATATACTCACTTTCTGCCACTTTAAATTGCCAGCGAAAGCACATTGTACATATGCTATTGAAATTAATGTAAAAATATATTAACACTACATGTACATGTATATTTATCTCTAACTTCCTACCCTATTTTTCTTACACATAACCTGAATCCTGCAAAATCCCCCAATATGTACATATATTACTGGTGACCACTGCCCGAATTCTGCAAAATCCTGCAGTGGGTTTACCATTGAGCTATAAAGCAGTCAAACATGGAACAAACAGCTGCTAATTAAGTGCCCTATTACAACAAGGGTCTGCACACATGACCCTTGGTTGGCAAACGTTTCCTATCCTAACTTATACCTTGACTGAAGCTCTATGGAGAATGTGCATAGAGATGAGTATGAGCAGTATAAAAGTACAAAGCAGCAAATAATCTCCATCTTCCAAAATCATCCAGCAATTAGTTTAGGCCTTATGACCCAGATCCTACATTATCCTCCAGTGGCAAAAACCCAAATGCCCTCAATCCTGCAAATTCCTTTGATGCATCAACTTCCAAGTGGCCTAAATCCTGCAAAATCCTGCATTTTGCAAAGACAATTTTGAAGGATTTGGGATGGTTAGGGTTAAGACTAAATCTTAACAAACGAGTTTTCAATTCTTTAGTTTTTTCCTACATGTATTATTATTATTATTATTATTATTATTATTTTCTGGTAATGAAACCAAGGATCCTTCAAAAGTGCTCAAGGCACTGTAGCTCGTAAGCCAGAAGAAACCCGTAGAAAGTGGCTGTGTCAGCCAGGAACACCGGGGCGAACCCCTTCTCTTAGCGATAAGTGTTCTGGGTTCTTTTACGTGCATTATACAATTTTATAATGATATAATGGGAAAGATATATACACACATTATAAATTATACAACACACGGGACCTACAACTTTACGTCCCATCCGAAGGACGAAGCAACAGTGGTTTAATTGCCTTGCTTAAGGACACACGTGTCCCGGCCGGGATTCGAACTCACGCTCTGTGGAACAGAAAACACACGCTCTTAACCACTCGGCCACGACACTCCACAATTTTACTCTATCAATTTTATTTTATAGGCCAGTACATGTGTGTGTGGGTAGGCACTCGCCGCGTTAGGGGGACAGGCTCTTTTGTTTGGAAAAGACAGACCGAGTAGTGGGGACATTTTCGAGTCCCCATAGCGCGTTGGGTGTTCAGTAAAGGTAGAACAAGGTAAAATTGGGTTAGGGTATAATGAAAGAAAATGAAGAAGAGGACAAATTAGGGTGATCCTGAAAATTTTAGAATTTTAGAGTGTTCTGAGTTTGAGATTATAGAGATTTCAGTTTACACACAAACCCTATGGGTTGTCCCCATAACGCTATGTACCAAAAAAATTAGTGTACATGTACACACGACAACATCTATAGTACAGTATATTTTAAGGTTCAATGTTAATCAATATAGCCATCCACTACAGCAATATGCAAGCACACAGTACAGGTACAACATTTACGTGTACATACATGTATGCAATAACCTGCATCTCACAGGCCCAATCTAAAATCCTCAGGCTAATACTCCAGCATTATGCATGCCGTACTGCAGAGCACTCCCCTGTCATACTTTGCCAACCCTTAATAAATGATTTACGCGCAAATGCAGGTATGTGCACAGGTGTGCCACTTTGAATTTGTCAAAGGGTCCTCCCTTGGTCCATGGGCCTGCATTTATTGCTTGTGAAACCCTCGTTTGCGCCTACACAAGATGATACAGGTCTGCATTTCTTTCTTTCTGGGAGGGGGAGAGGGGGCACCAAACTTAAAGGAAACATGTAATAAGGTTTTTTTTTGCTTAAATCAATAAAGTATCATATTGACAACAACATTATGTGTGAGGTTGTGTTTATTTTCTGTGATAAATGGGAGAAAATAATTTTTGAAAATGTTTAGTCATACCACTCCGCCCCTCAAAGGGAAGCCTCATTAACATAAAACTTCGCGTGGGGTATGACAAAAATCGAGGCAGAGAATTGCCTCGCTGCGGGGGGTGCGCTACCCGGGCCTGGCTTGCATTATGCGCGCATTGCATGCAACAAGTCTTTGTCTACGAGTTTACCATGCCGGTTTTTTATTCTAAATCAGGGTAAAAATACAACTGTTTTCAGTCATGCCGACTAGATGTGTAGCTGCTGGGTGTAGCAAAACTACCAAGGATAGAGTAAGCCTTCATTTGTTTCCGGCTGATCCTAAATATCGGAGGATTTGGACAGCCAAAGTAAAGCTTACCAGAGCGAAGTGGTCCCGCCGGGCCTAGTGATTTTTCGGCCCGATCTGCAGCGACCATTTTGAGCGGTCGTGCTTCGACACTGGTCTGTACAGCAACTTTGGCATGCCCTTAAAAAACATGCTGAAGTCAGATGCTGTCCTAACGATATTCCAATCGGACGAATCTGTACTGTTTTCGTCAGATTCACTAAAAACCGACGAAGAACTTTCACGATCGTCCATGTTTAGTCCGCGCCGATTACTGTACATGTACATGTACATGTACTTTGTACGGTATCCTTTGCTTTGGACAGCGTGCGTGTGGGTGATCGCGTTTACATGTACATGTACATACGTGTGCACAAGGCGTACGGGATTCGTTCACTCTCGTACACACAACAATGTGTGCGTACGTGGCCACGCGAACCCGTCTCGTACCTAGACGTCGCGTACCGACTATCGATAATTTGTCCGGGCCTGACTCGATTTACGTCACTCATTTTGAGTGGCCGCGAAATTTAAAAAGGGGGGGTCAATTTCTGGACGGCAAATTACCACACTAAACGTACACTAGAACCAGTTTTGCTTTTTATTCACATTTGATACACATAAATCTATTGATTTAAAACAAAAAATGCGTAATGAAGATGTTAGACTACATGTTTCCTTTAACCTAAGAAATACAGGGGTGACCACAGTGAAGATGCTTGCACAGCACAATGAGCAAGTTGGCCACTAAATGCACATGCAGCAGAGCCAACAATACAAATTACAATAGCAAGGCTTGGTGTACAGATTTACCATGAATACATAACTAATGAATTTAGAAGCAAGTTTTGGGTAATATCAGCGAATTGGGTAAAAATAAGCAACCAGTAGAACTCATCTGAGTTGGAGTTCTTTTGAACCCTCTCAACCACCCCACCCCCTCCTCCCTTCCCCGGCATACAGGCCTACAAAACAACATTTTCATAATCATCACTTTTACTTGTACATAGCGATCAGTAGTGGTAACCTCATTTCAATCACACTGGCAACCTGCAGTGATAGTTCAATGGTAAAGCAGGAGGTTGTGTTCATGTTAAACACTACATGACCTACCCACCCCTCCCCCCTCCCCCCCCCCCCCCCCCCACTTTTACAAACAAACCCCCACCCCCTCAAAAAGATAACCAGCCCAAATACTGTTGAAAAGCTAACTTGTTGTAAAGATATTAATGATTCTAAACTCCCTGTGAAATTATTCTGTCTGGCATGCTGTCATTTTGAACAAAATAACAAAAGATTGCCATTTCAAAATGTGCGTGTGAGAGATGCACTTTTGAACAATTCCGCAAATAGTAGGAACGACGCACAGTGCACGCGTAGGCGCAACTATTCGGTGAAACGAGAATAGCTGTAATCCACTGGCTGAGAACGCGCCCTGAGCGCAGATTGTGGTCACAACTTAAATTGAGATTCGGCAAATTTTGAATTGAAATCAAAGTCTTAGAATATTGTTTTCTTGGAATATGCATCATTCACAAAGATAAAACTTGTGTCACTTTGAATCTTTTAATGTTGCTTTCAATGACGATATACTGTATATTTTGTTTATGTAAACTTTTTTTTTTTTATGTAAACTATTTTTGTATAAATTGTAATTTTTACTGTAATTTGGCCATTGGCCACGAGTGTAAAAACAATAAACTAAACTACATGTATCTATCTATCTATCTATCTATCTAACTTTACAAGGTTAGTTTTCATGCGTCGTTCTATATATTAAGCACTTTTGCTGCTTGAAAATGATAAAAACTGACAAATGTTCTACAAGACACATAACTTCTTGTAGCTTTTGTCTCGACAGCCTCATGAGCACAAGTCATGTGATGTCAAGTCAAGTCAAGTCATGTGATCTGGTACAAGAAGCAGGTGGAAACAGAGACATAAATGTACAGCTTTTGTAGCACTTCATAAATTGTGTTAACTTGACTCTCAGGTTGATGACACGCACATTGTAAATCAACACCTTAGGTGCACCTGCAAGTTTTCCTTCTTACAAAAACTTTCAAAATATAAACATAATATGAGACATAACTATGGTATGTAATCAGAAAGCTCTTAAATTAACTACAAATCTTTCAGCATTCTTCATAGATTATATTTTCAAGTGCTTGGGGTAAAGGAATGGACATAGAAACAATTCTGTGCTGGCGGCTGTGACTGTTTTGTTATTTGGGTTGTTTTTATCTGACCAAATGATAAATGGGGCTTAATTTCTGTCATCCATCAAACCATACAGCGCACCTGAGCTTTTACAAAAGAAAAAAAACCGATATGGCCACACATCACTGCATACCAATAAAATATGTACAACCCAATATAATTTCACAGGAATTTGAAGTATGCTGAGCAAGGGTCCGGGTTTGAACATAAACATAAAAGAACCTCTCAAATCACACATAAAAGGCTTTTTTGCAAAAGAAAAAAATTCTCAATATACTGCAGTAAATTTTTGTTCAGGTATCAATCACAAATGTAGATAACTTATTCAGTTAGTTTAAAGTTTAGGCGTCAATTAAAAAAAAAAAAAAATCGCACAAGAAAAAATACCGGGACGATGTCAAAATGCACTCAATATGTAAACACGTGCAGGCGTTTTCATGTGGTTTTGTTTTTATATTTGACATGCCACATTGTGCAATGTGGGGACCATGTGTTCAAGATTTTCGCATTATTCAGGAGTTGAGAACTTAGATCTGGGGCGACAGAACTGAGGCGAGTTGAGCCGATCCCAGTGAAACAAGAAGCGGAGAAGACAGGGGGAACGTACATAGGAATAGTGGAAAGGAAATGCGATCCCATCGATGAGGGAATTTGAATCCCTGCTCTGAGAGCGCAGCTAAAGGTGACGAGTTACACAGTGTTTTCACAGCTGCTATTGCCTCGTCAAAGGGCAAAGAAAAGTAGATATAAAAAAATACTGAACCAAAAACAGGACAAATATTTGGCACAAATAAAAAAATATTAAAAAAAATATATATTTTTTTTATTTGAAGTCTGGCCAATTCTTGACTAGGAACTGTTCCACCGTACATGTATGGGTGTACAAGAACTGTGTTCAATTTCTATTAATATTCAAACTAAAACCAATGTGATGGTTCCAGCTTAAATTATAGGAAGTTGCCACATGTATGTATGTACATTGTAGTGAAAAATACTAACAAAGTCTATTTGTTCAACCAAGGATGAAATGTAAAATATTTGCATAAAGTTACAATGTATAATTGCTACAATGTAATTGTATGATGCCAAAATGTGTGGTTTTGATTAAAAGCGTCATCTGAAACACACTGCATTATCATACAATGTACAGCTTTTGAAGTCAATATCAAGGTACCAGTACATGTACATGTTTTAAAAAAACTATTATAATATTTACATGCAAAATTAGTGTGAAAAAAGAAGTACTGGAGAACTGATCAGTCAAAGGACAACATTTGCCTGGCCTAATGATGTTGGCCAAATCCTCCACAATCTGTTTTTTTTCTTTTCCCTACACGTTTGCTTGGTTGAGCACTAGGCTCTGCCAGTGCATATTATCAATCCTGGCCCCGCTTATACATACTACGGTAGTCTCATATTAATACTCGCATGAATTCACACAGATCTACCTGACCCAAAGCAGGGTGGCAGGAAGGGCCGCCAGGCAACTTGGGCCCTTTACCAGGCTGACTGACGTCGACGCGAACAGCCAGAAATTGGACCGTACAGGAACAGGATAACAAGCCCTGCTAGTTGGTACCCTTTATCATTGACTATGCAAGCAGTGCACAATATATATTGTACATATTCATGTACATTGTAGATGTACCGTAGCATTGGGTAGTATGCTACCAGTAGCTAAACTGTGTTGTATTCAGGTATTATGATTGGCCTTGGAATTGCTTAGCGCAGTTTTAAGTAGCTTCCTGACCAGTAAAGATATTAATCTAAATATTTTAGTGTTTAAATGTTTGCTGTCCTGGTACATTTACATGTGCATGGGTCATTCTATAAATTTTGAGTCCAAATTGTAACCTGTCGACAAATGAATACGCACTGTACATGTACACAGTACATACATACGTACGCTATCAGATTTAGATGAGATTTGAAGGTTTGCATTGCGAACAGGAAATAAGATAAGTACATTTGCGGTAACATCATGTGATAATTCTCTCAAGTTTCCTCCGGTTTCTTTCAAAACCACACAACTCAAACTACTTATTCTATCAGATTTAAGTATTTAAGTATTAAAACTGCCTCTAAATACGTACTTCATTCCCAACTGTTTTTCAAAATTATTTTATTGCCTACTGTAATTCCCTTTATCTCTATAAAGCTTGCATACTTCTGATATCTCCATACATGTACATAAATGTGTAATACATGGATGTACTTGTAGTGTGGATCTGGCACGGCACAAAATATCAGTGAGAAATAGTTGTGAGACTGCGCCCTTGTTGGGTGTCATTGCGAAGTGCAGCAATTAAACTACCAGTACATGATGTAGACAGTAACTCTTGGGTAAACTCAGAGTAAAACAAACAAATTCCTTCATATCAGCAGAATTTGTATGTCAGGCAATGCAGTGTTCTTGTTATCAGAGGCGTGTGCAGGATTTGTTCCTGCGGGGGGCTGAATCAAATCATATATTTTTTTTGTTCGTTTTTTCTTTCGTTTTTTCTTTCCTCCTTTCCTTCTTTTTTCTCTTTTTTTTTGGGGGGGGGATCCGTGCGTGCGGGGGGCTTCAGCCCCCAAAGCCCCCCCCCTGGACACGCCAATGGTTATGGTCCCTTCATTTGCTTGTCTCATTTAGTCGCAAGGTGTGAAAAGGTCAAGGTACATACATTTGTACAAATGTACATTAAAAATGCAGGCCCCATCCCTAATGCGGATTGAGAGGCTGTGGAAGTCAACTGGTCACATATCAATTGTTAGCATTTTGTGGTTACATGCAACATTGGATTGTTTATTTATTTATTGGAATACAACAACAAATTGACAAACTGCATCTGCTGAAAGGGTCACTTTACAATGATAACAGAACAATTACACATTATAACATGCACCATATCTTGCACTGCAGTCCTCCAAATGTAAAACGGACCTGTGGTGTGGCGATCGCTCAAATTTTTGATTAAATAAAAATAGGTAAGAATCACTCCAGTGGAAACCTCAAGTAAAACCTATGTGAATTTGATTGAATTCCATTTTCGTTATAAATTTGTCTAGTCCCTAGGTTCGGTAAAATCATAACATAAATTACAATAACAATCAAGTAAATTTGGTAACAATTGGGTAACAATTTTCACTCAAATTGGGTAACAATTTTCACTCAAATTGGGTAACAATTTTCACTCAAATTGGGTAACAATTTTCACTCAAATTGGGTAACAATTTTCACTCAAATTGGGTAACAATTTTCACTCAAATTGGGTAACAATTTTCACTCAAATTGGGTAACAATTTTCACTCAAATTGGGTAACAATTTTCACTCAAATTGGGTAACAATTTTCACTCAAATTGGGTAACAATTTTCACTCAAATTGGGTAACAATTTTCACTCAAATTGGGTAACAATTTTCACTCAAATTGGGTAACAATTTTCACTCAAATTGGGTAACAATTTTCCACTCAAATTGGGTAACAATTTTCCACTCAAATTGGGTAACAATTTTCCACTCAAATTGGGTAACAATTTTTCACTCAAATTGGGTAACAATTTTCCACTCAAATTGGGTAACAATTTTCCACTCAAACGGGGTACAATTTTCACTCAAATGGGGACATTCCTTTCATTTTCTTTAGAACTCTTTTAAAAAAAAGAGTTCGTATGTTAACATTTTTTTGGCGAATTGCAAAAAGATGCATAAATAAACAATACGTGCATCCAAAACATGGTTTTTTTAAAAGCAGTACTCTGGGAGTGGGAAGTCCCTGAAAGAAACATGTCCACGCTTTACAAGGCTATTGCAGTGTTTTATGGAAACACATCAAATTGTACATGTAGTACAGGAGGAACCAATAAAAAAAAAAGCACATGCATGTATGCAGCCTGAATGTCTGATCCAAATGCAGATCTCCAGTATAAATCAATACCGTTTGGCATTGCCGGCTTTGAGCCAAGCTACACTTGGAACTCTGCACCGAATGGCTTATCAGAGAAACAGACTTGAGAGAGGAGGGGGAGGGAAGTACAGTCGCTACGGCAATAAAAGCAAGGTGTGTGCGCCCCGCGAGATCTGACAAAATGTATACAGGTTGGGTGAATTATGGCACCATTAACCATCCACTGATGGTTTATTCAGGTGAAGTCTGAGGGTACATTTTCCCATAACATGATTTAACGGCTCATGTTTATGAGCATCTTAAAAGGAGAAAAGGAAAATAAATAGAAAAATTACTAAAATGCTGTTCAACTGCTGTTGTTGTAGAGATGTGACCCTGCCGATACAATTTAACCTCTTGATGAAGGCCGAAATTCACTACATGTACCAGTACGTAGTCATGTACAGTACATTGTACATTTATATTCAAGAAAAAACATGGCTAACCACGTACCGTTACGGTAACATTTAAGGCTGTGTCCGAATTATGTACTTACATACAGAACATGTACCGGTACTTGTACATGTACATGGGTCATTCCATCAGGTTGGGACACAGAGTGTGACATTACTGACATATGAGTAAAAATTTCAAATTGCTTGCAAGATTACTATTTTATCATTATGGTATCATATACTTATGTACATTCAACATATAATATTTTTATTACCATATAATTAATCATTTTTTTCATAATGGCACCGTAAGGTAGTAATGTCAATAATTTTGTGCAGACGTAACATGGACACCAATTTGAGATTAGATTTTTAATAATCAGCTTGGATCACATTGTATATTGCCATATCTTAGTCAAAATGATAGAAACCATTAAGTTTTTTGCAAATAAGTAAACTTTCTTATACATGAATTCTACAAAGGGTTAAAAATCACAACAACAAAATCGTAGCAAATTACTTTTCTCATCGTGTAATTAAAACAAGAAAACTTATACAAAACTTGAATTAACAACAAATACTGTGCTATAAGTAGCATTATATTAGTTTAGTTTATAGACTTGGATAGTATAAATTTAATTTTAGTAGCTATGTTGTACAATTTGTCTTAAATCTTGGGAATTGCATCTTAAAATGGTGTGTTGCAGACGTAACATGGACACCGTGCCCATGTTACATCATGTGTCAAATATTGAGAACAATCACCTATGATATCATGAAAGCAATGAATTACATGGCTCTAAACTTAGGTGGTCAGTTGTTTGATATGATTATGCATAAAACAGGTAACTAAAACCTAATACAAGAAAATGCCAAACAAAAGTAGCATATTTTACAGTGCAGACGTAACATGGACACGGTGTATAATTATTAAATCACTCATAAATGTTATGCATATTGTTAAAACAAAAATCTTTTCATATTTAAATATCTGAGCATGTCACCATATTCTATTTTTATTGTTTATAAGTTGGTAAATGTTTCATATTGTGTTCTATTGCAACATTTGTTACCAAACCACAGTGCAGACGTAACATGGACACCACAAATCTAAAATGGAATAATTCACACATGAATGAAATGCAAGTCTAGTTTGTGTATTTTGTGTATCTGTTGTGTCCAGTTATTTGGTACAACGTTAGTTCCACACATCCTATTGAGCTTATTTACCAGTTATAGAAACAAATAGTTTTAAATTGTTCAGACGTAACATGGACACCGTACCCCAAAATGACCTGATTTCTCGTCATATTTGAAAAAGTGAAACTATTTTCCAACTTTATGAATAATTTTCTTATAAATCAAGTCAGATGTGATGAATTTAAGTCATTTTAGACTTGCTTTGAAGCAAAGGGAAAATACTACACCCCCAAACAAAATGTTACAAAAGTGGACACCTTGTGTTACGTCTACACTACTCATTTTTGGTGAGCTCTAACAAAATAAATGACGTAAACAAGAAAGATATGACTTACAATTACTATTTCTCATGTTCTTTTATGCTACTTTATTAGCAAAGGGGTGTTAAATTATGTATTTATTAATGTGCAAGTTGCATACTTAAAACTACTCAATTTTTGTCACACATGTTACATCCTAACTAGCCTTGCACGCCACCATGTTTTATGAAATATCTAAAAAATAAAATAACTAATGTCACCAAATTTGGTATCATTCAATAGGTCTTTTTGTAACTCTCTAGTTTCAACCATCATTGACAAGAAAAATAGTTCATTCTTCCCAAGAAAACTAAATCTTATAGGTGAAATGGCAAAATATGCACGTGTCCCAACCTGCTGGAATGACCCACATGGTTACAGCTTACAAAACTACACACTACAGTGTAGTTTAGACATGTACACGTACATGTATGTAATGTAGGAAGCAGCTTCAGCCACTTCGCATAGACTTCTGTGCAAGTGCAAACTATAGCCAATTAATTCAGACAATATTTGCTCAGCAAAAAAAAACCCAGGTCAGCAGCTCAAGTGTTATGCAAGACAAACTGTTTACATACATAATTGGTTCTCAGCTTTGCTTTGCTGTTTTGTTTTGGGTTTTTAGTTTTTTTAAAGTTTTTTTGCTTTAATATTGTACGGTACTAACTCCATGAAATTGGAGCATACAACTATCTGGAGGTTATTAATTTCCTCTTTTGATCGGTGTATTCTGAGCAGACAAAAACCAGCGTTGTGTCTGTGATTGCAATTTCTGAGATCACTCGTGTGTCAAAGTGTCAGTTTCAATAAGCATTTAGTATTTTATTTGCTGTGAGACAGACAATGGTTCATCCAATTCCAACTCGTGTACGTATCACGCAATTTATAGTAGAAGTTTCAAGCTGAATTACACAGCATACTAGATTACTTGTAATAACTTTAAGAACATTTTTATTACAACTTGTTTATCGTCAACAGAAGCATTAATGTCAGTGTACATGTATAAAACTTTACATGTACTGTATGCCCTTAAACTTCCAAACGGCAATTTATGATGATACAACAAAGATGGTTATTTTTATAATTTTGGCAGTAAAAAAAATTAAATTGCAATTTAACTGCATAAACATACAAACATCTTTGACAGAAGTGGATTTTATTTTACAGAATTGTTTACATAAAAAATGTAATTGACAAAATTCAAGCTTTCTTGGGGTTTGGGGTGGTTTTTTTATTCGGCTAACCCTATTAAACCTCATGCAGTACTTTTTACATGTACATGTAGTATTAATACGTAGTAACTTAAGATGTACATGTAAATACATGGAATACACATACATGTACATGTAGTTTGGTACATTAATCTAAAATTAATACTGTGGAAGTTGGGGTTAAATCAAAACTTTTTTTCCGCACATGTAATAACTTTAGAATTAGGGTACCAATACTTGACCAATTTATGTGTATCACATAAAACCTTACATGATGTAGTTAGTGAAATATATACGCCCATTAAAACGTGTTTTACAACCGCTTTATATGTATATTAAAACATGTTTTACAACTGCTTTATATGTACATGTAGCTGCAGTGACTGAATGCAAACAACATTAGCAAATTACTTCACACAAAGTGTGCAAAAATACCCGCCAAATTTATCCCCCAAGGTGTTAAATCTTGCTGAAATCTAGATCTCCAAATATGTCAAGAACTTCGTTGTGGGGTGAAAGTCCAACTTCTGGTAATACAAAAAAAGGGGGGGGGGGATCAAAGCAACAGCCTGTTTAAACTATTTCTGCAGGGCAGTGTGGAATATAGGGCAGCGAGCATAAAAGCAGCGCTCTGTAAACCAGCAGTTGTGTGTCCACACACTCAAGTGGGAGTTGTAATTGCAACCCAAGTACATTGTACATGATTCACACAAATGGAAAAAAAAACCTCCGTTTTTTTGTTAAAGTACTGCCTCACTGTAGATCAGAGTGTACCTTTACACAATGGAAATGCAGCCTCGGAAACGAGGTTCACAGGGTCAGCTGCTATTGACCTATGGTGATGCTTGATTTTGGGGTCAGGATCCTGGGTTACTGTAGGAGGGAGCATGGGCAATATGCCTCACTTGTATCTTGTTTCGCCGACATTCATTTGTAGTCATCAATAACTAGTGTGGTATCATGGTCGTAAAATGATACATGTGTCAATTATAACTTTCCAATATAACTTTGTCAGAAACATTGTCAGTTAAAGCTTTATAAGATGAATAAGATCAGAATGACCATGGACTATAGACCATGTGCCCTCTGTTTACATCAAATGTGCCCGGCAGTATGCGCACGCATCGTGTTTTACATAAATTTGGTTAAGAGCTACACAGAGGTCACATAATTCAAAGGTGGTCTGACCTGTGGCGTCACTCCTCAACCAAATTTTATGCAAAACACGATGTGTGCGCATGTTGCCAGGCACATTTGAATACAGTAAACAGAGGGCACATGGTCTATACATTAAGGCCTATTGTTATTATTAACCCTAACCCTCCTCAATCCTCCTCAATCCTCCTCAATCCTCATTGCAGTTTTGGAGGCTTTTTGAGGATTGAGGATGAATGGTAAAAAGTGACAGTTGATTTTTGAGGATGCAATGGGATGCTTTATGTTTAACCATGTATAATGGAACCCTTCATTATGCTCAATACCACCCACACTTGCCACACTGGCCATGGAAACTGGCACATGTGACATGTGGTGGCGAACGCGCAACTTGCTACAAACTGGTAACCGGTAATTAATTGCGCATGTAAATAAAGCCGCATTGCGTTTACTAGTGTATAGTGTGGTACTCGCACACCAGCCTCGTCACAAGGGGACATGTGCGGTTTTTTTCAAGACTGCATTATAATACCTGTACCAAAAAAAAAGTATCTTATGTTGTACTTGCAGAGGGACGACAGAGGTACAACAACGTACATTTAATATAAATCTTATAATATATTACATTTAATATAAATAACGCGACCTTAAAAAGTCATGTTTAAAAATATTGATTCTACAAAATAACAATTACAAAATGGTGTTGTGCGTTAAACGAATCAACTGCAGTCCTAATTTAAAGGTGCCAATATATGGCACATTTAAATTAGACAATTCCAGGGGTTAAGATACTGTAGCTCATGGCATGATGGGACAACATGGCGCAGCAAGATCGTAGCCATGGGAGCGAGGTTACTCGCACACGCCATGAATTTGTCATAAATCATGTTAGGTATCTTTCTCTATGGTATAATACACCCCATTCAATCAGAACCAAAAACAATTGGCCAAAAAGAATCTCTGACCTACCAACCCTTTTTTTGAAAGGCATTTAATCGGAAGCAGAACTTCTTTTTGGGGCCTAAGGTGTACAAGTAAATGTACGATATTTATGAAAAGTGAAATTTCACACTACACTACTGCAGACCTCACCAGTCAGTCCGCAGTGCACGCGTTAATGAGGTCAAATCCCGAAGTTTCTTTGCACGGCCTACGTCACGAATCGGCCGCGAGATTTGCACGCGTTTTTGCGGGAGTTCGACTGATCTCATAAAACGAACTACACGTTCTAAAAGAAGCAGTGGGCTTCCAAGATGGCGTGGTAAGTAGACGGTGCATGTTTTTCCGAGTCGGATGATATAAAATTTGTCAAGTTTTAGAAGGTTTTTTGCTGGTTTTTTTTACTTGTAAGTCAAGGTATGATTTTGTAGACGGTTTGAGTTGTGATTTTTTTTGCTGCGCCCTGACCCAGCTAGAAAATATTAGAGAAAAAGACCACTGCAAATCGATAGAAAAAGCGATGATCTTTCGTATGGTACAAAGTTTAGCTTGTGGCGACATCGAGTTTTGTTTTCTTGAGCCACTTATTCCGAGCGAGATTTCGCTTTTTTCGGCGGATTTTAAAGGGGGTTTCCACATTTGCGCATGCGCTATGCACATGTACGTGTACGTTTACACATGTACATATGTATGCCCCATAAATTTTAAAAATTAATACATTTCATCATGAAAAAAATATTATTTGTCGAGTGGAAATGTAAATTTTGTGTTTTATTGTTCAGCCTTCAGATTTATTGGCTAGTTATGGCCATTTTTGTAGATTAGCGGGTACATTTAACGATTTATAAACATGCACAAGTACACGATCATGCCTGCAAAATTTGAAAGACAGTTATGGTTATACTAAGTATTAGGCCTACTAGGGTAGGCCTACTATTAATTACTATAAATTTATACACCATATAGGCCTAGGCCTTCATGTATTTATGAAACGGGCAGACATGACAAATTGTTGTGTACATGATTTATTTAAAGGTTAGGCCAATGCACTTACATGTACCTTCCTTTTTGTCTGTTATTGTTTCATACATGTAGGTCATGCCGTCCACCACCGTGGCCTATTCCACCACGGCCACCAACACCAATTTTTAAGCCCACTCGTGCAGTAAAGGCACTAATTATTGGAGATTCCTTGAGCGAATTTTTAGCCGAGAATGTCTCGTCACCATTGGTTGAGGTCGAAGTGATCACTCGTCGCGGTCTCGCGGAGCAACAATATCCAGTCTGAGGAAGTTTTTACAACAGCACCGAGACAACTTCAAAGATGCTCCTGATATTGTTGCTGTCCATGTTGGAACCAATGACCTCCCTTTTGGATTTTTGCACAGCAACATTCGACAGTTTCGTGACCTGATTGCTGCATTGCATGACGTTTTTCCAACATCGAAGTTGGCAGTCAGTGCAATACTTCCTCGCAAGGACAATGACGGTCTTGATATTTCACGTTTTTACCACAACATCAAGTTTGGTAATGTCTGTGCCGAGCTGCACTGTCAATTCTTTGACATTGGTGAAGAGCTACGGGACTGGCACTTTGCTAGAGATGGCCTGCACCTCAATTGGGATGGCAACTCTCTTTTTGGTGGCATAACATAAAAAGAGTAAATAAAACATGTTTAAGTTTCTTGTATTCAGCGTCTGTTTGGAATGTTACTTTTTTGTTACTAGGGAAAGTATCGGAAAATAATTTCAATCACAAACTACCCTCCATTGCACAGTTCTAACCACCCAGTAAATCAAGTAATGGTGTATCATTTTCAATTAAATTCAATTCAAGAAAATTTATTTCCATTTGTCGCAAAATGAAAAAAAAAAGAAATGTCTGTGAAAATTATTCATTTTTAATTTAATTCAATTCAAGAACATTTATTCCCATTTATAGCAAAGAAAATATAAAACAAAATCATTCTGTGAAAATGAATTGAGAAGCTCCATGTCAAAACTAATATTGTAACATTTTATTTGGATTGAAACCAACAAGAATATTGGAACGAAACTTATTGTACCATATAGCATAAAGCACAACAAAATCTGTGTCCGAAATCTGTGTCCGAAATCTGGGCCGCGCCGGCTTGTTTACAAGTACATCCGGGTATGTGCAATACTCGCCATCCACCAATCACAAGCCTATAAATCCATGTGCAAAGATGGCGGTTGTACCGTTTCAGTCTGCCGGTAGTTTGTGGCGAAAACCTTGCGCCCTGACCCAGCTAGACAAAATTGTGAGTATAAAGGTATATTTTTATGTAGAATATGAAGTAACCTGTTTGTCTAGTGAAAATTTGGGCTGTGGGCACACACAAAAAAGAGAGATTTTAACGTATTTTCTATCGCGATTATTTTCTTTTTTGAACCAAAATTCGTCCCAAAATTTCTCATTTTAATCGATACAAAATCTTATTCAAACTTTAACAGTTTGAAAGATATACTCTTCATCTGTGATTTTATATCAACAAAGTGATCATACATGCCAAAAAAGCCGAGTATTTGCCCACATTCCACAGGCTATTCTAGCTCATTAAATATGCAAGGCGAGGTCACGCACGGGAATTTATGAATACGTTGCAAAGAAAAGGAAGCACTTTCGCGTGCACTGCGGATAGACTGTCACCTTACAAGCTATTTGTGTTTCAGAAAATAATATCTTCTCTAATCCTGTTGCGTCATCATACTGTAGCGCCCTCTTTTGTTTTCCAGTGGTGTCTGATTGCTTTTAATAATTTAGATTCATTCATTTATTCCTTGCCAACTGATTCGCTGGTGGAGTGGTGGGGAAGTGAGAAATGGTCGAGTCTGAGAAAAAGGTGTGTAAAATTTTCCATTCTCGTGCACATATTAAACCACATTTGGCACTAGTTCTCAAAGCTTACCGCTGGTAATATTTAATACAAAGAGTGGTTTCTATGACTAACAAGGGTATATTTTGTTGTTCTTTTGTATTAAAAATGACATCTGTGAACTCTAAAAGTCTCTATTTTATCATTGATGTTGGTGCTTCAAAGTCAATATTGCACGCACTCATGAAGTCAGACAGGTGCTAATGAGTCCTGATTTTTGATCACAACTTCTACGAGTAGTGCTGGGCAAGTAACTCGATTATGTCATTACTCATAAGTTTAAACTACTCCTGGGTTTGTCAACTATTCAAGTACTCGTGCCAGCCCGAGTTGCAATAATTACTGGCGAGTAGCGATTGTTAGCGAGCATTGATTGTTGATGAGTACAGCCAGACGTTGCAACATGGTGGGATTATTAACTTATTATGACAATTACGATGGTTTTTACGATATGATAACGATCTTTATTGATTTTTAATTTGAGCTATAAAGGAAACTAAATTGCTGCCAAGCTTGCTGAGAAATTGCTGTTATGCTTTTGAATGAAAACACATGGTGATAAACACGTGTGACTGTCATTTTCCCCTCTTGTGAAAATTGCGACAACTACTCGCGAGTACTCGATTACTCGCGAGTACTCGAATACTCGCGAGTAGTTTATTCGCGAGTAGTTTATTCGCGAGTAGTTTATTCGCTAGTACTGGAGTGGGAAAAATCACTACTTGCCCAGCACTATTCACAAGCATGCCACCAACAACCGCTGCCGTGATCCTGCCTACTCAGCCTCAGGGTCATACTACATGTAAATCACCGACAACGCACCAACAACACGCAGCACTGACAACACATTGACAACACATTGACAACACATCCAAGCAAAACATATTCTATATCGACAAAAGAGGTGTCACTCTACTTAAGGTTACATTTAATTTGTGAAAAATGAATTTTTTTTCACGTGAAATTTGTTCTCTATCCAGCATGAGCGTTGGCCGCCATTTTGCCTTCTGGCTGCGGCTTGATATTACGCACGAGTCTATATTAATAATTATGAGATGTGGCTGCAGCCGCTATAGACTCTTGCGTAATTTCAAGCCACAGCAAAGTAATTTAGACACGGCCTAGGCAAACGTCGCGTGTGAAGGCAAGATGCAGCCAACGCTTGTGCTGGATAGAGATAATTTTTCGCATGAATTTTTTTTCTTCATTTTTACAACTTACACTACAGTGAATGTAACCTTTATAAGTTGAGTGATACTTTTTATCGATTTCATTACAATTCTATACCTCTTTTGTCAATATATATATGTTTTAGATGTATTGTCGGTGTGTTGATGGTGATTAGTAGTATGACCGGTTACTCAAGTCAGCAGTGGTACTGGTAAATAGTGTTTATTAAAATCAAATGTTTTTACTTACAAAATTTTAACCCAGTGCGGTATGTCCGGTGGAACAGTTGTCAACTGCCTTTTGCTGCAGTCTACCATATCTCCCAGGCAAGCACACGGCTCAGGACATCTCACGAATTGCGAAGCTTGAACCTGACCAACGGCTCCGGCAAAGAAGAACACGAAAAGACCGCAAACCCAGCACCAAAACACAAGCAGATGCTGCATTGTGGTAGCGGGCACGGACGCCATCTTGGCCCCCGTCGCTAACCCACGGGGGAGAGTTTCTGTACGGCCACCACACGAGCAACGGAGGTTGATCAAACGACGAACAAAATCCCACAAATTTGTCGCTTCTCACTCACCCACAGAAGTCCTTATCGAAGCTGAAAAATCAAAGAGATACATCTTATTGTTAGAGAGTAATCCTTCGTTGTAAATACGGACAAAATATCACGAAAAATTCCAAGAAAGTTGACTGTTTAGACGATTTGTTGAAACACACGAAATATTGAGTGAGACTACAATGTACGTAAATATCGTATACATATCATACACATGTACATTTTTGTACACGTTAGACTCAACACACACACAGTACTTGCACTGCATGCTGTGGCCTAATCTCCTCATGAATATTGATTTTTTTATGTCACAGAGCACCAACCAAGAACTCTGTCTTACGAAAAGCTCACATTCCACAGCACGTGAGGCCGATGCCGATTGGATAGCAAGTGGCCAAAGATTAGCCTTAGGCTCGTTCAGCAAAATGCAAAGTTTTATTTCATCGACGCCATGAGAAAATAAAAAATTGTTACCAACATTTGCAAATGATAATCAATCGCGTCAGTTCTCAACAATAAATCATCAATTGTAAAAAAAAAAAAAGTGGTCTTAAGATTATATTTTCAGTATTCTACGTTTAGCTAGATCAAAATAAACCTACATACATGTACTTTGTTGACGTTTACTCACAGCACGTACTGTACTAAGTAGTGTTTAACTGATACCAAAGTCGTTTGACACTGCGGCATTTGGTTAACAATGATAATGTGAAGCGGCAAAACCGAGTATCCTGCTGAAGAGGGCTTTAAATAGAGCAATCTCATCGGGCAAAAGGTGCTGGACAATGGTTTGCTGTGAACCTTGCAGGTGCGCTTGGAGGTACAGGTCGAAGCTCTTTGAAATTGATAAAGTTGATAATGAAGAGGAATCAGGCGGGCCTTAGAAGGATAAAATAAAACGATGTCATCAAAGGTGGTACCACGTGTTTAGTGGACACAAAACTAGCCTTGAAAAATTAACTCACAAAGTTTTTACTCACAGAGTAATTAGCAAATGTATTTAATTGTTTTTTGAATAATGTATTTGTTAAATGTCAACGCATCCGCAATTTAAATTGGATACATCATTTGCAGATATTCATTTGTTTTACTACCGAATTATTAAGAAATATCAGTTACTTATTTGAAAGTAAATATTGATTGTAGGCATCCAGCAAAACGATTGCGCTAGATAATCTGTAATTGTTCCGAACAATTGAATTGTATAGACAAAAAACGACGATCGTGAAAAAACACAAGAACAACATAAGAACAACTGCCCGACACCGGTTGAAAACGAACGCCGTTTTTCTGGCTTTTCTCAGCATCCATGATTGTAAAACTTCGGACAGGTCAGTTTAACGATATTTACTATAAAATACAAACACCCTAAATCCACCCATTCATGATAATTCAAGCAATTACCAATTGGTATATTCTACCTTAATTAAGGAAGATAACTGATAATACAGTAACACAGAAACACAAAAAATGTAGTTTCGAAATAACAAATTGGTTTATTATTGTTATTATTATTGTTTAATATTATTATTATTATTATATATATATATTTATTTATTTATTTTTGGTGGGGTGGGGGGATTACTTTAATTTAGGTAGGCCTATATTTTTTTGTTAGCCATGGCTCAAAGAAAATGCCACAAATACTGCATTTGCACTGAAGGGGGGAGGGACATCGATTTGATTAGTACCTTTTGCAGGTTTTCTAAAAAATAGAAAGAAGCGATATTTAGAGCGCGTCATGATGAGAGTGGAATACTAATGACGATGTCGACCGAGCATTCGGATAATCATGTGGGTGAATTTGTGATGAAGGGAAGTAATTTAAACGAGTAAACCCAATTGTCCATTGTTGCAACACGTTCACTTCGCAGGAACAAAGGTGATAGATTAGTGAAATCGTGACTCGGCCGACAATTCGGGGTTGCCGTGAGATCTGAGTCACGAAACATGAACGAAAAAAAATCTCATCACCAACGGAGTGAAACCCGCCAGTGACGGCCACAAAAGATGGTAAATGAGCGGGCATGACACAGATGGTAATTCAGGATTACAGACACGCAAAGTCGACAACCCGACGAACGATGATGGATGAGCCCACACAATCATTTTCTCGGCACGATCCGAGGGGAGGAAAAGTACGGTTTCAACTTGCCACTGTTAATGTTGCTAAATTTCCGCCTGCATCCAATTGCCCCAGTTTTGCTGTCCTAAAAATCCCAAGCTTTGTTTATCTGGTTTAAATCGCCCTCTCGTGGCGGTCGCTTGCAGTGATAATTGGAGGATACAATCACGCGTACATCTTTAGTAGTGAAAATCAAGGTTAACTCAATAATACTTCGAATTTAGCAGCTAGAACTTCTAATAAAGTTTATCTGGCGCTCTGAAATTAAATGAAAAATCAGACATTAATACGACTTTAATACAGAATGCATGGTCTTCTGTCCATAATTCAAATTTCCATATGGAACTTTTCTAATTGCACAAAATGTGATAAGTATAGATTAACAAACAAAACACCACTTTTATATTCCTGTGGTATATTGGTTACCCGTGAGTAATTATCTTGCATTGCATCTTTCTTTTTTCCCTTTTTTTGTTGTTGCTATAATTATGATAATGATTTTCTGTTATCTCTACCAAGCAAGCAGCTGAGATTATTGAGACCTCTTTCAATTACGGCATGCATTCCAAATAAATCACTCCAGATTCAAGTTAAGTCACACTACCCTTTTCGGCGACTAGGTTGTAACTCATACACACTTAAAATTTCAGTCGAGATATTATTTCAATCCAAGTTTCAAGCTTTCGCTGTTCTCTCAGTAATAATAAGTTATGTTGGTTTGCGATTTATTGTGGTGCTAATGCATGTAGCGGTCAGTACATGTACATGTACATCCAAATTCAATTCCGTTCGGAGTGGCTAATAATTGTTGCACACGTGGAACGCGAGACACAATAAACACAGGACCCGTTCTCACATTGCACGCAGACGACCGGACGCTCACAGTGCTTGCCTGGCAAAACCGACACCAGTCCCGTGCTCAGTTTAACCCGTGCTAGAATTACCTTCAGGCAAAATATTCGCACAGCAGTGGCGTAGCCATAATAGGGAGGGGGGGGGGGGGGGGGGGGACACGCCTCCTCCAACCAAAACCTCGTGTTGTTTTATTCCCAAACCAAACAAAACTCAAGAGACGATAGAAAGCTTGTGGCTTCCATGAGATGCTGAACCCTCTGTGCCCCCCCCCCCCCCAAAAAAAAAAATAATAATAATAATAATAATAATACAAATAAAACATCCTAGCTATGAAACTGTAGTCGCACAGGCGCGTAATTTTTCACCCAACCTTGTTCCCAAGGTGTCAAAGCGGATCATGCAGTACGTTCTCTTCGCTATTTTAATAAAATGCAGTGTGTAAATGATCCATTTTTGTCGCTGGCGGCTACCCGTGACCTACACTTTAGACGTCTTGGTATTTGTCAAGTCAGGGAACCAGACTACATATGAGCTGGTCTGGTTTCCTGACCTGACAATGCCCAGACGTCTAAATAATTCATCAGAAGTGATCAGATTTGTTGGGTCTGGAAACCAGACTAATCCTAACAACACGAGCATCCTTACTGGTCGAGATAAAAATCAAGGGTTCAAGCCAAGCGCATGAAATTCGAATCTAATAAAAAGGGGCCGCCGTGGCGGTGCTGATGACGCGCGGAATGACGCAAGGCCTGGAAATCAGAATGCGCAAGGGATGCAAGGAACGTGGAGAACCGCAGATACATGCCAAAGATATAACACGAGATTTCGACGATCGCCAGCCAAGACATCGATTAGCTTCTGAATTAAACACACATGATTATGCGACTTTTCCCACGAGTGTTGTGAAGGAATATAAATCACAATTCATGACAATGTGCGAAAGAAAATAATTTAATCTGAACCTCCCCAACAAAATTGTTTCTGACCAATAAAGGTCAGGCCTGCACTGCAGCGAGTACCAAAATTAGACTAATACAATAAAATATAATTTGACTTTGTGGCTATAACATTATTGAAATTTTGAGTTATGTACTTTTTTGTAATATATTACATCAATGTTTTCTGTTGATAGCCATTATATCTGTTTCACTTGTTCATCTTTTTTCTTTTCTTTTATCTACAGAATGGAATCTTCAGGCCCTTTAGACGATTTCCTCCACAAAGCAATTTTAAACTTTGTCCGTTTCCTTTTTTCTCTCTCAATTTTTTTCCTAGTTAGGTTTCCAGGGCAACCGAAGGGGTAATTATTACTGTTGGTCAAGGATGTCGTAAAGGCCAGGGTCTTCTTGGAACACTGAACATTTCAAGCCCAGGTCGGCTTCACATCGTTCCAGATTCGTCAAGGTACACAGCTAACACTACTGGATCCAAAACGGCGTGAACATTTTAAACTTAATTCCAGAAAAGCGGTCATGCGTTCAAACACTGCACGAACTGTCTTTTATACGCAGGTAGGTCGCACTGGGAGTCACTTAATTGCCTTCTGGAACTGTTATCCGAATAGACGCCATGCATAATAGGCGGAGCCAGGGGCGGGCAGTGGGTGTACCGTTTTGATAGCAAAAAGGAAAAATCTTTAGTGCATTTATTGTTATTTAATTAACACCATTATACAGATGGGATAGAACTATCAGCCACACAGCCGAGGATGCCGTAATGACGAACAACTAAGTAACGGAATATAAGTTCGCTTGGAAGTGTACTTTGTGCGACTGTGCCAAAAACCGAATCACTGCATGCAGAAGAGCGCCCCCAATGTTCAAATTTGAAACGCATGAGTGGTGTTCTCTGGTTGCCTATACGTGCCAAATTAGCCAAATTTATGTGAAATAGATAATTGACGAATGTGAGTTAACTCAAGATTTGGATGGAAGATTAATGTTTCGGGTTCTAGTTTATAGCAAATGTCATCTCGAAAAGATACCTTAAATATAGCACAATAATCACAGAAGCTTGAACAATGATGGACAGTATGAATTATAATTATCGTATACAAAAGTGCATTCTTTTCAATATCATATCGGCTATCCATTAAGATAATGCAAACAATAGACACGTGTGCTTATTATGAAAAAGTCACAACAGTCACAAACGCGGTTAAGATACCGAAGCGATGGTGGTCTACAGAGTGTCTATCAAACACACAACAGTTGCTAGAGCCGTGATTATAAAAACACCTGTAATAAGCTTCAATTTGAGTCAGGTTGCACTGTTTTTGTCATTAAAGTTTTCTAACATGCAACGAATGGCATTTCACCCAACCTTATTCAAACAATGATTGCTCAGCCAACCGGAAAGTGAACAACTTGAAACTGGTCTCAAATTTAAGCTTATGCCCTAGCGCACCTATAGTTAGGATATTGTTTTTTTCTATAATTATGGTTTTATTAACTGTTGCGAGTCAACATTTTATCCAGTCTCCCAATATTGGCAACGTTGAGTTCTCTCCGGTCTTTTGAGAACCACGCATCTCACTAAAGATATTACTACACCGCAAAGTACTTATCTTATTGCCTTTTCGCCATGCAAACCTTCAAATCTTATCGTTACCCAAGAAATTACGGGTATACCTCACACGCTCGTATTAACTTTAATATAGCACGCGTGAGGTATATGCTCGGAATTTCCCGGGTAGCGCTGCCAATAATATTGCCAAGACTAGATTAATTTTGATTCAAGTTCACGGTGGATGGAGGCTGCACAATGCAAATCAACCCAAATCCAGTTTTAGACTAAGACTAACACGCAAGCTGTTTGGGGATCACACCCTAATCACAATTCTTGCTGTGAAAATGGCACTCGCAATTCCCTAGCCCTCATTGAGGAAACAGGTTTTTTTTTATTCTTCCCTAAAAAGCAATTAGCCAACCCTAATAAATAGGTTATTTTAAGACCCCCAACTGTACAATTAGCGCTAGATACTGGCTCGGTTACACTTAATAACGGATTTACATTTGGTGACATTTCTGTTTGCATTAAGGTGTGGCAAGACATCAGTCAGAAGCAAATTGGTTATAATACAAAACGGAAGTTCCCTGGGGTAATTTCATGTCCCTGTCATCCCCCAAGAGTCTACGTTGCTTCCTCTAAGTCTCCCTTATCTTCAAACCGAGTCATTTTCTGTTCGTGGGACAAGAAAAAGACGAAGAGAATTCTCTTGTTGAAGATTTCAACAATAATTATGATCGGGGTGGGGAGAATTGCCCTTGATAATGCCCCTCCCAATTCGTTGCATGCGAGTCCGCATGGTAATTGGTTGCGTGAATTGGGAGCATTCAATTGAATTAAGGAAGTGTTCAGTAAAATCTCATTACACACCTGCCCAAAAAAAATGGTGCTGAGTGTTGCGCAAAGATGGGCATCTTTACGGAACGGTTAATTATACGGTTCAGCATCAGATTTCGTCAGTTCGGGCTCATAGATTAGTTTCTCAAACCAAAAGTAATTTATCAGTCAACTGAACTATTGCTAAAAAAACTTGTTTAGACCACGGTTACATTTCAAAGGTCATACAAAATGTGAGGGGAAGAATTGGTTTAGCCGTTCAACAGATCAGGTTAACACTGAAAAACTGACGGACAGAGTTTTGTTTTGCAAAACTGTTACTGCAGGATCTCGCATCCTAAACGTCAGTCGTAGCCCACGCGTCGCCCAACCTGGGCTTCGTGTTACTGTAATGCATAACCTGAGTTACTGATATCATAATTTTCGATTTTTGGGTCGCAGAAACGGGTCAAAGTGGAACAATATTGAACTCATTTTTAAACAAAGATCACCAGGTTTTTTATTCAGCCACAGCACGCACTATTGATCCGTGGTGGCAAACATCACGGCTCCAAAGACCGCACGTTGGTGAAAACAGCAGCGTTTTTCATTAACCTGATCGAATTTTAACGACCAATTATAGAATTTCGCGCCAAATTTGCAATCTTTTAACCCCTCCAAAAGCCCAGAGAAGTGCTGGGCCGGGACCAGACTGAATCAATACGCGCTTGACCCAAAAAAAATAAAAAAGGAATGGCATTAGCAGCTGTCTGCTCCAGTTAACGTGATTATCAAGCCTACAGTTCCTTGGGCGAAGAAAACAATTAATAAGAGTGAAAAAAAAAACCTTCCCAAACACGGATTCTATCGTCTGGGTGTAACGTCATACCAGCTCACACAACGCTGTAGGTGCAAATCGTGTCTGTATTTAGAGCGCCCTCTTTTTACAAAGATAAACTTAAAGTTAAAAGTCTCGGCGCAATCTGTGCGCAGCGACTCTCCAAATAAAAATATTTGGATGAGTCTATAAAATTGACTAGTGCACGTTTTTCAAAAAGAATTTTAAAATTCAGAACCACTCACTGTTTCAGCGAAGCGTTAAATGTTCGTAGCAGAGTGCTACAAAAATATTCACCATCATTTTCAATGACTATAACAACAAACGGCGTTTAGTTCGTCCATAGACCGTCGTTTGATTGGGACAAGGGCCGTTTTTGCGGATATTGAATGTACTGTACATCATATAATGTTCACCCAAGGTAGCGTTTTTGGAACCATGGGCGATAATTAGTTTGGGATGATTATATTTGATACGCGTATTGGGATAACCTATGCGGCTCAAAAAAAGTCGTCCAATCACCGTTTAACGTTGGTGTTTCATCTGGTACGCTATTAAAATGTAAAAATATAAGACTGAGGAAATAACAAAGCAATATAATAGCCGATGTTTTACCAAGCTGCTTAAGTATCCCGTATAGCGTATCAAATCCAATGGTCCCTACTAATTCGTCGGTTAAGTGCGTGACACGCGCATATTCCGCTGAACGCGCTGATTGCCGTCGCAATTTCAATTGTGACTCGGTCGCAATTCCAATTGTGACACGGCAAACTTTCTTTGAAAAATATCGGAATAGGCCTACACAATATTCACAGAGCTATAGAACTTCATCAGGTTGGATGTCAAGCAACATTCTTGAGATTTGTAAAAAAAAAATATGCTGCTTCAAACGATAAAAATGCACAACTAATGAACTAAATGAAAAATCATTTTGAGACCTGAGGGCGAAAAACCCAGTTTTAAAGTTGAATCATTGAGCCACTTGCTCCCAACTAGCTTAGCGATCACGGGCAGGCAACTAGTTCGGAACCGCGGTACACTATTGTATAGAAACTCGTTCTGGGTTCACGGACCTTAAGAAATCTGAATTTTCTTTTTATAAATACCCCAGGAAAATTACCCGCCCAGCGATAATCCCAAGATACGATAGAATCCAATTTTCCCTGCCGACTAATCACCATTTTTGGCCCCGCTTTTTTTTCTCTCGAGAATGCTTGTTCCCTTTCTGTTTTGTGTGCTTTAGTCGGAAGCAGTAATGAGATTACAATAGTGACTCACGGTCATATTCTTATTAATCCAGGGAAATTATAATTTTCATTTTTTTTTTAAAGACTGGGATTTTCTCTGTAGAATTCAAGTAACATCATAATGGTTGAGGAGTCCTATAGTTGTATGAGTCGGTGGCTAATAATAGACAATTATTTTGATAAACTGTTGGTGTTGAAAATGAAGTACATGGGAAAAGTTCATAGCCGTTCAAAATGTTCACCTTTTACAATTGTTAGAAATAATCTTGTTTTTCTTGATAGTGTAATTAGCAATTTTACGAGAACTATACTATGGCGCGTTGAAGTGGGAATGATATCTGTGTCCAGTTATTTTATTATTTCCTTGTTTTATATAAATAGACATTTTTACGTCATGCGACGGAATATTTATTTAAAATGATCTTACTCCCTTAAGTCGTTTGTATAAAATTTAGTGATTTTTTACTCTGTAATGATTAGTCACGTAATAATGGACGTATGTTCCTCGGCCACTGACCTGTTTTCAACTTTACCCTTGACCTCTTGTTGCTTCCCTGGCCCCCTGCCCTGTCCACTGGTCTCCATGACCGCACGACCATCAGTTTAGTGCCCCTCGGTGGACTTATAAAATGACAACAGGTATCAGGCAATGTCAACAATAAACACCTGGACGAGACTGGCACCTGACCTCTCATCCGTGGTGCTGTGGTCGGCTGTGGGTTATAGTCTGGTGTTCATTTTGACCACTAAACTGATTTATTTCTTGGAAAAACGAGGGAATCATGTGACAAACGAAATTAATGCTGCTTTATAAAACCTTTGAAACTCAAAACGAGTCAGGAAATTGTTATCTTGAGTGTTTGATTTCTTTAAGGTTTAGCAAACTTTGGTGGACTAGTAAAATAACGAGACCATAATTGACCTCTCTGGGTTTAAACCGGTGCGACTGAGAATTGTCGGGTTTCATTCATCAAAAACACTTTGGTATTTAACCAATAAATTAATAAGCTGAAATTAGCCTCAATTTTACGAAAAGAAGCCATTATTTTGTTGACATCCCGCGTTACGTTTACAAGGGCCTGGGTAAAATGTCTTCTGTTCCCTTTAGATTGACAAATCCCCGCGGGAGAAATACGTCGTTTCGCCCGTCGCATACCCGTTGGGGATGACACACGGGACACCGAGTCTTGAGGATACAGGGTGGGGGTGGGGGGGGGGGGGGGGGGGGGGGGGGGGGGGTTATGAAACTTAACAAATCATGTAGGGTTAATCTTTTAAATGGTTGGTTTTTTTGGCACAATTTTTTCGGAAAATAGTTTTTATCTCGCAAATGCGTCCCAAAGTAAAAGCATGATTTTCAGAGGTTAAAAACGTCCGTTTAAAACACAATTTGAAAAAAATTCTTGGGAAAAGAAGTTGAAAGTGTTGAAGAGTGTACGCAGCAACACAATGATAAGCTAGTTTCCAAATGCGCATGTGCACAACACGATTCGACGATTTTTCTTCTGGGATAAACGCGACAGATAAATGCACAGAATTCAAGTTGGTGTGTCCGTGTTTTTTTTGGCATTTCGATATATTATTTTCGAACGAATTTGGAAGGAATTTAATGTACTCTAACGAATTGGATTTCATTTTTTCGATTGAATTAATTTAACTCTAAAACGTACGGTATCTAGTTTCAGACTGTGGGAGTGAATTTTCACTCGAATGCAGTGAATTTTCCCTTTTTGGAAATAGGAGAGCAAGTATGGCGTGCAAACCAAACATCTAACTTTAAAGTTGAGGTTATAAATTACCAAAATCATTAAGGATATAATTTCATATTAAAAAATATATTCTATGTTATTTTATTCTAAAATTCTCTGCTTCTTAAGAGGCGTAACATTGTGATGTTTTACTGGTATTATACGAATGACCTTGTAAGAATTATATTACATTATGCCACTCAAAAGAAAAATACTATTTCGTTTATTTGTAACTAACCTCATTTAATTCAAGTTCACAGTTTTAATAACTGAAAATCCGCCAAACTTCACAGTGTAACGCGAAGCCTTTTTAGATTAAATTTGAAGACCCCAAAATAACCCGTATTAGTTATTTATGCACAATCAGGTGTCGCCTGTCTTATACGTTTTAACCAAATACATGTGTATGTAATATTTTACTTGCGATAGGTTGGATCAGTTGGTTTAATGTATCATGCATTAAACGCGTACTGACTAGGTAAAGAATTGTGCATGTTCTAAAAAGTGCATTTCATTAACCGTACGTTGTTATAATATTATGGAGCATCCTAAGCACAATATACATGCATGCGCTGCTGCCGGTTTTTTTCCCGTTTTTTTTTCCCCGTCCTATAATCCGGCTAACACATGCAGGTTTCACGCCCCAGGCTCAGCGCGGCATTAATATAATATTTATAATATACACGCACGGAACAAACACGGGATTTTGTTGCCCCTGATAAACGGGTTAATCGCCAAAGACAGAATTAGGATTAAACCCACAAGAACTTTTGCATTTGTACATGGAATATTAGTATTAACATGTCATTTCAGTGACGAAATCTGGTTTAATTTAAACATGTTTTTAATCTCTTACTGAATTTACCTCAAACCATGTAGTTGTCTATCATGTGTTTTTGTGTGTGTAAAAGTTCATTGTTCAACCTTAAATTTTTGAGTAAAATTGTCAACAAAATTTCCGAATTTCCGAATCCAAGCATTAGATAAAGAAATAAAAGTTTCTGCCATTTGGAACGAGTACAACAAAAATGCTTTAATGCGTATCTTTAGGTCTCATTAAATATGTACATTTGGAATATTTATATTTGGAATATATTTTTGCACTGAATAACGAAAACGGCAATCGGCAATTAACATTTTCTTTTTTGGAAAATCGCTTCGTCGTTCACTTAAAGGTAGGATACACCATTGGTATTTGCTTGAATTATCATGAATGGGTGGTTTTGGGGAGTTGTATTTTATAGTAAATATCGTTTATGTTAACTGTTCAAGTTTTACAATTATGAATGCCGAGAAAAGCAAGGAAAAAAAGGCGTTCGTTTTCAACCGGCGTCGGGCAGTGGTTCTGTTCTTGTTTTACACGCGATCGTCGTCCGGTGATCTTTTTTTAAATTTATTTTTATTCAATTTTCGGAACAATTATAGGATATCTAGCGCACTCATTTTGATGGATGCCTACAATCATTAATTACTTTCAAATAAGTAAAATATTTCTTAATAATTTGGTAGTAATTCCTTTCGATAGCTGCAAATGCTGTATCTACCTTTAAACGCAAGAAATGCGCACTGACTCCCTCAAACAGTATTTCCGCGTGATAAAATAAAGCGAACCGGAAAATTGACTCGTTCAACCGATCAAGCTATTCCGAGAAGAATTGTCGACTTTTGGCAGAACCCACTTACCTTTGACAGGGAACACAAACACACAAAATGGATTCCACACTAAAATGGATTTCAGATTGGTAACCATGACCATGATTCTCATTGCCTGGGGTCTGAAGTTGAGAAATATTAACCGATGCCGGAAATGTTGTGATATAAAAGTATGGTACGCTGGCGCTGCAGCCAAATATAATAAAGTGTATCGCCGCAACAGACTATTGGTTAATTTGGGTACAACTTGACCAACTTGGGGTATAGGCCTAGTCAATTGTGTTTGCAATTGGGCTATACTGACTAACATTGGAGAAATACCAACCATTGACTCGGTTATTATAGGTACAGGTAGTATTCAGGGAAGGTTGATTTGGCAAAGGTGGACAGATCTCGTAAGATGAACGTAAATTGCTCAGTGAATGAGGGACAATTGTATATTACCTTTAAAATAGTTTCCCGTGAACGTCAACGCGTAATTCTGTTCGACCTGCCCGGAACCAACCGCGCTAAAGTCTTGCGCGCTCGCTTTGACGTTCGCGTAATACGTGCTGCTAAACCTCTCTAATGTCCGAGTGCAAGGGTAAATTCGCGAGCCCTTTCTAAGATGAACGTCACAACACAGAAGATAAAACTTAGTGCTTTTACGGACCTATCACCACATAGTTTAACCCCATCACTGAGTAAAGATGCTTCGATTAATGCAATTAAAATGTTATGTCGGCTACAATTAAAATTAGATTTTAATTCAAGAAATGTATTTTCTACCCGCTCCAAAAATTGCACCTTAGCAACACGGACGTATATACTTGGATAGTTCAAGCGCCCGCGCACTGGAAAGAAAATGATTGAATTAAATTTCATCAGTTTGTTTCCGTGCGAGAAATATACACTGGCTAATGAAATTGAGGCGCGAAAGAAGTGCAGCTTACCTCGATAATTCGTGCGGTTTTCTTATGAGGAGGAGATAGCTGAGCGAGAGTAACAGAGCGTGTCGACCGTATCCAGACGGCTGATGACGGTATAGGCTGGATGACGGTATAGGCTGGATGTTGGAGACGTGGTGGCTGGCGTGAAGGTGTCGGAAATGAGGCTCGCCGCAGCGACTTAGTTCCGCTTCTTTCTTCAAGACCTCAAAATCGGCTGTTTTTACTTCACTCTCACACTGACGAAAAAAACAAAACAGTCCAGGATGTTGTGACACCAAGTCTCTCGTTTGAGGGGATAAAAATCCGTTTGTCAGTACGGAGATGTAGACACAGAGGCGGGACGTACCGCGACCAATCCTCCCATCAGGACCGGGTTAAGACCGAGTGATTTGGCCCGAGCCAAGTTCACGATTGACGGCGGATTAGACGAACTTGACTGCCGGGCAGATCGAGTGAACCGACCGGTGTATGCCTAGCCTCTCTCTAGTACAGTGCGGCGGTACAGTCGTTTGATCCTCTATTCATTCGCACTGGCCAATGAAGCCTGTCCACAATTATATATTCACATTTCTTCCCGCGTCCTTGTGGGTTTCCAAGCTGTATCTCGTGCCATACAGGCTCACTATTTTGACAAGAGGCGCAAACGATTTGTTTTTTCGTGTTTGCTCACATTCGGACAGCCGCTGAAAAGTATGTCAACAGGGGCCGCGCTATCTGCACGTCGCAGCGGTTCTCTTTCTAATGGTTTTTTTCGCACCCTGCGCCGCGCATATATAACACAACGTTAGTTAATCCTCGGTCGTGAATATTTTCTGGGCCGCGGTAAGGTGTTGAAAAGGTCAGTCAAGCATGTGATCACATTAAAATTCCCCCGGCCCACCTTCGATGAAGGGGCCCACGCTGGGTGACACAACACCATCTACGCGGTCAATAAAATATCGGTATATGACGGCTACAGCATGAGATTAATCTAGACAAAAATCGTACGCTTTGCAATTACGAGCTTCATACTGGCAACATACACGCACGGTTAGCTTCATGACCTTCACTTCAGGCTGAAAATGAAAAGTTTTTAATTTCTAGTTTGGATTTTTCGGGATCGATGATACAGACTTTGACAGTCGTTATGGCGAACGCCATAGACGAAGCGCAGTAGAACACGGCTGTTGCGACTAAAGAAATACCGCAAAACCGGCAGCTGCGCATGACATGACGTCGTCTTCACGTAAAGCGACATACTCAAAACATGATAGAGGAATTTCAAACTGGCATTGTGTCTCAGTGCTGTCTGTTATTGTTGAGAGATTAAAAACAAATTCATCATTTTATACAATTGCTTAGCGCATACAACTCGATTTTAATTCTAATTCTAAAGAAGAAATTTCAAAAGAGGTAGAGTAAGGTAAATACTAGCTTCTATTATATACCGGTTAGTTAGTTAATTAATTAATTAATACATGAATTGTTAAATGTTTTTTTCTCTTAAATGTTCGCTTGACGACAGCAAGTTTACCTAATTTGACATCGAACCTTGGTTCTTGTAGCCTGCTCAGTGTGCAAGAGGCGTACCTATCCCTGCGTTACCCTCCCCCCCCCCCCCCCAACCCCTGAATTAGGAGAAACAAAAACGAGCTTTGTATTATTTGACCAAGCGCCTCCTCCAGAAATAAATAAATAAATAAATAAATTAAAGTAAAGACCTCAAATCTTCTTAATTCGAAGAGTGTGGACATGAGGTTGTATTTGCATTCAAATAGTGGACGTAGAACAATAACAAGGACACTGAGTGGGTCGATTAAAAATCGTACAAGTACAAACAAAAGAGTGTGTTTTGTGGTGTTTTTTATTTTATTTTTTATTTTTTTAATTTTTATAATTTGTATTGTTGTTGTTGGGAGGGGGGGGGGGCTTTTATTTTTTGTATTGACCTTTAACCATTAACCCCTGTCAAAATTGATAACATTGAAAATGTGTTTATCCTAAAATGTACACAATTTTCATTTTAACCACACCCTGAATCCAAAACAGTTAAGGAAAATATCGAGTCGTAGTGAGCTCAAGAATAGACTAGACTCCAGTGTAAGCCACGTACCGATGCGGAGACCACAACTGGGCCGGCCCGGCGTGAGCCCGTGAGCTGGGGTTGGCAGTCCCGCTGAACGACCGCTGGATCGGTTACATTGCCCCGTTCACACCTTGAATTGGCGTGCAATAACCTCCGTGGTCGTCCGTCTCAAGGCCGCGTCTCCCTTAGCAACAGCGAATGATGCCAAGTAACAAGAAAGAAACAAGTCAGACGAAAGAAATCCTTCAACCTAAATAAAGACACTTTTAAGTGTTTCGTTTATAAAGAAAGTTGTTTTAGCCCCATCGCAGATAAGCGCTTAGCGTTGTTCTTTTTGGAAAAAGCTCGAGATAATTTTCTGCGGTATTAATAATAATCGGTGTGCATTTGAACTAGACCAATACAAACGACGCCCCTTGTTTCGTTGTAGATTGTTATTTTAGTTACAACAAAAATACTTTCTTTTTAACAATTGTAATTTTTTACAATTGTAATATTTATCTGTATACAGAAAATGTTTGTGGTTATTATAGATTCAACGGAATAAAAATGTGTCGATTGTTTACGCTAAGTAAGTGGAAGATACATTTTAATGGGTATTTGTTGTTCCCACCGCCACTGGGCGCTGAGAAGCGCTTATGCGCTTTGAGCCCTGAATTAATAGATTTTGTGTGACCTAGATTTTGTCAGAGAAAAACAAGCTGCTTGCTAAAACAAACGCCTCCATTCGGAGACTAGAACATTTAGATGCATTTCTAAACATTGAATGCGTTATTAAATCTTATGTATGGCGCCTTAGACCGCTCTGCCATTCTGACACGACACGATCACTTATCTAATTCAAATCATATGACTTCAATAGAGAAATAATCTGCTAGGTAACAAAACAAAATTGTCAGAAGTGGGATTCGAACCCACGACTCCAATCGGAGACCAGAACACCCAGATACTTTCCCAAACATGGAATGCATTGTTAAATGTTAAGTCTGGCGCCTTAGAACACTCGTCCATTCTGACACGACATGTACAGATATACGATTTAAATCTTATGACTTCAAGAGAGAAAAAATCTGCTAAGTAACCAAACAAAATTGTCAGAAGTGGGATTCGAACCCACGACTCCGTTCGAAGACCCGAACACCTAGATACATTCCGAACATTGAATTGAATGCATTATTATATCTTAAGTCTGGCGCCTTAGACCGCTCGGCCATTCTGACACGACATGTCCAGATATACGATTTAAATCTAATGACTTCAAGAGAGAAAATATCTGCTAGGTAACAAAACAAAATTGTCAGAAGTGGGATTAGAACCCACGACTCCATTCAGAGACCAGAACACCCAGATACATTCCGAACATTAAATGCATTATTATACCTTAATTCTGGAGCCTTAGACCGCTCGGCCATTCTGACACGACATGTGCAGATATACGATTTAAATCTTATGACTTCAAGAGAGAAAATATCTGCTAGGTAACAAAACAAAATTGTCAGAAGTGGGATTAGAACCCACGACTCCATTCAGAGACCAGGACACCCAGGTTCACTGCAAACAGTGAAGGTTTTTCACCTTGAGTCTGGCTACTTAGACCGCTCGGCCATTCTGACACGACATGTCCAGATATACGAATCAAATCTTATGACTTCACTAGAGAAAATATCTGCTAGGTAACAAAATAAAATTGTCAGCAGTGGGATTCGAACCCACGACTCCATTCGGAGACCAGAACACCCAGATACATTCCGAACATGGAATCCATTATTAAATCTTAATTCTGGAGCCTTAGACCGCTCGGCCATTCTGACACGACATGTCTAGATATATGATTCAAATTTTATAACTTTACAAGAAACAAAATCTGTTGTGTAAATAAAAAAAAATTGTCAGGAGTGGGATTCGAACCCACGCCTCCATTCAGAGACCAGAAGACCCAGGTTCACTGCAAACAGTGAATGTTTTTCACCTTGAGTCTGGCGCCTTAGACCGCTCGGCCATTCTGACACGACATGTCCAGATATACGATTTAAATCTTATGACTTCACTAGAGAAACAATCTGCAAGGTAACAAAACAAAATTGTCAGAAGTGGGATTCGAACCCACGACTCCATTCGGAGACCAGAACACCCAGATACATTCCGAACATTGAATGCATTATTATATCTTAAGTCTGGCGCCTTAGACCGCTCGGCCATTCTGACAGGACATGTCCAGATATACGATTTAAATCTTATGACTTCAAGAGAGAAAAAATCTGCTAGGTAACAAAACAAAATTGTCAGAAGTGGGATTCGAACCCACGCCTCCATTCAGAGACCAGAACACCCAGGTTCACTGCAAACAGTGAAGGTTTTTCACCTTGAGTCTGGCGCCTTAGACCGCTCGGCCATTCTGACACGACATGTCCAGTTATACGAATCAAATCTTATGACTTCACTAGAGAAAAATCTGCTAGGTAACAAAATAAAATTGTCAGAAGTGGGATTCGAACCCACGACTCCATTCGGAGACCAGAACACCCAGATACATTCCGAACATGGAATCCATTATTAAATCTTAATTCTGGCGCCTTAGACCGCTCGGCCATTCTGACACGACATGTCTAGATATATGATTCAAATTTTATAACTTTACAAGAAACAAAATCTGTTGTGTAAATAAAAAAAAATTGTCAGGAGTGGGATTCGAACCCACGCCTCCATTCAGAGACCAGAAGACCCAGGTTCACTGCAAACAGTGAATGTTTTTCACCTTGAGTCTGGCGCCTTAGACCGCTCGGCCATTCTGACACGACATGTCCAGATATACGATTTAAATCTTATGACTTCAAGAGAGAAAAAATCTGTTAAGTAACAAAACAAAATTGTCAGAAGTGGGATTCGAACCCACGACTCCATTCGGAGACCAGAACACCCAGATACATTCCGAACATTGAATGCATTATTATATCTTAAGTCTGGCGCCTTAGACCGCTCGGCGATTCTGACATGACATGTCCAGATATACGATTTAAATCTTATGACTTCAAGAGAGAAAAAATCTGCTAGGTAACAAAACAAAATTGTCAGAAGTGGGATTCGAACCCACGACTCCATTCGGAGACCAGAACACCCAGATACATTAAATTAAATGCATTATTAAATCTTAAGTCTGTGGCATTAGACCGCTCGGACATTCTGACACGACATGTCCAGATATATAATTCAAATATTATAACTTTACAAGAAACAAAATCTGCTGTGTAAATAAAAAAAAAATTAAGAAGTGGGATTCGAACCCACGTCTCCATTCAGAGACCAGAACACCCAGGTTCACTGCAAACAGTGAAGGTTTTTCACCTTGAGTCTGGCGCCTTTGACCGCTCGGCCATTCTGACACGAAGTGTCCAGTTATACGATTTAAATCTTATGACTTCAAGAGAGAAACAATCTGCAAGGTAACAAAACAAAATTGTCAGAAGTGGGATTCGAACCCACGACTCCATTCGGAGACCAGAACACCCAGATACATTCCGAACATTGAATGCATTATTATATCTTAAGTCTGGCGCCTTAGACCGCTCGGACATTCTGACAGGACATGTCCAGATATACGATTTAAATCTTATGACTTCAAGAGAGAAAAAATCTGCTAGGTAACAAAACAAAATTGTCAGAAGTGGGATTCGAACCCACGCCTCTATTCAGAGACCAGAACACCCAGTTACATTCCCAAACATTGAATGCATTATTATATCTTAAGTCTGTCGCCTTAGACCGCTCGGCCATTCTGACACGACATGTCCAGATATACGATTTAAATCTTATGACTTCACTAGAGAAAAAATCTGCTAGGTAACAAAACAAAATTGTCAAAAGTGGGATTCAAACCCACGACTCCATTCGGAGACCAGAACACCCAGATACATTCCGAACATTGAATGCATTATTATATCTTAAGTCTGGCGCCTTAGACCGCTCGGCCATTCTGACAGGACATGTCCAGATATACGATTTAAATCTTATGACTTCAAGAGAGAAAAAATCTGCTAGGTAACAAAACAAAATTGTCAGAAGTGGGATTCGAACCCACGCCTCCATTCAGAGACCAGAACACCCACGTTCACTGCAAACAGTGAAGGTTTTTCACCTTGAGTCTGGCGCCTTAGACCGCTCGGCCATTCTGACACGACATGTCCAGATATACGAATCAAATCTTATGACTTCACTAGAGAAAAATCTGCTAGGTAACAAAATAAAATTGTCAGAAGTGGGATTCGAACCCACAACTCCATTCGGAGACCAGAACACCCAGATACATTCCGAACATTGAATGCATTATTAAATCTTAAGTCTGGCGCCTTAGACCGCTCGGCCATTCTGACACGACATGTCCAGATATATGATTCAAATCTTATAACTTTACAAGAATCAACATCTGCTGTGTAAATAAAACAAATTGTCAGAAGTGGGATTCGAACCCACGCCTCCATTCGGAGACCAGAACACCCAGATACATTCCGAACATTGAATGCATTATTATATCTTAAGTCTGGCGCCTTAGACCGCTCGGCCATTCTGACAGGACATGTCCAGATATACGATTTAAATCTTATGACTTCAAGAGAGAAAAAATCTGCTAGGTAACAAAACAAAATTGTCAGAAGTGGGATTCGAACCCACGCCTCCATTCAGAGACCAGAACACCCAGGTTCACTGCAAACAGTGAAGGTTTTTCACCTTGAGTCTGGCGCCTTAGACCGCTCGGCCATTCTGACACGACATGTCCAGTTATACGATTTAAATCTTATGACTTCAAGAGAGAAACAATCTGCTAGGTAACAAAACAAAATTGTCAGAAGTGGGATTCGAACCCACGCCTCTATTCAGAGACCAGAACACCCAGGTTCACTGCAAACAATGAAGGTTTTTCACCTTGAGTCTGGCGCCTTAGACCGCTCGGCCATTCTGACACGACATGTCCAGATATACGAATCAAATCTTATGACTTCACTAGAGAAAAATCTGCTAGGTAACAAAATAAAATTGTCAGAAGTGGGATTCGAACCCACAACTCCATTCGGAGACCAGAACACCCAGATACATTCCGAACATTGAATGCATTATTAAATCTTAAGTCTGGCGCCTTAGACCGCTCGGCCATTCTGACACGACATGTCCAGATATATGATTCAAATCTTATAACTTTACAAGAATCAACATCTGCTGTGTAAATAAAACAAATTGTCAGAAGTGGGATTCGAACACACGCCTCCATTCGGAGACCAGAACACCCAGATACATTCCGAACATTGAATGCATTATTATATCTTAAGTCTGGCGCCTTAGACCGCTCGGACATTCTGACAGGACATGTCCAGATATACGATTTAAATCTTATGACTTCAAGAGAGAAAAAATCTGCTAGGTAACAAAAAAAAATTGTCAGAAGTGGGATTCGAACCCACGCCTCCATTCAGAGACCAGAACACCCAGGTTCACTGCAAACAGTGAAGGTTTTTCACCTTGAGTCTGGCGCCTTAGACCGCTCGGCCATTCTGACACGACATGTCCAGTTATACGATTTAAATCTTATGACTTCAAGAGAGAAACAATCTGCTAGGTAACAAAACAAAATTGTCAGAAGTGGGATTCGAACCCACGCCTCTATTCAGAGACCAGAACACCCAGGTTCACTGCAAACAATGAAGGTTTTTCACCTTGAGTCTGGCGCCTTAGACCGCTCGGCCATTCTGACACGACATGTCCAGATATATGATTCAAATCTTATTACTTTACAAGAAACAAAATCTGCTGTGTAAATAAAAAAAAATTGTCAGAAGTGGGATTCGAACCCACGCGTCCATTCAGAGACCAGAACACCCAGGTTCACTGCAAACAGTAAAGGTTTTTCACCTTGAGTCTGGCGCCTTAGACCGCTCGGCCATTCTGACACGACATGTCCAGATATATGATTCCAATCTTATAACTTTACAAGAAACAAAATCTGCTGTGTAAATAAAAAAGAAAATTGTCAGAAGTGGGATTCGAACCCACGCCTCCATTCAGAGACCAGAACACCCAGGTTCACTGAAAACAGTGAAGGTTTTTCACCTTGAGTCTGGCGCCTTAGACCGCTCGGCCATTCTGACACGACATGTCCAGTTATACGAATCAAATCTTATGACTTCACTAGAGAAAAAATCTGCTAGGTAACAAAACAAAATTGTCAGAAGTGGGATTCGAACCCACGACTCCATTCGGAGACCAGAACACCCAGATACATTCCGAACATTGAATGCATTATTATATCTTAAGTCTGGCGCCTTAGACCGCTCGGCCATTCTGACACGACATGTCCAGTTATACGATTTAAATCTTATGACTTCAAGAGAGAAAAAATTAGCTAGGAAACAAAACAAAATTGTCAGAAGTGGGATTCGAACCCACGACTCCATTCGGAGACCAGAACACCTAGATACATTCCGAACATTGAATGCATTATTAAATCTTAAGTCTGGCGCCTTAGACCGCTCGGCCATTCTGACACGACATGTCCAGATATATGATTCAAATCTTATAACTTTACAAGAATCAAAATCTGCTGTGTAAATAAAAAAGAAAATTGTCAGAAGTGGGATTCGAACCCACGCCTCCATTCAGAGACCAGAACACCCAGGTTCACTGCAAACAGTGAAGGTTTTTCACCTTGAGTCTGGCGCCTTAGACCGCTCGGCCATTCTGACACGACATGTCCAGATATATGATTCAAATCTTATAACTTTACAAGAAACAAAATCTGCTGTGTAAATAAAAAAGAAAATTGTCAGAAGTGGGATTCGAACCCACGCCTCCATTCAGAGACCAGAACACCCAGGTTCACTGCAAACAGTGAAGGTTTTTCACCTTGAGTCTGGCGCCTTAGACCGCTCGGCCATTCTGACACGACATGTCAAGATATATGATTCAAATCTTCTAACTTTACAAGAAACAAAATCTGCTGTGTAAATAAAAAAAATTGTCAGAAGTGGGATTCGAACCCACGCCTCCATTCAGAGACCAGAACACCCAGGTTCAAGGCAAACAGTGAAGGTTTTTCATCTTGAGTCTGGCGCCTTAGACCGCTCGGCCATTCTGACACGACATGTCCAGATATATGATTCCAATCTTATAACTTTACAAGAAACAAAATCTGCTGGGTAAATATAAATAAATTGTCAGAAGTGGGATTCGAACCCACGCCTCCATTCAGAGACCATTCAGAGACCAGAACACCCAGGTTCACTGCAAACAGTGAAGGTTTTTCACCTTGAATCTGGCGCCTTAGACCGCTCGGCCTTTCTGACACGACATGTGCAGATATACGAATCAAATCTTATGACTTCACTAGAGAAAAAATCTGCTAGGTAACAAAACAAAATTGTCAGAAGTGGGATTCGAACCCACGACTCCATTCGGAGACCAGAACACCCAGTTACATTCCCAAACATTGAATGCATTATTATATCTTAAGTCTGTCGCCTTAGACCGCTCGGCCATTCTGACACGACATGTCCAGATATACGATTTAAATCTTATGACTTCACTAGAGAAAAAATCTGCTAGGTAACAAAACAAAATTGTCAGAAGTGGGATTCGAACCCACGACTCCATTCGGAGACCAGAACACCCAGATACATTCCGAACATTGAATGCATTATTATATCTTAAGTCTGGCGCCTTAGACCGCTCGGCCATTCTGACAGGACATGTCCAGATATACGATTTAAATCTTATGACTTCAAGAGAGAAAAAATCTGCTAGGTAACAAAACAAAATTGTCAGAAGTGGGATTCGAACCCACGCCTCCATTCAGAGACCAGAACACCCACGTTCACTGCAAACAGTGAAGGTTTTTCACCTTGAGTCTGGCGCCTTAGACCGCTCGGCCATTCTGACACGACATGTCCAGATATACGAATCAAATCTTATGACTTCACTAGAGAAAAATCTGCTAGGTAACAAAATAAAATTGTCAGAAGTGGGATTCGAACCCACAACTCCATTCGGAGACCAGAACACCCAGATACATTCCGAACATTGAATGCATTATTAAATCTTAAGTCTGGCGCCTTAGACCGCTCGGCCATTCTGACACGACATGTCCAGATATATGATTCAAATCTTATAACTTTACAAGAATCAACATCTGCTGTGTAAATAAAACAAATTGTCAGAAGTGGGATTCGAACCCACGCCTCCATTCGGAGACCAGAACACCCAGATACATTCCGAACATTGAATGCATTATTATATCTTAAGTCTGGCGCCTTAGACCGCTCGGCCATTCTGACAGGACATGTCCAGATATACGATTTAAATCTTATGACTTCAAGAGAGAAAAAATCTGCTAGGTAACAAAACAAAATTGTCAGAAGTGGGATTCGAACCCACGCCTCCATTCAGAGACCAGAACACCCAGGTTCACTGCAAACAGTGAAGGTTTTTCACCTTGAGTCTGGCGCCTTAGACCGCTCGGCCATTCTGACACGACATGTCCAGTTATACGATTTAAATCTTATGACTTCAAGAGAGAAACAATCTGCTAGGTAACAAAACAAAATTGTCAGAAGTGGGATTCGAACCCACGCCTCTATTCAGAGACCAGAACACCCAGGTTCACTGCAAACAATGAAGGTTTTTCACCTTGAGTCTGGCGCCTTAGACCGCTCGGCCATTCTGACACGACATGTCCAGATATACGAATCAAATCTTATGACTTCACTAGAGAAAAATCTGCTAGGTAACAAAATAAAATTGTCAGAAGTGGGATTCGAACCCACAACTCCATTCGGAGACCAGAACACCCAGATACATTCCGAACATTGAATGCATTATTAAATCTTAAGTCTGGCGCCTTAGACCGCTCGGCCATTCTGACACGACATGTCCAGATATATGATTCAAATCTTATAACTTTACAAGAATCAACATCTGCTGTGTAAATAAAACAAATTGTCAGAAGTGGGATTCGAACACACGCCTCCATTCGGAGACCAGAACACCCAGATACATTCCGAACATTGAATGCATTATTATATCTTAAGTCTGGCGCCTTAGACCGCTCGGACATTCTGACAGGACATGTCCAGATATACGATTTAAATCTTATGACTTCAAGAGAGAAAAAATCTGCTAGGTAACAAAAAAAAATTGTCAGAAGTGGGATTCGAACCCACGCCTCCATTCAGAGACCAGAACACCCAGGTTCACTGCAAACAGTGAAGGTTTTTCACCTTGAGTCTGGCGCCTTAGACCGCTCGGCCATTCTGACACGACATGTCCAGTTATACGATTTAAATCTTATGACTTCAAGAGAGAAACAATCTGCTAGGTAACAAAACAAAATTGTCAGAAGTGGGATTCGAACCCACGCCTCTATTCAGAGACCAGAACACCCAGGTTCACTGCAAACAATGAAGGTTTTTCACCTTGAGTCTGGCGCCTTAGACCGCTCGGCCATTCTGACACGACATGTCCAGATATATGATTCAAATCTTATTACTTTACAAGAAACAAAATCTGCTGTGTAAATAAAAAAAAATTGTCAGAAGTGGGATTCGAACCCACGCGTCCATTCAGAGACCAGAACACCCAGGTTCACTGCAAACAGTAAAGGTTTTTCACCTTGAGTCTGGCGCCTTAGACCGCTCGGCCATTCTGACACGACATGTCCAGATATATGATTCCAATCTTATAACTTTACAAGAAACAAAATCTGCTGTGTAAATAAAAAAGAAAATTGTCAGAAGTGGGATTCGAACCCACGCCTCCATTCAGAGACCAGAACACCCAGGTTCACTGCAAACAGTGAAGGTTTTTCACCTTGAGTCTGGCGCCTTAGACCGCTCGGCCATTCTGACACGACATGTCCAGTTATACGAATCAAATCTTATGACTTCACTAGAGAAAAAATCTGCTAGGTAACAAAACAAAATTGTCAGAAGTGGGATTCGAACCCACGACTCCATTCGGAGACCAGAACACCCAGATACATTCCGAACATTGAATGCATTATTATATCTTAAGTCTGGCGCCTTAGACCGCTCGGCCATTCTGACACGACATGTCCAGTTATACGATTTAAATCTTATGACTTCAAGAGAGAAAAAATTAGCTAGGAAACAAAACAAAATTGTCAGAAGTGGGATTCGAACCCACGACTCCATTCGGAGACCAGAACACCTAGATACATTCCGAACATTGAATGCATTATTAAATCTTAAGTCTGGCGCCTTAGACCGCTCGGCCATTCTGACACGACATGTCCAGATATATGATTCAAATCTTATAACTTTACAAGAATCAACATCTGCTGTGTAAATAAAACAAATTGTCAGAAGTGGGATTCGAACCCACGCCTCCATTCAGAGACCACAACACCCAGGTTCACTGCAAACAGTGAAGGTTTTTCACCTTGAGTCTGGCGCCTTAGACCTCTCGGCCATTCTGACACGACATGTCCAGATATATGATTCAAATCTTATAACTTTACACGAAACAAAATCTGCTGTGTAAATAAAACAAATTGTCAGAAGTGGGATTCGAACCCACGCCTCCATTCAGAGACCAGAACACCCAGATACATTCCGAACATTGAATGCATTATTATATCTTAAGTCTGGCGCCTTAGACCGCTCGGCCATTCTGACACAACATGTCCAGTTATACGAATCAAATCTTATGACTTCACTAGAGAAAAAATCTGCTAGGTAACAAAACAAAATTGTCAGAAGTGGGATTCGAACCCACGACTCCATTCGGAGACCAGAACACCCAGGTTCACTGCAAACAGTGAAGGTTTTTCACCTTGAGTCTGGCGCCTTAAACCGCTCGGCCATTCTGACACGACATGTCCAGATATATGATTTAAATCTTATAACTTTACAAGAAACAAAATCTGCTGTGTAAATATAAAACAATTGTCAGAAGTGGGATTCGAAACCACGACTCCATTCGGAGACCAGAACACCCAGATACATTCCGAACTTTGAATGCATTATTATATCTTAAGTCTGGCGCCTTAGACCGCTCGGCCATTCTGACACGACATGTCCAGTTATACGATTTAAATCTTATGACTTCAAGAGAGAAAAAATCTGCTAGGTAACAAAACAAAATTGTCAGAAGTGGGATTCGAACCCACGCCTCCATTCAGAGACCAGAACACCCAGGTTCACTGCAAACAGTGAAGGTTTTTCACCTTGAGTCTGGCGCCTTAGACCGCTCGGCCATTCTGACACGACATGTCCAGATATACGAATCAAATCTTATGACTTCACTAGAGAAAAATCTGCTAGGTAACAAAATAAAATTGTCAGAAGTGGGATTCGAACCCACGACTCCATTCGGAGACCAGAACACCCAGATACATTCCGAACATGGAATCCATTATTAAATCTTAATTCTGGCGCCTTAGACCGCTCGGCCATTCTGACACGACATGTCTAGATATATGATTCAAATTTTATAACTTTACAAGAAACAAAATCTGTTGTGTAAATAAAAAAAAATTGTCAGGAGTGGGATTCGAACCCACGCCTCCATTCAGAGACCAGAAGACCCAGGTTCACTGCAAACAGTGAATGTTTTTCACCTTGAGTCTGGCGCCTTAGACCGCTCGGCCATTCTGACACGACATGTCCAGATATACGATTTAAATCTTATGACTTCAAGAGAGAAAAAATCTGTTAAGTAACAAAACAAAATTGTCAGAAGTGGGATTCGAACCCACGACTCCATTCGGAGACCAGAACACCCAGATACATTCCGAACATTGAATGCATTATTATATCTTAAGTCTGGCGCCTTAGACCGCTCGGCCATTCTGACATGACATGTCCAGATATACGATTTAAATCTTATGACTTCAAGAGAGAAAAAATCTGCTAGGTAACAAAACAAAATTGTCAGAAGTGGGATTCGAACCCACGACTCCATTCGGAGACCAGAACACCCAGATACATTAAATTAAATGCATTATTAAATCTTAAGTCTGTGGCATTAGACCGCTCGGACATTCTGACACGACATGTCCAGATATATAATTCAAATATTATAACTTTACAAGAAACAAAATCTGCTGTGTAAATAAAAAAAAAATTAAGAAGTGGGATTCGAACCCACGTCTCCATTCAGAGACCAGAACACCCAGGTTCACTGCAAACAGTGAAGGTTTTTCACCTTGAGTCTGGCGCCTTTGACCGCTCGGCCATTCTGACACGAAGTGTCCAGTTATACGATTTAAATCTTATGACTTCAAGAGAGAAACAATCTGCAAGGTAACAAAACAAAATTGTCAGAAGTGGGATTCGAACCCACGACTCCATTCGGAGACCAGAACACCCAGATACATTCCGAACATTGAATGCATTATTATATCTTAAGTCTGGCGCCTTAGACCGCTCGGACATTCTGACAGGACATGTCCAGATATACGATTTAAATCTTATGACTTCAAGAGAGAAAAAATCTGCTAGGTAACAAAACAAAATTGTCAGAAGTGGGATTCGAACCCACGCCTCCATTCAGAGACCAGAACACCCAGGTTCACTGCAAACAGTGAAGGTTTTTCACCTTGAGTCTGGCGCCTTAGACCGCTCGGCCATTCTGACACGACATGTCCAGTTATACGATTTAAATCTTATGACTTCAAGAGAGAAACAATCTGCTAGGTAACAAAACAAAATTGTCAGAAGTGGGATTCGAACCCACGCCTCTATTCAGAGACCAGAACACCCAGGTTCACTGCAAACAATGAAGGTTTTTCACCTTGAGTCTGGCGCCTTAGACCGCTCGGCCATTCTGACACGACATGTCCAGATATATGATTAAAATCTTATAACTTTACAAGAAACAAAATCTGCTGTGTAAATAAAAAAAAATTGTCGAAGTGGGATTCGAACCCACGCGTCCATTCAGAGACCAGAACACCCAGGTTCACTGCAAACAGTAAAGGTTTTTCACTTTGAGTCTGGCGCCTTAGACCGCTCGGCCATTCTGACACGACATGTCCAGATATATGATTCAAATCTTATAACTTTACAAGAAACAAAATCTGCTGTGTAAATAAAAAAGAAAATTGTCAGAAGTGGGATTCGAACCCACGCCTCCATTCAGAGACCAGAACACCCAGGTTCACTGCAAACAGTGAAGGATTTTCACCTTGAGTCTGGCGCCTTAGACCGCTCGGCCATTCTGACACGACATGTCAAGATATATGATTCAAATCTTCTAACTTTACAAGAAACAAAATCTGCTGTGTAAATAAAAAAAATTGTCAGAAGTGGGATTCGAACCCACGCCTCCATTCAGAGACCAGAACACCCAGGTTCAAGGCAAACAGTGAAGGTTTTTCATCTTGAGTCTGGCGCCTTAGACCGCTCGGCCATTCTGACACGACATGTCCAGATATATGATTCCAATCTTATAACTTTACAAGAAACAAAATCTGCTGGGTAAATATAAATAAATTGTCAGAAGTGGGATTCGAACCCACGCCTCCATTCAGAGACCATTCAGAGACCAGAACACCCAGGTTCACTGCAAACAGTGAAGGTTTTTCACCTTGAATCTGGCGCCTTAGACCGCTCGGCCTTTCTGACACGACATGTGCAGATATACGAATCAAATCTTATGACTTCACTAGAGAAAAAATCTGCTAGGTAACAAAACAAAATTGTCAGAAGTGGGATTCGAACCCACGACTCCATTCGGAGACCAGAACACCCAGTTACATTCCCAAACATTGAATGCATTATTATATCTTAAGTCTGTCGCCTTAGACCGCTCGGCCATTCTGACACGACATGTCCAGATATACGATTTAAATCTTATGACTTCACTAGAGAAAAAATCTGCTAGGTAACAAAACAAAATTGTCAGAAGTGGGATTCGAACCCACGACTCCATTCGGAGACCAGAACACCCAGATACATTCCGAACATTGAATGCATTATTATATCTTAAGTCTGGCGCCTTAGACCGCTCGGCCATTCTGACAGGACATGTCCAGATATACGATTTAAATCTTATGACTTCAAGAGAGAAAAAATCTGCTAGGTAACAAAACAAAATTGTCAGAAGTGGGATTCGAACCCACGCCTCCATTCAGAGACCAGAACACCCACGTTCACTGCAAACAGTGAAGGTTTTTCACCTTGAGTCTGGCGCCTTAGACCGCTCGGCCATTCTGACACGACATGTCCAGATATACGAATCAAATCTTATGACTTCACTAGAGAAAAATCTGCTAGGTAACAAAATAAAATTGTCAGAAGTGGGATTCGAACCCACAACTCCATTCGGAGACCAGAACACCCAGATACATTCCGAACATTGAATGCATTATTAAATCTTAAGTCTGGCGCCTTAGACCGCTCGGCCATTCTGACACGACATGTCCAGATATATGATTCAAATCTTATAACTTTACAAGAATCAACATCTGCTGTGTAAATAAAACAAATTGTCAGAAGTGGGATTCGAACCCACGCCTCCATTCGGAGACCAGAACACCCAGATACATTCCGAACATTGAATGCATTATTATATCTTAAGTCTGGCGCCTTAGACCGCTCGGCCATTCTGACAGGACATGTCCAGATATACGATTTAAATCTTATGACTTCAAGAGAGAAAAAATCTGCTAGGTAACAAAACAAAATTGTCAGAAGTGGGATTCGAACCCACGCCTCCATTCAGAGACCAGAACACCCAGGTTCACTGCAAACAGTGAAGGTTTTTCACCTTGAGTCTGGCGCCTTAGACCGCTCGGCCATTCTGACACGACATGTCCAGTTATACGATTTAAATCTTATGACTTCAAGAGAGAAACAATCTGCTAGGTAACAAAACAAAATTGTCAGAAGTGGGATTCGAACCCACGCCTCTATTCAGGACCAGAACACCCAGGTTCACTGCAAACAATGAAGGTTTTTCACCTTGAGTCTGGCGCCTTAGACCGCTCGGCCATTCTGACACGACATGTCCAGATATACGAATCAAATCTTATGACTTCACTAGAGAAAAATCTGCTAGGTAACAAAATAAAATTGTCAGAAGTGGGATTCGAACCCACAACTCCATTCGGAGACCAGAACACCCAGATACATTCCGAACATTGAATGCATTATTAAATCTTAAGTCTGGCGCCTTAGACCGCTCGGCCATTCTGACACGACATGTCCAGATATATGATTCAAATCTTATAACTTTACAAGAATCAACATCTGCTGTGTAAATAAAACAAATTGTCAGAAGTGGGATTCGAACACACGCCTCCATTCGGAGACCAGAACACCCAGATACATTCCGAACATTGAATGCATTATTATATCTTAAGTCTGGCGCCTTAGACCGCTCGGACATTCTGACAGGACATGTCCAGATATACGATTTAAATCTTATGACTTCAAGAGAGAAAAAATCTGCTAGGTAACAAAAAAAAATTGTCAGAAGTGGGATTCGAACCCACGCCTCCATTCAGAGACCAGAACACCCAGGTTCACTGCAAACAGTGAAGGTTTTTCACCTTGAGTCTGGCGCCTTAGACCGCTCGGCCATTCTGACACGACATGTCCAGTTATACGATTTAAATCTTATGACTTCAAGAGAGAAACAATCTGCTAGGTAACAAAACAAAATTGTCAGAAGTGGGATTCGAACCCACGCCTCTATTCAGAGACCAGAACACCCAGGTTCACTGCAAACAATGAAGGTTTTTCACCTTGAGTCTGGCGCCTTAGACCGCTCGGCCATTCTGACACGACATGTCCAGATATATGATTCCAATCTTATAACTTTACAAGAAACAAAATCTGCTGTGTAAATAAAAAAGAAAATTGTCAGAAGTGGGATTCGAACCCACGCCTCCATTCAGAGACCAGAACACCCAGGTTCACTGCAAACAGTGAAGGTTTTTCACCTTGAGTCTGGCGCCTTAGACCGCTCGGCCATTCTGACACGACATGTCCAGTTATACGAATCAAATCTTATGACTTCACTAGAGAAAAAATCTGCTAGGTAACAAAACAAAATTGTCAGAAGTGGGATTCGAACCCACGACTCCATTCGGAGACCAGAACACCCAGATACATTCCGAACATTGAATGCATTATTATATCTTAAGTCTGGCGCCTTAGACCGCTCGGCCATTCTGACACGACATGTCCAGTTATACGATTTAAATCTTATGACTTCAAGAGAGAAAAAATTAGCTAGGAAACAAAACAAAATTGTCAGAAGTGGGATTCGAACCCACGACTCCATTCGGAGACCAGAACACCTAGATACATTCCGAACATTGAATGCATTATTAAATCTTAAGTCTGGCGCCTTAGACCGCTCGGCCATTCTGACACGACATGTCCAGATATATGATTCAAATCTTATAACTTTACAAGAATCAACATCTGCTGTGTAAATAAAACAAATTGTCAGAAGTGGGATTCGAACCCACGCCTCCATTCAGAGACCACAACACCCAGGTTCACTGCAAACAGTGAAGGTTTTTCACCTTGAGTCTGGCGCCTTAGACCTCTCGGCCATTCTGACACGACATGTCCAGATATATGATTCAAATCTTATAACTTTACACGAAACAAAATCTGCTGTGTAAATAAAACAAATTGTCAGAAGTGGGATTCGAACCCACGCCTCCATTCAGAGACCAGAACACCCAGATACATTCCGAACATTGAATGCATTATTATATCTTAAGTCTGGCGCCTTAGACCGCTCGGCCATTCTGACACAACATGTCCAGTTATACGAATCAAATCTTATGACTTCACTAGAGAAAAAATCTGCTAGGTAACAAAACAAAATTGTCAGAAGTGGGATTCGAACCCACGACTCCATTCGGAGACCAGAACACCCAGATACATTCCGAACATTGAATGCATTATTATATCTTAAGTCTGGCGCCTTAGACCGCTCGGCCATTCTGACAGGACATGTCCAGATATACGATTTAAATCTTATGACTTCAAGAGAGAACAAATCTGCTAGGTAACAAAAAACATTTGTCAGAAGTGGGATTCGAACCCACGCCTCCATTCAGAGACCAGAACACCCAGGTTCACTGCAAACAGTGAAGGTTTTTCACCTTGAGTCTGGCGCCTTAAACCGCTCGGCCATTCTGACACGACATGTCCAGATATATGATTCAAATCTTATAACTTTACAAGAAACAAAATCTGCTGTGTAAATATAAAACAATTGTCAGAAGTGGGATTCGAAACCACGACTCCATTCGGAGACCAGAACACCCAGATACATTCCGAACTTTGAATGCATTATTATATCTTAAGTCTGGCGCCTTAGACCGCTCGGCCATTCTGACACGATATGTCCAGTTATACGATTTAAATCTTATGACTTCAAGAGAGAAAAAAATTGCTTGGTAATAAAACAAAATTGTCAGAAGTGGGATTCGAACCCACGACTCCATTCGGAGACCAGAACACCCAGATACATTCCGAACATTGAATGCATTATTATATCTTAAGTCTGGCGCCTTAGACAGCTCGGACATTCTGACACGACTTGTCCAGATATACGAATCAAATCTTATGACTTCACTAGAGAAAAAATCTGCTGTGTAAATAAAAAAAAATTGTCAGAAGTGGGATTCGAACCCACGCGTCCATTCAGAGACCAGAACACCCAGGTTCACTGCAAACAGTAAAGGTTTTTCACCTTGAGTCTGGCGCCTTAGACCGCTCGGCCATTCTGACACGACATGTCCAGATATATGATTCCAATCTTATAACTTTACAAGAAACAAAATCTGCTGTGTAAATAAAAAAGAAAATTGTCAGAAGTGGGATTCGAACCCACGCCTCCATTCAGAGACCAGAACACCCAGATACATTCCGAACATTGAATGCATTATTATATCTTAAGTCTGGCGCCTTAGACCGCTCGGCCATTCTGACACAACATGTCCAGTTATACGAATCAAATCTTATGACTTCACTAGAGAAAAAATCTGCTAGGTAACAAAACAAAATTGTCAGAAGTGGGATTCGAACCCACGACTCCATTCGGAGACCAGAACACCCAGATACATTCCGAACATTGAATGCATTATTATATCTTAAGTCTGGCGCATTAGACCGCTCGGCCATTCTGACAGGACATGTCCAGATATACGATTTAAATCTTATGACTTCAAGAAAGAACAAATCTGCTAGGTAACAAAACAAAATTGTGAGAAGTGGGATTCGAACCCACGCCTCCATTCAGAGATCAGAACACCCAGGTTCACTGCAAACAGTGAAGGTTTTTCACCTTGAGTCTGGCGCATTAGACCGCTCGGCCATTCTGACAGGACATGTCCAGATATACGAATCAAATCTTATGACTTCACTAGAATCAACATCTGCTGTGTAAATAAAACAAATTGTCAGAAGTGGGATTCGAACCCACGCCTCCATTCAGAGACCAGAACACCCAGGTTCACTGCAAACAGTGAAGGTTTTTCACCTTGAGTCTGGCGCCTTAGACCGCTCGGCCATTCTGACACGACATGTCCAGATATATGATTCAAATCTTATAACTTTACACGAAACAAAATCTGCTGTGTAAATAAAACAAATTGTCAGAAGTGGGATTCGAACCCACGCCTCCATTCAGAGACCAGAACACCCAGGTTCACTGCAAACAGTGAAGGTTTTTCACCTTGAGTCTGGCGCCTTAGACCGCTCGGCCATTCTGACACGACATGTCCAGATATATGATTCGAATCTTATAACTTTACAAGAAACCAAATCTGCTGTGTAAATATAAATAAATTGTCAGAAGTGGGATTCGAACCCACGCCTCCATTCAGAGACCAGAACACCCAGGTTCACTGCAAACAGTGAAGGTTTTTCACCTTGAGTCTGGCGCCTTAGACCGCTCGGCCATTCTGTCACATGTCCAGATATACGAATCAAATCTTATGACTTCACTAGAGAAAAAATCAGCTAGGTAACAAAACAAAATTGTCAGAAGTGGGACTCGAACCCACGACTCCATTCGGAGACCAGAACACCCAGATACATTCCGAACATTGAATGCATTATTATATCTTAAGTCTGGCGCCTTAGACCGCTCGGCCATTCTGACACGACATGTCCAGTTATACGATTTAAATCTTATGACTTCAAGAGAGAAAAAATTTGCTAGGTAACAAAACAAAATTGTCAGAAGTGGGATTCGAACTCACGACTCCATTCGGAGACCAGAACACCCAGATACATTCCGAACATTGAATGCATTATTATATCTTAAGTCTGGCGCCTTAGACCGCTCGGCCATTCTGACAGGACATGTCCAGATATACGATTTAAATCTTATGACTTCAAGAGAGAACAAATCTGCTAGGTAACAAAAAACATTTGTCAGAAGTGGGATTCGAACCCACGCCTCCATTCAGAGACCAGAACACCCAGGTTCACTGCAAACAGTGAAGGTTTTTCACCTTGAGTCTGGCGCCTTAAACCGCTCGGCCATTCTGACACGACATGTCCAGATATATGATTCAAATCTTATAACTTTACAAGAAACAAAATCTGCTGTGTAAATATAAAACAATTGTCAGAAGTGGGATTCGAAACCACGACTCCATTCGGAGACCAGAACACCCAGATACATTCCGAACTTTGAATGCATTATTATATCTTAAGTCTGGCGCCTTAGACCGCTCGGCCATTCTGACACGATATGTCCAGTTATACGATTTAAATCTTATGACTTCAAGAGAGAAAAAAATTGCTTGGTAATAAAACAAAATTGTCAGAAGTGGGATTCGAACCCACGACTCCATTCGGAGACCAGAACACCCAGATACATTCCGAACATTGAATGCATTATTATATCTTAAGTCTGGCGCCTTAGACAGCTCGGACATTCTGACACGACTTGTCCAGATATACGAATCAAATCTTATGACTTCACTAGAGAAAAAATCTGCTGTGTAAATAAAAAAAAATTGTCAGAAGTGGGATTCGAACCCACGCGTCCATTCAGAGACCAGAACACCCAGGTTCACTGCAAACAGTAAAGGTTTTTCACCTTGAGTCTGGCGCCTTAGACCGCTCGGCCATTCTGACACGACATGTCCAGATATATGATTCCAATCTTATAACTTTACAAGAAACAAAATCTGCTGTGTAAATAAAAAAGAAAATTGTCAGAAGTGGGATTCGAACCCACGCCTCCATTCAGAGACCAGAACACCCAGATACATTCCGAACATTGAATGCATTATTATATCTTAAGTCTGGCGCCTTAGACCGCTCGGCCATTCTGACACAACATGTCCAGTTATACGAATCAAATCTTATGACTTCACTAGAGAAAAAATCTGCTAGGTAACAAAACAAAATTGTCAGAAGTGGGATTCGAACCCACGACTCCATTCGGAGACCAGAACACCCAGATACATTCCGAACATTGAATGCATTATTATATCTTAAGTCTGGCGCATTAGACCGCTCGGCCATTCTGACAGGACATGTCCAGATATACGATTTAAATCTTATGACTTCAAGAGAGAACAAATCTGCTAGGTAACAAAACAAAATTGTGAGAAGTGGGATTCGAACCCACGCCTCCATTCAGAGATCAGAACACCCAGGTTCACTGCAAACAGTGAAGGTTTTTCACCTTGAGTCTGGCGCCTTAGACCGCTCGGCCATTCTGACACGACATGTCCAGTTATACGAATCAAATCTTATAACTTCACTAGAGAAAAAATCTGCTAGGTAACAAAAAACATTTGTCAGAAGTGGGATTCGAACCCACGCCTCCATTCAGAGACCAGAACACCCAGGTTCACTGCAAACAGTGAAGGTTTTTCACCTTGAGTCTGGCGCCTTAAACCGCTCGGCCATTCTGACACGACATGTCCAGATATATGATTCAAATCTTATAACTTTACAAGAAACAAAATCTGCTGTGTAAATATAAAAAAATTGTCAGAAGTGGGATTCGAAACCACGACTCCATTCGGACACCAGAACACCCAGATACATTCCGAACTTTGAATGCATTATTATATCTTAAGTCTGGCGCCTTAGAGCGCTCGGCCATTCTGACACGACATGTCCAGTTATACGATTTAAATCTTATGACTTCAAGAGAGAAAAAAATTGCTAGGTAATAAAACAAAATTGTCAGAAGTGGGATTCGAACCCACGACTCCATTCGGAGACCAGAACACCCAGATACATTCCGAACATTGAATGCATTATTATATTATAAGTCTGGCGCCTTAGACAGCTCGGACATTCTGACACGACTTGTCCAGATATACGAATCAAATCTTATGACTTCACTAGAGATAAAATCTGCTAGGTAACAAAACAAAATTGTCAGAAGTGGGATTCAAACCCACGACTCCATTCGGAGACCAGAACACCCAGATACATTCCGAACATTGAATGCATTATTAAATCTTAAGTCTGGCGCCTTAGACCGCTCGGCCATTCTGACACGACATGTCCATATATATGATTCAAATCTTATAACTTTACAAGAATCAACATCTGCTGTGTAAATAAAACAAATTGTCAGAAGTGGGATTCGAACCCACGCCTCCATTCAGAGACCAGAACACCCAGGTTCACTGCAAACAGTGAAGGTTTTTCACCTTAAGTCTGGAGCATTAGACCGCTCGGCCATTCTGACACGACATGTCCAGATATATGATTCAAATCTTATAACTTTACACGAAACAAAATCTGCTGTGTAAATAAAACAAATTGTCAGAAGTGGGATTCGAACCCACGCCTCCATTCAGAGACCAGAACACCCAGGTTCACTGCAAACTGTGAAGGTTTTTCACCTTGAGTCTGGCGCCTTAGACCGCTCGGCCATTCTGACACGACATGTCCAGATATACGAATCAAATCTTATGACTTCACTAGAGAAAAAATCTGCTAGGTAACAAAACAAAATTGTCAGAAGTGGGATTCGAACCCACGACTCCATTCGGAGACCAGAACACCCAGATACATTCCGAACATTGAATGCATTATTAAATCTTAATTCTGGCGCCTTAGACCGCTCGGCCATTCTGACACGACATGTCCAGTTATACGATTTAAATCTTATGACTTCAAGAGAGAAAAAATTTGCTAGGTAACAAAACAAAATTGTCAGAAGTGGGATTCGAACCCACGACTCCATTCGGAGACCAGAACACCCAGATACATTCCGAACATTGAATGCATTATTAAATCTTAAGTCTGGCGCCTTAGACCGCTCGGCCATTCTGACACGACATGTCCATATATATGATTCAAATCTTATAACTTTACAAGAATCAACATCTGCTGTGTAAATAAAACAAATTGTCAGAAGTGGGATTCGAACCCACGCCTCCATTCAGAGACCAGAACACACAGGTTCACTGCAAACAGTGAAGGTTTTTCACCTTGAGCCTGGCGCCTTAGACCGCTTGGCCATTCTGACACGACATGTCCATATATATGATTCAAATCTTATAACTTTACAAGAATCAACATCTGCTGTGTAAATAAAACAAATTGTCAGAAGTGGGATTCGAACCCACGCCTCCATTCAGAGACCAGAACACCCAGATACATTCCGAACATTGAATGCATTATTATATCTTAAGTCTGGCGCCTTAGACCGCTCGGCCATTCTGACAGGACATGTCCAGATATACGATTTAAATCTTATGACTTCAAGAGAGAACAAATCTGCTAGGTAACAAAACAAAATTGTCAGAAGTGGGATTCGAACCCACGCCTCCATTCAGAGATCAGAACACCCAGGTTCACTGCAAACAGTGAAGGTTTTTCACCTTGAGTCTGGCGCCTTAGACCGCTCGGCCATTCTGACACGACATGTCCAGTTATACGAATCAAATCTTATAACTTCACTAGAGAAAAAATCTGCTAGGTAACAAAAACAAATTGTCAGAAGTGGGATTCGAACCCACGCCTCCATTCAGAGACCAGAACACCCAGGTTCACTGCAAACAGTGAAGGTTTTTCACCTTGAGTCTGGCGCCTTAGACCGCTCGGCCATTCTGACACGACATGTTCAGATATATGATTCAAATCTTATAACTTTACAAGAAACAAAATCTGCTGTGTAAATATAAAAAAATTGTCAGAAGTGGGATTCGAAACCACGACTCCATTCGGAGACCAGAACACCCAGATACATTCCGAACTTTGAATGCATTATTATATCTTAATTCTGGCGCCTTAGACCGCTCTGCCATTCTGACACGACATGTCCAGTTATACGATTTAAATCTTATGACTTCAAGAGAGAAAAAATTTGCTAGGTAACAAAACAAAATTGTCAGAAGTGGGATTCGAACCCACGACTCCATTCGGAGACCAGAACACCCAGATACATTCCGAACATTGAATGCATTATTATATCTTAAGTCTGGCGCCTTAGACAGCTCGGCCATTCTGACACGACTTGTCCAGATATACGAATCAAATCTTATGACTTCACTAGAGAAAAAATCTGCTAGGTAACAAAACAAAATTGTCAGAAGTGGGATTCGAACCCACGACTCCATTCGGAGACCAGAACACCCAGATACATTCCGAACATTGAATGCATTATTAAATCTTAAGTCTGGCGCCTTAGACCGCTCGGCCATTCTGACACGACATGTCCATATATATGATTCAAATCTTATAACTTTACAAGAATCAACATCTGCTGTGTAAATAAAACAAATTGTCAGAAGTGGGATTCGAACCCACGCGTCCATTCAGAGACCAGAACACCCAGGTTCACTGCAAACAGTAAAGGTTTTTCACCTTGAGTCTGGCGCCTTAGACCGCTCGGCCATTCTGACACGACATGTCCAGATATATGATTCCAATCTTATAACTTTACAAGAAACAAAATCTGCTGTGTAAATAAAAAAGAAAATTGTCAGAAGTGGGATTCGAACCCACGCCTCCATTCAGAGACCAGAACACCCAGGTTCACTGCAAACAGTGAAGGTTTTTCACCTTGAGTCTGGCGCCTTAGACCGCTCGGCCATTCTGACACGACATGTCCAGTTATACGAATCAAATCTTATGACTTCACTAGAGAAAAAATCTGCTAGGTAACAAAACAAAATTGTCAGAAGTGGGATTCGAACCCACGACTCCATTCGGAGACCAGAACACCCAGATACATTCCGAACATTGAATGCATTATTATATCTTAAGTCTGGCGCCTTAGACCGCTCGGCCATTCTGACACGACATGTCCAGTTATACGATTTAAATCTTATGACTTCAAGAGAGAAAAAATTAGCTAGGTAACAAAACAAAATTGTCAGAAGTGGGATTCGAACCCACGACTCCATTCGGAGACCAGAACACCTAGATACATTCCGAACATTGAATGCATTATTAAATCTTAAGTCTGGCGCCTTAGACCGCTCGGCCATTCTGACACGACATGTCCAGATATATGATTCAAATCTTATAACTTTACAAGAATCAACATCTGCTGTGTAAATAAAACAAATTGTCAGAAGTGGGATTCGAACCCACGCCTCCATTCAGAGACCACAACACCCAGGTTCACTGCAAACAGTGAAGGTTTTTCACCTTGAGTCTGGCGCCTTAGACCTCTCGGCCATTCTGACACGACATGTCCAGATATATGATTCAAATCTTATAACTTTACACGAAACAAAATCTGCTGTGTAAATAAAACAAATTGTAAGAAGTGGGATTCGAACCCACGCCTCCATTCAGAGACCAGAACACCCAGATACATTCCGAACATTGAATGCATTATTATATCTTAAGTCTGGCGCCTTAGACCGCTCGGCCATTCTGACACAACATGTCCAGTTATACGAATCAAATCTTATGACTTCACTAGAGAAAAAATCTGCTAGGTAACAAAACAAAATTGTCAGAAGTGGGATTCGAACCCACGACTCCATTCGGAGACCAGAACACCCAGATACATTCCGAACATTGAATGCATTATTATATCTTAAGTCTGGCGCCTTAGACCGCTCGGCCATTCTGACAGGACATGTCCAGATATACGATTTAAATCTTATGACTTCAAGAGAGAACAAATCTGCTAGGTAACAAAACAAAATTGTCAGAAGTGGGATTCGAACCCACGCCTCCATTCAGAGATCAGAACACCCAGGTTCACTGCAAACAGTGAAGGTTTTTCACCTTGAGTCTGGCGCCTTAGACCGCTCGGCCATTCTGACACGACATGTCCAGTTATACGAATCAAATCTTATAACTTCACTAGAGAAAAAATCTGCAAGGTAACAAAAAACATTTGTCAGAAGTGGGATTCGAACCCACGCCTCCATTCAGAGACCAGAACACCCAGGTTCACTGCAAACAGTGAAGGTTTTTCACCTTGAGTCTGGCGCCTTAAACCGCTCGGCCATTCTGACACGACATGTCCAGATATATGATTCAAATCTTATAACTTTACAAGAAACAAAATCTGCTGTGTAAATATAAAAAAATTGTCAGAAGTGGGATTCGAAACCACGACTCCATTCGGAGACCAGAACACCCAGATACATTCCGAACTTTGAATGCATTATTATATCTTAAGTCTGGCGCCTTAGACCGCTCGGCCATTCTGACACGACATGTCCAGTTATACGATTTAAATCTTATGACTTCAAGAGAGAAAAAAATTGCTTGGTAATAAAACAAAATTGTCAGAAGTGGGATTCGAACCCACGACTCCATTCGGAGACCAGAACACCCAGATACATTCCGAACATTGAATGCATTATTATATCTTAAGTCTGGCGCCTTAGACAGCTCGGACATTCTGACACGACTTGTCCAGATATACGAATCAAATCTTATGACTTCACTAGAGAAAAAATCTGCTGTGTAAATAAAAAAAAATTGTCAGAAGTGGGATTCGAACCCACGCGTCCATTCAGAGACCAGAACACCCAGGTTCACTGCAAACAGTAAAGGTTTTTCACCTTGAGTCTGGCGCCTTAGACAGCTCGGCCATTCTGACACGACATGTCCAGATATATGATTCCAATCTTATAACTTTACAAGAAACAAAATCTGCTGTGTAAATAAAAAAGAAAATTGTCAGAAGTGGGATTCGAAACCACGCCTCCATTCAGAGACCAGAACACCCAGATACATTCTGAACATTGAATGCATTATTATATCTTAAGTCTGGCGCCTTAGACCGCTCGGCCATTCTGACACAACATGTCCAGTTATACGAATCAAATCTTATGACTTCACTAGAGAAAAAATCTGCTAGGTAACAAAACAAAATTGTCAGAAGTGGGATTCGAACCCACGACTCCATTCGGAGACCAGAACACCCAGATACATTCCGAACATTGAATGCATTATTATATCTTAAGTCTGGCGCCTTAGACCGCTCGGCCATTCTGACAGGACATGTCCAGATATACGATTTAAATCTTATGACTTCAAGAGAGAACAAATCTGCTAGGTAACAAAACAAAATTGTCAGAAGTGGGATTCGAACCCACGCCTCCATTCAGAGATCAGAACACCCAGGTTCACTGCAAACAGTGAAGGTTTTTCACCTTGAGTCTGGCGCCTTAAACCGCTCGGCCATTCTGACACGACATGTCCAGATATATGATTCAAATCTTATAACTTTACAAGAAACAAAATCTGCTGTGTAAATATAAAAAAATTGTCAGAAGTGGGATTCGAAACCACGACTCCATTCGGAGACCAGAACACCCAGATACATTCCGAACTTTGAATGCATTATTATATCTTAAGTCTGGCGCCTTAGACCGCTCGGCCATTCTGACACGACATGTCCAGTTATACGATTTAAATCTTATGACTTCAAGAGAGAAAAAAATTGCTAGGTAATAAAACAAAATTGTCAGAAGTGGGATTCGAACCCACGACTCCATTCGGAGACCAGAACACCCAGATACATTCCGAACATTGAATGCATTATTATATCATAAGTCTGGCGCCTTAGACAGCTCGGACATTCTGACACGACTTGTCCAGATATACGAATCAAATCTTATGACTTCACTAGAGAAAAAATCTGCTAGGTAACAAAACAAAATTGTCAGAAGTGGGATTCGAACCCACGACTCCATTCGGAGACCAGAACACCCAGATACATTCCGAACATTGAATGCATTATTAAATCTTAAGTCTGGCGCCTTAGACCGCTCGGCCATTCTGACACGACATGTCCATATATATGATTCAAATCTTATAACTTTACAAGAATCAACATCTGCTGTGTAAATAAAACAAATTGTCAGAAGTGGGATTCGAACCCACGCCTCCATTCAGAGACCAGAACACCCAGGTTCACTGCAAACAGTGAAGGTTTTTCACCTTAAGTCTGGCGCCTTAGACCGCTCGGCCATTCTGACACGACATGTCCAGATATATGATTCAAATCTTATAACTTTACACGAAACAAAATCTGCTGTGTAAATAAAACAAATTGTCAGAAGTGGGATTCGAACCCACGCCTCCATTCAGAGACCAGAACACCCAGGTTCACTGCAAACAGTGAAGGTTTTTCACCTTGAGTCTGGCGCCTTAGACCGCTCGGCCATTCTGACACGACATGTCCAGATATACGAATCAAATCTTATGACTTCACTAGAGAAAAAATCTGCTAGGTAACAAAACAAAATTGTCAGAAGTGGGATTCGAACCCACGACTCCATTCGGAGACCAGAACACCCAGATACATTCCGAACATTGAATGCATTATTAAATCTTAAGTCTGGCGCCTTAGACCGCTCGGCCATTCTGACACGACATGTCCAGTTATACGATTTAAATCTTATGACTTCAAGAGAGAAAAAATTTGCTAGGTAACAAAACAAAATTGTCAGAAGTGGGATTCGAACCCACGACTCCATTCGGAGACCAGAACACCCAGATACATTCCGAACATTGAATGCATTATTAAATCTTAAGTCTGGCGCCTTAGACCGCTCGGCCATTCTGACACGACATGTCCATATATATGATTCAAATCTTATAACTTTACAAGAATCAACATCTGCTGTGTAAATAAAACAAATTGTCAGAAGTGGGATTCGAACCCACGCCTCCATTCAGAGACCAGAACACCCAGGTTCACTGCAAACAGTGAAGGTTTTTCACCTTGAGTCTGGCGCCTTAGACCGCTCGGCCATTCTGACACGACATGTCCATATATATGATTCAAATCTTATAACTTTACAAGAATCAACATCTGCTGTGTAAATAAAACAAATTGTCAGAAGTGGGATTCGAACCCACGCCTCCATTCAGAGACCAGAACACCCAGATACATTCCGAACATTGAATGCATTATTATATCTTAAGTCTGGCGCCTTAGACCGCTCGGCCATTCTGACACAACATGTCCAGTTATACGAATCAAATCTTATGACTTCACTAGAGAAAAAATCTGCTAGGTAACAAAACAAAATTGTCAGAAGTGGGATTCGAACCCACGACTCCATTCGGAGACCATAACACCCAGATACATTCCGAACATTGAATGCATTATTATATCTTAAGTCTGGCGCCTTAGACCGCTCGGCCATTCTGACAGGACATGTCCAGATATACGATTTAAATCTTATGACTTCAAGAGAGAACAAATCTGCTAGGTAACAAAACAAAATTGTCAGAAGTGGGATTCGAACCCACGCCTCCATTCAGAGATCAGAACACCCAGGTTCACTGCAAACAGTGAAGGTTTTTCACCTTGAGTCTGGCGCCTTAGACCGCTCGGCCATTCTGACACGACATGTCCAGTTATACGAATCAAATCTTATAACTTCACTAGAGAAAAAATCTGCTAGGTAACAAAAACAAATTGTCAGAAGTGGGATTCGAACCCACGCCTCCATTCAGAGACCAGAACACCCAGGTTCACTGCAAACAGTGAAGGTTTTTCACCTTGAGTCTGGCGCCTTAGACCGCTCGGCCATTCTGACACGACATGTTCAGATATATGATTCAAATCGTATAACTTTACAAGAAACAAAATCTGCTGTGTAAATATAAAAAAATTGTCAGAAGTGGGATTCGAAACCGCGACTCCATTCGGAGACCAGAACACCCAGATACATTCCGAACTTTGAATGCATTATTATATCTTAATTCTGGCGCCTTAGACCGCTCTGCCATTCTGACACGACATGTCCAGTTATACGATTTAAATCTTATGACTTCAAGAGAGAAAAAATTTGCTAGGTAACAAAACAAAATTGTCAGAAGTGGGATTCGAACCCACGACTCCATTCGGAGACCAGAACACCCAGATACATTCCGAGAATTGAATGCATTATTAAATCTTAAGTCTGGCGCCTTAGACCGCTCGGCCATTCTGACACGACATGTCCATATATATGATTCAAATCTTATAACTTTACAAGAATCAACATCTGCTGTGTAAATAAAACAAATTGTCAGAAGTGGGATTCGAACCCACGCCTCCATTCAGAGACCAGAACACTCAGGTTCACTACAAACAGTGAAGGTTTTTCACCTTGAGTCTGGCGCCTTAGACCGCTCGGCCATTCTGATACGACATGTCCAGATATATGATTCAAATCTTATAACTTTACACGAAACAAAATCTGCTGTGTAAATAAAACAAATTGTCAGAAGTGGGATTCGAACCCACGCCTCCATTCAGAGACCAGAACACCCAGGTTCACTGAAAACAGTGAAGGTTTTTCACCTTGAGTCTGGCGCCTTAGACCGCTCGGCCATTCTGACACGACATGTCCAGTTATACGAATCAAATCTTATAACTTCACTAGAGAAAAAATCTGCTAGGTAACAAAAACAAATTGTCAGAAGTGGGATTCGAACCCACGCCTCCATTCAGAGACCAGAACACCCAGGTTCACTGCAAACAGTGAAGGTTTTTTACCTTGAGTCTGGCGCCTTAGACCGCTCGGCCATTCTGACACGACATGTTCAGATATATGATTCAAATCTTATAACTTTACAAGAAACAAAATCTGCTGTGTAAATATAAAAAAATTGTCAGAAGTGGGATTCGAAACCACGACTCCATTCGGAGACCAGAACACCCAGATACATTCCGAACTTTGAATGCATTATTATATCTTAATTCTGGCGCCTTAGACCGCTCTGCCATTCTGACACGACATGTCCAGTTATACGATTTAAATCTTATGACTTCAAGAGAGAAAAAATTTGCTAGGTAACAAAACAAAATTGTCAGAAGTGGGATTCAAACCCACGACTCCATTCGGAGACCAGAACACCCAGATACATTCCGAACATTGAATGCATTATTATATCTTAAGTCTGGCGCCTTAGACCGCTCGGCCATTCTGACACAACATGTCCAGTTATACGAATCAAATCTTATGACTTCACTAGAGAAAAAATCTGCTAGGTAACAAAACAAAATTGTCAGAAGTGGGATTCGAACCCACGACTCCATTCGGAGACCATAACACCCAGATACATTCCGAACATTGAATGCATTATTATATCTTAAGTCTGGCGCCTTAGACCGCTCGGCCATTCTGACAGGACATGTCCAGATATACGATTTAAATCTTATGACTTCAAGAGAGAACAAATCTGCTAGGTAACAAAACAAAATTGTCAGAAGTGGGATTCGAACCCACGCCTCCATTCAGAGATCAGAACACCCAGGTTCACTGCAAACAGTGAAGGTTTTTCACCTTGAGTCTGGCGCCTTAGACCGCTCGGCCATTCTGACACGACATGTCCAGTTATACGATTTAAATCTTATGACTTCAAGAGAGAAACAATCTGCTAGGTAACTAAACAAAATTGTCAGAAGTGGGATTCGAACCCTCGACTCCATTCGGAGACCAGAACACCCAGATACATTCCGAACATTGAATGCATTATTAAATCTTAAGTCTGGCGCCTTAGACCGCTCGGCCATTCTGACACGACATGTCCAGATATATGATTCAAATCTTATAACTTTACAAGAATCAACATCTGCTGTGTAAATAAAACAAATTGTCAGAAGTGGGATTCGAACCCACGCCTCCATTCAGAGACCAGAACACCGCTCGGCCATTCTGACACGACATGTCCAGATATATGATTCAAATCTTATAACTTTACAAGAAACAAAATCTGCTGTGTAAATATAAATAAATTGTCAGAAGTGGGATTCGAACCCACGCCTCCATTCAGAGACCAGAACACCCAGGTTCACTGCAAACAGCGAAGGTTGTTCACCTTGAGTCTGGCGCCTTAGACCGCTCGGCCATTCTGACACATGTCCAGATATACGAATCAAATCTTATGACTTCACTAGAGAAAAAATCTGCTAGGTAACAAAACAAAATTGTCAGAAGTGGGATTCGAACCCACGACTCCATTCGGAGACCATAACACCCAGATACATTCCGAACATTGAATGCATTATTATATCTTAAGTCTGGCGCCTTAGACCGCTCGGCCATTCTGACAGGACATGTCCAGATATACGATTTAAATCTTATGACTTCAAGAGAGAACAAATCTGCTAGGTAACAAAACAAAATTGTCAGAAGTGGGATTCGAACCCACGCCTCCATTCAGAGATCAGAACACCCAGGTTCACTGCAAACAGTGAAGGTTTTTCACCTTGAGTCTGGCGCCTTAGACCGCTCGGCCATTCTGACACGACATGTCCAGTTATACGAATCAAATCTTATAACTTCACTAGAGAAAAAATCTGCTAGGTAACAAAAACAAATTGTCAGAAGTGGGATTCGAACCCACGCCTCCATTCAGAGACCAGAACACCCAGGTTCACTGCAAACAGTGAAGGTTTTTCACCTTGAGTCTGGCGCCTTAGACCGCTCGGCCATTCTGACACGACATGTTCAGATATATGATTCAAATCTTATAACTTTACAAGAAACAAAATCTGCTGTGTAAATATAAAAAAATTGTCAGAAGTGGGATTCGAAACCGCGACTCCATTCGGAGACCAGAACACCCAGATACATTCCGAACTTTGAATGCATTATTATATCTTAATTCTGGCGCCTTAGACCGCTCTGCCATTCTGACACGACATGTCCAGTTATACGATTTAAATCTTATGACTTCAAGAGAGAAAAAATTTGCTAGGTAACAAAACAAAATTGTCAGAAGTGGGATTCGAACCCACGACTCCATTCGGAGACCAGAACACCCAGATACATTCCGAGAATTGAATGCATTATTAAATCTTAAGTCTGGCGCCTTAGACCGCTCGGCCATTCTGACACGACATGTCCATATATATGATTCAAATCTTATAACTTTACAAGAATCAACATCTGCTGTGTAAATAAAACAAATTGTCAGAAGTGGGATTCGAACCCACGCCTCCATTCAGAGACCAGAACACTCAGGTTCACTACAAACAGTGAAGGTTTTTCACCTTGAGTCTGGCGCCTTAGACCGCTCGGCCATTCTGATACGACATGTCCAGATATATGATTCAAATCTTATAACTTTACACGAAACAAAATCTGCTGTGTAAATAAAACAAATTGTCAGAAGTGGGATTCGAACCCACGCCTCCATTCAGAGACCAGAACACCCAGGTTCACTGAAAACAGTGAAGGTTTTTCACCTTGAGTCTGGCGCCTTAGACCGCTCGGCCATTCTGACACGACATGTCCAGTTATACGAATCAAATCTTATAACTTCACTAGAGAAAAAATCTGCTAGGTAACAAAAACAAATTGTCAGAAGTGGGATTCGAACCCACGCCTCCATTCAGAGACCAGAACACCCAGGTTCACTGCAAACAGTGAAGGTTTTTCACCTTGAGTCTGGCGCCTTAGACCGCTCGGCCATTCTGACACGACATGTTCAGATATATGATGCAAATCTTATAACTTTACAAGAAACAAAATCTGCTGTGTAAATATAAAAAATTGTCAGAAGTGGGATTCGAAACCACGACTCCATTCGGAGACCAGAACACCCAGATACATTCCAAACTTTGAATGCATTATTATATCTTAATTCTGGCGCCTTAGACCGCTCTGCCATTCTGACACGACATGTCCAGTTATACGATTTAAATCTTATGACTTCAAGAGAGAAAAAATTTGCTAGGTAACAAAACAAAATTGTCAGAAGTGGGATTCAAACCCACGACTCCATTCGGAGACCAGAACACCCAGATACATTCCGAACATTGAATGCATTATTATATCTTAAGTCTGGCGCCTTAGACCGCTCGGCCATTCTGACACAACATGTCCAGTTATACGAATCAAATCTTATGACTTCACTAGAGAAAAAATCTGCTAGGTAACAAAACAAAATTGTCAGAAGTGGGATTCGAACCCACGACTCCATTCGGAGACCATAACACCCAGATACATTCCGAACATTGAATGCATTATTATATCTTAAGTCTGGCGCCTTAGACCGCTCGGCCATTCTGACAGGACATGTCCAGATATACGATTTAAATCTTATGACTTCAAGAGAGAACAAATCTGCTAGGTAACAAAACAAAATTGTCAGAAGTGGGATTCGAACCCACGCCTCCATTCAGAGATCAGAACACCCAGGTTCACTGCAAACAGTGAAGGTTTTTCACCTTGAGTCTGGCGCCTTAGACCGCTCGGCCATTCTGACACGACATGTCCAGTTATACGATTTAAATCTTATGACTTCAAGAGAGAAACAATCTGCTAGGTAACAAAACAAAATTGTCAGAAGTGGGATTCGAACCCTCGACTCCATTCGGAGACCAGAACACCCAGATACATTCCGAACATTGAATGCATTATTAAATCTTAAGTCTGGCGCCTTAGACCGCTCGGCCATTCTGACACGACATGTCCAGATATATGATTCAAATCTTATAACTTTACAAGAATCAACATCTGCTGTGTAAATAAAACAAATTGTCAGAAGTGGGATTCGAACCCACGCCTCCATTCAGAGACCAGAACACCGCTCGGCCATTCTGACACGACATGTCCAGATATATGATTCAAATCTTATAACTTTACAAGAAACAAAATCTGCTGTGTAAATATAAATAAATTGTCAGAAGTGGGATTCGAACCCACGCCTCCATTCAGAGACCAGAACACCCAGGTTCACTGCAAACAGCGAAGGTTGTTCACCTTGAGTCTGGCGCCTTAGACCGCTCGGCCATTCTGACACATGTCCAGATATACGAATCAAATCTTATGACTTCACTAGAGAAAAAATCTGCTAGGTAACAAAACAAAATTGTCAGAAGTGGGATTCGAACCCACGACTCCATTCGGAGACCAGAACACCCAGATACATTCCGAACATTGAATGCATTATTATATCTTAAGTCTGGCGCCTTAGACCGCTCGGCCATTCTGACACGACATGTCCAGATATATGATTTAAATCTTATGACTTCAAGAGAGAAAAAATCTGCTAGGTAACAAAACTAAATTGTCAGAAGTGGGATTCGAACCCACGCCTGCATTTAGAGACCAGAACACCCAGGTTCACTGCAAACAGTGAAGGTTTTTCACCTTGAGTCTGGCGCCTCAGACCGCTCGGCCATTCTGACACGACATGTCCAGATATATGATTCAAATCTTATAACTTTACACGAAACAAAATCTGCTGTGTAAATAAAACAAATTGTCAGAAGTGGGATTCGAACCCACGCCTTCATTCAGAGACCAGAACACCCAGATACATTCCGAACATTGAATGCATTATTAAATCTTAAGTCTGGCGCCTTAGACCGCTCGGCCATTCTGACACGACATGTCCAGATATATGATTCAAATCTTATAACTTTACAGGAATCAACATCTGCTGTGTAATTAAAACAAATTGTCAGAAGTGGGATTCGAACCCACGCCTCCATTCAGAGACCAGAACACCCAGGTTCACTGCAAACAGTGAAGGTTTTTCACCTTGAGTCTGGCGCCTTAGACCGCTCGGCCATTCTGACACGACATGTCAGATATATGATTCAAATCTTATAACTTTACAAGAAACAAAATCTGCTGTGTAAATATAAATAAATTGTCAGAAGTGGGATTCGAACCCACGCCTCCATTCAGAGACCAGAACACCCAGATACATTCCGAACATTGAATGCATTATTATATCTTAAGTCTGGCGCCTTAGACCGCTCGGCCATTCTGACACGACATGTCCAGTTATACGATTTAAATCTTATGACTTCAAGAGAGAAAACATTTGCTAGGTAACAAAACAAAATTGTCAGAAGTGGGATTCGAACCCTCGACTCCATTCGGAGACCAGAACACCCAGATACATTCCGAACATTGAATGCATTATTAAATCTTAAGTCTGGCGCCTTAGACCGCTCGGCCATTCTGACACGACATGTCCAGATATATGATTCAAATCTTATAACTTTACAAGAATCAACATCTGCTGTGTAAATAAAACAAATTGTCAGAAGTGGGATTCGAACCCACGCCTCCATTCAGAGACCAGAACACCGCTCGGCCATTCTGACACGACATGTCCAGATATATGATTCAAATCTTATAACTTTACAAGAAACAAAATCTGCTGTGTAAATATAAATAAATTGTCAGAAGTGGGATTCGAACCCACGCCTCCATTCAGAGACCAGAACACCCAGGTTCACTGCAAACAGCGAAGGTTGTTCACCTTGAGTCTGGCGCCTTAGACCGCTCGGCCATTCTGACACATGTCCAGATATACGAATCAAATCTTATGACTTCACTAGAGAAAAAATCTGCTAGGTAACAAAACAAAATTGTCAGAAGTGGGATTCGAACCCACGACTCCATTCGGAGACCATAACACCCAGATACATTCCGAACATTGAATGCATTATTATATCTTAAGTCTGGCGCCTTAGACCGCTCGGCCATTCTGACAGGACATGTCCAGATATACGATTTAAATCTTATGACTTCAAGAGAGAACAAATCTGCTAGGTAACAAAACAAAATTGTCAGAAGTGGGATTCGAACCCACGCCTCCATTCAGAGATCAGAACACCCAGGTTCACTGCAAACAGTGAAGGTTTTTCACCTTGAGTCTGGCGCCTTAGACCGCTCGGCCATTCTGACACGACATGTCCAGTTATACGAATCAAATCTTATAACTTCACTAGAGAAAAAATCTGCTAGGTAACAAAAACAAATTGTCAGAAGTGGGATTCGAACCCACGCCTCCATTCAGAGACCAGAACACCCAGGTTCACTGCAAACAGTGAAGGTTTTTCACCTTGAGTCTGGCGCCTTAGACCGCTCGGCCATTCTGACACGACATGTTCAGATATATGATTCAAATCTTATAACTTTACAAGAAACAAAATCTGCTGTGTAAATATAAAAAAATTGTCAGAAGTGGGATTCGAAACCGCGACTCCATTCGGAGACCAGAACACCCAGATACATTCCGAACTTTGAATGCATTATTATATCTTAATTCTGGCGCCTTAGACCGCTCTGCCATTCTGACACGACATGTCCAGTTATACGATTTAAATCTTATGACTTCAAGAGAGAAAAAATTTGCTAGGTAACAAAACAAAATTGTCAGAAGTGGGATTCAAACCCACGACTCCATTCGGAGACCAGAACACCCAGATACATTCCGAACATTGAATGCATTATTATATCTTAAGTCTGGCGCCTTAGACCGCTCGGCCATTCTGACACAACATGTCCAGTTATACGAATCAAATCTTATGACTTCACTAGAGAAAAAATCTGCTAGGTAACAAAACAAAATTGTCAGAAGTGGGATTCGAACCCACGACTCCATTCGGAGACCATAACACCCAGATACATTCCGAACATTGAATGCATTATTATATCTTAAGTCTGGCGCCTTAGACCGCTCGGCCATTCTGACAGGACATGTCCAGATATACGATTTAAATCTTATGACTTCAAGAGAGAACAAATCTGCTAGGTAACAAAACAAAATTGTCAGAAGTGGGATTCGAACCCACGCCTCCATTCAGAGATCAGAACACCCAGGTTCACTGCAAACAGTGAAGGTTTTTCACCTTGAGTCTGGCGCCTTAGACCGCTCGGCCATTCTGACACGACATGTCCAGTTATACGATTTAAATCTTATGACTTCAAGAGAGAAACAATCTGCTAGGTAACAAAACAAAATTGTCAGAAGTGGGATTCGAACCCTCGACTCCATTCGGAGACCAGAACACCCAGATACATTCCGAACATTGAATGCATTATTAAATCTTAAGTCTGGCGCCTTAGACCGCTCGGCCATTCTGACACGACATGTCCAGATATATGATTCAAATCTTATAACTTTACAAGAATCAACATCTGCTGTGTAAATAAAACAAATTGTCAGAAGTGGGATTCGAACCCACGCCTCCATTCAGAGACCAGAACACCGCTCGGCCATTCTGACACGACATGTCCAGATATATGATTCAAATCTTATAACTTTACAAGAAACAAAATCTGCTGTGTAAATATAAATAAATTGTCAGAAGTGGGATTCGAACCCACGCCTCCATTCAGAGACCAGAACACCCAGGTTCACTGCAAACAGCGAAGGTTGTTCACCTTGAGTCTGGCGCCTTAGACCGCTCGGCCATTCTGACACATGTCCAGATATACGAATCAAATCTTATGACTTCACTAGAGAAAAAATCTGCTAGGTAACAAAACAAAATTGTCAGAAGTGGGATTCGAACCCACGACTCCATTCGGAGACCAGAACACCCAGATACATTCCGAACATTGAATGCATTATTATATCTTAAGTCTGGCGCCTTAGACCGCTCGGCCATTCTGACACGACATGTCCAGATATATGATTTAAATCTTATGACTTCAAGAGAGAAAAAATCTGCTAGGTAACAAAACTAAATTGTCAGAAGTGGGATTCGAACCCACGCCTGCATTTAGAGACCAGAACACCCAGGTTCACTGCAAACAGTGAAGGTTTTTCACCTTGAGTCTGGCGCCTCAGACCGCTCGGCCATTCTGACACGACATGTCCAGATATATGATTCAAATCTTATAACTTTACACGAAACAAAATCTGCTGTGTAAATAAAACAAATTGTCAGAAGTGGGATTCGAACCCACGCCTTCATTCAGAGACCAGAACACCCAGATACATTCCGAACATTGAATGCATTATTAAATCTTAAGTCTGGCGCCTTAGACCGCTCGGCCATTCTGACACGACATGTCCAGATATATGATTCAAATCTTATAACTTTACAGGAATCAACATCTGCTGTGTAATTAAAACAAATTGTCAGAAGTGGGATTCGAACCCACGCCTCCATTCAGAGACCAGAACACCCAGGTTCACTGCAAACAGTGAAGGTTTTTCACCTTGAGTCTGGCGCCTTAGACCGCTCGGCCATTCTGACACGACATGTCCAGATATATGATTCAAATCTTATAACTTTACAAGAAACAAAATCTGCTGTGTAAATATAAATAAATTGTCAGAAGTGGGATTCGAACCCACGCCTCCATTCAGAGACCAGAACACCCAGATACATTCCGAACATTGAATGCATTATTATATCTTAAGTCTGGCGCCTTAGACCGCTCGGCCATTCTGACACGACATGTCCAGTTATACGATTTAAATCTTATGACTTCAAGAGAGAAAACATTTGCTAGGTAACAAAACAAAATTGTCAGAAGTGGGATTCGAACCCTCGACTCCATTCGGAGACCAGAACACCCAGATACATTCCGAACATTGAATGCATTATTAAATCTTAAGTCTGGCGCCTTAGACCGCTCGGCCATTCTGACACGACATGTCCAGATATATGATTCAAATCTTATAACTTTACAAGAATCAACATCTGCTGTGTAAATAAAACAAATTGTCAGAAGTGGGATTCGAACCCACGCCTCCATTCAGAGACCAGAACACCGCTCGGCCATTCTGACACGACATGTCCAGATATATGATTCAAATCTTATAACTTTACAAGAAACAAAATCTGCTGTGTAAATATAAATAAATTGTCAGAAGTGGGATTCGAACCCACGCCTCCATTCAGAGACCAGAACACCCAGGTTCACTGCAAACAGCGAAGGTTGTTCACCTTGAGTCTGGCGCCTTAGACCGCTCGGCCATTCTGACACATGTCCAGATATACGAATCAAATCTTATGACTTCACTAGAGAAAAAATCTGCTAGGTAACAAAACAAAATTGTCAGAAGTGGGATTCGAACCCACGACTCCATTCGGAGACCATAACACCCAGATACATTCCGAACATTGAATGCATTATTATATCTTAAGTCTGGCGCCTTAGACCGCTCGGCCATTCTGACAGGACATGTCCAGATATACGATTTAAATCTTATGACTTCAAGAGAGAACAAATCTGCTAGGTAACAAAACAAAATTGTCAGAAGTGGGATTCGAACCCACGCCTCCATTCAGAGATCAGAACACCCAGGTTCACTGCAAACAGTGAAGGTTTTTCACCTTGAGTCTGGCGCCTTAGACCGCTCGGCCATTCTGACACGACATGTCCAGTTATACGAATCAAATCTTATAACTTCACTAGAGAAAAAATCTGCTAGGTAACAAAAACAAATTGTCAGAAGTGGGATTCGAACCCACGCCTCCATTCAGAGACCAGAACACCCAGGTTCACTGCAAACAGTGAAGGTTTTTCACCTTGAGTCTGGCGCCTTAGACCGCTCGGCCATTCTGACACGACATGTTCAGATATATGATTCAAATCTTATAACTTTACAAGAAACGAAATCTGCTGTGTAAATATAAAAAAATTGTCAGAAGTGGGATTCGAAACCGCGACTCCATTCGGAGACCAGAACACCCAGATACATTCCGAACTTTGAATGCATTATTATATCTTAATTCTGGCGCCTTAGACCGCTCTGCCATTCTGACACGACATGTCCAGTTATACGATTTAAATCTTATGACTTCAAGAGAGAAAAAATTTGCTAGGTAACAAAACAAAATTGTCAGAAGTGGGATTCGAACCCACGACTCCATTCGGAGACCAGAACACCCAGATACATTCCGAGAATTGAATGCATTATTAAATCTTAAGTCTGGCGCCTTAGACCGCTCGGCCATTCTGACACGACATGTCCATATATATGATTCAAATCTTATAACTTTACAAGAATCAACATCTGCTGTGTAAATAAAACAAATTGTCAGAAGTGGGATTCGAACCCACGCCTCCATTCAGAGACCAGAACACTCAGGTTCACTACAAACAGTGAAGGTTTTTCACCTTGAGTCTGGCGCCTTAGACCGCTCGGCCATTCTGATACGACATGTCCAGATATATGATTCAAATCTTATAACTTTACACGAAACAAAATCTGCTGTGTAAATAAAACAAATTGTCAGAAGTGGGATTCGAACCCACGCCTCCATTCAGAGACCAGAACACCCAGGTTCACTGAAAACAGTGAAGGTTTTTCACCTTGAGTCTGGCGCCTTAGACCGCTCGGCCATTCTGACACGACATGTCCAGTTATACGAATCAAATCTTATAACTTCACTAGAGAAAAAATCTGCTAGGTAACAAAAACAAATTGTCAGAAGTGGGATTCGAACCCACGCCTCCATTCAGAGACCAGAACACCCAGGTTCACTGCAAACAGTGAAGGTTTTTCACCTTGAGTCTGGCGCCTTAGACCGCTCGGCCATTCTGACACGACATGTTCAGATATATGATTCAAATCTTATAACTTTACAAGAAACAAAATCTGCTGTGTAAATATAAAAAAATTGTCAGAAGTGGGATTCGAAACCACGACTCCATTCGGAGACCAGAACACCCAGATACATTCCAAACTTTGAATGCATTATTATATCTTAATTCTGGCGCCTTAGACCGCTCTGCCATTCTGACACGACATGTCCAGTTATACGATTTAAATCTTATGACTTCAAGAGAGAAAAAATTTGCTAGGTAACAAAACAAAATTGTCAGAAGTGGGATTCAAACCCACGACTCCATTCGGAGACCAGAACACCCAGATACATTCCGAACATTGAATGCATTATTATATCTTAAGTCTGGCGCCTTAGACCGCTCGGCCATTCTGACACAACATGTCCAGTTATACGAATCAAATCTTATGACTTCACTAGAGAAAAAATCTGCTAGGTAACAAAACAAAATTGTCAGAAGTGGGATTCGAACCCACGACTCCATTCGGAGACCATAACACCCAGATACATTCCGAACATTGAATGCATTATTATATCTTAAGTCTGGCGCCTTAGACCGCTCGGCCATTCTGACAGGACATGTCCAGATATACGATTTAAATCTTATGACTTCAAGAGAGAACAAATCTGCTAGGTAACAAAACAAAATTGTCAGAAGTGGGATTCGAACCCACGCCTCCATTCAGAGATCAGAACACCCAGGTTCACTGCAAACAGTGAAGGTTTTTCACCTTGAGTCTGGCGCCTTAGACCGCTCGGCCATTCTGACACGACATGTCCAGTTATACGATTTAAATCTTATGACTTCAAGAGAGAAACAATCTGCTAGGTAACAAAACAAAATTGTCAGAAGTGGGATTCGAACCCTCGACTCCATTCGGAGACCAGAACACCCAGATACATTCCGAACATTGAATGCATTATTAAATCTTAAGTCTGGCGCCTTAGACCGCTCGGCCATTCTGACACGACATGTCCAGATATATGATTCAAATCTTATAACTTTACAAGAATCAACATCTGCTGTGTAAATAAAACAAATTGTCAGAAGTGGGATTCGAACCCACGCCTCCATTCAGAGACCAGAACACCGCTCGGCCATTCTGACACGACATGTCCAGATATATGATTCAAATCTTATAACTTTACAAGAAACAAAATCTGCTGTGTAAATATAAATAAATTGTCAGAAGTGGGATTCGAACCCACGCCTCCATTCAGAGACCAGAACACCCAGGTTCACTGCAAACAGCGAAGGTTGTTCACCTTGAGTCTGGCGCCTTAGACCGCTCGGCCATTCTGACACATGTCCAGATATACGAATCAAATCTTATGACTTCACTAGAGAAAAAATCTGCTAGGTAACAAAACAAAATTGTCAGAAGTGGGATTCGAACCCACGACTCCATTCGGAGACCAGAACACCCAGATACATTCCGAACATTGAATGCATTATTATATCTTAAGTCTGGCGCCTTAGACCGCTCGGCCATTCTGACACGACATGTCCAGATATATGATTTAAATCTTATGACTTCAAGAGAGAAAAAATCTGCTAGGTAACAAAACTAAATTGTCAGAAGTGGGATTCGAACCCACGCCTGCATTTAGAGACCAGAACACCCAGGTTCACTGCAAACAGTGAAGGTTTTTCACCTTGAGTCTGGCGCCTCAGACCGCTCGGCCATTCTGACACGACATGTCCAGATATATGATTCAAATCTTATAACTTTACACGAAACAAAATCTGCTGTGTAAATAAAACAAATTGTCAGAAGTGGGATTCGAACCCACGCCTTCATTCAGAGACCAGAACACCCAGATACATTCCGAACATTGAATGCATTATTAAATCTTAAGTCTGGCGCCTTAGACCGCTCGGCCATTCTGACACGACATGTCCAGATATATGATTCAAATCTTATAACTTTACAGGAATCAACATCTGCTGTGTAATTAAAACAAATTGTCAGAAGTGGGATTCGAACCCACGCCTCCATTCAGAGACCAGAACACCCAGGTTCACTGCAAACAGTGAAGGTTTTTCACCTTGAGTCTGGCGCCTTAGACCGCTCGGCCATTCTGACACGACATGTCCAGATATATGATTCAAATCTTATAACTTTACAAGAAACAAAATCTGCTGTGTAAATATAAATAAATTGTCAGAAGTGGGATTCGAACCCACGCCTCCATTCAGAGACCAGAACACCCAGATACATTCCGAACATTGAATGCATTATTATATCTTAAGTCTGGCGCCTTAGACCGCTCGGCCATTCTGACACGACATGTCCAGTTATACGATTTAAATCTTATGACTTCAAGAGAGAAAACATTTGCTAGGTAACAAAACAAAATTGTCAGAAGTGGGATTCGAACCCACGACTCCATTCGGAGACCAGAACACCCAGATACATTCCGAACATTGAATGCATTATTATATCTTAAGTCTGGCGCCTTAGACCGCTCGGCCATTCTGACACGACATGTCCAGATATACGAATCAAATCTTATGACTTCACTAGAGAAAAAATCTGCTAGGTAACAAAACAAAATTGTCAGAAGTGGGATTCGAACCCACGACTCCATTCGGAGACCAGAACACCCAGATACATTCCGAACATTGAATGCATTATTATATCTTAAGTCTGGCGCCTTAGACCGCTCGGCCATTCTGACACGACATGTCCAGATATACGAATCAAATCTTATGACTTCACTAGAGAAAAAATCTGCTAGGTAACAAAACAAAATTGTCAGAAGTGGGATTCGAACCCACGACTCCATTCGGAGACCAGAACACCCAGATACATTCCGAACATTGAATGCATTATTATATCTTAAGTCTGGCGCCTTAGACCGCTCGGCCATTCTGACACGACATGTCCAGATATACGAATCAAATCTTATGACTTCACTAGAGAAAAAATCTGCTAGGTAACAAAACTAAATTGTCAGAAGTGGGATTCGAACCCACGCCTGCATTTAGAGACCAGAACACCCAGGTTCACTGCAAACAGTGAAGGTTTTTCACCTTGAGTCTGGCGCCTCAGACCGCTCGGCCATTCTGACACGACATGTCCAGATATATGATTCAAATCTTATAACTTTACACGAAACAAAATCTGCTGTGTAAATAAAACAAATTGTCAGAAGTGGGATTCGAACCCACGCCTTCATTCAGAGACCAGAACACCCAGATACATTCCGAACATTGAATGCATTATTAAATCTTAAGTCTGGCGCCTTAGACCGCTCGGCCATTCTGACACGACATGTCCAGATATATGATTCAAATCTTATAACTTTACAGGAATCAACATCTGCTGTGTAATTAAAACAAATTGTCAGAAGTGGGATTCGAACCCACGCCTCCATTCAGAGACCAGAACACCCAGGTTCACTGCAAACAGTGAAGGTTTTTCACCTTGAGTCTGGCGCCTTAGACCGCTCGGCCATTCTGACACGACATGTCCAGATATATGATTCAAATCTTATAACTTTACAAGAAACAAAATCTGCTGTGTAAATATAAATAAATTGTCAGAAGTGGGATTCGAACCCACGCCTCCATTCAGAGACCAGAACACCCAGATACATTCCGAACATTGAATGCATTATTATATCTTAAGTCTGGCGCCTTAGACCGCTCGGCCATTCTGACACGACATGTCCAGTTATACGATTTAAATCTTATGACTTCAAGAGAGAAAACATTTGCTAGGTAACAAAACAAAATTGTCAGAAGTGGGATTCGAACCCACGACTCCATTCGGAGACCAGAACACCCAGATACATTCCGAACATTGAATGCATTATTATATCTTAAGTCTGGCGCCTTAGACCGCTCGGCCATTCTGACACGACATGTCCAGATATACGAATCAAATCTTATGACTTCACTAGAGAAAAAATCTGCTAGGTAACAAAACAAAATTGTCAGAAGTGGGATTCGAACCCACGACTCCATTCGGAGACCAGAACACCCAGATACATTCCGAACTTTGAATGCATTATTATATCTTAAGTCTGGCGCCTTAGACCGCTCGGCCATTCTGACACGACATATCCAGTTATACGATTTAAATCTTATGACTTCAAGAGAGAAAAAATTTGCTAGGTAACAAAACAAAATTGTCAGAAGTGGGATTCGAACCCACGACTCCATTCGGAGACCAGAACACCCAGATACATTCCGAACATTGAATGCATTATTATATCTTAAGTCTGGCGCCTTAGACCGCTCGGCCATTCTGACAAGACATGTCCAGATATACGAATCAAATCTTATGACTTCACTAGAGAAAAAATCTGCTAGGTAACAAAACAATATTGTCAGAAGTGGGATTCGAACCCACGCCTCTATTCAGAGACCAGAACACCCAGGTTCACTGCAAACAATGAAGGTTTTTCACCTTGAGTCTGGCGCCTTAGACCGCTCGGCCATTCTGACACAACATGTCCAGATATATGATTCAAATCTTATAACTTTACAAGAATCAACATCTGCTGTGTAAATAAAACAAATTGTCAGAAGTGGGATTCGAACCCACGCCTCCATTCAGAGACCAGAACACACAGGTTCACTGCAAACAGTGAAGGTTTTTCACTTTGAGTCTGGCGCCTTAGACCGCTCGGCCATTCTGACACGACATGTCCAGATATATGATTCAAATCTTATAACTTTACAAGAAACAAAATCTGCTGTGTAAATATAAATAAATTGTCAGAAGTGGGATTCGAACCCACGCCTCCATTCAGAGACCAGAACACCCAGGTTCACTGCAAACAGTGAAGGTTTTTCACCTTGAGTCTGGCGCCTTAGACCGCTCGGCCATTCTGACACATGTCCAGATATACGAATCAAATCTTATGACTTCACTAGATAAACAATCTGCTAGGTAACAAAACAAAATTGACAGAAGTGGGATTCGAACCCACGACTCCATTCGGAGACCAGAAAACCCAGATACATTCCGAACATTGAATGCATTATTATATCTTAAGTCTGGCGCCTTAGACCGCTCGGCCATTCTGACACGACATGTCCAGTTATACGATTTAAATCTTATGACTTCAAGAGAGAAAAAATCTGCTAGGTAACAAAACAAAATTGTCAGAAGTGGGATTCGAACCCACGCCTCCATTCAGAGACCAGAACACCCAGGTTCACTGCAAACAGTGAAGGTTTTTCACCTTGAGTCTGGCGCCTTAGACCGCTCGGCCATTCTGACACGACATGTCCAGATATACGAATAAAATCTTATGATTTCACTAGAGAAAAATCTGCTAGGTAACAAAATAAAATTGTCAGAAGTGTGATTCGAACCCACAAGTCCATTCGGAGACCAGAACACCAAGATAGATTCCGAACATTGAATGCATTATTATATCTTAAGTCTGGCGCCTTAGATCGCTCGGCCATTCTGACACGACATGTCCAGTTATACGATTTAAATCTTATGACTTCAAGAGAGAAACAATCTGCTAGGTAACAAAACAAAATTGTCAGAAGTGGGATTCGAACCCTCGACTCCATTCGGAGACCAGAACACCCAGATACATTCCGAACATTGAATGCATTATTAAATCTTAAGTCTGGCGCCTTAGACCGCTCGGCCATTCTGACACGACATGTCCAGATATATGATTCAAATCTTATAACTTTACAAGAATCAACATCTGCTGTGTAAATAAAACAAATTGTCAGAAGTGGGATTCGAACCCACGTCTCCATTCAGAGACCAGAACACCCAGGTTCACTGCAAACAGTGAAGGTTTTTCACCTTGAGTCTGGCGCCTTAGACCGCTCGGCCATTCTGACACGACATGTCCAGATATATGATTCAAATCTTATAACTTTACAAGAAACAAAATCTGCTGTGTAAATATAAACAAATTGTCAGAAGTGGGATTCGAACCCACGCCTCCATTCAGAGACCAGAACACCCAGATACATTCCGAACATTGAATGCATTATTATATCTTAAGTCTGGCGCCTTAGACCGCTCGGCCATTCTGACACGACATGTCCAGTTATACGATTTAAATCTTATGACTTCAAGAGAGAAAAAATTTGCTAGGTAACAAAACAAAATTGTCAGAAGTGGGATTCGAACCCACGCCTCCATTCAGAGACCAGAACACCCAGATACATTCCGAACATTGAATGCATTATTATATCTTAAGTCTGGCGCCTTAGACCGCTCGGCCATTCTGACACGACATGTCCAGATATACGAATCAAATCTTATGACTTCACTAGAGAAAAAATCTGCTAGGTAACAAAACAAAATTGTCAGAAGTGGGATTCGAACCCACGACTCCATTCGGAGACCAGAACACCCAGATACATTCCGAACTTTGAATGCATTATTATATCTTAAGTCTGGCGCCTTAGACCGCTCGGCCATTCTGACACGACATATCCAGTTATACGATTTAAATCTTATGACTTCAAGAGAGAAAAAATTTGCTAGGTAACAAAACAAAATTGTCAGAAGTGGGATTCGAACCCACGACTCCATTCGGAGACCAGAACACCCAGATACATTCCGAACATTGAATGCATTATTATATCTTAAGTCTGGCGCCTTAGACCGCTCGGCCATTCTGACACGACATGTCCAGATATACGAATCAAATCTTATGACTTCACTAGAGAAAAAATCTGCTAGGTAACAAAACAATATTGTCAGAAGTGGGATTCGAACCCACGCCTCTATTCAGAGACCAGAACACCCAGGTTCACTGCAAACAATGAAGGTTTTTCACCTTGAGTCTGGCGCCTTAGACCGCTCGGCCATTCTGACACAACATGTCCAGATATATGATTCAAATCTTATAACTTTACAAGAATCAACATCTGCTGTGTAAATAAAACAAATTGTCAGAAGTGGGATTCGAACCCACGCCTCCATTCAGAGACCAGAACACCCAGGTTCACTGCAAACAGTGAAGGTTTTTCACCTTGAGTCTGGCGCCTTAGACCGCTCGGCCATTCTGACACGACATGTCCAGATATATGATTCAAATCTTATAACTTTACAAGAAACAAAATCTGCTGTGTAAATATAAATAAATTGTCAGAAGTGGGATTCGAACCCACGCCTCCATTCAGAGACCAGAACACCCAGGTTCACTGCAAACAGTGAAGGTTTTTCACCTTGAGTCTGGCGCCTTAGACCGCTCGGCCATTCTGACATATGTCCAGATATACGAATCAAATCTTATGACTTCACTAGAGAAAAAATCTGCTAGGTAACAAAACAAAATTGTCAGAAGTGGGATTCGAACCCACGACTCCATTCGGAGACCAGAACACCCAGATACATTCCGAACATTGAATTGAATGCATTATTATATCTTAAGTCTGGCGCCTTAGACCGCTCGGCCATTCTGACAGGACATGTCCAGATATACGATTTAAATCTTATGACTTCAAGAGAGAAAAAATCTGCTAGGTAACAAAACAAAATTGTCAGAAGTGGGATTCGAACCCACGCCTCCATTCAGAGACCAGAACACCCAGGTTCACTGCAAACAGTGAAGGTTTTTCACCTTGAGTCTGGCGCCTTAGACCGCTCGGCCATTCTGACACGACATGTCCAGATATACGAATCAAATCTTATGACTTCACTAGAGAAAAATCTGCTAGGTAACAAAATAAAATTGTCAGAAGTGGGATTCGAACCCACGCCTCCATTCAGAGACCAGAACACCCAGGTTCACTGCAAACAGTGAAGGTTTTTCACCTTGAGTCTGGCGCCTTAGACCGCTCGGCCATTCTGACACATGTCCAGATATACGAATCAAATCTTATGACTTCACTAGATAAACAATCTGCTAGGTAACAAAACAAAATTGAAAGAAGTGGGATTCGAACCCACGACTCCATTCGGAGACCAGAAAACCCAGATACATTCCGAACATTGAATGCATTATTATATCTTAAGTCTGGCGCCTTAGACCGCTCGGCCATTCTGACACGACATGTCCAGTTATACGATTTAAATCTTATGACTTCAAGAGAGAAAAAATCTGCTAGGTAACAAAACAAAATTGTCAGAAGTGGGATTCGAACCCACGCCTCCATTCAGAGACCAGAACACCCAGGTTCACTGCAAACAGTGAAGGTTTTTCACCTTGAGTCTGGCGCCTTAGACCGCTCGGCCATTCTGACACGACATGTCCAGATATACGAATAAAATCTTATGATTTCACTAGAGAAAAATCTGCTAGGTAACAAAATAAAATTGTCAGAAGTGTGATTCGAACCCACAACTCCATTCGGAGACCAGAACACCAAGATAGATTCCGAACATTGAATGCATTATTATATCTTAAGTCTGGCGCCTTAGACCGCTCGGCCATTCTGACACGACATGTCCAGTTATACGATTTAAATCTTATGACTTCAAGAGAGAAACAATCTGCTAGGTAACAAAACAAAATTGTCAGAAGTGGGATTCGAACCCTCGACTCCATTCGGAGACCAGAACACCCAGATACATTCCGAACATTGAATGCATTATTAAATCTTAAGTCTGGCGCCTTAGACCGCTCGGCCATTCTGACACGACATGTCCAGATATATGATTCAAATCTTATAACTTTACAAGAATCAACATCTGCTGTGTAAATAAAACAAATTGTCAGAAGTGGGATTCGAACCCACGCCTCCATTCAGAGACCAGAACACCCAGGTTCACTGCAAACAGTGAAGGTTTTTCACCTTGAGTCTGGCGCCTTAGACCGCTCGGCCATTCTGACACGACATGTCCAGATATATGATTCAAATCTTATAACTTTACAAGAAACAAAATCTGCTGTGTAAATATAAACAAATTGTCAGAAGTGGGATTCGAACCCACGCCTCCATTCAGAGACCAGAACACCCAGATACATTCCGAACATTGAATGCATTATTATATCTTAAGTCTGGCGCCTTAGACCGCTCGGCCATTCTGACACGACATGTCCAGTTATACGATTTAAATCTTATGACTTCAAGAGAGAAAAAATTTGCTAGGTAACAAAACAAAATTGTCAGAAGTGGGATTCGAACCCACGCCTCCATTCAGAGACCAGAACACCCAGATACATTCCGAACATTGAATGCATTATTATATCTTAAGTCTGGCGCCTTAGACCGCTCGGCCATTCTGACACGACATGTCCAGATATACGAATCAAATCTTATGACTTCACTAGAGAAAAAATCTGCTAGTTAACAAAACAAAATTGTCAGAAGTGGGATTCGAACCCACGACTCCATTCGGAGACCAGAACACCCAGATACATTCCGAACTTTGAATGCATTATTATATCTTAAGTCTGGCGCCTTAGACCGCTCGGCCATTCTGACACGACATATCCAGTTATACGATTTAAATCTTATGACTTCAAGAGAGAAAAAATTTGCTAGGTAACAAAACAAAATTGTCAGAAGTGGGATTCGAACCCACGACTCCATTCGGAGACCAGAACACCCAGATACATTCCGAACATTGAATGCATTATTATATCTTAAGTCTGGCGCCTTAGACCGCTCGGCCATTCTGACACGACATGTCCAGATATACGAATCAAATCTTATGACTTCACTAGAGAAAAAATCTGCTAGGTAACAAAACAATATTGTCAGAAGTGGGATTCGAACCCACGCCTCTATTCAGAGACCAGAACACCCAGGTTCACTGCAAACAATGAAGGTTTTTCACCTTGAGTCTGGCGCCTTAGACCGCTCGGCCATTCTGACACAACATGTCCAGATATATGATTCAAATCTTATAACTTTACAAGAATCAACATCTGCTGTGTAAATAAAACAAATTGTCAGAAGTGGGATTCGAACCCACGCCTCCATTCAGAGACCAGAACACCCAGGTTCACTGCAAACAGTGAAGGTTTTTCACCTTGAGTCTGGCGCCTTAGACCGCTCGGCCATTCTGACACGACATGTCCAGATATATGATTCAAATCTTATAACTTTACAAGAAACAAAATCTGCTGTGTAAATATAAATAAATTGTCAGAAGTGGGATTCGAACCCACGCCTCCATTCAGAGACCAGAACACCCAGGTTCACTGCAAACAGTGAAGGTTTTTCACCTTGAGTCTGGCGCCTTAGACCGCTCGGCCATTCTGACATATGTCCAGATATACGAATCAAATCTTATGACTTCACTAGAGAAAAAATCTGCTAGGTAACAAAACAAAATTGTCAGAAGTGGGATTCGAACCCACGACTCCATTCGGAGACCAGAACACCCAGATACATTCCGAACATTGAATTGAATGCATTATTATATCTTAAGTCTGGCGCCTTAGACCGCTCGGCCATTCTGACAGGACATGTCCAGATATACGATTTAAATCTTATGACTTCAAGAGAGAAAAAATCTGCTAGGTAACAAAACAAAATTGTCAGAAGTGGGATTCGAACCCACGCCTCCATTCAGAGACCAGAACACCCAGGTTCACTGCAAACAGTGAAGGTTTTTCACCTTGAGTCTGGCGCCTTAGACCGCTCGGCCATTCTGACACGACATGTCCAGATATACGAATCAAATCTTATGACTTCACTAGAGAAAAATCTGCTAGGTAACAAAATAAAATTGTCAGAAGTGGGATTCGAACCCACAACTCCATTCGGAGACCAGAACACCAAGATAGATTCCGAACATTGAATGCATTATTATATCTTAAGAACGGCGCCTTAGACCGCTCGGCCATTCTGACACGACATGTCCAGTTATACGATTTAAATCTTATGACTTCAAGAGAGAAACAATCTGCTAGGTAACAAAACAAAATTGTCAGAAGTGGGATTCGAACCCTCGACTCCATTCGGAGACCAGAACACCCAGATACATTCCGAACATTGAATGCATTATTAAATCTTAAGTCTGGCGCCTTAGACCGCTCGGCCATTCTGACACGACATGTCCAGATATATGATTCAAATCTTATAACTTTACAAGAAACAAAATCTGCTGTGTAAATATAAATAAATTGTCAGAAGTGGGATTCGAACCCACGCCTCCATTCAGAGACCAGAACACCCAGGTTCACTGCAAACAGCGAAGGTTGTTCACCTTGAGTCTGGCGCCTTAGACCGCTCGGCCATTCTGACACATGTCCAGATATACGAATCAAATCTTATTACTTCACTAGAGAAAAAATCTGCTAGGTAACAAAACAAAATTGTCAGAAGTGGGATTCGAACCCACGACTCCATTCGGAGACCAGAACACCCAGATACATTCCGAACATTGAATGCATTATTATATCTTAAGTCTGGCGCCTTAGACCGCTCGGCCATTCTGACACGACATGTCCAGATATATGATTTAAATCTTATGACTTCAAGAGAGAAAAAATCTGCTAGGTAACAAAACTAAATTGTCAGAAGTGGGATTCGAACCCACGCCTGCATTTCGAGACCAGAACACCCAGGTTCACTGCAAACAGTGAAGGTTTTTCACCTTGAGTCTGGCGCCTCAGACCGCTCGGCCATTCTGACACGACATGTCCAGATATATGATTCAAATCTTATAACTTTACACGAAACAAAATCTGCTGTGTAAATAAAACAAATTGTCAGAAGTGGGATTCGAACCCACGCCTTCATTCAGAGACGAGAACACCCAGATACATTCCGAACATTGAATGCATTATTAAATCTTAAGTCTGGCGCCTTAGACCGCTCGGCCATTCTGACACGACATGTCCAGATATATGATTCAAATCTTATAACTTTACAAGAATCAACATCTGCTGTGTAATTAAAACAAATTGTCAGAAGTGGGATTCGAACCCACGCCTCCATTCAGAGACCAGAACACCCAGGTTCACTGCAAACAGTGAAGGTTTTTCACCTTGAGTCTGGCGCCTTAGACCGCTCGGCCATTCTGACACGACATGTCCAGATATATGATTCAAATCTTATAACTTTACAAGAAACAAAATCTGCTGTGTAAATATAAATAAATTGTCAGAAGTGGGATTCGAACCCACGCCTCCATTCAGAGACCAGAACACCCAGATACATTCCGAACATTGAATGCATTATTATATCTTAAGTCTGGCGCCTTAGACCGCTCGGCCATTCTGACACGACATGTCCAGTTATACGATTTAAATCTTATGACTTCAAGAGAGAAAACATTTGCTAGGTAACAAAACAAAATTGTCAGAAGTGGGATTCGAACCCACGACTCCATTCGGAGACCAGAACACCCAGATACATTCCGAACATTGAATGCATTATTATTTTATTATATCTTAAGTCTGGCGCCTTAGACCGCTCGGCCATTCTGACACGACATGTCCAGATATACGAATCAAATCTTATGACTTCACTAGAGAAAAAATCTGCTAGGTAACAAAACAATATTGTCAGAAGTGGGATTCGAACCCACGCCTCTATTCAGAGACCAGAACACCCAGGTTCACTGCAAACAATGAAGGTTTTTCACCTTGAGTCTGGCGCCTTAGACCGCTCGGCCATTCTGACACGACATGTCCAGATATATGATTCAAATCTTATAACTTTACAAGAATCAACATCTGCTGTGTAAATAAAACAAATTCTCAGAAGTGGGATTCGAACCCACGCCTCCATTCAGAGACCAGAACACCCAGGTTCACTGCAAACAGTGAAGGTTTTTCACCTTGAGTCTGGCGCCTTAGACCGCTCGGCCATTCTGACACGACATGTCCAGATATATGATTCAAATCTTATAACTTTACAAGAAACAAAATCTGCTGTGTAAATATAAATAAATTGTCAGAAGTGGGATTCGAACCCACGCCTCCATTCAGAGACCAGAACACCCAGGTTCACTGCAAACAGTGAAGGTTTTTCACCTTGAGTCTGGCGCCTTAGACCGCTCGGCCATTCTGACACATGTCCAGATATACGAATCAAATCTTATGACTTCACTAGATAAAAAATCTGCTAGGTAACAAAACAAAATTGTCAGAAGTGGGATTCGAACCCACGACTCCATTCGGAGACCAGAACACCCAGATACATTCCGAACATTGAATGCATTATTATATCTTAAGTCTGGCGCCTTAGACCGCTCGGCCATTCTGACACGACATGTCCAGTTATACGATTTAAATCTTATGACTTCAAGAGAGAAAAAATTTGCTAGGTAACAAAACAAAATTGTCAGAAGTGGGATTCGAACCCACGACTCCATTCGGAGACCAGAACACCCAGATACATTCCGAACATTGAATGCATTATTATATCTTAAGTCTGGCGCCTTAGACCGCTCGGCCATTCTGACACGACATGTCCAGACATACGAATCAAATCTTATGACTTCACTAGAGAAAAAATCTGCTAGGTAACAAAACAAAATTGTCAGAAGTAGGATTCGAACCCACGACTCCATTCGGAGACCAGAACACCCAGATACATTCCGAACATTGAATGCATTATTAAATCTTAAGTCTGGCGCCTTAGACCGCTCGGCCATTCTGACACGACATGTCCAGATAAATGATTCAAATCTTATAACTTTACAAGAATCAACATCTGCTGTGTAAATAAAACAAATTGTCAGAAGTGGGATTCGAACCCACGCCTCCATTCAGAGACCAGAACACCCAGGTTCACTGCAAACAGTGAATGTTTTTCACCTTGAGTCTGGCGCCTTAGACCGCTCGGCCATTCTGACACGACATGTCCAGATATATGATTCAAATCTTATAACTTTACACGAAACAAAATCTGCTGTGTAAATAAAACAAATTGTCAGAAGTGGGATTCGAACCCACGCCTCCATTCAGAGACCAGAACACCCAGATACATTCCGAACATTGAATTGAATGCATTATTATATCTTAAGTCTGGCGCCTTAGACCGCTCGGCCATTCTGACACGACATGTCCAGTTATACGATTTAAATCTTATGACTTCAAGAGAGAAACAATCTGCTAGGTAACAAAACAAAATTGTCAGAAGTGGGATTCGAACCCTCGACTCCATTCGGAGACCAGAACACCCAGATACATTCCGAACATTGAATGCATTATTAAATCTTAAGTCTGGCGCCTTAGACCGCTCGGCCATTCTGACACGACATGTCCAGATATATGATTCAAATCTTATAACTTTACAAGAATCAACATCTGCTGTGTAAATAAAACAAATTGTCAGAAGTGGGATTCGAACCCACGCCTCCATTCAGAGACCAGAACACCGCTCGGCCATTCTGACACGACATGTCCAGATATATGATTCAAATCTTATAACTTTACAAGAAACAAAATCTGCTGTGTAAATATAAATAATTTGTCAGAAGTGGGATTCGAACCCACGCCTCCATTCAGAGACCAGAACACCCAGGTTCACTGCAAACAGCGAAGGTTTTTCACCTTGAGTCTGTCGCCTTAGACCGCTCGGCCATTCTGACACGACATGTCCAGATATATGATTCAAATCTTATAACTTTACAAGAAACAAAATCTGCTGTGTAAATATAAATAAATTGTCAGAAGTGGGATTCGAACCCACGCCTCCATTCAGAGACCAGAACACCCAGGTTCACTGCAAACAGTGAAGGTTTTTCACTTTGAGTCTGGCGCCTTAGACCGCTCGGCCATTCTGACACATGTCCAGATATACGAATCAAATCTTATGACTTCACTAGATAAAAAATCTGCTAGGTAACAAAACAAAATTGTCAGAAGTGGGATTCGAACCCACGACTCCATTCGGAGACCAGAACACCCAGATACATTCCGAACATTGAATGCATTATTATATCTTAAGTCTGGCGCCTTAGACCGCTCGGCCATTCTGACACGACATGTCCAGTTATACGATTTAAATCTTATGACTTCAAGAGAGAAAAAATTTGCTAGGTAACAAAACAAAATTGTCAGAAGTGGGATTCGAACCCACGACTCCATTCGGAGACCAGAACACCCAGATACATTCCGAACATTGAATGCATTATTATATCTTAAGTCTGGCGCCTTAGACCGCTCGGCCATTCTGACACGACATGTCCAGACATACGAATCAAATCTTATGACTTCACTAGAGAAAAAATCTGCTAGGTAACAAAACAAAATTGTCAGAAGTAGGATTCGAACCCACGACTCCATTCGGAGACCAGAACACCCAGATACATTCCGAACATTGAATGCATTATTAAATCTTAAGTCTGGCGCCTTAGACCGCTCGGCCATTCTGACACGACATGTCCAGATATATGATTCAAATCTTATAACTTTACAAGAATCAACATCTGCTGTGTAAATAAAACAAATTGTCAGAAGTGGGATTCGAACCCACGCCTCCATTCAGAGACCAGAACACCCAGGTTCACTGCAAACAGTGAATGTTTTTCACCTTGAGTCTGGCGCCTTAGACCGCTCGGCCATTCTGACACGACATGTCCAGATATATGATTCAAATCTTATAACTTTACACGAAACAAAATCTGCTGTGTAAATAAAACAAATTGTCAGAAGTGGGATTCGAACCCACGCCTCCATTCAGAGACCAGAACACCCAGATACATTCCGAACATTGAATTGAATGCATTATTATATCTTAAGTCTGGCGCCTTAGACCGCTCGGCCATTCTGACACGACATGTCCAGTTATACGATTTAAATCTTATGACTTCAAGAGAGAAACAATCTGCTAGGTAACAAAACAAAATTGTCAGAAGTGGGATTCGAACCCTCGACTCCATTCGGAGACCAGAACACCCAGATACATTCCGAACATTGAATGCATTATTAAATCTTAAGTCTGGCGCCTTAGACCGCTCGGCCATTCTGACACGACATGTCCAGATATATGATTCAAATCTTATAACTTTACAAGAATCAACATCTGCTGTGTAAATAAAACAAATTGTCAGAAGTGGGATTCGAACCCACGCCTCCATTCAGAGACCAGAACACCGCTCGGCCATTCTGACACGACATGTCCAGATATATGATTCAAATCTTATAACTTTACAAGAAACAAAATCTGCTGTGTAAATATAAATAATTTGTCAGAAGTGGGATTCGAACCCACGCCTCCATTCAGAGACCAGAACACCCAGGTTCACTGCAAACAGCGAAGGTTTTTCACCTTGAGTCTGTCGCCTTAGACCGCTCGGCCATTCTGACACGACATGTCCAGATATATGATTCAAATCTTATAACTTTACAAGAAACAAAATCTGCTGTGTAAATATAAATAAATTGTTAGATGTGGGATTCGAACCCACGCCTCCATTCAGAGACCAGAACACCCAGGTTCACTGCAAACAGTGAAGGTTTTTCACTTTGAGTCTGGCGCCTTAGACCGCTCGGCCATTCTGACACATGTCCAGATATACGAATCAAATCTTATGACTTCACTAGAGAAAAAATCTGCTAGGTAACAAAACAAAATTGTCAGAAGTGGGATTCGAACCCACGACTCCAATCGGAGACCAGAACACCCAGATACATTCCGAACATTGAATGCATTATTATATCTTAAGTCTTGCGCCTTAGACCGCTCGGCCATTCTGACACGACATGTCCAGTTATACGATTTAAATCTTATGACTTCAAGAGAGAAAAAAAATGCTAGGTAACAAAACAAAATTGTCAGAAGTGGGATTCGAACCCACGACTCCATTCGGAGACCAGAACACCCAGATACATTCCGAACATTGAATGCATTACTATATCTTAAGTCTGGCGCCTTAGACCGCTCGGCCATTCTGACACGACATGTCCAGATATACGAATCAAATCTTATGACTTCACTAGAGAAAAAATCTGCTAGGTAACAAAACAAAATTGTCAGAAGTGGGATTCGAACCCACGACTCCATTCGGAGACCAGAACACCCAGATACATTCCGAACATTGAATGCATTATTATATCTTAAGTCTGGCGCCTTAGACCGCTCGGCCATTCTGACACGACATGTCCAGATATATGATTCCAATCTTATAACTTTACAAGAATCAACATCTGCTATGTAAATAAAACAAATTGTCAGAAGTGGGATTCGAACCCACGCCTCCATTCAGAGACCAGAACACCCAGGTTCACTGCAAACAATGAAGGTTTTTCACCTTGAGTCTGGGGCCTTAGACCGCTCGGCCATTCTGACACAACATGTCCAGATATATGATTCAAATCTTATAACTTTACAAGAAACAAAATCTGCTGTGTAAATACAAAATTGTCAGAAGTGGGATTCGAACCCACGACTCCATTCGGAGACCAGAACACCCAGATACATTCCGAACATTGAATGCATTATTATATCTTAAGTCTTGCGCCTTAGACCGCTCGGCCATTCTGACACGACATGTCCAGATATACGAATCAAATCTTATGACTTCACTAGAGAAAAAATCTGCTAGGTAACAAAACAAAATTGTCAGAAGTGGGATTCGAACCCACGACTCCATTCGGAGACCAGAACACCCATATACATTCCGAACATTGAATGCATTATTAAATCTTAAGTCTGGCGCCTTAGACCGCTCGGCCATTCTGACACGACATGTCCAGATATATGATTCAAATCTTATAACTTTACAAGAATCAACATCTGCTGTGTAAATAAAACAAATTGTCCGAAGTGGGATTCGAACCCACGCCTCCATTCAGAGACCAGAACACCCAGGTTCACTGCAAACAGTGAAGGTTTTTCACCTTGAGTCTGGCGCCTTAGACCGCTCGGCCATTCTGACAGGACATGTCCAGATATACGAATCAAATCTTATGACTTCACTAGAGAAAAAATCTGCTAGGTAACAAAACAAAATTGTCAGAAGTGGGATTCGAACCCACGACTCCATTCGGAGACCAGAACACCCAGATACATTCCGAACATTGAATGCATTATTATATCTTAAGTCTGGCGCCTTAGACCGCTCGGCCATTCTGACACGACATGTCCAGATATATGATTCCAATCTTATAACTTTACAAGAATCAACATCTGCTATGTAAATAAAACAAATTGTCAGAAGTGGGATTCGAACCCACGCCTCCATTCAGAGACCAGAACACCCAGGTTCACTGCAAACAATGAAGGTTTTTCACCTTGAGTCTGGCGCCTTAGACCGCTCGGCCATTCTGACACAACATGTCCAGATATATGATTCAAATCTTATAACTTTACAAGAAACAAAATCTGCTGTGTAAATAAAAAAAATTGTCAGAAGTGGGATTCGAACCCACGACTCCATTCGGAGACCAGAACACCCAGATACATTCCCAAACATTGAATGCATTATTATATCTTAAGTCTGGCGCCTTAGACCGCTCGGCCATTCTGACACGACATGTCCAGTTATACGATTTAAATCTTATGACTTCAAGAGAGAAAAAATCTGCTAGGTAACAAAACAAAATTGTCAGAAGTGGGATTCGAACCCACGACTCCATTCGGAGACCAGAACACCCAGATACATTCCGAACATTGAATGCATTATTAAATCTTAAGTCTGGCGCCTTAGACCGCTCGGCCATTCTGACACGACATGTCCAGATATATGATTCAAATCTTATAACTTTACAAGAATCAACATCTGCTGTGTAAATTAAACAAATTTTCAGAAGTGGGATTCGAACCCACGCCTCCATTCAGAGACCAGAACACCCAGGTTCACTGCAAACAATGAAGGTTTTTCACCTTGAGTCTGGCGCCTTAGACCGCTCGGCCATTCTGACAGGACATGTCCAGATATACGAATCAAATCTTATGACTTCACTAGAGAAAAAATCTGCTAGGTAACAAAACAAAATTGTCAGAAGTGGGATTCGAACCCACGACTCCATTCGGAGACCAGAACACCCAGATACATTCCGAACATTGAATGCATTATTATATCTTAAGTCTGGCGCCTTAGACCGCTCGGCCATTCTGACACGACATGTCCAGATATATGATTCCAATCTTATAACTTTACAAGAATCAACATCTGCTATGTAAATAAAACAAATTGTCAGAAGTGGGATTCGAACCCACGCCTCCATTCAGAGACCAGAACACCCAGGTTCACTGCAAACAATGAAGGTTTTTCACCTTGAGTCTGGCGCCTTAGACCGCTCGGCCATTCTGACACAACATGTCCCGATATATGATTCAAATCTTATAACTTTACAAGAAACAAAATCTGCTGTGTAAATAAAAAAAATTGTCAGAAGTGGGATTCGAACCCACGACTCCATTCGGAGACCAGAACACCCAGATACATTCCCAAACATTGAATGCATTATTATATCTTAAGTCTGGCGCCTTAGACCGCTCGGCCATTCTGACACGACATGTCCAGTTATACGATTTAAATCTTATGACTTCAAGAGAGAAAAAATCTGCTAGGTAACAAAACAAAATTGTCAGAAGTGGGATTCGAACCCACGACTCCATTCGGAGACCAGAACACCCAGATACATTCCGAACATTGAATGCATTATTAAATCTTAAGTCTGGCGCCTTAGACCGCTCGGCCATTCTGACACGACATGTCCAGATATATGATTCAAATCTTATAACTTTACAAGAATCAACATCTGCTGTGTAAATTAAACAAATTGTCAGAAGTGGGATTCGAACCCACGCCTCCATTCAGAGACCAGAACACCCAGGTTCACTGCAAACAATGAAGGTTTTTCACCTTGAGTCTGGCGCCTTAGACCGCTCGGCCATTCTGACAGGACATGTCCAGATATACGAATCAAATCTTATGACTTCACTAGAGAAAAAATCTGCTAGGTAACAAAACAAAATTGTCAGAAGTGGGATTCGAACCCACGACTCCATTCGGAGACCAGAACACCCAGATACATTCCGAACATTCAATGCATTATTATATCTTAAGTCTGGCGCCTTAGACCGCTCGGCCATTCTGACACGACATGTCCAGATATATGATTCCAATCTTATAACTTTACAAGAATCAACATCTGCTATGTAAATAAAACAAATTGTCAGAAGTGGGATTCGAACCCACGCCTCCATTCAGAGACCAGAACACCCAGGTTCACTGCAAACAATGAAGGTTTTTCACCTTGAGTCTGGCGCCTTAGACCGCTCGGCCATTCTGACACAACATGTCCAGATATATGATTCAAATCTTATAACTTTACAAGAAACAAAATCTGCTGTGTAAATAAAAAAAATTGTCAGAAGTGGGATTCGAACCCACGACTCCATTCGGAGACCAGAACACCCAGATACATTCCCAAACATTGAATGCATTATTATATCTTAAGTCTGGCGCCTTAGACCGCTCGGCCATTCTGACACGACATGTCCAGACATACGAATCAAATCTTATGACTTCACTAGAGAAAAAATCTGCTAGGTAACAAAACAAAATTGTCAGAAGTAGGATTCGAACCCACGACTCCATTCGGAGACCAGAACACCCAGATACATTCCGAACATTGAATGCATTATTAAATCTTAAGTCTGGCGCCTTAGACCGCTCGGCCATTCTGACACGACATGTCCAGATATATGATTCAAATCTTATAACTTTACAAGAATCAACATCTGCTGTGTAAATAAAACAAATTGTCAGAAGTGGGATTCGAACCCACGCCTCCATTCAGAGACCAGAACACCCAGGTTCACTGCAAACAGTGAATGTTTTTCACCTTGAGTCTGGCGCCTTAGACCGCTCGGCCATTCTGACACGACATGTCCAGATATATGATTCAAATCTTATAACTTTACACGAAACAAAATCTGCTGTGTAAATAAAACAAATTGTCAGAAGTGGGATTCGAACCCACGCCTCCATTCAGAGACCAGAACACCCAGATACATTCCGAACATTGAATTGAATGCATTATTATATCTTAAGTCTGGCGCCTTAGACCGCTCGGCCATTCTGACACGACATGTCCAGTTATACGATTTAAATCTTATGACTTCAAGAGAGAAACAATCTGCTAGGTAACAAAACAAAATTGTCAGAAGTGGGATTCGAACCCTCGACTCCATTCGGAGACCAGAACACCCAGATACATTCCGAACATTGAATGCATTATTAAATCTTAAGTCTGGCGCCTTAGACCGCTCGGCCATTCTGACACGACATGTCCAGATATATGATTCAAATCTTATAACTTTACAAGAATCAACATCTGCTGTGTAAATAAAACAAATTGTCAGAAGTGGGATTCGAACCCACGCCTCCATTCAGAGACCAGAACACCGCTCGGCCATTCTGACACGACATGTCCAGATATATGATTCAAATCTTATAACTTTACAAGAAACAAAATCTGCTGTGTAAATATAAATAATTTGTCAGAAGTGGGATTCGAACCCACGCCTCCATTCAGAGACCAGAACACCCAGGTTCACTGCAAACAGCGAAGGTTTTTCACCTTGAGTCTGTCGCCTTAGACCGCTCGGCCATTCTGACACGACATGTCCAGATATATGATTCAAATCTTATAACTTTACAAGAAACAAAATCTGCTGTGTAAATATAAATAAATTGTTAGATGTGGGATTCGAACCCACGCCTCCATTCAGAGACCAGAACACCCAGGTTCACTGCAAACAGTGAAGGTTTTTCACTTTGAGTCTGGCGCCTTAGACCGCTCGGCCATTCTGACACATGTCCAGATATACGAATCAAATCTTATGACTTCACTAGAGAAAAAATCTGCTAGGTAACAAAACAAAATTGTCAGAAGTGGGATTCGAACCCACGACTCCAATCGGAGACCAGAACACCCAGATACATTCCGAACATTGAATGCATTATTATATCTTAAGTCTTGCGCCTTAGACCGCTCGGCCATTCTGACACGACATGTCCAGTTATACGATTTAAATCTTATGACTTCAAGAGAGAAAAAAAATGCTAGGTAACAAAACAAAATTGTCAGAAGTGGGATTCGAACCCACGACTCCATTCGGAGACCAGAACACCCAGATACATTCCGAACATTGAATGCATTACTATATCTTAAGTCTGGCGCCTTAGACCGCTCGGCCATTCTGACACGACATGTCCAGATATACGAATCAAATCTTATGACTTCACTAGAGAAAAAATCTGCTAGGTAACAAAACAAAATTGTCAGAAGTGGGATTCGAACCCACGACTCCATTCGGAGACCAGAACACCCAGATACATTCCGAACATTGAATGCATTATTATATCTTAAGTCTGGCGCCTTAGACCGCTCGGCCATTCTGACACGACATGTCCAGATATATGATTCCAATCTTATAACTTTACAAGAATCAACATCTGCTATGTAAATAAAACAAATTGTCAGAAGTGGGATTCGAACCCACGCCTCCATTCAGAGACCAGAACACCCAGGTTCACTGCAAACAATGAAGGTTTTTCACCTTGAGTCTGGGGCCTTAGACCGCTCGGCCATTCTGACACAACATGTCCAGATATATGATTCAAATCTTATAACTTTACAAGAAACAAAATCTGCTGTGTAAATACAAAATTGTCAGAAGTGGGATTCGAACCCACGACTCCATTCGGAGACCAGAACACCCAGATACATTCCGAACATTGAATGCATTATTATATCTTAAGTCTTGCGCCTTAGACCGCTCGGCCATTCTGACACGACATGTCCAGATATACGAATCAAATCTTATGACTTCACTAGAGAAAAAATCTGCTAGGTAACAAAACAAAATTGTCAGAAGTGGGATTCGAACCCACGACTCCATTCGGAGACCAGAACACCCATATACATTCCGAACATTGAATGCATTATTAAATCTTAAGTCTGGCGCCTTAGACCGCTCGGCCATTCTGACACGACATGTCCAGATATATGATTCAAATCTTATAACTTTACAAGAATCAACATCTGCTGTGTAAATAAAACAAATTGTCCGAAGTGGGATTCGAACCCACGCCTCCATTCAGAGACCAGAACACCCAGGTTCACTGCAAACAGTGAAGGTTTTTCACCTTGAGTCTGGCGCCTTAGACCGCTCGGCCATTCTGACAGGACATGTCCAGATATACGAATCAAATCTTATGACTTCACTAGAGAAAAAATCTGCTAGGTAACAAAACAAAATTGTCAGAAGTGGGATTCGAACCCACGACTCCATTCGGAGACCAGAACACCCAGATACATTCCGAACATTGAATGCATTATTATATCTTAAGTCTGGCGCCTTAGACCGCTCGGCCATTCTGACACGACATGTCCAGATATATGATTCCAATCTTATAACTTTACAAGAATCAACATCTGCTATGTAAATAAAACAAATTGTCAGAAGTGGGATTCGAACCCACGCCTCCATTCAGAGACCAGAACACCCAGGTTCACTGCAAACAATGAAGGTTTTTCACCTTGAGTCTGGCGCCTTAGACCGCTCGGCCATTCTGACACAACATGTCCAGATATATGATTCAAATCTTATAACTTTACAAGAAACAAAATCTGCTGTGTAAATAAAAAAAATTGTCAGAAGTGGGATTCGAACCCACGACTCCATTCGGAGACCAGAACACCCAGATACATTCCCAAACATTGAATGCATTATTATATCTTAAGTCTGGCGCCTTAGACCGCTCGGCCATTCTGACACGACATGTCCAGTTATACGATTTAAATCTTATGACTTCAAGAGAGAAAAAATCTGCTAGGTAACAAAACAAAATTGTCAGAAGTGGGATTCGAACCCACGACTCCATTCGGAGACCAGAACACCCAGATACATTCCGAACATTGAATGCATTATTAAATCTTAAGTCTGGCGCCTTAGACCGCTCGGCCATTCTGACACGACATGTCCAGATATATGATTCAAATCTTATAACTTTACAAGAATCAACATCTGCTGTGTAAATTAAACAAATTTTCAGAAGTGGGATTCGAACCCACGCCTCCATTCAGAGACCAGAACACCCAGGTTCACTGCAAACAATGAAGGTTTTTCACCTTGAGTCTGGCGCCTTAGACCGCTCGGCCATTCTGACAGGACATGTCCAGATATACGAATCAAATCTTATGACTTCACTAGAGAAAAAATCTGCTAGGTAACAAAACAAAATTGTCAGAAGTGGGATTCGAACCCACGACTCCATTCGGAGACCAGAACACCCAGATACATTCCGAACATTGAATGCATTATTATATCTTAAGTCTGGCGCCTTAGACCGCTCGGCCATTCTGACACGACATGTCCAGATATATGATTCCAATCTTATAACTTTACAAGAATCAACATCTGCTATGTAAATAAAACAAATTGTCAGAAGTGGGATTCGAACCCACGCCTCCATTCAGAGACCAGAACACCCAGGTTCACTGCAAACAATGAAGGTTTTTCACCTTGAGTCTGGCGCCTTAGACCGCTCGGCCATTCTGACACAACATGTCCCGATATATGATTCAAATCTTATAACTTTACAAGAAACAAAATCTGCTGTGTAAATAAAAAAAATTGTCAGAAGTGGGATTCGAACCCACGACTCCATTCGGAGACCAGAACACCCAGATACATTCCCAAACATTGAATGCATTATTATATCTTAAGTCTGGCGCCTTAGACCGCTCGGCCATTCTGACACGACATGTCCAGTTATACGATTTAAATCTTATGACTTCAAGAGAGAAAAAATCTGCTAGGTAACAAAACAAAATTGTCAGAAGTGGGATTCGAACCCACGACTCCATTCGGAGACCAGAACACCCAGATACATTCCGAACATTGAATGCATTATTAAATCTTAAGTCTGGCGCCTTAGACCGCTCGGCCATTCTGACACGACATGTCCAGATATATGATTCAAATCTTATAACTTTACAAGAATCAACATCTGCTGTGTAAATTAAACAAATTGTCAGAAGTGGGATTCGAACCCACGCCTCCATTCAGAGACCAGAACACCCAGGTTCACTGCAAACAATGAAGGTTTTTCACCTTGAGTCTGGCGCCTTAGACCGCTCGGCCATTCTGACAGGACATGTCCAGATATACGAATCAAATCTTATGACTTCACTAGAGAAAAAATCTGCTAGGTAACAAAACAAAATTGTCAGAAGTGGGATTCGAACCCACGACTCCATTCGGAGACCAGAACACCCAGATACATTCCGAACATTCAATGCATTATTATATCTTAAGTCTGGCGCCTTAGACCGCTCGGCCATTCTGACACGACATGTCCAGATATATGATTCCAATCTTATAACTTTACAAGAATCAACATCTGCTATGTAAATAAAACAAATTGTCAGAAGTGGGATTCGAACCCACGCCTCCATTCAGAGACCAGAACACCCAGGTTCACTGCAAACAATGAAGGTTTTTCACCTTGAGTCTGGCGCCTTAGACCGCTCGGCCATTCTGACACAACATGTCCAGATATATGATTCAAATCTTATAACTTTACAAGAAACAAAATCTGCTGTGTAAATAAAAAAAATTGTCAGAAGTGGGATTCGAACCCACGACTCCATTCGGAGACCAGAACACCCAGATACATTCCCAAACATTGAATGCATTATTATATCTTAAGTCCGGCGCCTTAGACCGCTCGGCCATTCTGACACGACATGTCCAGTTATACGATTTAAATCTTATGACTTCAAGAGAGAAAAAATCTGCTAGGTAACAAAACAAAATTGTCAGAAGTGGGATTCGAACCCACGACTCCATTCGGAGACCAGAACACCCAGATACATTCCGAACATTGAATGCATTATTAAATCTTAAGTCTGGCGCCTTAGACCGCTCGGCCATTCTGACACGACATGTCCAGATATATGATTCAAATCTTATAACTTTACAAGAATCAACATCTGCTGTGTAAATAAAACAAATTGTCAGAAGTGGGATTCGAACCCACGCCTCCATTCAGAGACCAGAACACCCAGGTTCACTGCAAACAATGAAGGTTTTTCACCTTGAGTCTGGCGCCTTAGACCGCTCGGCCATTCTGACACAACATGTCCAGATATATGATTCAAATCTTATAACTTTACAAGAAACAAAATCTGCTGCGTAAATAAAAAAAATTGTCAGAAGTGGGATTCGAACCCACGACTCCATTCGGAGACCAGAACACCCAGATACATTCCCAAACATTGAATGCATTATTATATCTTAAGTCTGGCGCCTTAGACCGCTCGTCCATTCTAACACGACATGTCCAGTTATACGATTTAAATCTTATGACTTCAAGAGAGAAAAAATCTGCTAGGTAACAAAACAAAATTGTCAGAAGTGGGATTCGAACCCACGACTCCATTCGGAGACCAGAACACCCAGATACATTCCGAACATTGAATGCATTATTAAATCTTAAGTCTGGCGCTTTAGACCGCTCGGCCATTCTGACACGACATGTCCAGATATATGATTCAAATCTTATAACTTTACAAGAATCAACATCTGCTGTGTAAATAAAACAAATTGTCAGAAGTGGGATTCGAACCCACGCCTCCATTCAGAGACCAGAACACCCAGGTTCACTGCAAACAGTGAAGGTTTTTCACCTTGAGTCTGGCGCCTTAGACCGCTCGGCCATTCTGAAACATGTCCAGATATACGAATCAAATCTTATGACTTCACTAGAGAAAAAATCTGCTAGGTAACAAAACAAAATTGTCAGAAGTGGGATTCGAACCCACGACTCCATTCGGAGACCAGAACACCCAGATACATTCCGAACATTGAATGCATTATTATATCTTAAGTCTGGCGCCTTAGACCGCTCGGCCATTCTGACACGACATGTCCAGTTATACGATTTAAATCTTATGACTTCAAGAGATAAAAAAAATGCTAGGTAACAAAACAAAATTGTCAGAAGTGGGATTCGAACCCACGACTCCATTCGGAGACCAGAACACCCAGATACATTCAATGCATTATTATATCTTAAGTCTGGCGCCTTAGACCGCTCGGCCATTCTGACACGACATGTCCAGTTATACGATTTAAATCTTATGACTTCAAGAGAGAAAAAATCTGCTAGGTAACAAAACAAAATTGTCAGAAGTGGGATTCGAACCCACGACTCCATTCGGAGACCAGAACACCCAGATACATTCCGAACATTGAATGCATTATTAAATCTTAAGTCTGGCGCCTTAGACCGCTCGGCCATTCTGACACGACATGTCCAGATATATGATTCAAATCTTATAACTTTACAAGAATCAACATCTGCTGTGTAAATAAAACAAATTGTCAGAAGTGGGATTCGAACCCACGCCTCCATTCAGAGACCAGAACACCCAGGTTCACTGCAAACAATGAAGGTTTTTCTCCTTGAGTCTGGCGCCTTAGACCGCTCGGCCATTCTGACACAACATGTCCAGATATATGATTCAAATCTTATAACTTTACAAGAAACAAAATCTGCTGTGTAAATTAAAAAAATTGTCAGAAGTGGGATTCGAACCCACGACTCCATTCGGAGACCAGAACACCCAGATACATTCCCAAACATTGAATGCATTATTATATCTTAAGTCTGGCGCCTTAGACCGCTCGGCCATTCTGACACGACATGTCCAGTTATACGATTTAAATCTTAAGACTTCAAGAGAGAAAAAATCTGCTAGGTAACAAAACAAAATTGTCAGAAGTGGGATTCGAACCCACGACTCCATTCGGAGACCAGAACACCCAGATACATTCCGAACATTAAATGCATTATTAAATCTTAAGTCTGGCGCCTTAGACCGCTCGGCCATTCTGACACGACATGTCCAGATATATGATTCAAATCTTATAACTTTACAAGAATCAACATCTGCTGTGTAAATAAAAAAAATTGTCAGAAGTGGGATTCGAACCCACGCCTCCATTCAGAGACCAGAACACCCAGGTTCACTGCAAACAGTGAAGGTTTTTCACCTTGAGTCTGGCGCCTTAGACCGCTCGGCCATTCTGACACGACATGTCCAGATATATGATTCAAATCTTATAACTTTACAAGAAACAAAATCTGCTGTGTAAATATAAATAAATTGTCAGAAGTGGGATTCGAACCCACGCCTCCATTCAGAGACCAGAACACCCAGGTTCACTGCAAACAGTGAAGGTTTTTCACCTTGAGTCTGGCGCCTTAGACCGCTCGGCCATTCTGAAACATGTCCAGATATACGAATCAAATCTTATGACTTCACTAGAGAAAAAATCTGCTAGGTAACAAAACAAAATTGTCAGAAGTGGGATTCGAACCCACGACTCCATTCGGAGACCAGAACACCCAGATACTTTCCGAACATTGAATTGAATGCATTATTATATCTTAAGTCTGGCGCCTTAGACCGCTCGGCCATTCTGACACGACATGTCCAGTTATACGATTTAAATCTTATGACTTCAAGAGAGAAAAAATCTGCTAGGTAACAAAACAAAATTGTCAGAAGTGGGATTCGAACCCACGACTCCATTCGGAGACCAGAACACCCAGATACATTCCGAACATTGAATGCATTATTAAATCTTAAGTCTGGCGCCTTAGACCGCTCGGCCATTCTGACACGACATGTCCAGATATATGATTCAAATCTTATAACTTTAAAATAATCAACATCTGCTGTGTAAATAAAACAAATTGTCAGAAGTGGGATTCGAACCCACGCCTCCATTCAGAGACCAGAACACCCAGGTTCACTGCAAACAGTGAAGGTTTTTCACCTTGAGTCTGGCGCCTTAGACCGCTCGGCCATTCTGACACGACATGTCCAGATATATGATTCAAATCTTATAACTTTACAAGAAACAAAATCTGCTGTGTAAATATAAATAAATTGTTAGAAGTGGGATTCGAACCCACGCCTTCATTCAGAGACCAGAACACCCAGGTTCACTGCAAACAGTGAAGGTTTTTCACCTTGAGTCTGGCGCCTTAGACCGCTCGGCCATTCTGAAACATGTCCAGATATACGAATCAAATCTTATGACTTCACTAGAGAAAAAATCTGCTAGGTAACAAAACAAAATTGTCAGAAGTGGGATTCGAACCCACGACTCCATTCGGAGACCAGAACACCCAGATACATTCCGAACATTGAATGCATTATTATATCTTAAGTCTGGCGCCTTAGACCGCTCGGCCATTCTGACACGACATGTCCAGTTATACGATTTAAATCTTATGACTTCAAGAGAGAAAAAATCTGCTAGGTAACAAAACAAAAATGTCAGAAGTGGGATTCGAACCCACGACTCCATTCGGAGACCAGAACACCCAGATACATTCCGAACATTGATTGCATTATTAAATCTTAAGTCTGGCGCCTTAGACCGCTCGGCCATTCTGACACGACATGTCCAGATATATTATTCAAATCTTATAACTTTACAAGAATCAACATCTGCTGTGTAAATAAAACAAATTGTCAGAAGTGGGATTCGAACCCACGCCTCCATTCAGAGACCAGAACACCCAGGTTCACTGCAAACAGTGAAGGTTTTTCACCTTGAGTCTGGCGCCTTAGACCGCTCGGCCATTCTGACACGACATGTCCAGATATATGATTCAAATCTTATAACTTTACAAGAAACAAAATCTGCTGTGTAAATATAAATAAATTGTCAGAAGTGGGATTCGAACCCACGACTCCATTCGGAGACCAGAACACCCAGATACATTCCGAACATTGAATGCATTATTATATCTTAAGTCTGGCGCCTTAGACCGCTCGGCCATTCTGACACGACATGTCCAGTTATACGATTTAAATCTTATGACTTCAAGAGAGAAAAAAATTGCTAGGTAACAAAACAAAATTGTCAGAAGTGGGATTCGAACCCACGACTCCATTCGGAGACCAGAACACCCAGATACATCCGAACATTGAATGCATTATTATATCTTAAGTCTGGCGCCTTAGACCGCTCGGCCATTCTGACACGACATGTCCAGATATACGAATCAAATCTTATGACTTCACTAGAGAAAAAATCTGCTAGGTAACAAAACAAAATTGTCAGAAGTGGGATTCGAACCCACGACTCCATTCGGAGACCAGAACACCCAGATACATTCTGAACATTGAATGCATTATTAAATCTTAAGTCTGGCGCCTTAGACCGCTCGGCCATTCTGACACGACATGTCCAGATATATGATTCAAATCTTATAACTTTACAAGAATCAACATCTGCTGTGTAAATAAAACAAATTGTCAGAAGTGGGATTCGAACCCACGCCTCCATTCAGAGACCAGAACACCCAGGTTCACTGCAAACAATGAAGGTTTTTCACCTTGAGTCTGGCGCCTTAGACCGCTCGGCCATTCTGACACAACATGTCCAGATATATGATTCAAATCTTATAACTTTACAAGAAACAAAATCTGCTGTGTAAATTAAAAAAATTGTCAGAAGTGGGATTCGAACCCACGACTCCATTCGGAGACGAGAACACCCAGATACATTCCCAAACATTGAATGCATTATTATATCTTAAGTCTGGCGCCTTAGACCGCTCGGCCATTCTGACACGACATGTCCAGTTATACGATTTAAATCTTAAGACTTCAAGAAAGAAAAAATCTGCTAGGTAACAAAACAAAATTGTCAGAAGTGGGATTCGAACCCATGACTCCATTCGGAGACCAGAACACCCAGATACATTCCGAACATTAAATGCATTATTAAATCTTAAGTCTGGCGCCTTAGACCGCTCGGCCATTCTGACACGACATGTCCAGATATATGATTCAAATCTTATAACTTTACAAGAATCAACATCTGCTGTGTAAATAAAAAAAAATTGTCAGAAGTGGGATTCGAACCCACGCCTCCATTCAGAGACCAGAACACCCAGGTTCACTGCAAACAGTGAAGGTTTTTCACCTTGAGTCTGGCGCCTTAGACCGCTCGGCCATTCTGACACGACATGTCCAGATATATGATTCAAATCTTATAACTTTACAAGAAACAAAATCTGCTGTGTAAATATAAATAAATTGTCAGAAGTGGGATTCGAACCCACGCCTCCATTCAGAGACCAGAACACCCAGGTTCACTGCAAACAGTGAAGGTTTTTCACCTTGAGTCTGGCGCCTTAGACCGCTCGGCCATTCTGAAACATGTCCAGATATACGAATCAAATCTTATGACTTCACTAGAGAAAAAATCTGCTAGGTAACAAAACAAAATTGTCAGAAGTGGGATTCGAACCCACGACTCCATTCGGAGACCAGAACACCCAGATACTTTCCGAACATTGAATTGAATGCATTATTATATCTTAAGTCTGGCGCCTTAGACCGCTCGGCCATTCTGACACGACATGTCCAGTTATACGATTTAAATCTTATGACTTCAAGAGAGAAAAAATCTGCTAGGTAACAAAACAAAATTGTCAGAAGTGGGATTCGAACCCACGACTCCATTCGGAGACCAGAACACCCAGATACATTCCGAACATTAAATGCATTATTAAATCTTAAGTCTGGCGCCTTAGACCGCTCGGCCATTCTGACACGACATGTCCAGATATATGATTCAAATCTTATAACTTTACAAGAATCAACATCTGCTGTGTAAATAAAAAAAATTGTCAGAAGTGGGATTCGAACCCACGCCTCCATTCAGAGACCAGAACACCCAGGTTCACTGCAAACAGTGAAGGTTTTTCACCTTGAGTCTGGCGCCTTAGACCGCTCGGCCATTCTGACACGACATGTCCAGATATATGATTCAAATCTTATAACTTTACAAGAAACAAAATCTGCTGTGTAAATATAAATAAATTGTCAGAAGTGGGATTCGAACCCACGCCTCCATTCAGAGACCAGAACACCCAGGTTCACTGCAAACAGTGAAGGTTTTTCACCTTGAGTCTGGCGCCTTAGACCGCTCGGCCATTCTGAAACATGTCCAGATATACGAATCAAATCTTATGACTTCACTAGAGAAAAAATCTGCTAGGTAACAAAACAAAATTGTCAGAAGTGGGATTCGAACCCACGACTCCATTCGGAGACCAGAACACCCAGATACTTTCCGAACATTGAATTGAATGCATTATTATATCTTAAGTCTGGCGCCTTAGACCGCTCGGCCATTCTGACACGACATGTCCAGTTATACGATTTAAATCTTATGACTTCAAGAGAGAAAAAATCTGCTAGGTAACAAAACAAAATTGTCAGAAGTGGGATTCGAACCCACGACTCCATTCGGAGACCAGAACACCCAGATACATTCCGAACATTGAATGCATTATTAAATCTTAAGTCTGGCGCCTTAGACCGCTCGGCCATTCTGACACGACATGTCCAGATATATGATTCAAATCTTATAACTTTAAAAGAATCAACATCTGCTGTGTAAATAAAACAAATTGTCAGAAGTGGGATTCGAACCCACGCCTCCATTCAGAGACCAGAACACCCAGGTTCACTGCAAACAGTGAAGGTTTTTCACCTTGAGTCTGGCGCCTTAGACCGCTCGGCCATTCTGACACGACATGTCCAGATATATGATTCAAATCTTATAACTTTACAAGAAACAAAATCTGCTGTGTAAATATAAATAAATTGTTAGAAGTGGGATTCGAACCCACGCCTTCATTCAGAGACCAGAACACCCAGGTTCACTGCAAACAGTGAAGGTTTTTCACCTTGAGTCTGGCGCCTTAGACCGCTCGGCCATTCTGAAACATGTCCAGATATACGAATCAAATCTTATGACTTCACTAGAGAAAAAATCTGCTAGGTAACAAAACAAAATTGTCAGAAGTGGGATTCGAACCCACGACTCCATTCGGAGACCAGAACACCCAGAAACATTCCGAACATTGAATGCATTATTATATCTTAAGTCTGGCGCCTTAGACCGCTCGGCCATTCTGACACGACATGTCCAGTTATACGATTTAAATCTTATGACTTCAAGAGAGAAAAAATCTGCTAGGTAACAAAACAAAAATGTCAGAAGTGGGATTCGAACCCACGACTCCATTCGGAGACCAGAACACCCAGATACATTCCGAACATTGATTGCATTATTAAATCTTAAGTCTGGCGCCTTAGACCGCTCGGCCATTCTGACACGACATGTCCAGATATATTATTCAAATCTTATAACTTTACAAGAATCAACATCTGCTGTGTAAATAAAACAAATTGTCAGAAGTGGGATTCGAACCCACGCCTCCATTCAGAGACCAGAACACCCAGATACATTCCGAACATTGAATGCATTATTAAATCTTAAGTCTGGCGCCTTAGACCGCTCGGCCATTCTGACACGACATGTCCAGATATATGATTCAAATCTTATAACTTTACAAGAATCAACATCTGCTGTGTAAATAAAACAAATTGTCAGAAGTGGGATTCGAACCCACGCCTCCATTCAGAGACCAGAACACCCAGGTTCACTGCAAACAGTGAAGGTTTTTCACCTTGAGTCTGGCGCCTTAGACCGCTCGGCCATTCTGACAGGACATGTCCAGATATACGAATCAAATCTTATGACTTCACTAGAGAAAAAATCTGCTAGGTAACAAAACAAAATTGTCAGAAGTGGGATTCGAACCCACGACTCCATTCGGAGACCAGAACACCCAGATACATTCCGAATATTGAATGCATTATTATATCTTAAGTCTGGCGCCTTAGACCGCTCGGCCATTCTGACACGACATGTCCAGATATATGATTCCAATCTTATAACTTTACAAGAATCAACATCTGCTATGTAAATAAAACAAATTGTCAGAAGTGGGATTCGAACCCACGCCTCCATTCAGAGACCAGAACACCCAGGTTCACTGCAAACAATGAAGGTTTTTCACCTTGAGTCCGGCGCCTTAGACCGCTCGGCCATTCTGACACAACATGTCCAGATATATGATTCAAATCTTATAACTTTACAAGAAACAAAATCTGCTGTGTAAATAAAAAAAAATGTCAGAAGTGGGATTCGAACCCACGACTCCATTCGGAGACCAGAACACCCAGATACATTCCCAAACATTGAATGCATTATTATATCTTAAGTCTGGCGCCTTAGACCGCTCGGCCATTCTGACACGACATGTCCAGTTATACGATTTAAATCTTATGACTTCAAGAGAGAAAAAATCTGCTAGGTAACAAAACAAAATTGTCAGAAGTGGGATTCGAACCCACGACTCCATTCGGAGACCAGAACACCCAGATACATTCCGAACATTGAATGCGTTATTAAATCTTAAGTCTGGCGCCTTAGACCGCTCGGCCATTCTGACACGACATGTCCAGATATATGATTCAAATCTTATAACTTTACAAGAATCAACATCTGCTGTGTAAATAAAACAAATTGTCAGAAGTGGGATTCGAACCCACGCCTCCATTCAGAGACCAGAACACCCAGGTTCACTGCAAACAATGAAGGTTTTTCACCTTGAGTCTGGCGCCTTAGACCGCTCGGCCATTCTGACACAACATGTCCAGATATATGATTCAAATCTTATAACTTTACAAGAAACAAAATCTGCTGTGTAAATAAAAAAAATTGTCAGAAGTGGGATTCGAACCCACGACTCCATTCGGAGACCAGAACACCCAGATACATTCCCAAACATTGAATGCATTATTATATCTTAAGTCTGGCGCCTTAGACCGCTCGGCCATTCTGACACGACATGTCCAGTTATACGATTTAAATCTTATGACTTCAAGAGAGAAAAAATCTGCTAGGTAACAAAACAAAATTGTCAGAAGTGGGATTCGAACCCACGACTCCATTCGGAGACCAGAACACCCAGATACATTCCGAACATTGAATGCATTATTCAATCTTAAGTCTGGCGCCTTAGACCGCTCGGCCATTCTGACACGACATGTCCTGATATATGATTCAAATCTTATAACTTTACAAGAATCAACATCTGCTGTGTAAATAAAACAAATTGTCAGAAGTGGGATTCGAACCCACGCCTCCATTCAGAGACCAGAACACCCAGGTTCACTGCAAACAGTGAAGGTTTTTCACCTTGAGTCTGGCGCCTTAGACCGCTCGGCCATTCTGACACGACATGTCCAGATATATGATTCAAATCTTATAACTTTACAAGAATCAACATCTGCTGTGTAAATAAAACAAATTGTCAGAAGTGGGATTCGAACCCACGCCTCCATTCAGAGACCAGAACACCCAGGTTCACTGCAAACAGCGAAGGTTTTTCACCTTGAGTCTGGCGCCTTAGACCGCTCGGCCATTCTGACACGACATGTCCAGATATATGATTCAAATCTTATAACTTTACAAGAAACAATATCTGCTGTGTAAATATAAATAAATTGTCAGAAGTGGGATTCGAACCCACGCCTCCATTCAGAGACCAGAACACCCAGGTTCACTGCAAACAGTGAAGGTTTTTCACCTTGAGTCTGGCGCCTTAGACCGCTCGGCCATTCTGAAACATGTCCAGATATACGAATCAAATCTTATGACTTCACTAGAGAAAAAATCTGCTAGGTAACAAAACAAAATTGTCAGAAGTGGGATTCGAACCCACGACTCCATTCGGAGACCTGAACACCCAGATACATTCCGAACATTGAATGCATTATTATATCTTAAGTCTGGCGCCTTAGACCGCTCGGCCATTCTGACACGACATGTCCAGTTATACGATTTAAATCTTATGACTTCAAGAGAGAAAAAATCTGCTAGGTAACAAAACAAAATTGTCAGAAGTGGGATTCGAACCCACGACTCCATTCGGAGACCAGAACACCCAGATACATTCCGAACATTGAATGCATTATTAAATCTTAAGTCTGGCGCCTTAGACCGCTCGGCCATTCTGACACGACATGTCCAGATATATGATTCAAATCTTATAACTTTACAAGAATCAACATCTGCTGTGTAAATAAAACAAATTGTCAGAAGTGGGATTCGATCCCACGCCTCCATTCAGAGACCAGAACACCCAGGTTCACTGCAAACAGTGAAGGTTTTTCACCTTGAGTCTGGCGCCTTAGACCGCTCGGCCATTCTGACACGACATGTCCAGATATATGATTCAAATCTTATAACTTTACAAGAAACAAAATCTGCTGTGTAAATATAAATAAATTGTCAGAAGTGGGATTCGAACCCACGCCTTCATTCAGAGACCAGAACACCCAGGTTCACTGCAAACAGTGAAGGTTTTTCACCTTGAGTCTGGCGCCTTAGACCGCTCGGCCATTCTGAAACATGTCCAGATATACGAATCAAATCTTATGACTTCACTAGAGAAAAAATCTGCTAGGTAACAAAACAAAATTGTCAGAAGTGGGATTCGAACCCACGACTCCATTCGGAGACCAGAACACCCAGATACATTCCGAACATTGAATGCGTTATTAAATCTTAAGTCTGGCGCCTTAGACCGCTCGGCCATTCTGACACGACATGTCCAGATATATGATTCAAATCTTATAACTTTACAAGAATCAACATCTGCTGTGTAAATAAAACAAATTGTCAGAAGTGGGATTCGAACCCACGCCTCCATTCAGAGACCAGAACACCCAGGTTCACTGCAAACAATGAAGGTTTTTCACCTTGAGTCTGGCGCCTTAGACCGCTCGGCCATTCTGACAAAACATGTCCAGATATATGATTCAAATCTTATAACTTTACAAGAAACAAAATCTGCTGTGTAAATAAAAAAAATTGTCAGAAGTGGGATTCGAACCCACGACTCCATTCGGAGACCAGAACACCCAGATACATTCCCAAACATTGAATGCATTATTATATCTTAAGTCTGGCGCCTTAGACCGCTCGGCCATTCTGACACGACATGTCCAGTTATACGATTTAAATCTTATGACTTCAAGAGAGAAAAAATCTGCTAGGTAACAAAACAAAATTGTCAGAAGTGGGATTCGAACCCACGACTCCATTCGGAGACCAGAACACCCAGATACATTCCGAACATTGAATGCATTATTCAATCTTAAGTCTGGCGCCTTAGACCGCTCGGCCATTCTGACACGACATGTTCTGATATATGATTCAAATCTTATAACTTTACAAGAATCAACATCTGCTGTGTAAATAAAACAAATTGTCAGAAGTGGGATTCGAACCCACGCCTCCATTCAGAGACCAGAACACCCAGGTTCACTGCAAACAGTGAAGGTTTTTCACCTTGAGTCTGGCGCCTTAGACCGCTCGGCCATTCTGACACGACATGTCCAGATATATGATTCAAATCTTATAACTTTACAAGAATCAACATCTGCTGTGTAAATAAAACAAATTGTCAGAAGTGGGATTCGAACCCACGCCTCCATTCAGAGACCAGAACACCCAGGTTCACTGCAAACAGTGAAGGTTTTTCACCTTGAGTCTGGCGCCTTAGACCGCTCGGCCATTCTGACACGACATGTCCAGATATATGATTCAAATCTTATAACTTTACAAGAAACAATATCTGCTGTGTAAATATAAATAAATTGTCAGAAGTGGGATTCGAACCCACGCCTCCATTCAGAGACCAGAACACCCAGGTTCACTGCAAACAGTGAAGGTTTTTCACCTTGAGTCTGGCGCCTTAGACCGCTCGGCCATTCTGAAACATGTCCAGATATACGAATCAAATCTTATGACTTCACTAGAGAAAAAATCTGCTAGGTAACAAAACAAAATTGTCAGAAGTGGGATTCGAACCCACGACTCCATTCGGAGACCAGAACACCCAGATACATTCCGAACATTGAATGCATTATTATATCTTAAGTCTGGCGCCTTAGACCGCTCGGCCATTCTGACACGACATGTCCAGTTATACGATTTAAATCTTATGACTTCAAGAGAGAAAAAATCTGCTAGGTAACAAAACAAAATTGTCAGAAGTGGGATTCGAACCCACGACTCCATTCGGAGACCAGAACACCCAGATACATTCCGAACATTGAATGCATTATTAAATCTTAAGTCTGGCGCCTTAGACCGCTCGGCCATTCTGACACGACATGTCCAGATATATGATTCAAATCTTATAACTTTACAAGAATCAACATCTGCTGTGTAAATAAAACAAATTGTCAGAAGTGGGATTCGAACCCACGCCTCCATTCAGAGACCAGAACACCCAGGTTCACTGCAAACAGTGAAGGTTTTTCACCTTGAGTCTGGCGCCTTAGACCGCTCGGCCATTCTGACACGACATGTCCAGATATATGATTCAAATCTTATAACTTTACAAGAAACAAAATCTGCTGTGTAAATATAAATAAATTGTCAGAAGTGGGATTCGAACCCACGCCTTCATTCAGAGACCAGAACACCCAGGTTCACTGCAAACAGTGAAGGTTTTTCACCTTGAGTCTGGCGCCTTAGACCGCTCGGCCATTCTGAAACATGTCCAGATATACGAATCAAATCTTATGACTTCACTAGAGAAAAAATCTGCTAGGTAACAAAACAAAATTGTCAGAAGTGGGATTCGAACCCACGACTCCATTCGGAGACCAGAACACCCAGATACATTCCGAACATTGAATGCATTATTATATCTTAAGTCTGGCGCCTTAGACCGCTCGGCCATTCTGACACGACATGTCCAGTTATACGATTTAAATCTTATGACTTCAAGAGAGAAAAAATCTGCTAGGTAACAAAACAAAATTGTCAGAAGTGGGATTCGAACCGACGACTCCATTCGGAGACCAGAACACCCAGATACATTTCGAACATTGATTGCATTATTAAATCTTAAGTCTGGCGCCTTAGACCGCTCGGCCATTCTGACACGACATGTTCAGATATATTATTCAAATCTTATAACTTTACAAGAATCAACATCTGCTGTGTAAATAAAACAAATTGTCAGAAGTGGGATTCGAACCCACGCCTCCATTCAGAGACCAGAACACCCAGGTTCACTGCAAACAGTGAAGGTTTTTCACCTTGAGTCTGGCGCCTTAGACCGCTCGGCCATTCTGACACGACATGTCCAGATATATGATTCAAATCTTATAACTTTACAAGAAACAAAATCTGCTGTGTAAATATAAATAAATTGTCAGAAGTGGGATTCGAACCCACGACTCCATTCGGAGACCAGAACACCCAGATACATTCCGAACATTGAATGCATTATTATATCTTAAGTCTGGCGCCTTAGACCGCTCGGCCATTCTGACACGACATGTCCAGTTATACGATTTAAATCTTATGACTTCAAGAGAGAAAAAAATTGCTAGGTAACAAAACAAAATTGTCAGAAGTGGGATTCGAACCCACGACTCCATTCGGAGACCAGAACACCCAGATACATTCCGAACATTGAATGCATTATTATATCTTAAGTCTGGCGCCTTAGACCGCTCGGCCATTCTGACACGACATGTCCAGATATACGAATCAAATCTTATGACTTCACTAGAGAAAAAATCTGCTAGGTAACAAAACAAAATTGTCAGAAGTGGGATTCGAACCCACGACTCCATTCGGAGACCAGAACACCCAGATACATTCCGAACATTGAATGCATTATTAAATCTTAAGTCTGGCGCCTTAGACCGCTCGGCCATTCTGACACGACATGTACAGATATATGATTCAAATCTTATAACTTTACAAGAATCAACATCTGCTGTGTAAATAAAACAAATTGTCAGAAGTGGGATTCGAACCCACGACTCCATTCAGAGACCAGAACACCCAGGTTCACTGCAAACAGTGAAGGTTTTTCACCTTGAGTCTGGCGCATTAGACCGCTCGGCCATTCTGACACGGCATGTCCAGATATACGAATCAAATCTTATGACTTCACTAGAGAAACAATCTGCTAGGTAACAAAACAAAATTGTCAGAAGTAGGATTCGAACCCACGACTCCATTCGGAGACCAGAACACCCAGATACATTCCGAACATTGAATGCATTATTATATCTTAAGTCTGGCGCCTTAGACCGCTCGGCCATTCTGACAGGACATGTCCAGATATACGATTTAAATCTTATGACTTCAAGAGAGAAAATATCTGCTAGGTAACAAAACTAAATTGTCAGAAGTGGGATTCGAACCCACGACTCCATTCGGAGACCAGAACACAAAGATACATTCCGAACATTGAATGCATTATTAAATCTTAAGTCTGGCGCCTTAGACCGCTCGGCCATTCTGACACGACATGTCCAGATATATGATTCAAATCTTATAACTTTACAAGAATCAACATCTGCTGTGTAAATAAAACAAATTGTCAGAAGTGGGATTCGAACCCACGCCTCCATTCAGAGACCAGAACACCCAGGTTCACTGCAAACAGTGAAGGTTTTTCACCTTGAGTCTGGCGCCTTAGACCGCTCGGCCATTCTGACACGACATGTCCAGATATATGATTCAAATCTTATAACTTTACAAGAAACAAAATCTGCTGTGTAAATATAAATAAATTGTCAGAAGTGGGATTCGAACCCACGCCTCCATTCAGAGACCAGAACACCCAGGTTCACTGCAAACAGTGAAGGTTTTTCACGTTGAGTCTGGCGCCTTAGACCGCTCGGCCATTCTGACACATGTCCAGATATACGAATCAAATCTTATGACTTCACTAGAGAAAAAATCTGCTAGGTAACAAAACAAAATTGTCAGAAGTGGGATTCGAACCCACGACTCCATTCGGAGACCAGAACACCCAGATACATTCCGAACATTGAATGCATTATTATATCTTAAGTCTGGCGCCTTAGACCGCTCGGCCATTCTGGCACGACATGTCCAGTTATACGATTTAAATCTTATGACTTCAAGAGAGAAAAAATTTGCTAGGTAACAAAACAAAATTGTCAGAAGTGGGATTCGAACCCACGACTCCATTCGAAGACCAGAACACCCAGATATCTTCCGAACATTGAATGCATTATTATATCTTAAGTCTGGCGCCTTAGACCGCTCGGCCATTCTGACACGACATGTCCAGATATACGAATCAAATCTTATGACTTCACTAGAGAAAAAATCTGCTAGGTAACAAAACAAAATTGTCAGAAGTGGGATTCGAACCCACGACTCCATTCGGAGACCAGAACACCCAGATACATTCCGAACATTGAATGCATTATTAAATCTTAAGTCTGGCGCCTTAGACCGCTCGGCCATTCTGACACGACATGTCCAGATATATGTTTCAAATCTTATAACTTTACAAGAATCAACATCTGCTGTGTAAATAAAACAAATTGTCAGAAGTGGGATTCGAACCCACGACTCCATTCAGAGACCAGAACACCCAGGTTCACTGCAAACAGTGAAGGTTTTTCACCTTGCGTCTGGCGCATTAGACCGCTCGGCCATTCTGACACTGCAGGTCCAGATATACGAATCAAATCTTATGACTTCACTTGAGAAAAAATCTGCTAGGTAACAAAACAAAATTGTCAGAAGTAGGATTCGAACCCACGACTCCATTCGGAGACCAGAACACCCAGATACATTCCGAACATTGAATGCATTATTATATCTTAAGTCTGGCGCCTTAGACCGCTCGGCCATTCTGACAGGACATGTCCAGATATACGATTTAAATCTTATGACTTCAAGAGAGAAAAAATCTGCTAGGTAACAAAACAAAATTGTCAGAAGTGGGATTCGAACCCACGCCTCCATTCAGAGACCAGAACACCCAGGTTCACTGCAAACAGTGAAGGTTTTTCACCTTGAGTCTGGCGCCTTAGACCGCTCGGCCATTCTGACAGGACATGTCCAGATATACGAAACAAATCTTATGACTTCACTAGAGAAAAATCTGCTAGGTAACAAAACAAAATTGTCAGAAGTGGGATTCGAACCCACAACTCCATTCGGAGACCAGAACACCCAGATACATTCCGAACATTGAATGCATTATTAAATCTTAAGTCTGGCGCCTTAGACCGCTCGGCCATTCTGACACGACATGTCCAGTTATACGATTTAAATCTTATGACTTCAAGAGAGAAAAAATTTGCTAGGTAACAAAACAAAATTGTCAGAAGTGGGATTCGAACCTTCGACTCCATTCGGAGACCAGAACACCCAGATACATTCCGAACATTGAATGCATTATTATATCTTAAGTCTGGCGCCTTAGACCGCTCGGCCATTCTGACACGACATGTCCAGATATACGAATCAAATCTTATGACTTCACTAGAGAAAAAATCTGCTAGGTAACAAAACAATATTGTCAGAAGTGGGATTCGAACCCACGCCTCTATTCAGAGACCAGAACACCCAGGTTCACTGCAAACAATGAAGGTTTTTCACCTTGAGTCTGGCGCCTTAGACCGCTCGGCCATTCTGACACAACATGTCCAGATATATGATTCAAATCTTATAACTTTACAAGAAACAAAATCTGCTGTGTAAATAAAAAAAAATTGTCAGAAGTGGGATTCGAACCCACGCCTCCATTCAGAGACCAGAACACCCAGGTTTACTACAAACAGTGAAGGTTTTTCACCTTGAGTCTGGCGCCTTAGACCGCTCGGCCATTCTGAAACATGTCCAGATATACGAATCAAATCTTATGACTTCACTAGAGAAAAAATCTGCTAGGTAACAAAACAAAATTGTCAGAAGTGGGATTCGAACCCACGACTCCATTCGGAGACCAGAACACCCAGATACATTCCGAACATTGAATGCATTATTATATCTTAAGTCTGGCGCCTTAGACCGCTCGGCCATTCTGACACGACATGTCCAGTTATACGATTTAAATCTTATGACTTCAAGAGAGAAAAAATCTGCTAGGTAACAAAACAAAATTGTCAGAAGTGGGATTCGAACCGACGACTCCATTCGGAGACCAGAACACCCAGATACATTTCGAACATTGATTGCATTATTAAATCTTAAGTCTGGCGCCTTAGACCGCTCGGCCATTCTGACACGACATGTCCAGATATATTATTCAAATCTTATAACTTTACAAGAATCAACATCTGCTGTGTAAATAAAACAAATTGTCAGAAGTGGGATTCGAACCCACGCCTCCATTCAGAGACCAGAACACCCAGGTTCACTGCAAACAGTGAAGGTTTTTCACCTTGAGTCTGGCGCCTTAGACCGCTCGGCCATTCTGACACGACATGTCCAGATATATGATTCAAATCTTATAACTTTACAAGAAACAAAATCTGCTGTGTAAATATAAATAAATTGTCAGAAGTGGGATTCGAACCCACGACTCCATTCGGAGACCAGAACACCCAGATACATTCCGAACATTGAATGCATTATTATATCTTAAGTCTGGCGCCTTAGACCGCTCGGCCATTCTGACACGACATGTCCAGTTATACGATTTAAATCTTATGACTTCAAGAGAGAAAAAAATTGCTAGGTAACAAAACAAAATTGTCAGAAGTGGGATTCGAACCCACGACTCCATTCGGAGACCAGAACACCCAGATACATTCCGAACATTGAATGCATTATTATATCTTAAGTCTGGCGCCTTAGACCGCTCGGCCATTCTGACACGACATGTCCAGATATACGAATCAAATCTTATGACTTCACTAGAGAAAAAATCTGCTAGGTAACAAAACAAAATTGTCAGAAGTGGGATTCGAACCCACGACTCCATTCGGAGACCAGAACACCCAGATACATTCCGAACATTGAATGCATTATTAAATCTTAAGTCTGGCGCCTTAGACCGCTCGGCCATTCTGACACGACATGTACAGATATATGATTCAAATCTTATAACTTTACAAGAATCAACATCTGCTGTGTAAATAAAACAAATTGTCAGAAGTGGGATTCGAACCCACGACTCCATTCAGAGACCAGAACACCCAGGTTCACTGCAAACAGTGAAGGTTTTTCACCTTGAGTCTGGCGCATTAGACCGCTCGGCCATTCTGACACGGCATGTCCAGATATACGAATCAAATCTTATGACTTCACTAGAGAAACAATCTGCTAGGTAACAAAACAAAATTGTCAGAAGTAGGATTCGAACCCACGACTCCATTCGGAGACCAGAACACCCAGATACATTCCGAACATTGAATGCATTATTATATCTTAAGTCTGGCGCCTTAGACCGCTCGGCCATTCTGACAGGACATGTCCAGATATACGATTTAAATCTTATGACTTCAAGAGAGAAAATATCTGCTAGGTAACAAAACTAAATTGTCAGAAGTGGGATTCGAACCCACGACTCCATTCGGAGACCAGAACACAAAGATACATTCCGAACATTGAATGCATTATTAAATCTTAAGTCTGGCGCCTTAGACCGCTCGGCCATTCTGACACGACATGTCCAGATATATGATTCAAATCTTATAACTTTACAAGAATCAACATCTGCTGTGTAAATAAAACAAATTGTCAGAAGTGGGATTCGAACCCACGCCTCCATTCAGAGACCAGAACACCCAGGTTCACTGCAAACAGTGAAGGTTTTTCACCTTGAGTCTGGCGCCTTAGACCGCTCGGCCATTCTGACACGACATGTCCAGATATATGATTCAAATCTTATAACTTTACAAGAAACAAAATCTGCTGTGTAAATATAAATAAATTGTCAGAAGTGGGATTCGAACCCACGCCTCCATTCAGAGACCAGAACACCCAGGTTCACTGCAAACAGTGAAGGTTTTTCACGTTGAGTCTGGCGCCTTAGACCGCTCGGCCATTCTGACACATGTCCAGATATACGAATCAAATCTTATGACTTCACTAGAGAAAAAATCTGCTAGGTAACAAAACAAAATTGTCAGAAGTGGGATTCGAACCCACGACTCCATTCGGAGACCAGAACACCCAGATACATTCCGAACATTGAATGCATTATTATATCTTAAGTCTGGCGCCTTAGACCGCTCGGCCATTCTGGCACGACATGTCCAGTTATACGATTTAAATCTTATGACTTCAAGAGAGAAAAAATTTGCTAGGTAACAAAACAAAATTGTCAGAAGTGGGATTCGAACCCACGACTCCATTCGAAGACCAGAACACCCAGATATCTTCCGAACATTGAATGCATTATTATATCTTAAGTCTGGCGCCTTAGACCGCTCGGCCATTCTGACACGACATGTCCAGATATACGAATCAAATCTTATGACTTCACTAGAGAAAAAATCTGCTAGGTAACAAAACAAAATTGTCAGAAGTGGGATTCGAACCCACGACTCCATTCGGAGACCAGAACACCCAGATACATTCCGAACATTGAATGCATTATTAAATCTTAAGTCTGGCGCCTTAGACCGCTCGGCCATTCTGACACGACATGTCCAGATATATGTTTCAAATCTTATAACTTTACAAGAATCAACATCTGCTGTGTAAATAAAACAAATTGTCAGAAGTGGGATTCGAACCCACGACTCCATTCAGAGACCAGAACACCCAGGTTCACTGCAAACAGTGAAGGTTTTTCACCTTGCGTCTGGCGCATTAGACCGCTCGGCCATTCTGACACGGCATGTCCAGATATACGAATCAAATCTTATGACTTCACTTGAGAAAAAATCTGCTAGGTAACAAAACAAAATTGTCAGAAGTAGGATTCGAACCCACGACTCCATTCGGAGACCAGAACACCCAGATACATTCCGAACATTGAATGCATTATTATATCTTAAGTCTGGCGCCTTAGACCGCTCGGCCATTCTGACAGGACATGTCCAGATATACGATTTAAATCTTATGACTTCAAGAGAGAAAAAATCTGCTAGGTAACAAAACAAAATTGTCAGAAGTGGGATTCGAACCCACGCCTCCATTCAGAGACCAGAACACCCAGGTTCACTGCAAACAGTGAAGGTTTTTCACCTTGAGTCTGGCGCCTTAGACCGCTCGGCCATTCTGACAGGACATGTCCAGATATACGAAACAAATCTTATGACTTCACTAGAGAAAAATCTGCTAGGTAACAAAACAAAATTGTCAGAAGTGGGATTCGAACCCACAACTCCATTCGGAGACCAGAACACCCAGATACATTCCGAACATTGAATGCATTATTAAATCTTAAGTCTGGCGCCTTAGACCGCTCGGCCATTCTGACACGACATGTCCAGTTATACGATTTAAATCTTATGACTTCAAGAGAGAAAAAATTTGCTAGGTAACAAAACAAAATTGTCAGAAGTGGGATTCGAACCTTCGACTCCATTCGGAGACCAGAACACCCAGATACATTCCGAACATTGAATGCATTATTATATCTTAAGTCTGGCGCCTTAGACCGCTCGGCCATTCTGACACGACATGTCCAGATATACGAATCAAATCTTATGACTTCACTAGAGAAAAAATCTGCTAGGTAACAAAACAATATTGTCAGAAGTGGGATTCGAACCCACGCCTCTATTCAGAGACCAGAACACCCAGGTTCACTGCAAACAATGAAGGTTTTTCACCTTGAGTCTGGCGCCTTAGACCGCTCGGCCATTCTGACACAACATGTCCAGATATATGATTCAAATCTTATAACTTTACAAGAAACAAAATCTGCTGTGTAAATAAAAAAAAATTGTCAGAAGTGGGATTCGAACCCACGCCTCCATTCAGAGACCAGAACACCCAGGTTTACTACAAACAGTGAAGGTTTTTCACCTTGAGTCTGGCGCCTTAGACCGCTCGGCCATTCTGACACGACATGTCCAGTTATACGATTTAAATCTTATGACTTCAAGAGAGAAAAAAATTGCTAGGTAACAAAACAAAATTGTCAGAAGTGGGATTCGAACCCACGACTCCATTCGGAGACCAGAACACCCAAATACATTCCGAACGTTGAATGCATTATTATATCTTAAGTCTGGCGCCTTAGACCGCTCGGCCATTCTGACACGACATGTCCAGATATACGAATCAAATCTTATGACTTCACTAGAGAAAAAATCTGCTAGGTAACAAAACAAAATTGTCAGAAGTGGGATTCGAACCCACGACTCCATTCGGAGACCAGAACACCCAGATACATTCCGAACATTGAATGCATTATTAAATCTTAAGTCTGGCGCCTTAGACCGCTCGGCCATTCTGACACGACATGTCCAGATATATGATTCAAATCTTATAACTTTACAAGAATCAACATCTGCTGTGTAAATAAAACAAATTGTCACAAGTGGGATTCGAACCCACGACTCCATTCAGAGACCAGAACACCCAGGTTCACTGCAAACAGTGAAGGTTTTTCACCTTGAGTCTGGCGCCTTAGACCGCTCGGCCATTCTGACACGACATGTTCAGATATACGAATCAAATATTATGACTTCACTAGAGAAAAAATCTGCTAGGTAACAAAACAAAGTGGGATTCGAAACCACGCCTCCATTCAGAGACCAGAACACCCAGGTTCACTGCAAACAGTGAAGGTTTTTCACCTTGAGTCTGGCGCCTTAGACCGCTCGGCCATTCTGACACGACATTTCCAGATATATGATTCAAATCTTATAAATTTACAAGAAACAAAATCTGCTGTGTAAATATAAATAAATTGTCAGAAGTGGGATTCAAACCCACGCCTCCATTCAGAGACCAGAACACCCAGGTTCACTGCAAACAAGGTTTTTCACCTTGAGTCTGGCGCCTTAGACCGCTCGGCCATTCTGACACGACATGTCCAGTTATACGATTTAAATTTTATGACTTCAAAAGAGAAAACATTTGCTAGGTAACAAAACAAAATTGTCAGAAGTGGGATTCGAACCCACGACTCCATTCGGAGACCAGAACACCCAGATACATTCCGAACATTGAATGCATTATTATATCTTAAGTCTGGCGCCTTAGACCGCTCGGCCATTTTGACACGACATGTCCAGATATACGAATCAAATCTTATGACTTCACTAGAGAAAAAATTTGCTAGGTAACAAAACAATATTGTCAGAAGTGGGATTCGAACCCACGCCACTATTCAGAGACCAGAACACCCAGGTTCACTGCAAACAATGAAGGTTTTTTCACCTTGAGTCTGGCGCCTTAGACCGCTCGGCCATTCTGACACAACATGTCCAGATATATGATTCAAATCTTATAACTTTACAAGAAACAAAATTTGATGTGTAAATAAAAAAAATTGTCAGAAGTGGGATTCGAACCCACGACTCCATTCGGAGACCAGAACACCCAGGTACATTCCCAAACATTGAATGCATTATTATATCCTAAGTCTGGCGCCTTAGACCGCTCGGCCATTCTGACACGACAGGTCCAGTTATACGATTTAAATCTTATGACTTAAAGAGAGTAAAAATCTGCTAGGTAACAAAACAAAATTGTCAGAAGTGGGATTCGAACCCACGACTCCATTCGGAGACCAGAACACCCAGATACATTCCGAACATTGAATGCATGCATTATTATATCTTAAGTCTGGCGCCTTAGACCGCTCGGCCATTCTGACACGACATGTCCAGTTATACGATTTAAATCTTATGACTTCAAGAGAGAAAAAATTTGCTAGGTAACAAAACAAAATTGTCAGAAGTGGGATTCGAACCCACGACTCCATTCGGAGACCAGAACACCCAGATACATTCCGAACATTGAATGCATTATTATACCTTAAGTCTGGCGCCTTAGACCGCTCGGCCATTCTGACACGACATGTCCAGTTATCCGATTTAAATCTTATGACTTCACTAGAGAAACAATCTGCTAGGTAACTAAACAAAATTGTCAGAAGTGGGATTCGAACCCACGCCTCTATTCAGAGACCAGAACACCCAGGTTCACTGCAAACAATGAAGGTTTTTCACCTTGAGTCTGGCGCCTTAGACCGCTCGGCCATTCTGACACGACATGTCCAGATATATGATTCAAATCTTATAACTTTACAAGAATCAACATCTGCTGTGTAAATATAAATAAATTGTCAGAAGTGGGATTCGAACCCACGCCTCCATTCAGAGACCAGAACACCGCTCGGCCATTCTGACACGACATGTCCAGATATATGATTCAAATCTTATAACTTTACAAGAAACAAAATCTGCTGTGTAAATATAAATAAATTGTCAGAAGTGGGATTCGAACCCACGCCTCCATTCAGAGACCAGAACACCCAGATTCACTGCAAACAGCGAAGGTTTTTCACCTTGAGTCTGGCGCCTTAGACCGCTCGGCCATTCTGACACATGTCCAGATATACGAATCAAATCTTATGACTTCACTAGAGAAAAAATCTGCTAGGTAACAAAACAAAATTGTCAAAAGTGGGATTCGAACCCACGACTCCATTCGGAGACCAGAACACCCAGATACATTCCGAACATTGAATGCATTATTATATCTTAAGTCTGGCGCCTTAGACCGCTCGGCCATTCTGACACGACATGTCCAGATATATGATTTAAATCTTATGACTTCAAGAGAGAAAAAATCTGCTAGGTAACAAAACAAAATTGTCAGAAGTGGGATTCGAACCAACGACTCCATTCGGAGACCAGAACACCCAAATACATTCCGAACGTTGAATGCATTATTATATCTTAAGTCTGGCGCCTTAGACCGCTCGGCCATTCTGACACGACATGTCCAGATATACGAATCAAATCTTATGACTTCACTAGAGAAAAAATCTGCTAGGTAACAAAACAAAATTGTCAGAAGTGGGATTCGAACCCACGACTCCATTCGGAGACCAGAACACCCAGATACATTCCGAACATTGAATGCATTATTAAATCTTAAGTCTGGCGCCTTAGACCGCTCGGCCATTCTGACACGACATGTCCAGATATATGATTCAAATCTTATAACTTTACAAGAATCAACATCTGCTGTGTAAATAAAACAAATTGTCACAAGTGGGATTCGAACCCACGACTCCATTCAGAGACCAGAACACCCAGGTTCACTGCAAACAGTGAAGGTTTTTCACCTTGAGTCTGGCGCCTTAGACCGCTCGGCCATTCTGACACGACATGTTCAGATATACGAATCAAATATTATGACTTCACTAGAGAAAAAATCTGCTAGGTAACAAAACAAAGTGGGATTCGAAACCACGCCTCCATTCAGAGACCAGAACACCCAGGTTCACTGCAAACAGTGAAGGTTTTTCACCTTGAGTCTGGCGCCTTAGACCGCTCGGCCATTCTGACACGACATTTCCAGATATATGATTCAAATCTTATAAATTTACAAGAAACAAAATCTGCTGTGTAAATATAAATAAATTGTCAGAAGTGGGATTCAAACCCACGCCTCCATTCAGAGACCAGAACACCCAGGTTCACTGCAAACAAGGTTTTTCACCTTGAGTCTGGCGCCTTAGACCGCTCGGCCATTCTGACACGACATGTCCAGTTATACGATTTAAATTTTATGACTTCAAAAGAGAAAACATTTGCTAGGTAACAAAACAAAATTGTCAGAAGTGGGATTCGAACCCACGACTCCATTCGGAGACCAGAACACCCAGATACATTCCGAACATTGAATGCATTATTATATCTTAAGTCTGGCGCCTTAGACCGCTCGGCCATTTTGACACGACATGTCCAGATATACGAATCAAATCTTATGACTTCACTAGAGAACAAATTTGCTAGGTAACAAAACAATATTGTCAGAAGTGGGATTCGAACCCACGCCACTATTCAGAGACCAGAACACCCAGGTTCACTGCAAACAATGAAGGTTTTTTCACCTTGAGTCTGGCGCCTTAGACCGCTCGGCCATTCTGACACAACATGTCCAGATATATGATTCAAATCTTATAACTTTACAAGAAACAAAATTTGATGTGTAAATAAAAAAAATTGTCAGAAGTGGGATTCGAACCCACGACTCCATTCGGAGACCAGAACACCCAGGTACATTCCCAAACATTGAATGCATTATTATATCCTAAGTCTGGCGCCTTAGACCGCTCGGCCATTCTGACACGACAGGTCCAGATATATGATTCAAATCTTATAACTTTACAAGAATCAACATCTGCTGTGTAAATAAAACAAATTGTCACAAGTGGGATTCGAACCCACGACTCCATTCAGAGACCAGAACACCCAGGTTCACTGCAAACAGTGAAGGTTTTTCACCTTGAGTCTGGCGCCTTAGACCGCTCGGCCATTCTGACACGACATGTTCAGATATACGAATCAAATATTATGACTTCACTAGAGAAAAAATCTGCTAGGTAACAAAACAAAGTGGGATTCGAAACCACGCCTCCATTCAGAGACCAGAACACCCAGGTTCACTGCAAACAGTGAAGGTTTTTCACCTTGAGTCTGGCGCCTTAGACCGCTCGGCCATTCTGACACGACATTTCCAGATATATGATTCAAATCTTATAAATTTACAAGAAACAAAATCTGCTGTGTAAATATAAATAAATTGTCAGAAGTGGGATTCAAACCCACGCCTCCATTCAGAGACCAGAACACCCAGGTTCACTGCAAACAAGGTTTTTCACCTTGAGTCTGGCGCCTTAGACCGCTCGGCCATTCTGACACGACATGTCCAGTTATACGATTTAAATTTTATGACTTCAAAAGAGAAAACATTTGCTAGGTAACAAAACAAAATTGTCAGAAGTGGGATTCGAACCCACGACTCCATTCGGAGACCAGAACACCCAGATACATTCCGAACATTGAATGCATTATTATATCTTAAGTCTGGCGCCTTAGACCGCTCGGCCATTTTGACACGACATGTCCAGATATACGAATAAAATCTTATGACTTCACTAGAGAACAAATTTGCTAGGTAACAAAACAATATTGTCAGAAGTGGGATTCGAACCCACGCCACTATTCAGAGACCAGAACACCCAGGTTCACTGCAAACAATGAAGGTTTTTTCACCTTGAGTCTGGCGCCTTAGACCGCTCGGCCATTCTGACACAACATGTCCAGATATATGATTCAAATCTTATAACTTTACAAGAAACAAAATTTGATGTGTAAATAAAAAAAATTGTCAGAAGTGGGATTCGAACCCACGACTCCATTCGGAGACCAGAACACCCAGGTACATTCCCAAACATTGAATGCATTATTATATCCTAAGTCTGGCGCCTTAGACCGCTCGGCCATTCTGACACGACAGGTCCAGTTATACGATTTAAATCTTATGACTTAAAGAGAGTAAAAATCTGCTAGGTAACAAAACAAAATTGTCAGAAGTGGGATTCGAACCCACGACTCCATTCGGAGACCAGAACACCCAGATACATTCCGAACATTGAATGCATGCATTATTATATCTTAAGTCTGGCGCCTTAGACCGCTCGGCCATTCTGACACGACATGTCCAGTTATACGATTTAAATCTTATGACTTCAAGAGAGAAAAAATTTGCTAGGTAACAAAACAAAATTGTCAGAAGTGGGATTCGAACCCACGACTCCATTCGGAGACCAGAACACCCAGATACATTCCGAACATTGAATGCATTATTATACCTTAAGTCTGGCGCCTTAGACCGCTCGGCCATTCTGACACGACATGTCCAGTTATACGATTTAAATCTTATGACTTCACTAGAGAAACAATCTGCTAGGTAACTAAACAAAATTGTCAGAAGTGGGATTCGAACCCACGCCTCTATTCAGAGACCAGAACACCCAGGTTCACTGCAAACAATGAAGGTTTTTCACCTTGAGTCTGGCGCCTTAGACCGCTCGGCCATTCTGACACGACATGTCCAGATATATGATTCAAATCTTATAACTTTACAAGAATCAACATCTGCTGTGTAAATATAAATAAATTGTCAGAAGTGGGATTCGAACCCACGCCTCCATTCAGAGACCAGAACACCGCTCGGCCATTCTGACACGACATGTCCAGATATATGATTCAAATCTTATAACTTTACAAGAAACAAAATCTGCTGTGTAAATATAAATAAATTGTCAGAAGTGGGATTCGAACCCACGCCTCCATTCAGAGACCAGAACACCCAGATTCACTGCAAACAGCGAAGGTTTTTCACCTTGAGTCTGGCGCCTTAGACCGCTCGGCCATTCTGACACATGTCCAGATATACGAATCAAATCTTATGACTTCACTAGAGAAAAAATCTGCTAGGTAACAAAACAAAATTGTCAAAAGTGGGATTCGAACCCACGACTCCATTCGGAGACCAGAACACCCAGATACATTCCGAACATTGAATGCATTATTATATCTTAAGTCTGGCGCCTTAGACCGCTCGGCCATTCTGACACGACATGTCCAGATATATGATTTAAATCTTATGACTTCAAGAGAGAAAAAATCTGCTAGGTAACAAAACAAAATTGTCAGAAGTGGGATTCGAACCCACGCCTCTATTCAGAGACCAGAACACCCAGGTTCACTGCAAACAATGAAGGTTTTTCACCTTGAGTCTGGCGCCTTAGACCGCTCGGCCATTCTGACACAACATGTCCAGATATATGATTCAAATCTTATAACTTTACAAGAAACAAAATCTGCTGTGTAAATAAAAAAAAATTGTCAGAAGTGGGATTCGAACCCACGACTCCATTTGGAGACCAGAACACACAGATACATTCCCAAACATTGAATTGAATGCATTATTATATCTTAAGTCTGGCGCCTTAGACCGCTCGCCCATTCTGACACGACATGTGCAGTTATACGATTTAAATCTTATGACTTCAAGAGAGAGAAAATCTGCTAGGTAACAAAACAAAATTGTCAGAAGTGGGATTCGAACCCACGACTCCATTCGGAGACCAGAACACCCAGATACATTCCGAACATTGAATGCATTATTAAATCTTAAGTCTGGCGCCTTAGACGGCTCGGCCATTCTGACACGACATGTCCAGATATATGATTCAAATCTTATAACTTTACAAGAAACATAATCTGCTGTGTAAATATAAATAAATTGTCAGAAGTGGGATTCGAACCCACGCCTCCATTCAGAGACCAGAACACCCAGGTTTACTACAAACAGTGAAGGTTTTTCACCTTGAGTCTGGCGCCTTAGACCGCTCGGCCATTCTGACACGACATGTCCAGTTATACGAATCAAATCTTATGACTTCACTAGAGAAAAAATCTGCTAGGTAACAAAACAAAATTGTCAGAAGTGGGATTCGAACCCACGACTCCATTCGGAGACCAGAACACCCAGATACATTCCGAACATTGAATGCATTATTAAATCTTAAGTCTGGCGCCTTAGACCGCTCGGCCATTCTGACACGACATGTCCAGATATATGATTCAAATCTTATAACTTTACAAGAATCAACATCTGCTGTGTAAATAAAACAAATTGTCACAAGTGGGATTCGAACCCACGACTCCATTCAGAGACCAGAACACCCAGGTTCACTGCAAACAGTGAAGGTTTTTCACCTTGAGTCTGGCGCCTTAGACCGCTCGGCCATTCTGACACGACATGTTCAGATATACGAATCAAATATTATGACTTCACTAGAGAAAAAATCTGCTAGGTAACAAAACAAAGTGGGATTCGAAACCACGCCTCCATTCAGAGACCAGAACACCCAGGTTCACTGCAAACAGTGAAGGTTTTTCACCTTGAGTCTGGCGCCTTAGACCGCTCGGCCATTCTGACACGACATTTCCAGATATATGATTCAAATCTTATAAATTTACAAGAAACAAAATCTGCTGTGTAAATATAAATAAATTGTCAGAAGTGGGATTCAAACCCACGCCTCCATTCAGAGACCAGAACACCCAGGTTCACTGCAAACAAGGTTTTTCACCTTGAGTCTGGCGCCTTAGACCGCTCGGCCATTCTGACACGACATGTCCAGTTATACGATTTAAATTTTATGACTTCAAAAGAGAAAACATTTGCTAGGTAACAAAACAAAATTGTCAGAAGTGGGATTCGAACCCACGACTCCATTCGGAGACCAGAACACCCAGATACATTACGAACATTGAATGCATTATTATATCTTAAGTCTGGCGCCTTAGACCGCTCGGCCATTTTGACACGACATGTCCAGATATACGAATCAAATCTTATGACTTCACTAGAGAAAAAATTTGCTAGGTAACAAAACAATATTGTCAGAAGTGGGATTCGAACCCACGCCACTATTCAGAGACCAGAACACCCAGGTTCACTGCAAACAATGAAGGTTTTTTCACCTTGAGTCTGGCGCCTTAGACCGCTCGGCCATTCTGACACAACATGTCCAGATATATGATTCAAATCTTATAACTTTACAAGAAACAAAATTTGATGTGTAAATAAAAAAAATTGTCAGAAGTGGGATTCGAACCCACGCCTTCATTCAGAGACCAGAACACCCAGATACATTCCGAACATTGAATGCATTATTATATCCTAAGTCTGGCGCCTTAGACCGCTCGGCCATTCTGACACGACATGTCCAGTTATCCGATTTAAATCTTATGACTTCACTAGAGAAACAATCTGCTAGGTAACTAAACAAAATTGTCAGAAGTGGGATTCGAACCCACGCCTCTATTCAGAGACCAGAACACCCATGTTCACTGCAAACAATGAAGGTTTTTCACCTTGAGTCTGGCGCCTTAGACCGCTCGGCCATTCTGACACGACATGTCCAGATATATGATTTAAATCTTATAACTTTACAAGAAACAAAATCTGCTGTGTAAATATAAATAAATTGTCAGAAGTGGGATTCGAACCCACGCCTCCATTCAGAGACCAGAACACCCAAGTTCAATGCAAACAGTGAACGTTTTTCACCTTGAGTCTGGCGCCTTAGACCGCTCGGCCATTCTGACACGACATGTCCATTTATACGAATCAAATCTTATAACTTCACTAGAGAAAAAATCTGCTAGGTAACAAAACAAAATTGTCAGAAGTGGGATTCGAACCCACGACTCCATTCGGAGACCAGAACACCCAGATATATTCCGAACATTGAATGCATTATTATATCTTAAGTCTGGCGCCTTAGACCGCTCGGCCATTCTGACAGGACATGTCCAGATATACGATTTAAATCTTATGACTTCAAGAGAGAACAAATCTGCTAGGTAACAAAACAAAATTGTCAGAAGTGGGATTCGAACCCACGACTCCATTCGGAGACCAGAACACCCAGGTACATTCCGAACATTGAATGCATTATTAAATCTTAAGTCTGGCGCCTTAGACCGCTCGGCCATTCTGACACGACATGTCCAGATATATGATTCAAATCTTATAACTTTACAAGAATCAACATCTGCTGTGTAAATATAAATAAATTGTCAGAAGTGGGATTCGAACCCACGCCTCCATTCAGAGACCAGAACACCGCTCGGCCATTCTGACACGACATGTCCAAATATATGATTCAAATCTTATAACTTTACAAGAAACAAAATCTGCTGTGTAAATATAAATAAATTGTCAGAAGTGGGATTCGAACCCACGCCTCCATTCAGAGACCAGAACACCCAGATTCACTGCAAACAGCGAAGGTTTTTCACCTTGAGTCTGGCGCCTTAGACCGCTCGGCCATTCTGACACATGTCCAGATATACGAATCAAATCTTATGACTTCACTAGAGAAAAAATCTGCTAGGTAACAAAACAAAATTGTCAGAAGTGGGATTCGAACCCACGACTCCATTCGGAGACCAGAACACCCAGATACATTCCGAACATTGAATGCATTATTATATCTTAAGTCTGGCGCCTTAGACCGCTCGGCCATTCTGACACGACATGTCCAGATATATGATTTAAATCTTATGACTTCAAGAGAGAAAAAATCTGCTAGGTAACAAAACAAAATTGTCAGAAGTGGGATTCGAACCCACGCCTCCATTTAGAGACCAGAACACCCAGGTTCACTGCAAACAGTGAAGGTTTTTCACCTTGAGTCTGGCGCCTTAGACCGCTCGGCCATTCTGACACGACATGTCCAGTTATACGAATCAAATCTTATGACTTCACTAGAGAAAAAATCTGCTAGGTAACTAAACAAAATTGTCAGAAGTGGGATTCGAACCCACGCCTCTATTCAGAGACCAGAACACCCAGGTTCACTGCAAACAATGAAGGTTTTTCACCTTGAGTCTGGCGCCTTAGACCGCTCGGCCATTCTGACACAACATGTCCAGATATATGATTCAAATCTTATAACTTTACAAGAAACAAAATCTGCTGTGTAAATAAAGAAAATTGTCAGAAGTGGGATTCGAACCCACGACTCCATTCGGAGACCAGAACACCCAGATACATTCGGAACCTTGAATGCATTATTATATCTTAAGTCTGGCGCCTTAGACCGCTCGGCCATTCTGACACGACATGTCCAGATATACGAATCAAATCTTATGACTTCACTAGAGAAAAAATCTGCTAGGTAACAAAACAATATTGTCAGAAGTGGGATTCGAACCCACGCCTCTATTCAGAGACCAGAACACCCAGGTTCACTGCAAACAATGAAGGTTTTTCAACTTGAGTCTGGCGCCTTAGACCGCTCGGCCATTCTGACACAACATGTCCAGATATATGATTCAAATCTTATAACTTTACACGAAACAAAATCTGCTGTGTAAATAAAACAAATTGTCAGAAGTGGGATTCGAACCCACGCCTCCATTCAGAGACCAGAACACCCAGATACATTCCGAACATTGAATTGAATGCATTATTATATCTTAAGTCTGGCGCCTTAGACCGCTCGGCCATTCTGACACGACATGTCCAGTTATACGATTTAAATCTTATGACTTCAAGAGAGAAAAAAATTGCTAGGTAAATAAAAACAAAATTGTTAGAAGTGGGATTCGAACCAACGACTCCATTCGGAGACCAGAACACCCAGATACATTCCGAACATTGAATGCATTATTATATCTTGAGTCTGGCGCCTTAGACCGCTCGGCCATTCTGACACGACATGTCCAGTTATACGATTTAAATCTTATGACTTCAAGAGAGAAAACATTTGCTAGGTAACAAAACAAAATTGTCAGAAGTGGGATTCGAACCCACGACTCCATTCGGAGACCAGAACACCCAGATACATTCCGAACATTGAATGCATTATTATTTTATTATATCTTAAGTCTGGCGCCTTAGACCGCTCGGCCATTCTGACACGACATGTCCAGATATACGAATCAAATCTTATGACTTCACTAGAGAAAAAATCTGCTAGGTAACAAAACAATATTGTCAGAAGTGGGATTCGAACCCACGCCTCTATTCAGAGACCAGAACACCCAGGTTCACTGCAAACAATGAAGGTTTTTCACCTTGAGTCTGGCGCCTTAGACCGCTCGGCCATTCTGACACGACATGTCCAGATATATGATTCAAATCTTATAACTTTACAAGAATCAACATCTGCTGTGTAAATAAAACAAATTGTCAGAAGTGGGATTCGAACCCACGCCTCCATTCAGAGACCAGAACACCCAGGTTCACTGCAAACAGTGAAGGTTTTTCACCTTGAGTCTGGCGCCTTAGACCGCTCGGCCATTCTGACACGACATGTCCAGATATATGATTCAAATCTTATAACTTTACAAGAAACAAAATCTGCTGTGTAAATATAAATAAATTGTCAGAAGTGGGATTCGAACCCACGCCTCCATTCAGAGACCAGAACACCCAGGTTCACTGCAAACAGTGAAGGTTTTTCACCTTGAGTCTGGCGCCTTAGACCGCTCGGCCATTCTGACATATGTCCAGATATACGAATCAAATCTTATGACTTCACTAGAGAAAAAATCTGCTAGGTAACAAAACAAAATTGTCAGAAGTGGGATTCGAACCCACGACTCCATTCGGAGACCAGTACACCCAGATACATTCCGAACATTGAATGCATTATTATATCTTAAGTCTGGCGCCTTAGACCGCTCGGCCATTCTGACACGACATGTCCAGATATACGAATCAAATCTTATGACTTCACTAGAGAAAAAATCTGCTAGGTAACAAAACAAAATTGTCAGAAGTGGGATTCGAACCCACGACTCCATTCGGAGACCAGAACACCCAGATACATTCCGAACATTGAATGCATTATTATATCTTAAGTCTGGCGCCTTAGACCGCTCGGCCATTCTGACACGACATGTCCAGTTATACGATTTAAATCTTATGACTTCAAGAGAGAAAAAATCTGCTAGGTAACAAAACAATATTGTCAGAAGTGGTATTCGAACCCACGCCTCTATTCAGAGACCAGAACACCCAGGTTCACTGCAAACAATGAAGGTTTTTCAACTTGAGTCTGGCGCCTTAGACCGCTCGGCCATTCTGACACAACATGTCCAGATATATGATTCAAATCTTATAACTTTACACGAAACAAAATCTGCTGTGTAAATAAAACAAATTGTCAGAAGTGGGATTCGAACCCACGCCTCCATTCAGAGACCAGAACACCCAGATACATTCCGAACATTGAATGCATTATTATATCTTAAGTCTGGCGCCTTAGACCGCTCGGCCATTCTGACACGACATGTCCAGTTATACGATTTAAATCTTATGACTTCAAGAGAGAAAAAAATTGCTAGGTAAATAAAAACAAAATTGTCAGAAGTGGGATTCGAACCCACGCCTCCATTCAGAGACCAGAACACCCAGGTTCACTGCAAACAGTGAAGGTTTTTCACCTTGAGTCTGGCGCCTTAGACCGCTCGGCCATTCTGACACGACATGTCCAGATATATGATTCAAATCTTATAACTTTACAAGAAACAAAATCTGCTGTGTAAATATAAATAAATTGTCAGAAGTGGGATTCGAAGCCACGCCTCCATTCAGAGACCAGAACACCCAGGTTCACTGCAAACAGTGAAGGTTTTTCACCTTGAGTCTGGCGCCTTAGACCGCTCGGCCATTCTGACATATGTCCAGATATACGAATCAAATCTTATGACTTCACTAGAGAAAAAATCTGCTAGGTAACAAAACAAAATTGTCAGAAGTGGGATTCGAACCCACGACTCCATTCGGAGACCAGAACACCCAGATACATTCCGAACATTGAATGCATTATTATATCTTAAGTCTGGCGCCTTAGACCGCTCGGCCATTCTGACACGACATGTCCAGATATACGAATCAAATCTTATGACTTCACTAGAGAAAAAATCTGCTAGGTAACAAAACAAAATTGTTAGAAGTGGGATTCGAACCCACGACTCCATTCGGAGACCAGAACACCCAGATACATTCCGAACTTGGAATGCATTATTATATCTTAAGTCTGGCGCCTTAGACCGCTCGGCCATTCTGACACGACATATCCAGTTATACGATTTAAATCTTATGACTTCAAGAGAGAAAAAAATTGCTAGGTAACAAAACAAAATTTTCAGAAGTGGGATTCGAACCCACGACTCCATTCGGAGACCAGAACACCCAGATACATTACGAACATTGAATGCATTATTATATCTTAAGTCTGGCGCCTTAGACCGCTCGGCCATTCTGACACGACATGTCCAGATATACGAATCAAATCTTATGACTTCACTAGAGAAAAAATCTGCTAGGTAACAAAACAATATTGTCAGAAGTGGGATTCGAACCCACGCCTCTATTCAGAGACCAGAACACCCAGGTTCACTGCAAACAATGAAGGTTTTTCACCTTGAGTCTGGCGCCTTAGACCGCTCGGCCATTCTGACACAACATGTCCAGATATATGATTCAAATCTTATAACTTTACAAGAATCAACATCTGCTGTGTAAATAAAACAAATTGTCAGAAGTGGGATTCGAACCCACGCCTCCATTCAGAGACCAGAACACCCAGGTTCACTGCAAACAGTGAAGGTCTTTCACCTTGAGTCTGGCGCCTTAGACCGCTCGGCCATTCTGACACATGTCCAGATATACGAATCAAATCTTATGACTTCACTAGAGAAAAAATCTGCTAGGTAACAAAACAAAATTGTCAGAAGTGGGATTCGAACCCACGACTCCATTCGGAGACCAGAACACCCAGATACATTCCGAACATTGAATGCATTATTATATCTTAAGTCTGGCGCCTTAGACCGCTCGGCCATTCTGACACGACATGTCCAGTTATACGATTTAAATCTTATGACTTCAAGAGAGAAAAAATTTGCTATGTAACAAAACAAAATTGTCAGAAGTGGGATTCGAACCCACGACTCCATTCGGAGACCAGAACACCCAGATACATTCCGAACATTGAATGCATTATTATATCTTAAGTCTGGCGCCTTAGACCGCTCGGTCATTCTGACACGACATGTCCAGATATACGAATCAAATCTTATGACTTCACTAGAGAAAAAATCTGCTAGGTAACAAAACTAAATTGTCAGAAGTGGGATTCGAACCCACGCCTCCATTTAGAGACCAGAACACCCAGGTTCACTGCAAACAGTGAAGGTTTTTCACCTTGAGTCTGGCGCCTTAGACCGCTCGGCCATTCTGACACGAAATGTCCAGATATATGATTCAAATCTTATAACTTTACACGAAACAAAATCTGCTGTGTAAATAAAACAAATTGTCAGAAGTGGGATTCGAACCCACGCCTCCATTCAGAGACCAGAACACCCAGATACATTCCGAACATTGAATGCATTATTATATCTTAAGTCTGGCGCCTTAGACCGCTCGGCCATTCTGACACGACATGTCCAGTTATACGATTTAAATCTTATGACTTCAAGAGAAAAAAAAATTGCTAGGTAAATAAAAACAAAATTGTCAGAAGTGGGATTCGAACCCACGACTCCATTCGGAGACCAGAACACCCAGATACATTCCGAACATTGAATGCATTATTAAATCTTAAGTCTGGCGCCTTAGACCGCTCGGCCATTCTGACACGACATGTCCAGATATATGATTCAAATCTTATAACTTTACAAGAATCAACATCTGCTGTGTAAATAAAACAAATTGTCAGAAATGGGATTCGAACCCACGCCTCCATTCAGAGACCAGAACACCCAGGTTCACTGCAAACAGTGAAGGTTTTTCACCTTGAGTCTGGCGCCTTAGACCGCTCGGCCATTCTGACACGACATGTTCAGATATATGATTCAAATCTTATAACTTTACAAGAAACAAAATCTGCTGTGTAAATATAAATAAATTGTCAGAAGTGGGATTCGAACCCACGCCTCCATTCAGAGACCAGAACACCCAGGTTCACTGCAAACAGTGAAGGTTTTTCACCTTGAGTCTGGCGCCTTAGACCGCTCGGCCATTCTGACATATGTCCAGATATACGAATCAAATCTTATGACTTCACTAGAGAAAAAATCTGCTAGGTAACAAAACAAAATTGTCAGAAGTGGGATTCGAACCCACGACTCCATTCGGAGACCAGAACACCTAGATACATTCCGAACATTGAATGCATTATTATATCTTAAGTCTGGCGCCTTAGACCGCTCGGCCATTCTGACACGACATGTCCAGATATACGAATCAAATCTTATGACTTCACTAGAGAAAAAATCTGCTAGGTAACAAAACAAAATTGTTAGAAGTGGGATTCGAACCCACGACTCCATTGGGAGACCAGAACACCCAGATACATTCCGAACATTGAATGCATTATTATATCTTAAGTCTGGCGCCTTAGACCGCTCGGTCATTCTGACACGACATATCCAGATATACGAATCAAATCTTATGACTTCACTAGAGAAAAAATCTGCTAGGTAACAAAACTAAATTGTCAGAAGTGGGATTCGAACCCACGCCTCCATTTAGAGACCAGAACACCCAGGTTCACTGCAAACAGTGAAGGTTTTTCACCTTGAGTCTGGCGCCTTAGACCGCTCGGCCATTCTGACACGAAATGTCCAGATATATGATTCAAATCTTATAACTTTACACGAAACAAAATCTGCTGTGTAAATAAAACAAATTGTCAGAAGTGGGATTCGAACCCACGCCTCCATTCAGAGACCAGAACACCCAGATACATTCCGAACATTGAATGCATTATTATATCTTAAGTCTGGCGCCTTAGACCGCTCGGCCATTCTGACACAACATGTCCAGTTATACGATTTAAATCTTATGACTTCAAGAGAGAAAAAAATTGCTAGGTAAATAAAAACAAAATTGTCAGAAGTGGGATTCGAACCCACGACTCCATTCGGAGACCAGAACACCCAGATACATTCCGAACATTGAATGCATTATTAAATCTTAAGTCTGGCGCCTTAGACCGCTCGGCCATTCTGACACGACATGTCCAGATATATGATTCAAATCTTATAACTTTACAAGAATCAACATCTGCTGTGTAAATAAAACAAATTGTCAGAAATGGGATTCGAACCCACGCCTCCATTCAGAGACCAGAACACCCAGGTTCACTGCAAACAGTGAAGGTTTTTCACCTTGAGTCTGGCGCCTTAGACCGCTCGGCCATTCTGACACGACATGTCCAGATATATGATTCAAATCTTATAACTTTACAAGAAACAAAATCTGCTGTGTAAATATAAATAAATTGTCAGAAGTGGGATTCGAACCCACGCCTCCATTCAGAGACCAGAACACCCAGGTTCACTGCAAACAGTGAAGGTTTTTCACCTTGAGTCTGGCGCCTTAGACCGCTCGGCCATTCTGACATATGTCCAGATATACGAATCAAATCTTATGACTTCACTAGAGAAAAAATCTGCTAGGTAACAAAACAAAATTGTCAGAAGTGGGATTCGAACCCACGACTCCATTCGGAGACCAGAACACCTAGATACATTCCGAACATTGAATGCATTATTATATCTTAAGTCTGGCGCCTTAGACCGCTCGGCCATTCTGACACGACATGTCCAGATATACGAATCAAATCTTATGACTTCACTAGAGAAAAAATCTGCTAGGTAACAAAACAAAATTGTTAGAAGTGGGATTCGAACCCACGACTCCATTGGGAGACCAGATCACCCAGATACATTCCGAACATTGAATGCATTATTAAATCTTAAGTCTGGCGCCTTAGACCGCTCGGCCATTCTGACACGACATGTCCAGATATACGAATCAAATCTTATGACTTCACTAGAGAAAAAATCTGCTAGGTAACAAAACAATATTGTCAGAAGTGGGATTCGAACCCACGCCTCTATTCAGAGACCAGAACACCCAGATACATTACGAACATTGAATGCATTATTATATCTTAAGTCTGGCGCCTTAGACCGCTCGGCCATTCTGACACGACATGTCCAGATATACGAATCAAATCTTATGACTTCACTAGAGAAAAAATCTGCTAGGTAACAAAACAATATTGTCAGAAGTGGGATTCGAACCCACGCCTCTATTCAGAGACCAGAACACCCAGGTTCACTGCAAACAATGAAGGTTTTTCACCTTGAGTCTGGCGCCTTAGACCGCTCTGCCATTCTGACACAACATGTCCAGATATATGATTCAAATCTTATAACTTTACAAGAATCAACATCTGCTGTGTAAATAAAACAAATTGTCAGAAGTGGGATTCGAACCCACGCCTCCATTCAGAGACCAGAACACCCAGGTTCACTGCAAACAGTGAAGGTTTTTCACCTTGAGTCTGGCGCCTTAGACCGCTCGGCCATTCTGACACATGTCCAGATATACGAATCAAATCTTATGACTTCACTAGAGAAAAAATCTGCTAGGTAACAAAACAAAATTGTCAGAAGTGGGATTCGAACCCACGACTCCATTCGGAGACCAGAACACCCAGATACATTCCGAACATTGAATGCATTATTATATCTTAAGTCTGGCGCCTTAGACCGCTCGGCCATTCTGACACGACATGTCCAGTTATACGATTTAAATCTTATGACTTCAAGAGAGAAAAAAATTGCTAGGTAACAAAACAGCATTGTCAGAAGTGGGATTCGAACCCACGACTCCATTCGGAGACCAGAACACCCAGATACATTACGAACATTGAATGCATTATTATATCTTAAGTCTGGCGCCTTAGACCGCTCGGCCATTCTGACACGAAATGTCCAGATATATGATTCAAATCTTATAACTTTACACGAAACAAAATCTGCTGTGTAAATAAAACAAATTGTCAGAAGTGGGATTCGAACCCACGCCTCCATTCAGAGACCAGAACACCCAGATACATTCCGAACATTGAATGCATTATTATATCTTAAGTCTGGCGCCTTAGACCGCTCGGCCATTCTGACACAACATGTCCAGTTATACGATTTAAATCTTATGACTTCAAGAGAGAAAAAAATTGCTAGGTAAATAAAAACAAAATTGTCAGAAGTGGGATTCGAACCCACGACTCCATTCGGAGACCAGAACACCCAGATACATTCCGAACATTGAATGCATTATTAAATCTTAAGTCTGGCGCCTTAGACCGCTCGGCCATTCTGACACGACATGTCCAGATATATGATTCAAATCTTATAACTTTACAAGAATCAACATCTGCTGTGTAAATAAAACAAATTGTCAGAAATGGGATTCGAACCCACGCCTCCATTCAGAGACCAGAACACCCAGGTTCACTGCAAACAGTGAAGGTTTTTCACCTTGAGTCTGGCGCCTTAGACCGCTCGGCCATTCTGACACGACATGTCCAGATATATGATTCAAATCTTATAACTTTACAAGAAACAAAATCTGCTGTGTAAATATAAATAAATTGTCAGAAGTGGGATTCGAACCCACGCCTCCATTCAGAGACCAGAACACCCAGGTTCACTGCAAACAGTGAAGGTTTTTCACCTTGAGTCTGGCGCCTTAGACCGCTCGGCCATTCTGACATATGTCCAGATATACGAATCAAATCTTATGACTTCACTAGAGAAAAAATCTGCTAGGTAACAAAACAAAATTGTCAGAAGTGGGATTCGAACCCACGACTCCATTCGGAGACCAGAACACCTAGATACATTCCGAACATTGAATGCATTATTATATCTTAAGTCTGGCGCCTTAGACCGCTCGGCCATTCTGACACGACATGTCCAGATATACGAATCAAATCTTATGACTTCACTAGAGAAAAAATCTGCTAGGTAACAAAACAAAATTGTTAGAAGTGGGATTCGAACCCACGACTCCATTGGGAGACCAGATCACCCAGATACATTCCGAACATTGAATGCATTATTAAATCTTAAGTCTGGCGCCTTAGACCGCTCGGCCATTCTGACACGACATGTCCAGATATACGAATCAAATCTTATGACTTCACTAGAGAAAAAATCTGCTAGGTAACAAAACAATATTGTCAGAAGTGGGATTCGAACCCACGCCTCTATTCAGAGACCAGAACACCCAGATACATTACGAACATTGAATGCATTATTATATCTTAAGTCTGGCGCCTTAGACCGCTCGGCCATTCTGACACGACATGTCCAGATATACGAATCAAATCTTATGACTTCACTAGAGAAAAAATCTGCTAGGTAACAAAACAATATTGTCAGAAGTGGGATTCGAACCCACGCCTCTATTCAGAGACCAGAACACCCAGGTTCACTGCAAACAATGAAGGTTTTTCACCTTGAGTCTGGCGCCTTAGACCGCTCTGCCATTCTGACACAACATGTCCAGATATATGATTCAAATCTTATAACTTTACAAGAATCAACATCTGCTGTGTAAATAAAACAAATTGTCAGAAGTGGGATTCGAACCCACGCCTCCATTCAGAGACCAGAACACCCAGGTTCACTGCAAACAGTGAAGGTTTTTCACCTTGAGTCTGGCGCCTTAGACCGCTCGGCCATTCTGACACATGTCCAGATATACGAATCAAATCTTATGACTTCACTAGAGAAAAAATCTGCTAGGTAACAAAACAAAATTGTCAGAAGTGGGATTCGAACCCACGACTCCATTCGGAGACCAGAACACCCAGATACATTCCGAACATTGAATGCATTATTATATCTTAAGTCTGGCGCCTTAGACCGCTCGGCCATTCTGACACGACATGTCCAGTTATACGATTTAAATCTTATGACTTCAAGAGAGAAAAAAATTGCTAGGTAACAAAACAGCATTGTCAGAAGTGGGATTCGAACCCACGACTCCATTCGGAGACCAGAACACCCAGATACATTACGAACATTGAATGCATTATTATATCTTAAGTCTGGCGCCTTAGACCGCTCGGCCATTCTGACACGACATGTCCAGATATACGAATCAAATCTTATGACTTCACTAGAGAAAAAATCTGCTAGGTAACAAAACAATATTGTCAGAAGTGGGATTCGAACCCACGCCTCTATTCAGAGACCAGAACACCCAGGTTCACTGCAAACAATGAAGGTTTTTCACCTTGAGTCTGGCGCCTTAGACCGCTCTGCCATTCTGACACAACATGTCCAGATATATGATTCAAATCTTATAACTTTACAAGAATCAACATCTGCTGTGTAAATAAAACAAATTGTCAGAAGTGGGATTCGAACCCACGCCTCCATTCAGAGACCAGAACACCCAGGTTCACTGCAAACAGTGAAGGTTTTTCACCTTGAGTCTGGCGCCTTAGACCGCTCGGCCATTCTGACACATGTCCAGATATACGAATCAAATCTTATGACTTCACTAGAGAAAAAATCTGCTAGGTAACAAAACAAAATTGTCAGAAGTGGGATTCGAACCCACGACTCCATTCGGAGACCAGAACACCCAGATACATTCCGAACATTGAATGCATTATTATATCTTAAGTCTGGCGCCTTAGACCGCTCGGCCATTCTGACATGACATGTCCAGTTATACGATTTTAATCTTATGACTTCAAGAGAGAAAAAATTTGCTAGGTAACAAAACAAAATTGTCAGAAGTGGGATTCGAACCCACGACTCCATTCGGAGACCAGAACACCCAGATACATTCCGAACATTGAATGCATTATTATATCTTAAGTCTGGCGCCTTAGACCGCTCGGCCATTCTGACACGACATGTCCAGATATACGAATCAAATCTTATGACTTCACTAGAGAAAAAATCTGCTAGGTAACAAAACTAAATTGTCAGAAGTGGGATTCGAACCCACGCCTCCATTTAGAGACCAGAACACCCAGGTTCACTGCAAACAGTGAAGGTTTTTCATCTTGAGTCTGGCGCCTTAGACCGCTCGGCCATTCTGACACGAAATGTCCAGATATATGATTCAAATCTTATAACTTTACACGAAACAAAATCTGCTGTGTAATTAAAACAAATTGTCAGAAGTGGGATTCGAACCCACGCCTCTATTCAGAGACCAGAACACCCAGATACATTCCGAACATTGAATGCATTATTATATCTTAAGTCTGGCGCCTTAGACCGCTCGGCCATTCTGACACGACATGTCCAGTTATACGATTTAAATCTTATGACTTCAAGAGAGAAAAAAATTGCTAGGTAAATAAAAACAAAATTGTCAGAAGTGGGATTCGAACCCACGACTCCATTCGGAGACCAGAACACCCAGATACATTCCGAACATTGAATGCATTATTAAATCTTAAGTCTGGCGCCTTAGACCGCTCGGCCATTCTGACACGACATGTCCAGATATATGATTCAAATCTTATAACTTTACAAGAATCAACATCTGCTGTGTAAATAAAACAAATTGTCAGAAGTGGGATTCGAACCCACGCCTCCATTCAGAGACCAGAACACCCAGGTTCACTGCAAACAGTGAAGGTTTTTCACCTTGAGTCTGGCGCCTTAGACCGCTCGGCCATTCTGACACGACATGTCCAGATATATGATTCAAATCTTATAACTTTACAAGAAACAAAATCTGCTGTGTAAATATAAATAAATTGTCAGAAGTGGGATTCGAACCCACGCCTCCATTCAGAGACCAGAACACCCAGGTTCACTGCAAACAGGGAAGGTTTTTCACCTTGAGTCTGGCGCCTTAGACCGCTCGGCCATTCTGACATATGTCCAGATATACGAATCAAATCTTATGACTTCACTAGAGAAAAAATCTGCTAGGTAACAAAACTAAATTGTCAGAAGTGGGATTCGAACCCACGACTCCATTCGGAGACCAGAACACCCAGATACATTCCGAACATTGAATGCATTATTATATCTTAAGTCTGGCGCCTTAGACCGCTCGGCCATTCTGACAGGACATGTCCAGATATACGATTTAAATCTTATGACTTCAAGAGAGAAAAAATCTGCTAGGTAACAAAACAAAATTGTCAGAAGTGGGATTCGAACCCACGCCTCCATTCAGAGACCAGAACACCCAGGTTCACTGCAAACAGTGAAGGTTTTTCACCTTGAGTCTGGCGCCTTAGACCGCTCGGCCATTCTGACAAGACATGTCCAGATATATGATTCAAATCTTATAACTTTACACGAAACAAAATCTGCTGTGTAAATAAAACAAATTGTCAGAAGTGGGATTCGAACCCACGCCTCTATTCAGAGTCCAGAACACCCAGATACATTCCGAACATTGAATGCATTATTATATCTTAAGTCTGGCGCCTTAGACCGCTCGGCCATTCTGACACGACATGTCCAGTTATACGATTTAAATCTTATGACTTCAAAAGAGAAAAACTTTGCTAGGTAACAAAACAAAATTGTCAGAAGTGGGATTCGAACCCACGACTCCATTCGCAGACCACAACACCCAGATACATTCCGAACATTGAATGCATTATTATATCTTAAGTCTGGCGCCTTAGACCGCTCGGCCATTCTGACACGACATGTCCAGATATACGAATCAAATCTTATGACTTCACTAGAGAAAAAATCTGCTAGGTAACAAAACAAAATTGTTAGAAGTGGGATTCGAACCCACGACTCCATTCGGAGACCAGAACACCCAGATACATTCCGAACTTTGAATGCATTATTATATCTTAAGTCTGGCGCCTTAGACCGCTCGGCCATTCTGACACGACATATCCAGTTATACGATTTAAATCTTATGACTTCAAGAGAAAAAAAATTTGCTAGGTAACAAAACAAAATTGTCAGAAGTGGGATTCGAACCCACGACTCCATTCGGAGACCAGAACACCCAGATACATTCCGAACATTGAATGCATTATTATATCTTAAGTCTGGCGCCTTAGACCGCTCGGCCATTCTGACAGGACATGTCCAGATATACAATTTAAATCTTATGACTTCAAGAGAGAAAAAATCTGCTAGGTAACAAAACAAAATTGTCAGAAGTGGGATTCGAACCCACGCCTCCATTCAGAGACCAGAACACCCAGGTTCACTGCAAACAGTGAAGGTTTTTCACCTTGAGTCTGGCGCCTTAGACCGCTCGGCCATTCTGACACGACATGTCCAGATATACGAATCAAATCTTATGACTTCACTAGAGTAAAATCTGCTAAGTAACAAAATAAAATTGTCAGAAGTGGGATACGAACCCACAACTCCATTCGGAGACCAGAACACCAAGATACATTCCGAACATTGAATGCATTATTATATCTTAAGTGTGGCGCCTTAGACCGCTCGGCCATTCTGACACGACATGTCCAGTTATACGATTTAAATCTTATGACTTCAAGAGAGAAACAATCTGCTAGGTAACAAAACAAAATTGTCAGAAGTGGGATTCGAACCCACGACTCCATTCGGAGACCAGAACACCCAGATACATTCCGAACATTGAATGCATTATTAAATCTTAAGTCTGGCGCCTTAAACCGCTCGGCCATTCTGACACGACATGTCCAGATATATGATTCAAATCTTATAACTTTACAAGAATCAACATCTGCTGTGTAAATAAAACAAATTGTCAGAAGTGGGATTCGAACCCACGCCTCCATTCAGAGACCAGAACACCGCTCGGCCATTCTGACACGACATGTCCAGATATATGATTCAAATCTTATAACTTTACAAGAAACAAAATCTGCTGTGTAAATATAAATAAATTGTCAGAAGTGGGATTCGAACCCACGCCTCCATTCAGAGACCAGAACACCCAGATTCACTGCAAACAGCGAAGGTTTTTCACCTTGAGTCTGGCGCCTTAGACCGCTCGGCCATTCTGACACATGTCCAGATATACGAATCAAATCTTATGACTTCACTAGAGAAAAAATCTGCTAGGTAACAAAACAAAATTGTCAAAAGTGGGATTCGAACCCACGACTCCATTCGGAGACCAGAACACCCAGATACATTCCGAACATTGAATGCATTATTATATCTTAAGTCTGGCGCCTTAGACCGCTCGGCCATTCTGACACGACATGTCCAGATATATGATTTAAATCTTATGACTTCAAGAGAGAAAAAATCTGCTAGGTAACAAAACAAAATTGTCAGAAGTGGGATTCGAACCCACGCCTCTATTCAGAGACCAGAACACCCAGGTTCACTGCAAACAATGAAGGTTTTTCACCTTGAGTCTGGCGCCTTAGACCGCTCGGCCATTCTGACACAACATGTCCAGATATATGATTCAAATCTTATAACTTTACAAGAAACAAAATCTGCTGTGTAAATAAAAAAAAATTGTCAGAAGTGGGATTCGAACCCACGACTCCATTTGGAGACCAGAACACACAGATACATTCCCAAACATTGAATTGAATGCATTATTATATCTTAAGTCTGGCGCCTTAGACCGCTCGCCCATTCTGACACGACATGTGCAGTTATACGATTTAAATCTTATGACTTCAAGAGAGAGAAAATCTGCTAGGTAACAAAACAAAATTGTCAGAAGTGGGATTCGAACCCACGACTCCATTCGGAGACCAGAACACCCAGATACATTCCGAACATTGAATGCATTATTAAATCTTAAGTCTGGCGCCTTAGACGGCTCGGCCATTCTGACACGACATGTCCAGATATATGATTCAAATCTTATAACTTTACAAGAAACATAATCTGCTGTGTAAATATAAATAAATTGTCAGAAGTGGGATTCGAACCCACGCCTCCATTCAGAGACCAGAACACCCAGGTTTACTACAAACAGTGAAGGTTTTTCACCTTGAGTCTGGCGCCTTAGACCGCTCGGCCATTCTGACACGACATGTCCAGTTATACGAATCAAATCTTATGACTTCACTAGAGAAAAAATCTGCTAGGTAACAAAACAAAATTGTCAGAAGTGGGATTCGAACCCACGACTCCATTCGGAGACCAGAACACCCAGATACATTCCGAACATTGAATGCATTATTAAATCTTAAGTCTGGCGCCTTAGACCGCTCGGCCATTCTGACACGACATGTCCAGATATATGATTCAAATCTTATAACTTTACAAGAATCAACATCTGCTGTGTAAATAAAACAAATTGTCACAAGTGGGATTCGAACCCACGACTCCATTCAGAGACCAGAACACCCAGGTTCACTGCAAACAGTGAAGGTTTTTCACCTTGAGTCTGGCGCCTTAGACCGCTCGGCCATTCTGACACGACATGTTCAGATATACGAATCAAATATTATGACTTCACTAGAGAAAAAATCTGCTAGGTAACAAAACAAAGTGGGATTCGAAACCACGCCTCCATTCAGAGACCAGAACACCCAGGTTCACTGCAAACAGTGAAGGTTTTTCACCTTGAGTCTGGCGCCTTAGACCGCTCGGCCATTCTGACACGACATTTCCAGATATATGATTCAAATCTTATAAATTTACAAGAAACAAAATCTGCTGTGTAAATATAAATAAATTGTCAGAAGTGGGATTCAAACCCACGCCTCCATTCAGAGACCAGAACACCCAGGTTCACTGCAAACAAGGTTTTTCACCTTGAGTCTGGCGCCTTAGACCGCTCGGCCATTCTGACACGACATGTCCAGTTATACGATTTAAATTTTATGACTTCAAAAGAGAAAACATTTGCTAGGTAACAAAACAAAATTGTCAGAAGTGGGATTCGAACCCACGACTCCATTCGGAGACCAGAACACCCAGATACATTACGAACATTGAATGCATTATTATATCTTAAGTCTGGCGCCTTAGACCGCTCGGCCATTTTGACACGACATGTCCAGATATACGAATCAAATCTTATGACTTCACTAGAGAAAAAATTTGCTAGGTAACAAAACAATATTGTCAGAAGTGGGATTCGAACCCACGCCACTATTCAGAGACCAGAACACCCAGGTTCACTGCAAACAATGAAGGTTTTTTCACCTTGAGTCTGGCGCCTTAGACCGCTCGGCCATTCTGACACAACATGTCCAGATATATGATTCAAATCTTATAACTTTACAAGAAACAAAATTTGATGTGTAAATAAAAAAAATTGTCAGAAGTGGGATTCGAACCCACGACTCCATTCGGAGACCAGAACACCCAGATACATTCCGAACATTGAATGCATTATTATATCCTAAGTCTGGCGCCTTAGACCGCTCGGCCATTCTGACACGACATGTCCAGTTATCCGATTTAAATCTTATGACTTCACTAGAGAAACAATCTGCTAGGTAACTAAACAAAATTGTCAGAAGTGGGATTCGAACCCACGCCTCTATTCAGAGACCAGAACACCCATGTTCACTGCAAACAATGAAGGTTTTTCACCTTGAGTCTGGCGCCTTAGACCGCTCGGCCATTCTGACACGACATGTCCAGATATATGATTTAAATCTTATAACTTTACAAGAAACAAAATCTGCTGTGTAAATATAAATAAATTGTCAGAAGTGGGATTCGAACCCACGCCTCCATTCAGAGACCAGAACACCCAAGTTCAATGCAAACAGTGAACGTTTTTCACCTTGAGTCTGGCGCCTTAGACCGCTCGGCCATTCTGACACGACATGTCCATTTATACGAATCAAATCTTATAACTTCACTAGAGAAAAAATCTGCTAGGTAACAAAACAAAATTGTCAGAAGTGGGATTCGAACCCACGACTCCATTCGGAGACCAGAACACCCAGATATATTCCGAACATTGAATGCATTATTATATCTTAAGTCTGGCGCCTTAGACCGCTCGGCCATTCTGACAGGACATGTCCAGATATACGATTTAAATCTTATGACTTCAAGAGAGAACAAATCTGCTAGGTAACAAAACAAAATTGTCAGAAGTGGGATTCGAACCCACGACTCCATTCGGAGACCAGAACACCCAGGTACATTCCGAACATTGAATGCATTATTAAATCTTAAGTCTGGCGCCTTAGACCGCTCGGCCATTCTGACACGACATGTCCAGATATATGATTCAAATCTTATAACTTTACAAGAATCAACATCTGCTGTGTAAATATAAATAAATTGTCAGAAGTGGGATTCGAACCCACGCCTCCATTCAGAGACCAGAACACCGCTCGGCCATTCTGACACGACATGTCCAAATATATGATTCAAATCTTATAACTTTACAAGAAACAAAATCTGCTGTGTAAATATAAATAAATTGTCAGAAGTGGGATTCGAACCCACGCCTCCATTCAGAGACCAGAACACCCAGATTCACTGCAAACAGCGAAGGTTTTTCACCTTGAGTCTGGCGCCTTAGACCGCTCGGCCATTCTGACACATGTCCAGATATACGAATCAAATCTTATGACTTCACTAGAGAAAAAATCTGCTAGGTAACAAAACAAAATTGTCAGAAGTGGGATTCGAACCCACGACTCCATTCGGAGACCAGAACACCCAGATACATTCCGAACATTGAATGCATTATTATATCTTAAGTCTGGCGCCTTAGACCGCTCGGCCATTCTGACACGACATGTCCAGATATATGATTTAAATCTTATGACTTCAAGAGAGAAAAAATCTGCTAGGTAACAAAACAAAATTGTCAGAAGTGGGATTCGAACCCACGCCTCCATTTAGAGACCAGAACACCCAGGTTCACTGCAAACAGTGAAGGTTTTTCACCTTGAGTCTGGCGCCTTAGACCGCTCGGCCATTCTGACACGACATGTCCAGTTATACGAATCAAATCTTATGACTTCACTAGAGAAAAAATCTGCTAGGTAACTAAACAAAATTGTCAGAAGTGGGATTCGAACCCACGCCTCTATTCAGAGACCAGAACACCCAGGTTCACTGCAAACAATGAAGGTTTTTCACCTTGAGTCTGGCGCCTTAGACCGCTCGGCCATTCTGACACAACATGTCCAGATATATGATTCAAATCTTATAACTTTACAAGAAACAAAATCTGCTGTGTAAATAAAGAAAATTGTCAGAAGTGGGATTCGAACCCACGACTCCATTCGGAGACCAGAACACCCAGATACATTCGGAACCTTGAATGCATTATTATATCTTAAGTCTGGCGCCTTAGACCGCTCGGCCATTCTGACACGACATGTCCAGATATACGAATCAAATCTTATGACTTCACTAGAGAAAAAATCTGCTAGGTAACAAAACAATATTGTCAGAAGTGGGATTCGAACCCACGCCTCTATTCAGAGACCAGAACACCCAGGTTCACTGCAAACAATGAAGGTTTTTCAACTTGAGTCTGGCGCCTTAGACCGCTCGGCCATTCTGACACAACATGTCCAGATATATGATTCAAATCTTATAACTTTACACGAAACAAAATCTGCTGTGTAAATAAAACAAATTGTCAGAAGTGGGATTCGAACCCACGCCTCCATTCAGAGACCAGAACACCCAGATACATTCCGAACATTGAATTGAATGCATTATTATATCTTAAGTCTGGCGCCTTAGACCGCTCGGCCATTCTGACACGACATGTCCAGTTATACGATTTAAATCTTATGACTTCAAGAGAGAAAAAAATTGCTAGGTAAATAAAAACAAAATTGTTAGAAGTGGGATTCGAACCAACGACTCCATTCGGAGACCAGAACACCCAGATACATTCCGAACATTGAATGCATTATTATATCTTAAGTCTGGCGCCTTAGACCGCTCGGCCATTCTGACACGACATGTCCAGTTATACGATTTAAATCTTATGACTTCAAGAGAGAAAACATTTGCTAGGTAACAAAACAAAATTGTCAGAAGTGGGATTCGAACCCACGACTCCATTCGGAGACCAGAACACCCAGATACATTCCGAACATTGAATGCATTATTATTTTATTATATCTTAAGTCTGGCGCCTTAGACCGCTCGGCCATTCTGACACGACATGTCCAGATATACGAATCAAATCTTATGACTTCACTAGAGAAAAAATCTGCTAGGTAACAAAACAATATTGTCAGAAGTGGGATTCGAACCCACGCCTCTATTCAGAGACCAGAACACCCAGGTTCACTGCAAACAATGAAGGTTTTTCACCTTGAGTCTGGCGCCTTAGACCGCTCGGCCATTCTGACACGACATGTCCAGATATATGATTCAAATCTTATAACTTTACAAGAATCAACATCTGCTGTGTAAATAAAACAAATTGTCAGAAGTGGGATTCGAACCCACGCCTCCATTCAGAGACCAGAACACCCAGGTTCACTGCAAACAGTGAAGGTTTTTCACCTTGAGTCTGGCGCCTTAGACCGCTCGGCCATTCTGACACGACATGTCCAGATATATGATTCAAATCTTATAACTTTACAAGAAACAAAATCTGCTGTGTAAATATAAATAAATTGTCAGAAGTGGGATTCGAACCCACGCCTCCATTCAGAGACCAGAACACCCAGGTTCACTGCAAACAGTGAAGGTTTTTCACCTTGAGTCTGGCGCCTTAGACCGCTCGGCCATTCTGACATATGTCCAGATATACGAATCAAATCTTATGACTTCACTAGAGAAAAAATCTGCTAGGTAACAAAACAAAATTGTCAGAAGTGGGATTCGAACCCACGACTCCATTCGGAGACCAGTACACCCAGATACATTCCGAACATTGAATGCATTATTATATCTTAAGTCTGGCGCCTTAGACCGCTCGGCCATTCTGACACGACATGTCCAGATATACGAATCAAATCTTATGACTTCACTAGAGAAAAAATCTGCTAGGTAACAAAACAAAATTGTCAGAAGTGGGATTCGAACCCACGACTCCATTCGGAGACCAGAACACCCAGATACATTCCGAACATTGAATGCATTATTATATCTTAAGTCTGGCGCCTTAGACCGCTCGGCCATTCTGACACGACATGTCCAGTTATACGATTTAAATCTTATGACTTCAAGAGAGAAAAAATCTGCTAGGTAACAAAACAATATTGTCAGAAGTGGTATTCGAACCCACGCCTCTATTCAGAGACCAGAACACCCAGGTTCACTGCAAACAATGAAGGTTTTTCAACTTGAGTCTGGCGCCTTAGACCGCTCGGCCATTCTGACACAACATGTCCAGATATATGATTCAAATCTTATAACTTTACACGAAACAAAATCTGCTGTGTAAATAAAACAAATTGTCAGAAGTGGGATTCGAACCCACGCCTCCATTCAGAGACCAGAACACCCAGATACATTCCGAACATTGAATGCATTATTATATCTTAAGTCTGGCGCCTTAGACCGCTCGGCCATTCTGACACGACATGTCCAGTTATACGATTTAAATCTTATGACTTCAAGAGAGAAAAAAATTGCTAGGTAAATAAAAACAAAATTGTCAGAAGTGGGATTCGAACCCACGCCTCCATTCAGAGACCAGAACACCCAGGTTCACTGCAAACAGTGAAGGTTTTTCACCTTGAGTCTGGCGCCTTAGACCGCTCGGCCATTCTGACACGACATGTCCAGATATATGATTCAAATCTTATAACTTTACAAGAAACAAAATCTGCTGTGTAAATATAAATAAATTGTCAGAAGTGGGATTCGAAGCCACGCCTCCATTCAGAGACCAGAACACCCAGGTTCACTGCAAACAGTGAAGGTTTTTCACCTTGAGTCTGGCGCCTTAGACCGCTCGGCCATTCTGACATATGTCCAGATATACGAATCAAATCTTATGACTTCACTAGAGAAAAAATCTGCTAGGTAACAAAACAAAATTGTCAGAAGTGGGATTCGAACCCACGACTCCATTCGGAGACCAGAACACCCAGATACATTCCGAACATTGAATGCATTATTATATCTTAAGTCTGGCGCCTTAGACCGCTCGGCCATTCTGACACGACATGTCCAGATATACGAATCAAATCTTATGACTTCACTAGAGAAAAAATCTGCTAGGTAACAAAACAAAATTGTTAGAAGTGGGATTCGAACCCACGACTCCATTCGGAGACCAGAACACCCAGATACATTCCGAACTTGGAATGCATTATTATATCTTAAGTCTGGCGCCTTAGACCGCTCGGCCATTCTGACACGACATATCCAGTTATACGATTTAAATCTTATGACTTCAAGAGAGAAAAAAATTGCTAGGTAACAAAACAAAATTTTCAGAAGTGGGATTCGAACCCACGACTCCATTCGGAGACCAGAACACCCAGATACATTACGAACATTGAATGCATTATTATATCTTAAGTCTGGCGCCTTAGACCGCTCGGCCATTCTGACACGACATGTCCAGATATACGAATCAAATCTTATGACTTCACTAGAGAAAAAATCTGCTAGGTAACAAAACAATATTGTCAGAAGTGGGATTCGAACCCACGCCTCTATTCAGAGACCAGAACACCCAGGTTCACTGCAAACAATGAAGGTTTTTCACCTTGAGTCTGGCGCCTTAGACCGCTCGGCCATTCTGACACAACATGTCCAGATATATGATTCAAATCTTATAACTTTACAAGAATCAACATCTGCTGTGTAAATAAAACAAATTGTCAGAAGTGGGATTCGAACCCACGCCTCCATTCAGAGACCAGAACACCCAGGTTCACTGCAAACAGTGAAGGTCTTTCACCTTGAGTCTGGCGCCTTAGACCGCTCGGCCATTCTGACACATGTCCAGATATACGAATCAAATCTTATGACTTCACTAGAGAAAAAATCTGCTAGGTAACAAAACAAAATTGTCAGAAGTGGGATTCGAACCCACGACTCCATTCGGAGACCAGAACACCCAGATACATTCCGAACATTGAATGCATTATTATATCTTAAGTCTGGCGCCTTAGACCGCTCGGCCATTCTGACACGACATGTCCAGTTATACGATTTAAATCTTATGACTTCAAGAGAGAAAAAATTTGCTATGTAACAAAACAAAATTGTCAGAAGTGGGATTCGAACCCACGACTCCATTCGGAGACCAGAACACCCAGATACATTCCGAACATTGAATGCATTATTATATCTTAAGTCTGGCGCCTTAGACCGCTCGGTCATTCTGACACGACATGTCCAGATATACGAATCAAATCTTATGACTTCACTAGAGAAAAAATCTGCTAGGTAACAAAACTAAATTGTCAGAAGTGGGATTCGAACCCACGCCTCCATTTAGAGACCAGAACACCCAGGTTCACTGCAAACAGTGAAGGTTTTTCACCTTGAGTCTGGCGCCTTAGACCGCTCGGCCATTCTGACACGAAATGTCCAGATATATGATTCAAATCTTATAACTTTACACGAAACAAAATCTGCTGTGTAAATAAAACAAATTGTCAGAAGTGGGATTCGAACCCACGCCTCCATTCAGAGACCAGAACACCCAGATACATTCCGAACATTGAATGCATTATTATATCTTAAGTCTGGCGCCTTAGACCGCTCGGCCATTCTGACACGACATGTCCAGTTATACGATTTAAATCTTATGACTTCAAGAGAGAAAAAAATTGCTAGGTAAATAAAAACAAAATTGTCAGAAGTGGGATTCGAACCCACGACTCCATTCGGAGACCAGAACACCCAGATACATTCCGAACATTGAATGCATTATTAAATCTTAAGTCTGGCGCCTTAGACCGCTCGGCCATTCTGACACGACATGTCCAGATATATGATTCAAATCTTATAACTTTACAAGAATCAACATCTGCTGTGTAAATAAAACAAATTGTCAGAAATGGGATTCGAACCCACGCCTCCATTCAGAGACCAGAACACCCAGGTTCACTGCAAACAGTGAAGGTTTTTCACCTTGAGTCTGGCGCCTTAGACCGCTCGGCCATTCTGACACGACATGTTCAGATATATGATTCAAATCTTATAACTTTACAAGAAACAAAATCTGCTGTGTAAATATAAATAAATTGTCAGAAGTGGGATTCGAACCCACGCCTCCATTCAGAGACCAGAACACCCAGGTTCACTGCAAACAGTGAAGGTTTTTCACCTTGAGTCTGGCGCCTTAGACCGCTCGGCCATTCTGACATATGTCCAGATATACGAATCAAATCTTATGACTTCACTAGAGAAAAAATCTGCTAGGTAACAAAACAAAATTGTCAGAAGTGGGATTCGAACCCACGACTCCATTCGGAGACCAGAACACCTAGATACATTCCGAACATTGAATGCATTATTATATCTTAAGTCTGGCGCCTTAGACCGCTCGGCCATTCTGACACGACATGTCCAGATATACGAATCAAATCTTATGACTTCACTAGAGAAAAAATCTGCTAGGTAACAAAACAAAATTGTTAGAAGTGGGATTCGAACCCACGACTCCATTGGGAGACCAGAACACCCAGATACATTCCGAACATTGAATGCATTATTATATCTTAAGTCTGGCGCCTTAGACCGCTCGGTCATTCTGACACGACATATCCAGATATACGAATCAAATCTTATGACTTCACTAGAGAAAAAATCTGCTAGGTAACAAAACTAAATTGTCAGAAGTGGGATTCGAACCCACGCCTCCATTTAGAGACCAGAACACCCAGGTTCACTGCAAACAGTGAAGGTTTTTCACCTTGAGTCTGGCGCCTTAGACCGCTCGGCCATTCTGACACGAAATGTCCAGATATATGATTCAAATCTTATAACTTTACACGAAACAAAATCTGCTGTGTAAATAAAACAAATTGTCAGAAGTGGGATTCGAACCCACGCCTCCATTCAGAGACCAGAACACCCAGATACATTCCGAACATTGAATGCATTATTATATCTTAAGTCTGGCGCCTTAGACCGCTCGGCCATTCTGACACAACATGTCCAGTTATACGATTTAAATCTTATGACTTCAAGAGAGAAAAAAATTGCTAGGTAAATAAAAACAAAATTGTCAGAAGTGGGATTCGAACCCACGACTCCATTCGGAGACCAGAACACCCAGATACATTCCGAACATTGAATGCATTATTAAATCTTAAGTCTGGCGCCTTAGACCGCTCGGCCATTCTGACACGACATGTCCAGATATATGATTCAAATCTTATAACTTTACAAGAATCAACATCTGCTGTGTAAATAAAACAAATTGTCAGAAATGGGATTCGAACCCACGCCTCCATTCAGAGACCAGAACACCCAGGTTCACTGCAAACAGTGAAGGTTTTTCACCTTGAGTCTGGCGCCTTAGACCGCTCGGCCATTCTGACACGACATGTCCAGATATATGATTCAAATCTTATAACTTTACAAGAAACAAAATCTGCTGTGTAAATATAAATAAATTGTCAGAAGTGGGATTCGAACCCACGCCTCCATTCAGAGACCAGAACACCCAGGTTCACTGCAAACAGTGAAGGTTTTTCACCTTGAGTCTGGCGCCTTAGACCGCTCGGCCATTCTGACACGACATGTCCAGATATACGAATCAAATCTTATGACTTCACTAGAGAAAAAATCTGCTAGGTAACAAAACAAAATTGTCAGAAGTGGGATTCGAACCCACGACTCCATTCGGAGACCAGAACACCTAGATACATTCCGAACATTGAATGCATTATTATATCTTAAGTCTGGCGCCTTAGACCGCTCGGCCATTCTGACACGACATGTCCAGATATACGAATCAAATCTTATGACTTCACTAGAGAAAAAATCTGCTAGGTAACAAAACAAAATTGTTAGAAGTGGGATTCGAACCCACGACTCCATTGGGAGACCAGATCACCCAGATACATTCCGAACATTGAATGCATTATTAAATCTTAAGTCTGGCGCCTTAGACCGCTCGGCCATTCTGACACGACATGTCCAGATATACGAATCAAATCTTATGACTTCACTAGAGAAAAAATCTGCTAGGTAACAAAACAATATTGTCAGAAGTGGGATTCGAACCCACGCCTCTATTCAGAGACCAGAACACCCAGATACATTACGAACATTGAATGCATTATTATATCTTAAGTCTGGCGCCTTAGACCGCTCGGCCATTCTGACACGACATGTCCAGATATACGAATCAAATCTTATGACTTCACTAGAGAAAAAATCTGCTAGGTAACAAAACAATATTGTCAGAAGTGGGATTCGAACCCACGCCTCTATTCAGAGACCAGAACACCCAGGTTCACTGCAAACAATGAAGGTTTTTCACCTTGAGTCTGGCGCCTTAGACCGCTCTGCCATTCTGACACAACATGTCCAGATATATGATTCAAATCTTATAACTTTACAAGAATCAACATCTGCTGTGTAAATAAAACAAATTGTCAGAAGTGGGATTCGAACCCACGCCTCCATTCAGAGACCAGAACACCCAGGTTCACTGCAAACAGTGAAGGTTTTTCACCTTGAGTCTGGCGCCTTAGACCGCTCGGCCATTCTGACACATGTCCAGATATACGAATCAAATCTTATGACTTCACTAGAGAAAAAATCTGCTAGGTAACAAAACAAAATTGTCAGAAGTGGGATTCGAACCCACGACTCCATTCGGAGACCAGAACACCCAGATACATTCCGAACATTGAATGCATTATTATATCTTAAGTCTGGCGCCTTAGACCGCTCGGCCATTCTGACACGACATGTCCAGTTATACGATTTAAATCTTATGACTTCAAGAGAGAAAAAAATTGCTAGGTAACAAAACAACATTGTCAGAAGTGGGATTCGAACCCACGACTCCATTCGGAGACCAGAACACCCAGATACATTACGAACATTGAATGCATTATTATATCTTAAGTCTGGCGCCTTAGACCGCTCGGCCATTCTGACACGACATGTCCAGATATACGAATCAAATCTTATGACTTCACTAGAGAAAAAATCTGCTAGGTAACAAAACAATATTGTCAGAAGTGGGATTCGAACCCACGCCTCTATTCAGAGACCAGAACACCCAGGTTCACTGCAAACAATGAAGGTTTTTCACCTTGAGTCTGGCGCCTTAGACCGCTCTGCCATTCTGACACAACATGTCCAGATATATGATTCAAATCTTATAACTTTACAAGAATCAACATCTGCTGTGTAAATAAAACAAATTGTCAGAAGTGGGATTCGAACCCACGCCTCCATTCAGAGACCAGAACACCCAGGTTCACTGCAAACAGTGAAGGTTTTTCACCTTGAGTCTGGCGCCTTAGACCGCTCGGCCATTCTGACACATGTCCAGATATACGAATCAAATCTTATGACTTCACTAGAGAAAAAATCTGCTAGGTAACAAAACAAAATTGTCAGAAGTGGGATTCGAACCCACGACTCCATTCGGAGACCAGAACACCCAGATACATTCCGAACATTGAATGCATTATTATATCTTAAGTCTGGCGCCTTAGACCGCTCGGCCATTCTGACATGACATGTCCAGTTATACGATTTTAATCTTATGACTTCAAGAGAGAAAAAATTTGCTAGGTAACAAAACAAAATTGTCAGAAGTGGGATTCGAACCCACGACTCCATTCGGAGACCAGAACACCCAGATACATTCCGAACATTGAATGCATTATTATATCTTAAGTCTGGCGCCTTAGACCGCTCGGCCATTCTGACACGACATGTCCAGATATACGAATCAAATCTTATGACTTCACTAGAGAAAAAATCTGCTAGGTAACAAAACTAAATTGTCAGAAGTGGGATTCGAACCCACGCCTCCATTTAGAGACCAGAACACCCAGGTTCACTGCAAACAGTGAAGGTTTTTCATCTTGAGTCTGGCGCCTTAGACCGCTCGGCCATTCTGACACGAAATGTCCAGATATATGATTCAAATCTTATAACTTTACACGAAACAAAATCTGCTGTGTAATTAAAACAAATTGTCAGAAGTGGGATTCGAACCCACGCCTCTATTCAGAGACCAGAACACCCAGATACATTCCGAACATTGAATGCATTATTATATCTTAAGTCTGGCGCCTTAGACCGCTCGGCCATTCTGACACGACATGTCCAGTTATACGATTTAAATCTTATGACTTCAAGAGAGAAAAAAATTGCTAGGTAAATAAAAACAAAATTGTCAGAAGTGGGATTCGAACCCACGACTCCATTCGGAGACCAGAACACCCAGATACATTCCGAACATTGAATGCATTATTAAATCTTAAGTCTGGCGCCTTAGACCGCTCGGCCATTCTGACACGACATGTCCAGATATATGATTCAAATCTTATAACTTTACAAGAATCAACATCTGCTGTGTAAATAAAACAAATTGTCAGAAGTGGGATTCGAACCCACGCCTCCATTCAGAGACCAGAACACCCAGGTTCACTGCAAACAGTGAAGGTTTTTCACCTTGAGTCTGGCGCCTTAGACCGCTCGGCCATTCTGACACGACATGTCCAGATATATGATTCAAATCTTATAACTTTACAAGAAACAAAATCTGCTGTGTAAATATAAATAAATTGTCAGAAGTGGGATTCGAACCCACGCCTCCATTCAGAGACCAGAACACCCAGGTTCACTGCAAACAGGGAAGGTTTTTCACCTTGAGTCTGGCGCCTTAGACCGCTCGGCCATTCTGACATATGTCCAGATATACGAATCAAATCTTATGACTTCACTAGAGAAAAAATCTGCTAGGTAACAAAACTAAATTGTCAGAAGTGGGATTCGAACCCACGACTCCATTCGGAGACCAGAACACCCAGATACATTCCGAACATTGAATGCATTATTATATCTTAAGTCTGGCGCCTTAGACCGCTCGGCCATTCTGACAGGACATGTCCAGATATACGATTTAAATCTTATGACTTCAAGAGAGAAAAAATCTGCTAGGTAACAAAACAAAATTGTCAGAAGTGGGATTCGAACCCACGCCTCCATTCAGAGACCAGAACACCCAGGTTCACTGCAAACAGTGAAGGTTTTTCACCTTGAGTCTGGCGCCTTAGACCGCTCGGCCATTCTGACAAGACATGTCCAGATATATGATTCAAATCTTATAACTTTACACGAAACAAAATCTGCTGTGTAAATAAAACAAATTGTCAGAAGTGGGATTCGAACCCACGCCTCTATTCAGAGTCCAGAACACCCAGATACATTCCGAACATTGAATGCATTATTATATCTTAAGTCTGGCGCCTTAGACCGCTCGGCCATTCTGACACGACATGTCCAGTTATACGATTTAAATCTTATGACTTCAAAAGAGAAAAACTTTGCTAGGTAACAAAACAAAATTGTCAGAAGTGGGATTCGAACCCACGACTCCATTCGCAGACCACAACACCCAGATACATTCCGAACATTGAATGCATTATTATATCTTAAGTCTGGCGCCTTAGACCGCTCGGCCATTCTGACACGACATGTCCAGATATACGAATCAAATCTTATGACTTCACTAGAGAAAAAATCTGCTAGGTAACAAAACAAAATTGTTAGAAGTGGGATTCGAACCCACGACTCCATTCGGAGACCAGAACACCCAGATACATTCCGAACTTTGAATGCATTATTATATCTTAAGTCTGGCGCCTTAGACCGCTCGGCCATTCTGACACGACATATCCAGTTATACGATTTAAATCTTATGACTTCAAGAGAAAAAAAATTTGCTAGGTAACAAAACAAAATTGTCAGAAGTGGGATTCGAACCCACGACTCCATTCGGAGACCAGAACACCCAGATACATTCCGAACATTGAATGCATTATTATATCTTAAGTCTGGCGCCTTAGACCGCTCGGCCATTCTGACAGGACATGTCCAGATATACAATTTAAATCTTATGACTTCAAGAGAGAAAAAATCTGCTAGGTAACAAAACAAAATTGTCAGAAGTGGGATTCGAACCCACGCCTCCATTCAGAGACCAGAACACCCAGGTTCACTGCAAACAGTGAAGGTTTTTCACCTTGAGTCTGGCGCCTTAGACCGCTCGGCCATTCTGACACGACATGTCCAGATATACGAATCAAATCTTATGACTTCACTAGAGTAAAATCTGCTAAGTAACAAAATAAAATTGTCAGAAGTGGGATACGAACCCACAACTCCATTCGGAGACCAGAACACCAAGATACATTCCGAACATTGAATGCATTATTATATCTTAAGTGTGGCGCCTTAGACCGCTCGGCCATTCTGACACGACATGTCCAGTTATACGATTTAAATCTTATGACTTCAAGAGAGAAACAATCTGCTAGGTAACAAAACAAAATTGTCAGAAGTGGGATTCGAACCCACGACTCCATTCGGAGACCAGAACACCCAGATACATTCCGAACATTGAATGCATTATTAAATCTTAAGTCTGGCGCCTTAAACCGCTCGGCCATTCTGACACGACATGTCCAGATATATGATTCAAATCTTATAACTTTACAAGAATCAACATCTGCTGTGTAAATAAAACAAATTGTCAGAAGTGGGATTCGAACCCACGCCTCCATTCAGAGACCAGAACACCGCTCGGCCATTCTGACACGACATGTCCAGATATATGATTCAAATCTTATAACTTTACAAGAAACAAAATCTGCTGTGTAAATATAAATAAATTGTCAGAAGTGGGATTCGAACCCACGCCTCCATTCAGAGACCAGAACACCCAGGTTCACTGCAAACAGCGAAGGTTGTTCACCTTGAGTCTGGCGCCTTAGACCGCTCGGCCATTCTGACACACGTCCAGATATACGAATCAAATCTTATGACTTTACTAGAGAAAAAATCTGCTAGGTAACAAAACAAAATTGTCAGAAGTGGGATTCGAACCCACGACTCCATTCGGAGACCAGAACACCCAGATACATTCCGAACATTGAATGCATTATTATATCTTAAGTCTGGCGCTTTAGACCGCTCGGCCGTTCTGACACGACATGTCCAGATATATGATTTAAATCTTATGACTTCAAGAGAGAAAAAATCTGCTAGGTAACAAAACAAAATTGTCAGAAGTGGGATTCGAACCCACGCCTCCATTTAGAGACCAGAACACCCAGGTTCACTGCAAACAGTGAAGGTTTTTCACCTTGAGTCTGGCGCCTTAGACCGCTCGGCCATTCTGACACGACATGTCCAGTTATACGAATCAAATCTTATGACTTCACTAGAGAAAAAATCTGCTAGGTAACAAAACAAAATTGTCAGAAGTGGGATTCGAACCCACGCCTCCATTCAGAGACCAGAACACCCAGGTTCACTGCAAACAGTGAAGGTTTTTCACCTTGAGTCTTGCGCCTTAGACCGCTCGGCCATTCTGACAAGACATGTCCAGATATATGATTCAAATCTTATAACTTTACACGAAACAAAATCTGCTGTGTAAATAAAACAAATTGTCAGAAGTGGGATTCGAACCCACGCCTCCATTCAGAGTCCAGAACACCCAGATACATTCCGAACATTGAATGCATTATTATATCTTAAGTCTGGCGCCTTAGACCGCTCGGCCATTCTGACACGACATGTCCAGTTATACGATTTAAATCTTATGACTTCAAGAGAGAAAAACTTTGCTAGGTAACAAAACAAAATTGTCAGAAGTGGGATTCGAACCCACGACTCCATTCGGAGACCAGAACACCCAGATACATTCCGAACATTGAATGCATTATTATATCTTAAGTCTGGCGCCTTAGACCGCTCGGCCATTCTGACAGGACATGTCCAGATATACGATTTAAATCTTATGACTTCAAGAGAGAAAAAATCTGCTAGGTAACAAAACAAAATTGTCAGAAGTGGGATTCGAACCCACGATTCCATTCGGAGACCAGAACACCCAGATACATTCCGAACTTTGAATGCATTATTATATCTTAAGTCTGGCGCCTTAGACCGCTCGGCCATTCTGACACGACATATCCAGATATATGATTCAAATCTTATAACTTTACAAGAATCAACATCTGCTGTGTAAATATAAATAAATTGTCAGAAGTGGGATTCGAACCCACGCCTCCATTCAGAGACCAGAACACCGCTCGGCCATTCTGACACGACATGTCCAGATATATGATTCAAATCTTATAACTTTACAAGAAACAAAATCTGCTGTGTAAATATAAATAAATTGTCAGAAGTGGGATTCGAACCCACGCCTCCATTCAGAGACCAGAACACCCAGGTTCACTGCAAACAGCGAAGGTTGTTCACCTTGAGTCTGGCGCCTTAGACCGCTCGGCCATTCTGACACACGGCCAGATATACGAATCAAATCTTATGACTTTACTAGAGAAAAAATCTGCTAGGTAACAAAACAAAATTGTCAGAAGTGGGATTCGAACCCACGACTCCATTCGGAGACCAGAACACCCAGATACATTCCGAACATTGAATGCATTATTATATCTTAAGTCTGGCGCTTTAGACCGCTCGGCCGTTCTGACACGACATGTCCAGATATATGATTTAAATCTTATGACTTCAAGAGAGAAAAAATCTGCTAGGTTACAAAACAAAATTGTCAGAAGTGGGATTCGAACCCACGCCTCCATTTAGAGACCAGAACACCCGGGTTCACTGCAAACAGTGAAGGTTTTTCACCTTGAGTCTGGCGCCTTAGACCGCTCGGCCATTCTGACACGACATGTCCAGTTATACGAATCAAATCTTATGACTTCACTAGAGAAAAAATCTGCTAGGTAACAAAACAAAATTGTCAGAAGTGGGATTCGAACGCACGCCTCCATTCAGAGACCAGAACACCCAGGTTCACTGCAAACAGTGAAGGTTTTTCACCTTGAGTCTTGCGCCTTAGACCGCTCGGCCATTCTGACAAGACATGTCCAGATATATGATTCAAATCTTATAACTTTACACGAAACAAAATCTGCTGTGTAAATAAAACAAATTGTCAGAAGTGGGATTCGAACCCACGCCTCCATTCAGAGTCCAGAACACCCAGATACATTCCGAACATTGAATGCATTATTATATCTTAAGTCTGGCGCCTTAGACCGCTCGGCCATTCTGACACGACATGTCCAGTTATACGATTTAAATCTTATGACTTCAAGAGAGAAAAACTTTGCTAGGTAACAAAACAAAATTGTCAGAAGTGGGATTCGAACCCACGACTCCATTCGGAGACCAGAACACCCAGATACATTCCGAACATTGAATGCATTATTATATCTTAAGTCTGGCGCCTTAGACCGCTCGGCCATTCTGACACATGTCCAGATATACGAATCAAATCTTATGACTTCACTAGAGAAAAAATCTGCTAGGTAACAAAACAAAATTGTCAGAAGTGGGATTCGAACCCACGACTCCATTCGGAGACCAGAACACCCAGATACATTCCGAACATTGAATGCGTTATTATATCTTAAGTCTGGCGCCTAAGACCGCTCGGCCATTCTGACACGACATGTCCAGTTATACGATTTAAATCTTATGACTTCAAGAGAGAAAAAATTTGCTAGGTAACAAAACAAAATTGTCAGAAGTGGGATTCGAACCCACGACTCCATTCGGAGACCAGAACACCCAGATACATTCCGAACATTGAATGCATTATTATATCTTAAGTCTGGCGCCTTAGACCGCTCGGCCATTCTGACACGACATGTCCAGATATACGAATCAAATCTTATGGCTTCACTAGAGAAAAAATCTGCTAGGTAACAAAACAAAATTGTCAGAAGTGGGATTCGAACCCACGACTCCATTCGGAGACCAGATCACCCAGATACATTCCGAACATTGAATGCATTATTAAATCTTAAGTCTGGCGCCTTAGACCGCTCGGCCATTCTGACACGACATGTCCAGATATACGAATCAAATCTTATGACTTCACTAGAGAAAAAATCTGCTAGGTAACAAAACAATATTGTCAGAAGTGGGATTCGAACCCACGCCTCTATTCAGAGACCAGAACACCCAGGTTCACTGCAAACAATGAAGGTTTTTCACCTTGAGTCTGGCGCCTTAGACCGCTCGGCCATTCTGACACAACATGTCCAGATATATGATTCAAATCTTATAACTTTACAAGAATCAACATCTGCTGTGTAAATAAAACAAATTGTCAGAAGTGGGATTCGAACCCACGCCTCCATTCAGAGAACAGAACACCCAGGTTCACTGCAAACAGTGAATGTTTTTCACCTTGAGTCTGGCGCCTTAGACCGCTCGGCCATTCTGACACGACATGTCCAGATATACGAATCAAATCTTATGACTTCACTAGAGAAAAAATCTGCTAGGTAACAAAACAATATTGTCAGAAGTGGGATTCGAACCCACGCCTCTATTCAGAGAACAGAACACCCAGGTTCACTGCAAACAATGAAGGTTTTTCACCTTGAGTCTGGCGCCTTAGACCGCTCGGCCATTCTGACAAGACATGTCCAGATATATGATTCAAATCTTATAACTTTACACGAAACAAAATCTGCTGTGTAAATAAAACAAATTGTCAGAAGTGGGATTCGAACCCACGCCTCCATTCAGAGTCCAGAACACCCAGATACATTCCGAACATTGAATGCATTATTATATCTTAAGTCTGGCGCCTTAGACCGCTCGGCCATTCTGACACGACATGTCCAGTTATACGATTTAAATCTTATGACTTCAAGAGAGAAAAACTTTGCTAGGTAACAAAACAAAATTGTCAGAAGTGGGATTCGAACCCACGACTCCATTCGGAGACCAGAACACCCAGATACATTCCGAACATTGAATGCATTATTATATCTTAAGTCTGGCGCCTTAGACCGCTCGGCCATTCTGACAGGACATGTCCAGATATACGATTTAAATCTTATGACTTCAAGAGAGAAAAAATCTGCTAGGTAACAAAACAAAATTGTCAGAAGTGGGATTCGAACCCACGATTCCATTCGGAGACCAGAACACCCAGATACATTCCGAACTTTGAATGCATTATTATATCTTAAGTCTGGCGCCTTAGACCGCTCGGCCATTCTGACACGACATATCCAGATATATGATTCAAATCTTATAACTTTACAAGAATCAACATCTGCTGTGTAAATATAAATAAATTGTCAGAAGTGGGATTCGAACCCACGCCTCCATTCAGAGACCAGAACACCGCTCGGCCATTCTGACACGACATGTCCAGATATATGATTCAAATCTTATAACTTTACAAGAAACAAAATCTGCTGTGTAAATATAAATAAATTGTCAGAAGTGGGATTCGAACCCACGCCTCCATTCAGAGACCAGAACACCCAGGTTCACTGCAAACAGCGAAGGTTGTTCACCTTGAGTCTGGCGCCTTAGACCGCTCGGCCATTCTGACACACGGCCAGATATACGAATCAAATCTTATGACTTTACTAGAGAAAAAATCTGCTAGGTAACAAAACAAAATTGTCAGAAGTGGGATTCGAACCCACGACTCCATTCGGAGACCAGAACACCCAGATACATTCCGAACATTGAATGCATTATTATATCTTAAGTCTGGCGCTTTAGACCGCTCGGCCGTTCTGACACGACATGTCCAGATATATGATTTAAATCTTATGACTTCAAGAGAGAAAAAATCTGCTAGGTTACAAAACAAAATTGTCAGAAGTGGGATTCGAACCCACGCCTCCATTTAGAGACCAGAACACCCGGGTTCACTGCAAACAGTGAAGGTTTTTCACCTTGAGTCTGGCGCCTTAGACCGCTCGGCCATTCTGACACGACATGTCCAGTTATACGAATCAAATCTTATGACTTCACTAGAGAAAAAATCTGCTAGGTAACAAAACAAAATTGTCAGAAGTGGGATTCGAACGCACGCCTCCATTCAGAGACCAGAACACCCAGGTTCACTGCAAACAGTGAAGGTTTTTCACCTTGAGTCTTGCGCCTTAGACCGCTCGGCCATTCTGACAAGACATGTCCAGATATATGATTCAAATCTTATAACTTTACACGAAACAAAATCTGCTGTGTAAATAAAACAAATTGTCAGAAGTGGGATTCGAACCCACGCCTCCATTCAGAGTCCAGAACACCCAGATACATTCCGAACATTGAATGCATTATTATATCTTAAGTCTGGCGCCTTAGACCGCTCGGCCATTCTGACACGACATGTCCAGTTATACGATTTAAATCTTATGACTTCAAGAGAGAAAAACTTTGCTAGGTAACAAAACAAAATTGTCAGAAGTGGGATTCGAACCCACGACTCCATTCGGAGACCAGAACACCCAGATACATTCCGAACATTGAATGCATTATTATATCTTAAGTCTGGCGCCTTAGACCGCTCGGCCATTCTGACACATGTCCAGATATACGAATCAAATCTTATGACTTCACTAGAGAAAAAATCTGCTAGGTAACAAAACAAAATTGTCAGAAGTGGGATTCGAACCCACGACTCCATTCGGAGACCAGAACACCCAGATACATTCCGAACATTGAATGCGTTATTATATCTTAAGTCTGGCGCCTAAGACCGCTCGGCCATTCTGACACGACATGTCCAGTTATACGATTTAAATCTTATGACTTCAAGAGAGAAAAAATTTGCTAGGTAACAAAACAAAATTGTCAGAAGTGGGATTCGAACCCACGACTCCATTCGGAGACCAGAACACCCAGATACATTCCGAACATTGAATGCATTATTATATCTTAAGTCTGGCGCCTTAGACCGCTCGGCCATTCTGACACGACATGTCCAGATATACGAATCAAATCTTATGGCTTCACTAGAGAAAAAATCTGCTAGGTAACAAAACAAAATTGTCAGAAGTGGGATTCGAACCCACGACTCCATTCGGAGACCAGATCACCCAGATACATTCCGAACATTGAATGCATTATTAAATCTTAAGTCTGGCGCCTTAGACCGCTCGGCCATTCTGACACGACATGTCCAGATATACGAATCAAATCTTATGACTTCACTAGAGAAAAAATCTGCTAGGTAACAAAACAATATTGTCAGAAGTGGGATTCGAACCCACGCCTCTATTCAGAGACCAGAACACCCAGGTTCACTGCAAACAATGAAGGTTTTTCACCTTGAGTCTGGCGCCTTAGACCGCTCGGCCATTCTGACACAACATGTCCAGATATATGATTCAAATCTTATAACTTTACAAGAATCAACATCTGCTGTGTAAATAAAACAAATTGTCAGAAGTGGGATTCGAACCCACGCCTCCATTCAGAGAACAGAACACCCAGGTTCACTGCAAACAGTGAATGTTTTTCACCTTGAGTCTGGCGCCTTAGACCGCTCGGCCATTCTGACACGACATGTCCAGATATACGAATCAAATCTTATGACTTCACTAGAGAAAAAATCTGCTAGGTAACAAAACAATATTGTCAGAAGTGGGATTCGAACCCACGCCTCTATTCAGAGAACAGAACACCCAGGTTCACTGCAAACAATGAAGGTTTTTCACCTTGAGTCTGGCGCCTTAGACCGCTCGGCCATTCTGACACAACATGTCCAGATATATGATTCAAATCTTATAACTTTACAAGAATCAACATCTGCTGTGTAAATAAAACAAATTGTCAGAAGTGGGATTCGAACCCACGCCTCCATTCAGAGACCAGAACACCCAGGTTCACTGCAAACAGTGAAGGTTTTTCACCTTGAGTCTGGCGCCTTAGACCGCTCGGCCATTCTGACACATGTCCAGATATACGAATCAAATCTTATGACTTCACTAGAGAAAAAATCTGCTAGGTAACAAAACAAAATTGTCAGAAGTGGGATTCGAACCCACGACTCCATTCGGAGACCAGAACACCCAGATACATTCCGAACATTGAATGCATTATTATATCTTAAGTCTGGCGCCTTAGACCGCTCGGCCATTCTGACACGACATGTCCAGTTATACGATTTAAATCTTATGACTTCAAGAGAGAAAAAATTTGCTAGGTAACAAAACAAAATTGTCAGAAGTGGGATTCGAACCCACGACTCCATTCGGAGACCAGAACACCCAGATACATTCCGAACATTGAATGCATTATTATATCTTAAGTCTGGCGCCTTAGACCGCTCGGCCATTCTGACACGACATGTCCAGATATACGAATCAAATCTTATGACTTCAATAGAGAAAAAATCTGCTAGGTAACAAAACAAAATTGTCAGAAGTGGGATTCGAACCCACGACTCCATTCGGAGACCAGAACACCCAGATACATTCCGAACATTGAATGCATTATTAAATCTTAAGTCTGGCGCCTTAGACCGCTCGGCCATTCTGACACGACATGTCCAGATATATGATTCAAATCTTATAACTTTACAAGAATCAACATCTGCTGTGTAAATAAAACAAATTGTCAGAAGTGGGATTCGAACCCACGCCTCCATTCAGAGACCAGAACACCCAGGTTCACTGCAAACAGTGAAGGTTTTTCACCTTGAGTCTGGCGCCTTAGACCGCTCGGCCATTCTGACACGACATGTCCAGATATATGATTCAAATCTTATAACTTTACACGAAACAAAATCTGCTGTGTAAATAAAACAAATTGTCAGAAGTGGGATTCGAACCCACGCCTCCATTCAGAGACCAGAACACCAAGGTTCACTGCAAACAGTGAAGGTTTTTCACCTTGAGTCTGGCGCCTTAGACCGCTCGGCCATTCTGAGACGACATGTCCAGATATATGATTCAAATCTTATAACTTTACAAGAAACAAAATCTGCTGTGTAAATATAAATAAATTGTCAGAAGTGGGATTCGAACCCACGCCTCCATTCAGAGACAAGAACACCCAGGTTCACTGCAAACAGTAAAGGTTTTTCACCTTGAGTCTGGCGCCTTAGACCGCTCGGCCATTCTGACACATGTCCAGATATACGAATCAAATCTTATGACTTCACTAGAGAAAAAATCTGCTAGGTAACAAAACAAAATTGTCAGAAGTGGGATTCGAACCCACGACTCCATTCGGAGACCAGAACACCCAGATACATTCCGAACATTGAATGCATTATTATATCTTAAGTCTGGCGCCTTAGACCGCTCGGCCATTCTGACACGACATGTCCAGTTATACGATTTAAATCTTATGACTTCAAGAGAGAAAAAATTTGCTAGGTAACAAAACAAAATTGTCAGAAGTGGGATTCGAACCCACGACTCCATTCGGAGACCAGAACACCCAGATACATTCCGAACATTGAATGCATTATTATATCTTAAGTCTGGCGCCTTAGACCGCTCGGCCATTCTGACACGACATGTCCAGATATACGAATCAAATCTTATGGCTTCACTAGAGAAAAAATCTGCTAGGTAACAAAACAAAATTGTCAGAAGTGGGATTCGAACCCACGACTGCATTGGGAGACCAGATCACCCAGATACATTCCGAACATTGAATGCATTATTAAATCTTAAGTCTGGCGCCTTAGACCGCTCGGCCATTCTGACACGACATGTCCAGATATACGAATCAAATCTTATGACTTCACTAGAGAAAAAATCTGCTAGGTAACAAAACAATATTGTCAGAAGTGGGATTCGAACCCACGCCTCTATTCAGAGACCAGAACACCCAGGTTCACTGCAAACAATGAAGGTTTTTCACCTTGAGTCTGGCGCCTTAGACCGCTCGGCCATTCTGACACAACATGTCCAGATATATGATTCAAATCTTATAACTTTACAAGAATCAACATCTGCTGTGTAAATAAAACAAATTGTCAGAAGTGGGATTCGAACCCACGCCTCCATTCAGAGACCAGAACACCCAGGTTCACTGCAAACAGTGAAGGTTTTTCACCTTGAGTCTGGCGCCTTAGACCGCTCGGCCATTCTGACACGACATGTCCAGATATACGAATCAAATCTTATGACTTCACTAGAGAAAAAATCTGCTAGGTAACAAAACAAAATTGTCAGAAGTGGGATTCGAACCCACGACTCCATTCGGAGACCAGAACACCCAGATACATTCCGAACATTGAATGCATTATTAAATCTTAAGTCTGGCGCCTTAGACCGCTCGGCCATTCTGACACGACATGTCCACATATATGATTCAAATCTTATAACTTTACAAGAATCAACATCTGCTGTGTAAATAAAACAAATTGTCAGAAGTGGGATTCGAACCACTGACCTCAACACCTGGACAGATCATTGTCCATATTCTGCTGTGCTAACACTTGAAGTCGGCGCGAACTGGAAGTGCAACATGGCGTCACTGCTGTGAGCCAATGAAATGTCCAGTTGTAGAGGTCAGTGGATTTACCAACCAACTGAACTCTACACCTGGACATTTCATTGGCTCACAGCAGTGACGCCATGTTGCACTTCTCTGCATGCCGACTTCAAAATGAAACAATGGATGATCTGTCCATGTATAGAGGTCAGTGATTCGAACCCACGCCTCCATTCAGAGACCAGAACACCCAGGTTCACTGCAAACAGTGAAGGTTTTTCACCTTGAGTCTGGCGCCTTAGACCGCTCGGCCATTCTGACACGACATGTCCAGATATATGATTCAAATCTTATAACTTTACACGAAACAAAATCTGCTGTGTAAATAAAACAAATTGTCAGAAGTGGGATTCGAACCCACGCCTCCATTCAGAGACCAGAACACCAAGGTTCACTGCAAACAGTGAAGGTTTTTCACCTTGAGTCTGGCGCCTTAGACCGCTCGGCCATTCTGAGACGACATGTCCAGATATATGATTCAAATCTTATAACTTTACAAGAAACAAAATCTGCTGTGTAAATATAAATAAATTGTCAGAAGTGGGATTCGAACCCACGCCTCCATTCAGAGACCAGAACACCCAGGTTCACTGCAAACAGTGAAGGTTTTTCACCTTGAGTCTGGCGCCTTAGACCGCTCGGCCATTCTGACACATGTCCAGATATACGAATCAAATCTTATGACTTCACTAGAGAAAAAATCTGCTAGGTAACAAAACAAAATTGTCAGAAGTGGGATTCGAACCCACGACTCCATTCGGAGACCAGAACACCCAGATACATTCCGAACATTGAATGCATTATTATATCTTAAGTCTGGCGCCTTAGACCGCTCGGCCATTCTGACACGACATGTCCAGTTATACGATTTAAATCTTATGACTTCAAGAGAGAAAAAATTTGCTAGGTAACAAAACAAAATTGTCAGAAGTGGGATTCGAACCCACGACTCCATTCGGAGACCAGAACACCCAGATACATTCCGAACATTGAATGCATTATTATATCTTAAGTCTGGCGCCTTAGACCGCTCGGCCATTCTGACACGACATGTCCAGTTATACGATTTAAATCTTATGACTTCAAGAGAGAAAAAATTTGCTAGGTAACAAAACAAAATTGTCAGAAGTGGGATTCGAACCCACGCCTCCATTCAGAGACCAGAACACCCAGGTTCACTGCAAACAGTGAAGGTTTTTCACCTTGAGTCTGGCGCCTTAGACCGCTCGGCCATTCTGACACGACATGTCCAGATATATGATTCAAATCTTATAACTTTACACGAAACAAAATCTGCTGTGTAAATAAAACAAATAGTCAGAAGTGGGATTCGAACCCACGCCTCCATTCAGAGACCAGAACACCCAGATACATTCCGAACATTGAATGCATTATTATATCTTAAGTCTGGCGCCTTAGACCGCTCGGCCATTCTGACACGACATGTCCAGTTATACGATTTTAATCTTATGACTTCAAGAGAGAAAAAATTTGCTAGGTAACAAAACAAAATTGTCAGAAGTGGGATTCGAACCCACGACTCCATTCGGAGACCAGAACACCCAGATACATTCCGAACATTGAATGCATTATTATATCTTAAGTCTGGCGCCTTTGACCGCTCGGCCATTCTGACACGACATGTCCAGATATACGAATCAAATCTTATGACTTCAAGAGAGAAAAATTTGCTAGGTAACAAAACAAAATTGTCAGAAGTGGGATTCGAACCCACGACTCCATTCGGAGACCAGAACACCCAGATACATTCCGAACTTTGAATGCATTATTATATCTTAAGTCTGGCGCCTTAGACCGCTCGGCCATTCTGACACGACATATCCAGTTATACGATTTAAATCTTATGACTTCAAGAGAGAAAAATTTGCTAGGTAACAAAACAAAATTGTCAGAAGTGGGATTCGAACCCACGACTCCATTCGGAGACCAGAACACCCAGATACATTCGGAACATAGAATAGAATGCATTATTATATCTTAAGTCTGGCGCCTTAGACCGCTCGGCCATTCTGACACGACATGTCCAGATATACGAATCAAATCTTATGACTTCACTAGAGAAAAAATCTGCTAGGTAACAAAACAATATTGTCAGAAGTGGGATTCGAACCCACGCCTCTATTCAGAGACCAGAACACCCAGGTTCACTGCAAACAATGAAGGTTTTTCACCTTGAGTCTGGCGCCTTAGACCGCTCGGCCATTCTGACACAACATGTCCAGATATATGATTCAAATCTTATAACTTTACAAGAATCAACATCTGCTGTGTAAATAAAACAAATTGTCAGAAGTGGGATTCGAACCCACGCCTCCATTCAGAGACCAGAACACCCAGGTTCACTGCAAACAGTGAAGGTTTTTCACCTTGAGTCTGGCGCCTTAGACCGCTCGGCCATTCTGACACATGTCCAGATATACGAATCAAATCTTATGACTTCACTAGAGAAAAAATCTGCTAGGTAACAAAACAAAATTGTCAGAAGTGGGATTCGAACCCACGACTCCATTCGGAGACCAGAACACCCAGAAACATTCCGAACATTGAATGCATTATTATATCTTAAGTCTGGCGCCTTAGACCGCTCGGCCATTCTGACACGACATGTCCAGTTATACGATTTAAATCTTATGACTTTAAGAGAGAAAAAATTGGCTAGGTAACAAAACAAAATTGTCAGAAGTGGGATTCGAACCCACGACTCCATTCGTAGACCAGAACACCCAGATACATTCCGAACATTGAATGCATTATTATATCTTAAGTCTGGCGCCTTAGACCGCTCGGCCATTCTGACACGACATGTCCAGATATACGAATCAAATCTTATGACTTCACTAGAGAAAAAATCTGCTAGGTAACAAAACAAAATTGTCAGAAGTGGGATTCGAACCCACGACTCCATTCGGAGACCAGAACACCCAGATACATTCCGAACATTGAATTGAATGCATTATTAAATCTTAAGTCTGGCGCCTTAGACCGCTCGGCCATTCTGACACGACATGTCCAGATATATGATTCAAATCTTATAACTTTACAAGAAACAAAATCTGCTGTGTAAATATAAATAAATTGTCAGAAGTGGGATTCGAACCCACGCCTCCATTCAGAGACCAGAACACCCAGGTTCACTGCAAACAGTGAAGGTTTTTCACCTTGAGTCTGGCGCCTTAGACCGCTCGGCCATTCTGACACATGTCCAGATATACGAATCAAATCTTATGACTTCACTAGAGAAAAAATCTGCTAGGTAACAAAACAAAATTGTCAGAAGTGGGATTCGAACCCACGACTCCATTCGGAGACCAGAACACCCAGATACATTCCGAACATTGAATGCGTTATTATATCTTAAGTCTGGCGCCTAAGACCGCTCGGCCATTCTGACACGACATGTCCAGTTATACGATTTAAATCTTATGACTTCAAGAGAGAAAAAATTTGCTAGGTAACAAAACAAAATTGTCAGAAGTGGGATTCGAACCCACGACTCCATTCGGAGACCAGAACACCCAGATACATTCCGAACATTGAATGCATTATTATATCTTAAGTCTGGCGCCTTAGACCGCTCGGCCATTCTGACACGACATGTCCAGATATACGAATCAAATCTTATGGCTTCACTAGAGAAAAAATCTGCTAGGTAACAAAACAAAATTGTCAGAAGTGGGATTCGAACCCACGACTCCATTCGGAGACCAGATCACCCAGATACATTCCGAACATTGAATGCATTATTAAATCTTAAGTCTGGCGCCTTAGACCGCTCGGCCATTCTGACACGACATGTCCAGATATACGAATCAAATCTTATGACTTCACTAGAGAAACAATCTGCTAGGTAACAAAACAATATTGTCAGAAGTGGGATTCGAACCCACGCCTCTATTCAGAGACCAGAACACCCAGGTTCACTGCAAACAATGAAGGTTTTTCACCTTGAGTCTGGCGCCTTAGACCGCTCGGCCATTCTGACACAACATGTCCAGATATATGATTCAAATCTTATAACTTTACAAGAATCAACATCTGCTGTGTAAATAAAACAAATTGTCAGAAGTGGGATTCGAACCCACGCCTCCATTCAGAGAACAGAACACCCAGGTTCACTGCAAACAGTGAATGTTTTTCACCTTGAGTCTGGCGCCTTAGACCGCTCGGCCATTCTGACACGACATGTCCAGATATACGAATCAAATCTTATGACTTCACTAGAGAAAAAATCTGCTAGGTAACAAAACAATATTGTCAGAAGTGGGATTCGAACCCACGCCTCCATTCAGAGAACAGAACACCCAGGTTCACTGCAAACAATGAAGGTTTTTCACCTTGAGTCTGGCGCCTTAGACCGCTCGGCCATTCTGACACAACATGTCCAGATATATGATTCAAATCTTATAACTTTACAAGAATCAACATCTGCTGTGTAAATAAAACAAATTGTCAGAAGTGGGATTCGAACCCACGCCTCCATTCAGAGACCAGAACACCCAGGTTCACTGCAAACAGTGAAGGTTTTTCACCTTGAGTCTGGCGCCTTAGACCGCTCGGCCATTCTGACACATGTCCAGATATACGAATCAAATCTTATGACTTCACTAGAGAAAAAATCTGCTAGGTAACAAAACAAAATTGTCAGAAGTGGGATTCGAACCCACGACTCCATTCGGAGACCAGAACACCCAGATACATTCCGAACATTGAATGCATTATTATATCTTAAGTCTGGCGCCTTAGACCGCTCGGCCATTCTGACACGACATGTCCAGTTATACGATTTAAATCTTATGACTTCAAGAGAGAAAAAATTTGCTAGGTAACAAAACAAAATTGTCAGAAGTGGGATTCGAACCCACGACTCCATTCGGAGACCAGAACACCCAGATACATTCCGAACATTGAATGCATTATTATATCTTAAGTCTGGCGCCTTAGACCGCTCGGCCATTCTGACACGACATGTCCAGTTATACGATTTAAATCTTATGACTTCAAGAGAGAAAAAATTTGCTAGGTAACAAAACAAAATTGTCAGAAGTGGGATTCGAACCCACGCCTCCATTCAGAGACCAGAACACCCAGGTTCACTGCAAACAGTGAAGGTTTTTCACCTTGAGTCTGGCGCCTTAGACCGCTCGGCCATTCTGACACGACATGTCCAGATATATGATTCAAATCTTATAACTTTACACGAAACAAAATCTGCTGTGTAAATAAAACAAATAGTCAGAAGTGGGATTCGAACCCACGCCTCCATTCAGAGACCAGAACACCCAGATACATTCCGAACATTGAATGCATTATTATATCTTAAGTCTGGCGCCTTAGACCGCTCGGCCATTCTGACACGACATGTCCAGTTATACGATTTTAATCTTATGACTTCAAGAGAGAAAAAATTTGCTAGGTAACAAAACAAAATTGTCAGAAGTGGGATTCGAACCCACGACTCCATTCGGAGACCAGAACACCCAGATACATTCCGAACATTGAATGCATTATTATATCTTAAGTCTGGCGCCTTTGACCGCTCGGCCATTCTGACACGACATGTCCAGATATACGAATCAAATCTTATGACTTCAAGAGAGAAAAATTTGCTAGGTAACAAAACAAAATTGTCAGAAGTGGGATTCGAACCCACGACTCCATTCGGAGACCAGAACACCCAGATACATTCCGAACTTTGAATGCATTATTATATCTTAAGTCTGGCGCCTTAGACCGCTCGGCCATTCTGACACGACATATCCAGTTATACGATTTAAATCTTATGACTTCAAGAGAGAAAAATTTGCTAGGTAACAAAACAAAATTGTCAGAAGTGGGATTCGAACCCACGACTCCATTCGGAGACCAGAACACCCAGATACATTCGGAACATAGAATAGAATGCATTATTATATCTTAAGTCTGGCGCCTTAGACCGCTCGGCCATTCTGACACGACATGTCCAGATATACGAATCAAATCTTATGACTTCACTAGAGAAAAAATCTGCTAGGTAACAAAACAATATTGTCAGAAGTGGGATTCGAACCCACGCCTCTATTCAGAGACCAGAACACCCAGGTTCACTGCAAACAATGAAGGTTTTTCACCTTGAGTCTGGCGCCTTAGACCGCTCGGCCATTCTGACACAACATGTCCAGATATATGATTCAAATCTTATAACTTTACAAGAATCAACATCTGCTGTGTAAATAAAACAAATTGTCAGAAGTGGGATTCGAACCCACGCCTCCATTCAGAGACCAGAACACCCAGGTTCACTGCAAACAGTGAAGGTTTTTCACCTTGAGTCTGGCGCCTTAGACCGCTCGGCCATTCTGACACATGTCCAGATATACGAATCAAATCTTATGACTTCACTAGAGAAAAAATCTGCTAGGTAACAAAACAAAATTGTCAGAAGTGGGATTCGAACCCACGACTCCATTCGTAGACCAGAACACCCAGATACATTCCGAACATTGAATGCATTATTATATCTTAAGTCTGGCGCCTTAGACCGCTCGGCAATTCTGACACGACATGTCCAGATATACGAATCAAATCTTATGACTTCACTAGAGAAAAAATCTGCTAGGTAACAAAACAAAATTGTCAGAAGTGGGATTCGAACCCACGACTCCATTCGGAGACCAGAACACCCAGATACATTCCGAACATTGAATTGAATGCATTATTAAATCTTAAGTCTGGCGCCTTAGACCGCTCGGCCATTCTGACACGACATGTCCAGATATATGATTCAAATCTTATAACTTTACAAGAAACAAAATCTGCTGTGTAAATATAAATAAATTGTCAGAAGTGGGATTCGAACCCACGCCTCCATTCAGAGACCAGAACACCCAGGTTCACTGCAAACAGTGAAGGTTTTTCACCTTGAGTCTGGCGCCTTAGACCGCTCGGCCATTCTGACACATGTCCAGATATACGAATCAAATCTTATGACTTCACTAGAGAAAAAATCTGCTAGGTAACAAAACAAAATTGTCAGAAGTGGGATTCGAACCCACGACTCCATTCGGAGACCAGAACACCCAGATACATTCCGAACATTGAATGCGTTATTATATCTTAAGTCCGGCGCCTAAGACCGCTCGGCCATTCTGACACGACATGTCCAGTTATACGATTTAAATCTTATGACTTCAAGAGAGAAAAAATTTGCTAGGTAACAAAACAAAATTGTCAGAAGTGGGATTCGAACCCACGACTCCATTCGGAGACCAGAACACCCAGATACATTCCGAACATTGAATGCATTATTATATCTTAAGTCTGGCGCCTTAGACCGCTCGGCCATTCTGACACGACATGTCCAGATATACGAATCAAATCTTATGGCTTCACTAGAGAAAAAATCTGCTAGGTAACAAAACAAAATTGTCAGAAGTGGGATTCGAACCCACGACTCCATTCGGAGACCAGATCACCCAGATACATTCCGAACATTGAATGCATTATTAAATCTTAAGTCTGGCGCCTTAGACCGCTCGGCCATTCTGACACGACATGTCCAGATATACGAATCAAATCTTATGACTTCACTAGAGAAAAAATCTGCTAGGTAACAAAACAATATTGTCAGAAGTGGGATTCGAACCCACGCCTCTATTCAGAGACCAGAACACCCAGGTTCACTGCAAACAATGAAGGTTTTTCACCTTGAGTCTGGCGCCTTAGACCGCTCGGCCATTCTGACACAACATGTCCAGATATATGATTCAAATCTTATAACTTTACAAGAATCAACATCTGCTGTGTAAATAAAACAAATTGTCAGAAGTGGGATTCGAACCCACGCCTCCATTCAGAGAACAGAACACCCAGGTTCACTGCAAACAGTGAATGTTTTTCACCTTGAGTCTGGCGCCTTAGACCGCTCGGCCATTCTGACACGACATGTCCAGATATACGAATCAAATCTTATGACTTCACTAGAGAAAAAATCTGCTAGGTAACAAAACAATATTGTCAGAAGTGGGATTCGAACCCACGCCTCTATTCAGAGAACAGAACACCCAGGTTCACTGCAAACAATGAAGGTTTTTCACCTTGAGTCTGGCGCCTTAGACCGCTCGGCCATTCTGACACAACATGTCCAGATATATGATTCAAATCTTATAACTTTACAAGAATCAACATCTGCTGTGTAAATAAAACAAATTGTCAGAAGTGGGATTCGAACCCACGCCTCCATTCAGAGACCAGAACACCCAGGTTCACTGCAAACAGTGAAGGTTTTTCACCTTGAGTCTGGCGCCTTAGACCGCTCGGCCATTCTGACACATGTCCAGATATACGAATCAAATCTTATGACTTCACTAGAGAAAAAATCTGCTAGGTAACAAAACAAAATTGTCAGAAGTGGGATTCGAACCCACGACTCCATTCGGAGACCAGAACACCCAGATACATTCCGAACATTGAATGCATTATTATATCTTAAGTCTGGCGCCTTAGACCGCTCGGCCATTCTGACACGACATGTCCAGTTATACGATTTAAATCTTATGACTTCAAGAGAGAAAAAATTTGCTAGGTAACAAAACAAAATTGTCAGAAGTGGGATTCGAACCCACGACTCCATTCGGAGACCAGAACACCCAGATACATTCCGAACATTGAATGCATTATTATATCTTAAGTCTGGCGCCTTAGACCGCTCGGCCATTCTGACACGACATGTCCAGATATACGAATCAAATCTTATGACTTCAATAGAGAAAAAATCTGCTAGGTAACAAAACAAAATTGTCAGAAGTGGGATTCGAACCCACGACTCCATTCGGAGACCAGAACACCCAGATACATTCCGAACATTGAATGCATTATTAAATCTTAAGTCTGGCGCCTTAGACCGCTCGGCCATTCTGACACGACATGTCCAGATATATGATTCAAATCTTATAACTTTACAAGAATCAACATCTGCTGTGTAAATAAAACAAATTGTCAGAAGTGGGATTCGAACCCACGCCTCCATTCAGAGACCAGAACACCCAGGTTCACTGCAAACAGTGAAGGTTTTTCACCTTGAGTCTGGCGCCTTAGACCGCTCGGCCATTCTGACACGACATGTCCAGATATATGATTCAAATCTTATAACTTTACACGAAACAAAATCTGCTGTGTAAATAAAACAAATTGTCAGAAGTGGGATTCGAACCCACGCCTCCATTCAGAGACCAGAACACCAAGGTTCACTGCAAACAGTGAAGGTTTTTCACCTTGAGTCTGGCGCCTTAGACCGCTCGGCCATTCTGAGACGACATGTCCAGATATATGATTCAAATCTTATAACTTTACAAGAAACAAAATCTGCTGTGTAAATATAAATAAATTGTCAGAAGTGGGATTCGAACCCACGCCTCCATTCAGAGACCAGAACACCCAGGTTCACTGCAAACAGTGAAGGTTTTTCACCTTGAGTCTGGCGCCTTAGACCGCTCGGCCATTCTGACACATGTCCAGATATACGAATCAAATCTTATGACTTCACTAGAGAAAAAATCTGCTAGGTAACAAAACAAAATTGTCAGAAGTGGGATTCGAACCCACGACTCCATTCGGAGACCAGAACACCCAGATACATTCCGAACATTGAATGCATTATTATATCTTAAGTCTGGCGCCTTAGACCGCTCGGCCATTCTGACACGACATGTCCAGTTATACGATTTAAATCTTATGACTTCAAGAGAGAAAAAATTTGCTAGGTAACAAAACAAAATTGTCAGAAGTGGGATTCGAACCCACGACTCCATTCGGAGACCAGAACACCCAGATACATTCCGAACATTGAATGCATTATTATATCTTAAGTCTGGCGCCTTAGACCGCTCGGCCATTCTGACACGACATGTCCAGTTATACGATTTAAATCTTATGACTTCAAGAGAGAAAAAATTTGCTAGGTAACAAAACAAAATTGTCAGAAGTGGGATTCGAACCCACGCCTCCATTCAGAGACCAGAACACCCAGGTTCACTGCAAACAGTGAAGGTTTTTCACCTTGAGTCTGGCGCCTTAGACCGCTCGGCCATTCTGACACGACATGTCCAGATATATGATTCAAATCTTATAACTTTACACGAAACAAAATCTGCTGTGTAAATAAAACAAATAGTCAGAAGTGGGATTCGAACCCACGCCTCCATTCAGAGACCAGAACACCCAGATACATTCCGAACATTGAATGCATTATTATATCTTAAGTCTGGCGCCTTAGACCGCTCGGCCATTCTGACACGACATGTCCAGTTATACGATTTTAATCTTATGACTTCAAGAGAGAAAAAATTTGCTAGGTAACAAAACAAAATTGTCAGAAGTGGGATTCGAACCCACGACTCCATTCGGAGACCAGAACACCCAGATACATTCCGAACATTGAATGCATTATTATATCTTAAGTCTGGCGCCTTTGACCGCTCGGCCATTCTGACACGACATGTCCAGATATACGAATCAAATCTTATGACTTCAAGAGAGAAAAATTTGCTAGGTAACAAAACAAAATTGTCAGAAGTGGGATTCGAACCCACGACTCCATTCGGAGACCAGAACACCCAGATACATTCCGAACTTTGAATGCATTATTATATCTTAAGTCTGGCGCCTTAGACCGCTCGGCCATTCTGACACGACATATCCAGTTATACGATTTAAATCTTATGACTTCAAGAGAGAAAAATTTGCTAGGTAACAAAACAAAATTGTCAGAAGTGGGATTCGAACCCACGACTCCATTCGGAGACCAGAACACCCAGATACATTCGGAACATAGAATAGAATGCATTATTATATCTTAAGTCTGGCGCCTTAGACCGCTCGGCCATTGTGACACGACATGTCCAGATATACGAATCAAATCTTATGACTTCACTAGAGAAAAAATCTGCTAGGTAACAAAACAATATTGTCAGAAGTGGGATTCGAACCCACGCCTCTATTCAGAGACCAGAACACCCAGGTTCACTGCAAACAATGAAGGTTTTTCACCTTGAGTCTGGCGCCTTAGACCGCTCGGCCATTCTGACACAACATGTCCAGATATATGATTCAAATCTTATAACTTTGCAAGAATCAACATCTGCTGTGTAAATAAAACAAATTGTCAGAAGTGGGATTCGAACCCACGCCTCCATTCAGAGACCAGAACACCCAGGTTCACTGCAAACAGTGAAGGTTTTTCACCTTGAGTCTGGCGCCTTAGACCGCTCGGCCATTCTGACACATGTCCAGATATACGAATCAAATCTTATGACTTCACTAGAGAAAAAATCTGCTAGGTAACAAAACAAAATTGTCAGAAGTGGGATTCGAACCCACGACTCCATTCGGAGACCAGAACACCCAGAAACATTCCGAACATTGAATGCATTATTATATCTTAAGTCTGGCGCCTTAGACCGCTCGGCCATTCTGACACGACATGTCCAGTTATACGATTTAAATCTTATGACTTTAAGAGAGAAAAAATTGGCTAGGTAACAAAACAAAATTGTCAGAAGTGGGATTCGAACCCACGACTCCATTCGTAGACCAGAACACCCAGATACATTCCGAACATTGAATGCATTATTATATCTTAAGTCTGGCGCCTTAGACCGCTCGGCCATTCTGACACGACATGTCCAGATATACGAATCAAATCTTATGACTTCACTAGAGAAAAAATCTGCTAGGTAACAAAACAAAATTGTCAGAAGTGGGATTCGAACCCACGACTCCATTCGGAGACCAGAACACCCAGATACATTCCGAACATTGAATTGAATGCATTATTAAATCTTAAGTCTGGCGCCTTAGACCGCTCGGCCATTCTGACACGACATGTCCAGATATATGATTCAAATCTTATAACTTTACAAGAAACAAAATCTGCTGTGTAAATATAAATAAATTGTCAGAAGTGGGATTCGAACCCACGCCTCCATTCAGAGACCAGAACACCCAGGTTCACTGCAAACAGTGAAGGTTTTTCACCTTGAGTCTGGCGCCTTAGACCGCTCGGCCATTCTGACACATGTCCAGATATACGAATCAAATCTTATGACTTCACTAGAGAAAAAATCTGCTAGGTAACAAAACAAAATTGTCAGAAGTGGGATTCGAACCCACGACTCCATTCGGAGACCAGAACACCCAGATACATTCCGAACATTGAATGCGTTATTATATCTTAAGTCTGGCGCCTAAGACCGCTCGGCCATTCTGACACGACATGTCCAGTTATACGATTTAAATCTTATGACTTCAAGAGAGAAAAAATTTGCTAGGTAACAAAACAAAATTGTCAGAAGTGGGATTCGAACCCACGACTCCATTCGGAGACCAGAACACCCAGATACATTCCGAACATTGAATGCATTATTATATCTTAAGTCTGGCGCCTTAGACCGCTCGGCCATTCTGACACGACATGTCCAGATATACGAATCAAATCTTATGGCTTCACTAGAGAAAAAATCTGCTAGGTAACAAAACAAAATTGTCAGAAGTGGGATTCGAACCCACGACTCCATTCGGAGACCAGATCACCCAGATACATTCCGAACATTGAATGCATTATTAAATCTTAAGTCTGGCGCCTTAGACCGCTCGGCCATTCTGACACGACATGTCCAGATATACCAATCAAATCTTATGACTTCACTAGAGAAAAAAATCTGCTAGGTAACAAAACAATATTGTCAGAAGTGGGATTCGAACCCACGCCTCTATTCAGAGACCAGAACACCCAGGTTCACTGCAAACAATGAAGGTTTTTCACCTTGAGTCTGGCGCCTTAGACCGCTCGGCCATTCTGACACAACATGTCCAGATATATGATTCAAATCTTATAACTTTACAAGAATCAACATCTGCTGTGTAAATAAAACAAATTGTCAGAAGTGGGATTCGAACCCACGCCTCCATTCAGAGAACAGAACACCCAGGTTCACTGCAAACAGTGAATGTTTTTCACCTTGAGTCTGGCGCCTTAGACCGCTCGGCCATTCTGACACGACATGTCCAGATATACGAATCAAATCTTATGACTTCACTAGAGAAAAAATCTGCTAGGTAACAAAACAATATTGTCAGAAGTGGGATTCGAACCCACGCCTCTATTCAGAGAACAGAACACCCAGGTTCACTGCAAACAATGAAGGTTTTTCACCTTGAGTCTGGCGCCTTAGACCGCTCGGCCATTCTGACACAACATGTCCAGATATATGATTCAAATCTTATAACTTTACAAGAATCAACATCTGCTGTGTAAATAAAACAAATTGTCAGAAGTGGGATTCGAACCCACGCCTCCATTCAGAGACCAGAACACCCAGGTTCACTGCAAACAGTGAAGGTTTTTCACCTTGAGTCTGGCGCCTTAGACCGCTCGGCCATTCTGACACATGTCCAGATATACGAATCAAATCTTATGACTTCACTAGAGAAAAAATCTGCTAGGTAACAAAACAAAATTGTCAGAAGTGGGATTCGAACCCACGACTCCATTCGGAGACCAGAACACCCAGATACATTCCGAACATTGAATGCATTATTATATCTTAAGTCTGGCGCCTTAGACCGCTCGGCCATTCTGACACGACATGTCCAGTTATACGATTTAAATCTTATGACTTCAAGAGAGAAAAAATTTGCTAGGTAACAAAACAAAATTGTCAGAAGTGGGATTCGAACCCACGACTCCATTCGGAGACCAGAACACCCAGATACATTCCGAACATTGAATGCATTATTATATCTTAAGTCTGGCGCCTTAGACCGCTCGGCCATTCTGACACGACATGTCCAGATATACGAATCAAATCTTATGACTTCAATAGAGAAAAAATCTGCTAGGTAACAAAACAAAATTGTCAGAAGTGGGATTCGAACCCACGACTCCATTCGGAGACCAGAACACCCAGATACATTCCGAACATTGAATGCATTATTAAATCTTAAGTCTGGCGCCTTAGACCGCTCGGCCATTCTGACACGACATGTCCAGATATATGATTCAAATCTTATAACTTTACAAGAATCAACATCTGCTGTGTAAATAAAACAAATTGTCAGAAGTGGGATTCGAACCCACGCCTCCATTCAGAGACCAGAACACCCAGGTTCACTGCAAACAGTGAAGGTTTTTCACCTTGAGTCTGGCGCCTTAGACCGCTCGGCCATTCTGACACGACATGTCCAGATATATGATTCAAATCTTATAACTTTACACGAAACAAAATCTGCTGTGTAAATAAAACAAATTGTCAGAAGTGGGATTCGAACCCACGCCTCCATTCAGAGACCAGAACACCAAGGTTCACAGCAAACAGTGAAGGTTTTTCACCTTGAGTCTGGCGCCTTAGACCGCTCGGCCATTCTGAGACGACATGTCCAGATATATGATTCAAATCTTATAACTTTACAAGAAACAAAATCTGCTGTGTAAATATAAATAAATTGTCAGAAGTGGGATTCGAACCCACGCCTCCATTCAGAGACCAGAACACCCAGGTTCACTGCAAACAGTAAAGGTTTTTCACCTTGAGTCTGGCGCCTTAGACCGCTCGGCCATTCTGACACATGTCCAGATATACGAATCAAATCTTATGACTTCACTAGAGAAAAAATCTGCTAGGTAACAAAACAAAATTGTCAGAAGTGGGATTCGAACCCACGACTCCATTCGGAGACCAGAACACCCAGATACATTCCGAACATTGAATGCATTATTATATCTTAAGTCTGGCGCCTTAGACCGCTCGGCCATTCTGACACGACATGTCCAGTTATACGATTTAAATCTTATGACTTCAAGAGAGAAAAAATTTGCTAGGTAACAAAACAAAATTGTCAGAAGTGGGATTCGAACCCACGACTCCATTCGGAGACCAGAACACCCAGATACATTCCGAACATTGAATGCATTATTATATCTTAAGTCTGGCGCCTTAGACCGCTCGGCCATTCTGACACGACATGTCCAGATATACGAATCAAATCTTATGGCTTCACTAGAGAAAAAATCTGCTAGGTAACAAAACAAAATTGTCAGAAGTGGGATTCGAACCCACGACTCCATTGGGAGACCAGATCACCCAGATACATTCCGAACATTGAATGCATTATTAAATCTTAAGTCTGGCGCCTTAGACCGCTCGGCCATTCTGACACGACATGTCCAGATATACGAATCAAATCTTATGACTTCACTAGAGAAAAAATCTGCTAGGTAACAAAACAATATTGTCAGAAGTGGGATTCGAACCCACGCCTCTATTCAGAGACCAGAACACCCAGGTTCACTGCAAACAATGAAGGTTTTTCACCTTGAGTCTGGCGCCTTAGACCGCTCGGCCATTCTGACACAACATGTCCAGATATATGATTCAAATCTTATAACTTTACAAGAATCAACATCTGCTGTGTAAATAAAACAAATTGTCAGAAGTGGGATTCGAACCCACGCCTCCATTCAGAGACCAGAACACCCAGGTTCACTGCAAACAGTGAAGGTTTTTCACCTTGAGTCTGGCGCCTTAGACCGCTCGGCCATTCTGACACGACATGTCCAGATATACGAATCAAATCTTATGACTTCACTAGAGAAAAAATCTGCTAGGTAACAAAACAAAATTGTCAGAAGTGGGATTCGAACCCACGACTCCATTCGGAGACCAGAACACCCAGATACATTCCGAACATTGAATGCATTATTAAATCTTAAGTCTGGCGCCTTAGACCGCTCGGCCATTCTGACACGACATGTCCAGATATATGATTCAAATCTTATAACTTTACAAGAATCAACATCTGCTGTGTAAATAAAACAAATTGTCAGAAGTGGGATTCGAACCCACGCCTCCATTCAGAGACCAGAACACCCAGGTTCACTGCAAACAGTGAAGGTTTTTCACCTTGAGTCTGGCGCCTTAGACCGCTCGGCCATTCTGACACGACATGTCCAGATATATGATTCAAATCTTATAACTTTACACGAAACAAAATCTGCTGTGTAAATAAAACAAATTGTCAGAAGTGGGATTCGAACCCACGCCTCCATTCAGAGACCAGAACACCAAGGTTCACTGCAAACAGTGAAGGTTTTTCACCTTGAGTCTGGCGCCTTAGACCGCTCGGCCATTCTGAGACGACATGTCCAGATATATGATTCAAATCTTATAACTTTACAAGAAACAAAATCTGCTGTGTAAATATAAATAAATTGTCAGAAGTGGGATTCGAACCCACGCCTCCATTCAGAGACCAGAACACCCAGGTTCACTGCAAACAGTGAAGGTTTTTCACCTTGAGTCTGGCGCCTTAGACCGCTCGGCCATTCTGACACATGTCCAGATATACGAATCAAATCTTATGACTTCACTAGAGAAAAAATCTGCTAGGTAACAAAACAAAATTGTCAGAAGTGGGATTCGAACCCACGACTCCATTCGGAGACCAGAACACCCAGATACATTCCGAACATTGAATGCATTATTATATCTTAAGTCTGGCGCCTTAGACCGCTCGGCCATTCTGACACGACATGTCCAGTTATACGATTTAAATCTTATGACTTCAAGAGAGAAAAAATTTGCTAGGTAACAAAACAAAATTGTCAGAAGTGGGATTCGAACCCACGACTCCATTCGGAGACCAGAACACCCAGATACATTCCGAACATTGAATGCATTATTATATCTTAAGTCTGGCGCCTTAGACCGCTCGGCCATTCTGACACGACATGTCCAGATATACGAATCAAATCTTATGGCTTCACTAGAGAAAAAATCTGCTAGGTAACAAAACAAAATTGTCAGAAGTGGGATTCGAACACACGACTCCATTGGGAGACCAGATCACCCAGATACATTCCGAACATTGAATGCATTATTAAATCTTAAGTCTGGCGCCTTAGACCGCTCGGCCATTCTGACACGACATGTCCAGATATACGAATCAAATCTTATGACTTCACTAGAGAAAAAATCTGCTAGGTAACAAAACAATATTGTCAGAAGTGGGATTCGAACCCACGCCTCTATTCAGAGACCAGAACACCCAGGTTCACTGCAAACAATGAAGGTTTTTCACCTTGAGTCTGGCGCCTTAGACCGCTCGGCCATTCTGACACAACATGTCCAGATATATGATTCAAATCTTATAACTTTACAAGAATCAACATCTGCTGTGTAAATAAAACAAATTGTCAGAAGTGGGATTCGAACCCACGCCTCCATTCAGAGACCAGAACACCCAGGTTCACTGCAAACAGTGAAGGTTTTTCACCTTGAGTCTGGCGCCTTAGACCGCTCGGCCATTCTGACACGACATGTCCAGATATACGAATCAAATCTTATGACTTCACTAGAGAAAAAATCTGCTAGGTAACAAAACAATATTGTCAGAAGTGGGATTCGAACCCACGCCTCTATTCAGAGACCAGAACACCCAGGTTCATTGCAAACAATGAAGGTTTTTCACCTTGAGTCTGGCGCCTTAGACCGCTCGGCCATTCTGACACAACATGTCCAGATATATGATTCAAATCTTATAACTTTACAAGAATCAACATCTGCTGTGTAAATAAAACAAATTGTCAGAAGTGGGATTCGAACCCACGCCTCCATTCAGAGACCAGAACACCCAGGTTCACTGCAAACAGTGAAGGTTTTTCACCTTGAGTCTGGCGCCTTAGACCGCTCGGCCATTCTGACACGACATGTCCAGATATATGATTCAAATCTTATAACTTTACAAGAAACAAAATCTGCTGTGTAAATATAAATAAATTGTCAGAAGTGGGATTCGAACCCACGCCTCCATTCAGAGACCAGAACACCCAGGTTTACTGCAAACAGTGAAGGTTTTTCACCTTGAGTCTGGCGCCTTAGACCGCTCGGCCATTCTGACACATGTCCAGATATACGAATCAAATCTTATGACTTCACTAGAGAAAAAATCTGCTAGGTAACAAAACAAAATTGTCAGAAGTGGGATTCGAACCCACGACTCCATTCGGAGACCAGAACACCCAGATACATTCCGAACATTGAATGTATTATTATATCTTAAGTCTGGCGCCTTAGACCGCTCGGCCATTCTGACACGACATGTCCAGTTATACGATTTAAATCTTATGACTTCAAGAGAGAAAAAATTTGCTAGGTAACAAAACAAAATTGTCACAAGTGGGATTCGAACCCACGACTCCATTCGGAGACCAGAACACCCAGATACATTCCGAACATTGAATGCATTATTAAATCTTAAGTCTGGCGTCTTAGACCGCTCGGCCATTCTGACACGACATGTCCAGATATATGATTCAAATCTTATAACTTTACAAGAATCAACATCTGCTGTGTAAATAAAACAAATTGTCAGAAGTGGGATTCGAACCCACGCCTCCATTCAGAGACCAGAACACCCAGGTTCACTGCAAACAGTGACGGTTTTTCACCTTGAGTCTGGCGCCTTAGACCGCTCGGCCATTATGACACGACATGTCCAGATATATGATTCAAATCTTATAACTTTACAAGAAACAAAATCTGCTGTGTAAATATAAATAAATTGTCAGAAGTGGGATTCGAACCCACGCCTCCATTCAGAGACCAGAACACCCAGGTTCACTGCAAACAGTGAAGGTTTTTCACCTTGAGTCTGGCGCCTTAGACCGCTCGGCCATTCTGTCACATCTCCAGATATACGAATCAAATCTTAAAACTTCACTAGAGAAAAAATCAGCTAGGTAACAAAACAAAATTGTCAGAAGTGGGATTCGAACCCACGACTCCATTCGGAGACCAGAACACCCAGATACATTCCGAACATTGAATGCATTATTATATCTTAAGTCTGGCGCCTTAGACCGCTCGGCCATTCTGACACGACATGTCCAGTTATACGATTTAAATCTTATGACTTCAAGAGAGAAAAAATTTGCTAGGTAACAAAACAAAATTGTCAGAAGTGGGATTCGAACCCACGACTCCATTCGGAGACCAGAACACCCAGATACATTCCGAACATTGAATGCATTATTATATCTTAAGTCTGGCGCCTTAGACCGCTCGGCCATTCTGACACGACATGTCCAGATATACGAATCAAATCTTATGACTTCACTAGAGACAAAATCTGCTAGGTAACAAAACAAAATTGTCAGAAGTGGGATTCGAACCCACGACTCCATTCGGAGACCAGATCACCCAGATACATTCCGAACATTGAATGCATTATTAAATCTTAAGTCTGGCGCCTTAGGCCGCTCGGCCATTCTGACACGACATGTCCAGATATATGATTCAAATCTTATAACTTTACAAGAATCAACATCTGCTGTGTAAATAAAACAAATTGTCAGAAGTGGGATTCGAACCCACGCCTCCATTCAGAGACCAGAACACCCAGGTTCACTGCAAACAGTGAAGGTTTTTCACCTTGAGTCTGGCGCCTTAGACCGCTCGGCCATTCTGACACGACATGTCCAGATATATGATTCAAATCTTATAACTTTACACGAAACAAAATCTGCTGTGTAAATAAAACAAATTGTCAGAAGTGGGATTCGAACCCACGCCTACATTCAGAGACCAGAACACCAAGGTTCACTGCAAACAGTGAAGGTTTTTCACCTTGAGTCTGGCGCCTTAGACCGCTCGGCCATTCTGACACGACATGTCCAGATATACGAATCAAATCTTATGACTTCACTAGAGAAAAAATCTGCTAGGTAACAAAACAATATTGTCAGAAGTGGGATTCGAACCCACGCCTCTATTCAGAGACCAGAACACCCAGGTTCACTGCAAACAATGAAGGTTTTTCACCTTGAGTCTGGCGCCTTAGACCGCTCGGCCATTCTGACACAACATGTCCAGATATATGATTCAAATCTTATAACTTTACAAGAATCAACATCTGCTGTGTAAATAAAACAAATTGTCAGAAGTGGGATTCGAACCCACGCCTCCATTCAGAGACCAGAACACCCAGGTTCACTGCAAACAGTGAAGGTTTTTCACCTTGAGTCTGGCGCCTTAGACCGCTCGGCCATTCTGACACGACATGTCCAGATATACGAATCAAATCTTATGACTTCACTAGAGACAAAATCTGCTAGGTAACAAAACAAAATTGTCAGAAGTGGGATTCGAACCCACGACTCCATTCGGAGACCAGATCACCCAGATACATTCCGAACATTGAATGCATTATTAAATCTTAAGTCTGGCGCCTTAGACCGCTCGGCCATTCTGACACGACATGTCCAGACATATGATTCAAATCTTATAACTTTACAAGAATCAACATCTGCTGTGTAAATAAAACAAATTGTCAGAAGTGGGATTCGAACCCACGCCTCCATTCAGAGACCAGAACACCCAGGTTCACTGCAAACAGTGAAGGTTTTTCACCTTGAGTCTGGCGCCTTAGACCGCTCGGCCATTCTGACACGACATGTCCAGATATATGATTCAAATCTTATAACTTTACACGAAACAAAATCTGCTGTGTAAATAAAACAAATTGTCAGAAGTGGGATTCGAACCCACGCCTCCATTCAGAGACCAGAACACCAAGGTTCACTGCAAACAGTGAAGGTTTTTCACCTTGAGTCTGGCGCCTTAGACCGCTCGGCCATTCTGACACGACATGTCCAGATATATGATTCAAATCTTATAACTTTACAAGAAACAAAATCTGCTGTGTAAATATAAATAAATTGTCAGAAGTGGGATTCGAACCCACGCCTCCATTCAGAGACCAGAACACCCAGGTTCACTGCAAACAGTGAAGGTTTTTCACCTTGAGTCTGGCGCCTTAGACCGCTCGGCCATTCTGACACGACATGTCCAGATATACGAATCAAATCTTATGACTTCACTAGAGTAAAATCTGCTAAGTAACAAAATAAAATTGTCAGAAGTGGGATACGAACCCACAACTCCATTCGGAGACCAGAACACCAAGATACATTCCGAACATTGAATGCATTATTATATCTTAAGTGTGGCGCCTTAGACCGCTCGGCCATTCTGACACGACATGTCCAGTTATACGATTTAAATCTTATGACTTCAAGAGAGAAACAATCTGCTAGGTAACAAAACAAAATTGTCAGAAGTGGGATTCGAACCCACGACTCCATTCGGAGACCAGAACACCCAGATACATTCCGAACATTGAATGCATTATTAAATCTTAAGTCTGGCGCCTTAAACCGCTCGGCCATTCTGACACGACATGTCCAGATATATGATTCAAATCTTATAACTTTACAAGAATCAACATCTGCTGTGTAAATAAAACAAATTGTCAGAAGTGGGATTCGAACCCACGCCTCCATTCAGAGACCAGAACACCGCTCGGCCATTCTGACACGACATGTCCAGATATATGATTCAAATCTTATAACTTTACAAGAAACAAAATCTGCTGTGTAAATATAAATAAATTGTCAGAAGTGGGATTCGAACCCACGCCTCCATTCAGAGACCAGAACACCCAGGTTCACTGCAAACAGCGAAGGTTGTTCACCTTGAGTCTGGCGCCTTAGACCGCTCGGCCATTCTGACACACGTCCAGATATACGAATCAAATCTTATGACTTTACTAGAGAAAAAATCTGCTAGGTAACAAAACAAAATTGTCAGAAGTGGGATTCGAACCCACGACTCCATTCGGAGACCAGAACACCCAGATACATTCCGAACATTGAATGCATTATTATATCTTAACTCTGGCGCTTTAGACCGCTCGGCCGTTCTGACACGACATGTCCAGATATATGATTTAAATCTTATGACTTCAAGAGAGAAAAAATCTGCTAGGTAACAAAACAAAATTGTCAGAAGTGGGATTCGAACCCACGCCTCCATTTAGAGACCAGAACACCCAGGTTCACTGCAAACAGTGAAGGTTTTTCACCTTGAGTCTGGCGCCTTAGACCGCTCGGCCATTCTGACACGACATGTCCAGTTATACGAATCAAATCTTATGACTTCACTAGAGAAAAAATCTGCTAGGTAACAAAACAAAATTGTCAGAAGTGGGATTCGAACCCACGCCTCCATTCAGAGACCAGAACACCCAGGTTCACTGCAAACAGTGAAGGTTTTTCACCTTGAGTCTTGCGCCTTAGACCGCTCGGCCATTCTGACAAGACATGTCCAGATATATGATTCAAATCTTATAACTTTACACGAAACAAAATCTGCTGTGTAAATAAAACAAATTGTCAGAAGTGGGATTCGAACCCACGCCTCCATTCAGAGTCCAGAACACCCAGATACATTCCGAACATTGAATGCATTATTATATCTTAAGTCTGGCGCCTTAGACCGCTCGGCCATTCTGACACGACATGTCCAGTTATACGATTTAAATCTTATGACTTCAAGAGAGAAAAACTTTGCTAGGTAACAAAACAAAATTGTCAGAAGTGGGATTCGAACCCACGACTCCATTCGGAGACCAGAACACCCAGATACATTCCGAACATTGAATGCATTATTATATCTTAAGTCTGGCGCCTTAGACCGCTCGGCCATTCTGACACGACATGTCCAGATATACGAATCAAATCTTATGACTTCACTAGAGAAAAAATCTGCTAGGTAACAAAACAAAATTGTTAGAAGTGGGATTCGAACCCACGATTCCATTCGGAGACCAGAACACCCAGATACATTCCGAACTTTGAATGCATTATTATATCTTAAGTCTGGCGCCTTAGACCGCTCGGCCATTCTGACACGACATATCCAGTTATACGATTTAAATCTTATGACTTCAAGAGAGAAAAAATTTGCTAGGTAACAAAACAAAATTGTCAGAAGTGGGATTCGAACCCACGACTCCATTCGGAGACCAGAACACCCAGATACATTCCGAACATTGAATGCATTATTATATCTTAAGTCTGGCGCCTTAGACCGCTCGGCCATTCTGACAGGACATGTCCAGATATACGATTTAAATCTTATGACTTCAAGAGAGAAAAAATCTGCTAGGTAACAAAACAAAATTGTCAGAAGTGGGATTCGAACCCACGCCTCCATTCAGAGACCAGAACACCCAGGTTCACTGCAAACAGTGAAGGTTTTTCACCTTGAGTCTGGCGCCTTAGACCACTCGGCCATTCTGACACGACATGTCCAGATATACGAATCAAATCTTATGACTTCACTAGAGTAAAATCTGCTAAGTAACAAAATAAAATTGTCAGAAGTGGGTTACGAACCCACAACTCCATTCGGAGACCAGAACACCAAGATACATTCCGAACATTGAATGCATTATTATATCTTAAGTGTGGCGCCTTAGACCGCTCGGCCATTCTGACACGACATGTCCAGTTATACGATTTAAATCTTATGACTTCAAGAGAGAAACAATCTGCTAGGTAACAAAACAAAATTGTCAGAAGTGGGATTCGAACCCACGACTCCATTCGGAGACCAGAACACCCAGATACATTCCGAACATTGAATGCATTATTAAATCTTAAGTCTGGCGCCTTAAACCGCTCGGCCATTCTGACACGACATGTCCAGATATATGATTCAAATCTTATAACTTTACAAGAATCAACATCTGCTGTGTAAATAAAACAAATTGTCAGAAGTGGGATTCGAACCCACGCCTCCATTCAGAGACCAGAACACCGCTCGGCCATTCTGACACGACATGTCCAGATATATGATTCAAATCTTATAACTTTACAAGAAACAAAATCTGCTGTGTAAATATAAATAAATTGTCAGAAGTGGGATTCGAACCCACGCCTCCATTCAGAGACCAGAACACCCAGGTTCACTGCAAACAGCGAAGGTTGTTCACCTTGAGTCTGGCGCCTTAGACCGCTCGGCCATTCTGACACACGTCCAGATATACGAATCAAATCTTATGACTTCACTAGAGAAAAAATCTGCTAGGTAACAAAACAAAATTGTCAGAAGTGGGATTCGAACCCACGACTCCATTCGGAGACCAGAACACCCAGATACATTCCGAACATTGAATGCATTATTATATCTTAAGTCTGGCGCTTTAGACCGCTCGGCCATTCTGACACGACATGTCCAGATATATGATTTAAATCTTATGACTTCAAGAGAGAAAAAATCTGCTAGGTAACAAAACAAAATTGTCAGAAGTGGGATTCGAACCCACGCCTCCATTTAGAGACCAGAACACCCAGGTTCACTGCAAACAGTGAAGGTTTTTCACCTTGAGTCTGGCGCCTTAGACCGCTCGGCCATTCTGACACGAAATGTCCAGATATATGATTCAAATCTTATAATTTTACACGAAACAAAATCTGCTGTGTAAATAAAACAAATTGTCAGAAGTAGGATTCGAACCCACGCCTCCATTCAGAGACCAGAACACCCAAATACATTCCGAACATTGAATGCATTATTATATCTTAAGTCTGGCGCCTTAGACCGCTCGGCCATTCTGACACGACATGTCCAGTTATACGATTTAAATCTTATGACTTCAAGAGAGAAAAAAATTGCTAGGTAACAAAACAAAATTGTCAGAAGTGGGATTCGAACCCACGACTCCATTTGGAGACCAGAACACCCAGATACATTCCGAACATTGAATGCATTATTAAATCTTAAGTCTGGCGCCTTAGACCGCTCGGCCATTCTGACACGACATGTCCAGATATATGATTCCAATCTTATAACTTTACAAGAATCAACATCTGCTGTGTAAATAAAACAAATTGTCAGAAGTGGGATTCGAACCCACGCCTCCATTCAGAGACCAGAACACCCAGGTTCACTGCAAACAGTGAAGGTTTTTCACCTTGAGTCTGGCGCCTTAGACCGCTCGGCCATTCTGACACGACATGTCCAGATATATGATTCAAATCTTATAACTTTACAAGAAACAAAATCTGCTGTGTAAATATAAATAAATTGTCAGAAGTGGGATTCGAACCCACGCCTCCATTCAGAGACCAGAACACCCAGGTTCACTGCAAACAGTGAAGGTTTTTCACCTTGAGTCTGGCGCCTTAGACCGCTCGGCCATTCTGACATATGTCCAGATATACGAATCAAATCTTATGACTTCACTAGAGAAAAAATCTGCTAGGTAACAAAACAAAATTGTCAGAAGTGGGATTCGAACCCACGACTCCATTCGGGGACCAGAACACCCAGATACATTCCGAACATTGAATGCATTATTATATCTTAAGTCTGGCGCCTTAGACCGCTCGGCCATTCTGACAGGACATGTGCAGATATACGATTTAAATCTTATGACTTCAAGAGAGAAAAAATCTGCAAGGTAACAAAACAAAATTGTCAGAAGTGGGATTCGAACCCACGCCTCCATTCAGACACCAGAACACCCAGGTTCACTGCAAACAGTGAAGGTTTTTCACCTTGAGTCTGGCGCCTTAGACCGCTCGGCCATTCTGACACGACATGTCCAGATATATGATTCAAATCTTATAACTTTACACGAAACAAAATCTGCTGTGTAAATAAAACAAATTGTCAGAAGTGGGATTCGAACCCACGCCTCCATTCAGAGACCAGAACACCCAGATACATTCCGAACATTGAATGCATTATTATATCTTAAGTCTGGCGCCTTAGACCGCTCGGCCATTCTGACACGACATGTCCAGTTATACGATTTTAATCTTATGACTTCAAGAGAGAAAATATTTGCTAGGTAAGAAAACAAAATTGTCAGAAGTGGGATTCGAACCCACGACTCCATTCGGAGACCAGAACACCCAGATACATTCCGAACATTGAATGCATTATTATATCTTAAGTCTGGCGCCTTTGACCGCTCGGCCATTCTGACACGACATGTCCAGATATACGAATCAAATCTTATGACTTCAAGAGAGAAAAATTTGCTAGGTAACAAAACAAAATTGTCAGAAGTGGGATTCGAACCCACGACTCCATTCGGAGACCAGAACACCCAGATACATTCCGAACTTTGAATGCATTATTATATCTTAAGTCTGGCGCCTTAGACCGCTCGGCCATTCTGACACGACATATCCAGTTATACGATTTAAATCTTATGACTTCAAGAGAGAAAAATTTGCTAGGTAACAAAACAAAATTGTCAGAAGTGGGATTCGAACCCACGACTCCATTCGGAGACCAGAACACCCAGATACATTCGGAACATAGAATAGAATGCATTATTATATCTTAAGTCTGGCGGCTTAGACCGCTCGGCCATTCTGACACGACATGTCCAGATATACGAATCAAATCTTATGACTTCACTAGAGAAAAAATCTGCTAGGTAACAAAACAATATTGTCAGAAGTGGGATTCGAACCCACGCCTCTATTCAGAGACCAGAACACCCAGGTTCACTGCAAACAATGAAGGTTTTTCACCTTGAGTCTGGCGCCTTAGACCGCTTGGCCATTCTGACACAACATGTCCAGATATATGATTCAAATCTTATAACTTTACAAGAATCAACATCTGCTGTGTAAATAAAACAAATTGTCAGAAGTGGGATTCGAACCCACGCCTCCATTCAGAGACCAGAACACCCAGATTCACTGCAAACAGTGAAGGTTTTTCACCTTGAGTCTGGCGCCTTAGACCGCTCGGCCATTCTGACACATGTCCAGATATACGAATCAAATCTTATGACTTCACTAGAGAAAAAATCTGCTAGGTAACAAAACAAAATTGTCAGAAGTGGGATTCGAACCCACGACTCCATTCGGAGACCAGAACACCCAGAAACATTCCGAACATTGAATGCATTATTATATCTTAAGTCTGGCGCCTTAGACCGCTCGGCCATTCTGACACGACATGTCCAGTTATACGATTTAAATCTTATGACTTTAAGAGAGAAAAAATTGGCTAGGTAACAAAACAAAATTGTCAGAAGTGGGATTCGAACCCACGACTCCATTCGTAGACCAGAACACCCAGATACATTCCGAACATTGAATGCATTATTATATCTTAAGTCTGGCGCCTTAGACCGCTCGGCCATTCTGACACGACATGTCCAGATATACGAATCAAATCTTATGACTTCACTAGAGAAAAAATCTGCTAGGTAACAAAACAAAATTGTCAGAAGTGGGATTCGAACCCACGACTCCATTCGGAGACCAGAACACCCAGATACATTCCGAACATTGAATTGAATGCATTATTAAATCTTAAGTCTGGCGCCTTAGACCGCTCGGCCATTCTGACACGACATGTCCAGATATATGATTCAAATCTTATAACTTTACAAGAATCAACATCTGCTGTGTAAATAAAACAAATTATCAGAAGTGGGATTCGAACCCACGCCTCCATTCAGAGACCAGAACACCCAGGTTCACTGCAAACAGTGAAGGTTTTTCACCTTGAGTCTGGCGCCTTAGACCTCTCGGCCATTCTGACACGACATGTCCAGATATATGATTCAAATCTTATAACTTTACACGAAACAAAATCTGCTGTGTAAATAAAACAAATTGTCAGAAGTGGGATTCGAACCCACGCCTCCATTCAGAGACCAGAACACCAAGGTTCACTGCAAACAGTGAAGGTTTTTCACCTTGAGTCTGGCGCCTTAGACCGCTCGGCCATTCTGACACGACATGTCCAGATATATGATTCAAATCTTATAACTTTACAAGAAACAAAATCTGCTGTGTAAATATAAATAAATTGTCAGAAGTGGGATTCGAACCCACGCCTCCATTCAGAGACCAGAACACCCAGGTTCACTGCAAACAGTGAAGGTTTTTCACCTTGAGTCTGGCGCCTTAGACCGCTCGGCCATTCTGACACATGTCCAGATATACGAATCAAATCTTATGACTTCACTAGAGAAAAAATCTGCTAGGTAACAAAACAAAATTGTCAGAAGTGGGATTCGAACCCACGACTCCATTCGGAGACCAGAACACCCAGATACATTCCGAACATTGAATGCGTTATTATATCTTAAGTCTGGCGCCTAAGACCGCTCGGCCATTCTGACACGACATGTCCAGTTATACGATTTAAATCTTATGACTTCAAGAGAGAAAAAATTTGCTAGGTAACAAAACAAAATTGTCAGAAGTGGGATTCGAACCCACGACTCCATTCGGAGACCAGAACACCCAGATACATTCCGAACATTGAATGCATTATTATATCTTAAGTCTGGCGCCTTAGACCGCTCGGCCATTCTGACACGACATGTCCAGATATACGAATCAAATCTTATGGCTTCACTAGAGAAAAAATCTGCTAGGTAACAAAACAAAATTGTCAGAAGTGGGATTCGAACCCACGACTCCATTCGGAGACCAGATCACCCAGATACATTCCGAACATTGAATGCATTATTAAATCTTAAGTCTGGCGCCTTAGACCGCTCGGCCATTCTGACACGACATGTCCAGATATACGAATCAAATCTTATGACTTCACTAGAGAAAAAATCTGCTAGGTAACAAAACAATATTGTCAGAAGTGGGATTCGAACCCACGCCTCTATTCAGAGACCAGAACACCCAGGTTCACTGCAAACAATGAAGGTTTTTCACCTTGAGTCTGGCGCCTTAGACCGCTCGGCCATTCTGACACAACATGTCCAGATATATGATTCAAATCTTATAACTTTACAAGAATCAACATCTGCTGTGTAAATAAAACAAATTGTCAGAAGTGGGATTCGAACCCACGCCTCCATTCAGAGAACAGAACACCCAGGTTCACTGCAAACAGTGAATGTTTTTCACCTTGAGTCTGGCGCCTTAGACCGCTCGGCCATTCTGACACGACATGTCCAGATATACGAATCAAATCTTATGACTTCACTAGAGAAAAAATCTGCTAGGTAACAAAACAAAATTGTCAGAAGTGGGATTCGAACCCACGACTCCATTCGGAGACCAGAACACCCAGATACATTCCGAACATTGAATGCATTATTATATCTTAAGTCTGGCGCCTTAGACCGCTCGGCCATTCTGACACGACATGTCCAGTTATACGATTTAAATCTTATGACTTCAAGAGAGAAAAAATTTGCTAGGTAACAAAACAAAATTGTCAGAAGTGGGATTCGAACCCACGACTCCATTCGGAGACCAGAACACCCAGATACATTCCGAACATTGAATGCATTATTATATCTTAAGTCTGGCGCCTTAGACCGCTCGGCCATTCTGACACGACATGTCCAGATATACGAATCAAATCTTATGGCTTCACTAGAGAAAAAATCTGCTAGGTAACAAAACAAAATTGTCAGAAGTGGGATTCGAACCCACGACTCCATTGGGAGACCAGATCACCCAGATACATTCCGAACATTGAATGCATTATTAAATCTTAAGTCTGGCGCCTTAGACCGCTCGGCCATTCTGACACGACATGTCCAGATATACGAATCAAATCTTATGACTTCACTAGAGAAAAAATCTGCTAGGTAACAAAACAATATTGTCAGAAGTGGGATTCGAACCCACGCCTCTATTCAGAGACCAGAACACCCAGGTTCACTGCAAACAATGAAGGTTTTTCACCTTGAGTCTGGCGCCTTAGACCGCTCGGCCATTCTGACACAACATGTCCAGATATATGATTCAAATCTTATAACTTTACAAGAATCAACATCTGCTGTGTAAATAAAACAAATTGTCAGAAGTGGGATTCGAACCCACGCCTCCATTCAGAGACCAGAACACCCAGGTTCACTGCAAACAGTGAAGGTTTTTCACCTTGAGTCTGGCGCCTTAGACCGCTCGGCCATTCTGACACGACATGTCCAGATATACGAATCAAATCTTATGACTTCACTAGAGAAAAAATCTGCTAGGTAACAAAACAAAATTGTCAGAAGTGGGATTCGAACCCACGCCTCTATTCAGAGACCAGAACACCCAGGTTCACTGCAAACAATGAAGGTTTTTCACCTTGAGTCTGGCGCCTTAGACCGCTCGGCCATTCTGACACAACATGTCCAGATATATGATTCAAATCTTATAACTTTACAAGAATCAACATCTGCTGTGTAAATAAAACAAATTGTCAGAAGTGGGATTGGAACCCACGCCTCCATTCAGAGACCAGAACACCCAGGTTCACTGCAAACAGTGAAGGTTTTTCACCTTGAGTCTGGCGCCTTAGACCGCTCGGCCATTCTGACACGACATGTCCAGATATATGATTCAAATCTTATAACTTTACAAGAAACAAAATCTGCTGTGTAAATATAAATAAATTGTCAGAAGTGGGATTCGAACCCACGCCTCCATTCAGAGACCAGAACACCCAGGTTTACTGCAAACAGTGAAGGTTTTTCACCTTGAGTCTGGCGCCTTAGACCGCTCGGCCATTCTGACACATGTCCAGATATACGAATCAAATCTTATGACTTCACTAGAGAAAAAATCTGCTAGGTAACAAAACAAAATTGTCAGAAGTGGGATTCGAACCCACGACTCCATTCGGAGACCAGAACACCCAGATACATTCCGAACATTGAATGCATTATTATATCTTAAGTCTGGCGCCTTAGACCGCTCGGCCATTCTGACACGACATGTCCAGTTATACGATTTAAATCTTATGACTTCAAGAGAGAAAAAATTTGCTAGGTAACAAAACAAAATTGTCACAAGTGGGATTCGAACCCACGACTCCATTCGGAGACCAGAACACCCAGATACATTCCGAACATTGAATGCATTATTAAATCTTAAGTCTGGCGTCTTAGACCGCTCGGCCATTCTGACACGACATGTCCAGATATATGATTCAAATCTTATAACTTTACAAGAATCAACATCTGCTGTGTAAATAAAACAAATTGTCAGAAGTGGGATTCGAACCCACGCCTCCATTCAGAGACCAGAACACCCAGGTTCACTGCAAACAGTGACGGTTTTTCACCTTGAGTCTGGCGACTTAGACCGCTCGGCCATTATGACACGACATGTCCAGATATATGATTCAAATCTTATAACTTTACAAGAAACAAAATCTGCTGTGTAAATATAAATAAATTGTCAGAAGTGGGATTCGAACCCACGCCTCCATTCAGAGACCAGAACACCAAGGTTCACTGCAAACAGTGAAGGTTTTTCACCTTGAGTCTGGCGCCTTAGACCGCTCGGCCATTCTGTCACATCTCCAGATATACGAATCAAATCTTAAAACTTCACTAGAGAAAAAATCAGCTAGGTAACAAAACAAAATTGTCAGAAGTGGGATTCGAACCCACGACTCCATTCGGAGACCAGAACACCCAGATACATTCCGAACATTGAATGCATTATTATATCTTAAGTCTGGCGCCTTAGACCGCTCGGCCATTCTGACACGACATGTCCAGTTATACGATTTAAATCTTATGACTTCAAGAGAGAAAAAATTTGCTAGGTAACAAAACAAAATTGTCAGAAGTGGGATTCGAACCCACGACTCCATTCGGAGACCAGAACACCCAGATACATTCCGAACATTGAATGCATTATTATATCTTAAGTCTGGCGCCTTAGACCGCTCGGCCATTCTGACACGACATGTCCAGATATACGAATCAAATCTTATGACTTCACTAGAGACAAAATCTGCTAGGTAACAAAACAAAATTGTCAGAAGTGGGATTCGAACCCACGACTCCATTCGGAGACCAGATCACCCAGATACATTCCGAACATTGAATGCATTATTAAATCTTAAGTCTGGCGCCTTAGGCCGCTCGGCCATTCTGACACGACATGTCCAGATATATGATTCAAATCTTATAACATTACAAGAATCAACATCTGCTGTGTAAATAAAACAAATTGTCAGAAGTGGGATTCGAACCCACGCCTCCATTCAGAGACCAGAACACCCAGGTTCACTGCAAACAGTGAAGGTTTTTCACCTTGAGTCTGGCGCCTTAGACCGCTCGGCCATTCTGACACGACATGTCCAGATATATGATTCAAATCTTATAACTTTACACGAAACAAAATCTGCTGTGTAAATAAAACAAATTGTCAGAAGTGGGATTCGAACCCACGCCTACATTCAGAGACCAGAACACCAAGGTTCACTGCAAACAGTGAAGGTTTTTCACCTTGAGTCTGGCGCCTTAGACCGCTCGGCCATTCTGACACGACATGTCCAGATATACGAATCAAATCTTATGACTTCACTAGAGAAAAAATCTGCTAGGTAACAAAACAATATTGTCAGAAGTGGGATTCGAACCAACGCCTCTATTCAGAGACCAGAACACCCAGGTTCACTGCAAACAATGAAGGTTTTTCACCTTGAGTCTGGCGCCTTAGACCGCTCGGCCATTCTGACACAACATGTCCAGATATATGATTCAAATCTTATAACTTTACAAGAATCAACATCTGCTGTGTAAATAAAACAAATTGTCAGAAGTGGGATTCGAACCCACGCCTCCATTCAGAGACCAGAACACCCAGGTTCACTGCAAACAGTGAAGGTTTTTCACCTTGAGTCTGGCGCCTTAGACCGCTCGGCCATTCTGACACGACATGTCCAGATATACGAATCAAATCTTATGACTTCACTAGAGACAAAATCTGCTAGGTAACAAAACAAAATTGTCAGAAGTGGGATTCGAACCCACGACTCCATTCGGAGACCAGATCACCCAGATACATTCCGAACATTGAATGCATTATTAAATCTTAAGTCTGGCGCCTTAGACCGCTCGGCCATTCTGACACGACATGTCCAGACATATGATTCAAATCTTATAACTTTACAAGAATCAACATCTGCTGTGTAAATAAAACAAATTGTCAGAAGTGGGATTCGAACCCACGCCTCCATTCAGAGACCAGAACACCCAGGTTCACTGCAAACAGTGAAGGTTTTTCACCTTGAGTCTGGCGCCTTAGACCGCTCGGCCATTCTGACACGACATGTCCAGATATATGATTCAAATCTTATAACTTTACACGAAACAAAATCTGCTGTGTAAATAAAACAAATTGTCAGAAGTGGGATTCGAACCCACGCCTCCATTCAGAGACCAGAACACCAAGGTTCACTGCAAACAGTGAAGGTTTTTCACCTTGAGTCTGGCGCCTTAGACCGCTCGGCCATTCTGACACGACATGTCCAGATATATGATTCAAATCTTATAACTTTACAAGAAACAAAATCTGCTGTGTAAATATAAATAAATTGTCAGAAGTGGGATTCGAACCCACGCCTCCATTCAGAGACCAGAACACCCAGGTTCACTGCAAACAGTGAAGGTTTTTCACCTTGAGTCTGGCGCCTTAGACCGCTCGGCCATTCTGACACGACATGTCCAGATATACGAATCAAATCTTATGACTTCACTAGAGAAAAAATCTGCTAGGTAACAAAACAATATTGTCAGAAGTGGGATTCGAACCCACGCCTCTATTCAGAGACCAGAACACCCAGGTTCACTGCAAACAGTGAAGGTTTTTCACCTTGAGTCTGGCGCCTTAGACCGCTCGGCCATTCTGACACGACATGTCCAGATATATGATTCAAATCTTATAACTTTACAAGAAACAAAATCTGCTGTTTAAATATAAATAAATTGTCAGAAGTGGGATTCGAACCCACGCCTCCATTCAGAGACCAGAACACCCAGGTTCACTGCAAACAGTGAAGGTTTTTCACCTTGAGTCTGGCGCCTTAGATCGCTCGGCCATTCTGACACATGTCCAGATATACGAATCAAATCTTATGACTTCACTAGAGAAAAAATCTGCTAGGTAACAAAACAAAATTGTCAGAAGTGGGATTCGAACCCACGACTCCATTCGGAGACCAGAACACCCAGATACATTCCGAACATTGAATGCATTATTATATCTTAAGTCTGGCGCCTTAGACCGCTCGGCCATTCTGACACGACATGTCCAGTTATACGATTTAAATCTTATGACTTCAAGAGAGAAAAAATTTGCTAGGTAACAAAACAAAATTGTCACAAGTGGGATTCGAACCCACGACTCCATTCGGAGACCAGAACACCCAGATACATTCCGAACATTGAATGCATTATTAAATCTTAAGTCTGGCGTCTTAGACCGCTCGGCCATTCTGACACGACATGTCCAGATATATGATTCAAATCTTATAACTTTACAAGAATCAACATCTGCTGTGTAAATAAAACAAATTGTCAGAAGTGGGATTCGAACCCACGCCTCCATTCAGAGACCAGAACACCCAGGTTCACTGCAAACAGTGACGGTTTTTCACCTTGAGTCTGGCGCCTAAGACCGCTCGGCCATTCTGACACGACATGTCCAGATATATGATTCAAATCTTATAACTTTACACGAAACAAAATCTGCTGTGTAAATAAAACAAATTGTCAGAAGTGGGATTCGAACCCACGCCTCCATTCAGAGACCAGAACACCCAGGTTCTCTGCAAACAGTGAAGGTTTTTCACCTTGAGTCTGGCGCCTTAGACCGCTCGGCCATTCTGACACGACATGTCCAGATATATGATTCAAATATTATAACTTTACAAGAAACAAAATCTGCTGTGTAAATATAAATAAATTGTCAGAAGTGGGATTCGAACCCACGCATCCATTCAGAGACCAGAACACCCAGGTTCACTGCAAACAGTGAAGGTTTTTCACCTTGAGTCTGGCGCCTTAGACCGCTCGGCCATTCTGTCACATCTCCAGATATACGAATCAAATCTTATGACTTCACTAGAGAAAAAATCAGCTAGGTAACAAAACAAAATTGTCAGAAGTGGGATTCGAACCCACGACTCCATTCGGAGACCAGAACACCCAGATACATTCCGAACATTGAATGCATTATTATATCTTAAGTCTGGCGCCTTAGACCGCTCGGCCATTCTGACACGACATGTCCAGTTATACGATTTAAATCTTATGACTTCAAGAGAGAAAAAATTTGCTAGGTAACAAAACAAAATTGTCAGAAGTGGGATTCGAACCCACGACTCCATTCGAAGACCAGAACACCCAGATACATTCCGAACATTGAATGCATTATTATATCTTAAGTCTGGCGCCTTAGACCGCTCGGCCATTCTGACACGACATGTCCAGATATACGAATCAAATCTTATGACTTCACTAGAGACAAAATCTGCTAGGTAACAAAATTGTCAGAAGTGGGATTCGAACCCACGACTCCATTCGGAGACCAGATCACCCAGATACATTCCGAACATTGAATGCATTATTAAATCTTAAGTCTGGCGCCTTAGACCGCTCGGCCATTCTGACACGACATGTCCAGATATATGATTCAAATCTTATAACTTTACAAGAAACAAAATCTGCTGTTTAAATATAAATAAATTGTCAGAAGTGGGATTCGAACCCACGCCTCCATTCAGAGACCAGAACACCCAGGTTCACTGCAAACAGTGAAGGTTTTTCACCTTGAGTCTGGCGCCTTAGATCGCTCGGCCATTCTGACACATGTCCAGATATACGAATCAAATCTTATGACTTCACTAGAGAAAAAATCTGCTAGGTAACAAAACAAAATTGTCAGAAGTGGGATTCGAACCCACGACTCCATTCGGAGACCAGAACACCCAGATACATTCCGAACATTGAATGCATTATTATATCTTAAGTCTGGCGCCTTAGACCGCTCGGCCATTCTGACACGACATGTCCAGTTATACGATTTAAATCTTATGACTTCAAGAGAGAAAAAATTTGCTAGGTAACAAAACAAAATTGTCACAAGTGGGATTCGAACCCACGACTTCATTCGGAGACCAGAACACCCAGATACATTCCGAACATTGAATGCATTATTAAATCTTAAGTCTGGCGTCTTAGACCGCTCGGCCATTCTGACACGACATGTCCAGATATATGATTCAAATCTTATAACTTTACAAGAATCAACATCTGCTGTGTAAATAAAACAAATTGTCAGAAGTGGGATTCGAACCCACGCCTCCATTCAGAGACCAGAACACCCAGGTTCACTGCAAACAGTGACGGTTTTTCACCTTGAGTCTGGCGCCTTAGACCGCTCGGCCATTCTGACACGACATGTCCAGATATATGATTCAAATCTTATAACTTTACACGAAACAAAATCTGCTGTGTAAATAAAACAAATTGTCAGAAGTGGGATTCGAACCCACGCCTCCATTCAGAGACCAGAACACCCAGGTTCACTGCAAACAATGAAGGTTTTTCACCTTGAGTCTGGCGCCTTAGACCGCTCGGCCATTCTGACACGACATGTCCAGATATATGATTCAAATCTTATAACTTTACACGAAACAAAATCTGCTGTGTAAATAAAACAAATTGTCAGAAGTGGGATTCGAACCCACGCCTCCATTCAGAGACCAGAACACCAAGGTTCACTGCAAACAGTGAAGGTTTTTCACCTTGAGTCTGGCGCCTTAGACCGCTCGGCCATTCTGACACGACATGTCCAGATATATGATTCAAATCTTATAACTTTACAAGAAACAAAATCTGCTGTGTAAATATAAATAAATTGTCAGAAGTGGGATTCGAACCCACGCCTCCATTCAGAGACCAGAACACCCAGGTTCACTGCAAACAGTGAAGGTTTTTCACCTTGAGTCTGGCGCCTTAGACCGCTCGGCCATTCTGACACGACATGTCCAGATATACGAATCAAATCTTATGACTTCACTAGAGAAAAAATCTGCTAGGTAACAAAACAATATTGTCAGAAGTGGGATTCGAACCCACGCCTCTATTCAGAGACCAGAACACCCAGGTTCACTGCAAACAGTGAAGGTTTTTCACCTTGAGTCTGGCGCCTTAGACCGCTCGGCCATTCTGACACGACATGTCCAGATATATGATTCAAATCTTATAACTTTACAAGAAACAAAATCTGCTGTTTAAATATAAATAAATTGTCAGAAGTGGGATTCGAACCCACGCCTCCATTCAGAGACCAGAACACCCAGGTTCACTGCAAACAGTGAAGGTTTTTCACCTTGAGTCTGGCGCCTTAGATCGCTCGGCCATTCTGACACATGTCCAGATATACGAATCAAATCTTATGACTTCACTAGAGAAAAAATCTGCTAGGTAACAAAACAAAATTGTCAGAAGTGGGATTCGAACCCACGACTCCATTCGGAGACCAGAACACCCAGATACATTCCGAACATTGAATGCATTATTATATCTTAAGTCTGGCGCCTTAGACCGCTCGGCCATTCTGACACGACATGTCCAGTTATACGATTTAAATCTTATGACTTCAAGAGAGAAAAAATTTGCTAGGTAACAAAACAAAATTGTCACAAGTGGGATTCGAACCCACGACTCCATTCGGAGACCAGAACACCCAGATACATTCCGAACATTGAATGCATTATTAAATCTTAAGTCTGGCGTCTTAGACCGCTCGGCCATTCTGACACGACATGTCCAGATATATGATTCAAATCTTATAACTTTACAAGAATCAACATCTGCTGTGTAAATAAAACAAATTGTCAGAAGTGGGATTCGAACCCACGCCTCCATTCAGAGACCAGAACACCCAGGTTCACTGCAAACAGTGACGGTTTTTCACCTTGAGTCTGGCGCCTAAGACCGCTCGGCCATTCTGACACGACATGTCCAGATATATGATTCAAATCTTATAACTTTACACGAAACAAAATCTGCTGTGTAAATAAAACAAATTGTCAGAAGTGGGATTCGAACCCACGCCTCCATTCAGAGACCAGAACACCCAGGTTCACTGCAAACAGTGAAGGTTTTTCACCTTGAGTCTGGCGCCTTAGACCGCTCGGCCATTCTGACACGACATGTCCAGATATATGATTCAAATCTTATAACTTTACAAGAAACAAAATCTGCTGTGTAAATATAAATAAATTGTCAGAAGTGGGATTCGAACCCACGCATCCATTCAGAGACCAGAACACCCAGGTTCACTGCAAACAGTGAAGGTTTTTCACCTTGAGTCTGGCGCCTTAGACCGCTCGGCCATTCTGTCACATCTCCAGATATACGAATCAAATCTTATGACTTCACTAGAGAAAAAATCAGCTAGGTAACAAAACAAAATTGTCAGAAGTGGGATTCGAACCCACGACTCCATTCGGAGACCAGAACACCCAGATACATTCCGAACATTGAATGCATTATTATATCTTAAGTCTGGCGCCTTAGACCGCTCGGCCATTCTGACACGACATGTCCAGTTATACGATTTAAATCTTATGACTTCAAGAGAGAACAAATTTGCTAGGTAACAAAACAAAATTGTCAGAAGTGGGATTCGAACCCACGACTCCATTCGAAGACCAGAACACCCAGATACATTCCGAACATTGAATGCATTATTATATCTTAAGTCTGGCGCCTTAGACCGCTCGGCCATTCTGACACGACATGTCCAGATATACGAATCAAATCTTATGACTTCACTAGAGACAAAATCTGCTAGGTAACAAAATTGTCAGAAGTGGGATTCGAACCCACGACTCCATTCGGAGACCAGATCACCCAGATACATTCCGAACATTGAATGCATTATTAAATCTTAAGTCTGGCGCCTTAGACCGCTCGGCCATTCTGACACGACATGTCCAGATATATGATTCAAATCTTATAACTTTACAAGAAACAAAATCTGCTGTTTAAATATAAATAAATTGTCAGAAGTGGGATTCGAACCCACGCCTCCATTCAGAGACCAGAACACCCAGGTTCACTGCAAACAGTGAAGGTTTTTCACCTTGAGTCTGGCGCCTTAGATCGCTCGGCCATTCTGACACATGTCCAGATATACGAATCAAATCTTATGACTTCACTAGAGAAAAAATCTGCTAGGTAACAAAACAAAATTGTCAGAAGTGGGATTCGAACCCACGACTCCATTCGGAGACCAGAACACCCAGATACATTCCGAACATTGAATGCATTATTATATCTTAAGTCTGGCGCCTTAGACCGCTCGGCCATTCTGACACGACATGTCCAGTTATACGATTTAAATCTTATGACTTCAAGAGAGAAAAAATTTGCTAGGTAACAAAACAAAATTGTCACAAGTGGGATTCGAACCCACGACTTCATTCGGAGACCAGAACACCCAGATACATTCCGAACATTGAATGCATTATTAAATCTTAAGTCTGGCGTCTTAGACCGCTCGGCCATTCTGACACGACATGTCCAGATATATGATTCAAATCTTATAACTTTACAAGAATCAACATCTGCTGTGTAAATAAAACAAATTGTCAGAAGTGGGATTCGAACCCACGCCTCCATTCAGAGACCAGAACACCCAGGTTCACTGCAAACAGTGACGGTTTTTCACTTTGAGTCTGGCGCCTTAGACCGCTCGGCCATTCTGACACGACATGTCCAGATATATGATTCAAATCTTATAACTTTACACGAAACAAAATCTGCTGTGTAAATAAAACAAATTGTCAGAAGTGGGATTCGAACCCACGCCTCCATTCAGAGACCAGAACACCCAGGTTCACTGCAAACAGTGAAGGTTTTTCACCTTGAGTCTGGCGCCTTAGACCGCTCGGCCATTCTGACACGAAATGTCCAGATATATGATTACAAGAAACTTTACAAGAAACAAAATCTGCTGTGTAAATATAAATAAATTGTCAGAAGTGGGATTCGAACCCACGCCTCCATTCAGAGACCAGAACACCCAGGTTCACTGCAAACAGTGAAGGTTTTTCACCTTGAGTCTGGCGCCTTAGACCGCTCGGCCATTCTGTCACATCTCCAGATATACGAATCAAATCTTATGACTTCACTAGAGAAAAAATCAGCTAGGTAACAAAACAAAATTGTCAGAAGTGGGATTCGAACCCACGACTCCATTCGGAGACCAGAACACCCAGATACATTCCGAACATTGAATGCATTATTATATCTTAAGTCTGGCGCCTTAGACCGCTCGGCCATTCTGACACGACATGTCCAGTTATACGATTTAAATCTTATGACTTCAAGAGAGAAAAAATTTGCTAGGTAACAAAACAAAATTGTCAGAAGTGGGATTCGAACCCACGACTCCATTCGGAGACCAGAACACCCAGATACATTCCGAACATTGAATGCATTATTATATCTTAAGTCTGGCGCCTTAGACCGCTCGGCCATTCTGACACGACATGTCCAGATATACGAATCAAATCTTATGACTTCACTAGAGACAAAATCTGCTAGGTAACAAAATTGTCAGAAGTGGGATTCGAACCCACGACTCCATTCGGAGACCAGATCACCCAGATACATTCCGAACATTGAATGCATTATTAAATCTTAAGTCTGGCGCCTTAGACCGCTCGGCCATTCTGACACGACATGTCCAGATATATGATTCAAATCTTATAACTTTACAAGAATCAACATCTGCTGTGTAAATAAAACAAATTGTCAGAAGTGGGATTCGAACCCACGCCTCCATTCAGAGACCAGAACACCCAGGTTCACTGCAAACAGTGAAGGTTTTTCACCTTGAGTCTGGCGCCTTAGATCGCTCGGCCATTCTGACACATGTCCAGATATACGAATCAAATCTTATGACTTCACTAGAGAAAAAATCTGCTAGGTAACAAAACAAAATTGTCAGAAGTGGGATTCGAACCCACGACTCCATTCGGAGACCAGAACACCCAGATACATTCCGAACATTGAATGCATTATTATATCTTAAGTCTGGCGCCTTAGACCGCTCGGCCATTCTGACACGACATGTCCAGTTATACGATTTAAATCTTATGACTTCAAGAGAGAAAAAATTTGCTAGGTAACAAAACAAAATTGTCACAAGTGGGATTCGAACCCACGACTTCATTCGGAGACCAGAACACCCAGATACATTCCGAACATTGAATGCATTATTAAATCTTAAGTCTGGCGTCTTAGACCGCTCGGCCATTCTGACACGACATGTCCAGATATATGATTCAAATCTTATAACTTTACAAGAATCAACATCTGCTGTGTAAATAAAACAAATTGTCAGAAGTGGGATTCGAACCCACGCCTCCATTCAGAGACCAGAACACCCAGGTTCACTGCAAACAGTGACGGTTTTTCACTTTGAGTCTGGCGCCTTAGACCGCTCGGCCATTCTGACACGACATGTCCAGATATATGATTCAAATCTTATAACTTTACACGAAACAAAATCTGCTGTGTAAATAAAACAAATTGTCAGAAGTGGGATTCGAACCCACGCCTCCATTCAGAGACCAGAACACCCAGGTTCACTGCAAACAGTGAAGGTTTTTCACCTTGAGTCTGGCGCCTTAGACCGCTCGGCCATTCTGACACGAAATGTCCAGATATATGATTACAAGAAACTTTACAAGAAACCAAATCTGCTGTGTAAATATAAATAAATTGTCAGAAGTGGGATTCGAACCCACGCCTCCATTCAGAGACCAGAACACCCAGGTTCACTGCAAACAGTGAAGGTTTTTCACCTTGAGTCTGGCGCCTTAGACCGCTCGGCCATTCTGTCACATCTCCAGATATACGAATCAAATCTTATGACTTCACTAGAGAAAAAATCAGCTAGGTAACAAAACAAAACTGTCAGAAGTGGGATTCGAACCCACGACTCCATTCGGAGACCAGAACACCCAGATACATTCCGAACATTGAATGCATTATTATATCTTAAGTCTGGCGCCTTAGACCGCTCGGCCATTCTGACACGACATGTCCAGTTATACGATTTAAATCTTATGACTTCAAGAGAGAAAAAATTTGCTAGGTAACAAAACAAAATTGTCAGAAGTGGGATTCGAACCCACGACTCCATTCGGAGACCAGAACACCCAGATACATTCCGAACATTGAATGCATTATTATATCTTAAGTCTGGCGCCTTAGACCGCTCGGCCATTCTGACACGACATGTCCAGATATACGAATCAAATCTTATGACTTCACTAGAGACAAAATCTGCTAGGTAACAAAATTGTCAGAAGTGGGATTCGAACCCACGACTCCATTCGGAGACCAGATCACCCAGATACATTCCGAACATTGAATGCATTATTAAATCTTAAGTCTGGCGCCTTAGACCGCTCGGCCATTCTGACACGACATGTCCAGATATATGATTCAAATCTTATAACTTTACAAGAATCAACATCTGCTGTGTAAATAAAACAAATTGTCAGAAGTGGGATTCGAACCCACGCCTCCATTCAGAGACCAGAACACCCAGGTTCACTGCAAACAGTGAAGGTTTTTCACTTTGAGTCTGGCGCCTTAGACCGCTCGGCCATTCCGACACGACAAGTCCAGATATATGATTCAAATCTTATAACTTTACAAGAAACAAAATCTGCTGTGTAAATATAAATAAATTGTCAGAAGTGGGATTCGAACCCACGCCTCCATTCAGAGACCAGAACACCCAGGTTCACTGCAAACAGTGAAGGTTTTTCACCTTGAGTCTGGCGCCTTAGACCGCTCGGCCATTCTGACACATGTCCAGATATACGAATCAAATCTTATGACTTCACTAGAGAAAAAATCTGCTAGGTAACAAAACAAAATTGTGAGAAGTGGGATTCGTACCCACGACTCCATTCGGAGACCAGAACACCCAGATACATTCCGAACATTGAATGCATTATTATATCTTAAGTCTGGCGCCTTAGACCGCTCGGCCATTCTGACACGACATGTCCAGTTATACGATTTAAATCTTATGACTTCAAGAGAGAAAAAATTTGCTAGGTAACAAAACAAAATTGTCAGAAGTGGGATTCGAACCCACGACTCCATTCGGATACCAGAACACCCAGATACATTCCGAACATTGAATGCATTATTATATCTTAAGTCTGGCGCCTTAGACCGCTCGGCCATTCTGACACGACATGTCCAGATATACGAATCAAATCTTATGACTTCACTAGAGAAAAAATCTGCTAGGTAACAAAACAAAATTGTCAGAAGTGGGATTCGAACCCACGACTCCATTCGGAGACCAGAACACCCAGATACATTCCGAACATTGAATGCATTATTAAATCTTAAGTCTGGCGCCTTAGACCGCTCGGCCATTCTGACACGACATGTCCAGATATATGATTCAAATCTTATAACTTTACAAGAATCAACATCTGCTGTGTAAATAAAACAAATTGTCAGAAGTGGGATTCGAACCCACGCCTCCATTCAGAGACCAGAACACCCAGGTTCACTGCAAACAGTGAAGGTTTTTCACCTTGAGTCTGGCGCCTTAGACCGCTCGGCCATTCTGACACGACATGTCCAGATATATGATTCAAATCTTATAACTTTACACGAAACAAAATCTGCTGTGTAAATAAAACAAATTGTCAGAAGTGGGATTCGAACCCACGCCTCCATTCAGAGACCAGAACACCCAGGTTCACTGCAAACAGTGAAGGTTTTTCACCTTGAGTCTGGCGCCTTAGACCGCTCGGCCATTCTGACACGACATGTCCAGATATATGATTCAAATCTTATAACTTTACAAGAAACAAAATCTGCTGTGTAAATATAAATAAATTGTCAGAAGTAGGATTCGAACCCACGCCTCCATTCAGAGACCAGAACACCCAGGTTCACTGCAAACAGTGAAGGTTTTTCACCTTGAGTCTGGCGTCTTAGACCGCTCGGCCATTCTGTCACATGTCCAGATATACGAATCAAATCTTATGACTTCACTAGAGAAAAAATCAGCTAGGTAACAAAACAAAATTGTCAGAAGTGGGATTCGAACCCACGACTCCATTCGGAGACCAGAACACCCAGATACATTCCGAACATTGAATGCATTATTATATCTTAAGTCTGGCGCCTTAGACCGCTCGGCCATTCTGACACGACATGTCCAGTTATACGATTTAAATCTTATGACTTCAAGAGAGAAAAAATTTGCTAGGTAACAAAACAAAATTGTCAGAAGTGGGATTCGAACCCACGACTCCATTCGGAGACCAGAACACCCAGATACATTCCGAACATTGAATGCATTATTATATCTTAAGTCTGGCGCCTTAGACCGCTCGGCCATTCTGACACGACATGTCCAGATATATGATTCAAATCTTATAACTTTACAAGAATCAACATCTGCTGTGTAAATAAAACAAATTGTCAGAAGTGGGATTCGAACCCACGCCTCCATTCAGAGACCAGAACACCCAGGTTCACTGCAAACAGTGAAGGTTTTTCACCTTGAGTCTGGCGCCTTAGACCGCTCGGCCATTCTGACACGACATGTCCAGATATATGATTCAAATCTTATAACTTTACAAGAAACAAAATCTGCTGTGTAAATATAAATAAATTGTCAGAAGTGGGATTCGAACCCACGCCTCCATTCAGAGACCAGAACACCCAGGTTCACTGCAAACAGTGAAGGTTTTTCACCTTGAGTCTGGCGTCTTAGACCGCTCGGCCATTCTGTCACATGTCCAGATATACGAATCAAATCTTATGACTTCACTAGAGAAAAAATCAGCTAGGTAACAAAACAAAATTGTCAGAAGTGGGATTCGAACCCACGACTCCATTCGGAGACCAGAACACCCAGATACATTCCGAACATTGAATGCATTATTATATCTTAAGTCTGGCGCCTTAGACCGCTCGGCCATTCTGACACGACATGTCCAGTTATACGATTTAAATCTTATGACTTCAAGAGAGAAAAAATTTGCTAGGTAACAAAACAAAATTGTCAGAAGTGGGATTCGAACCCACGACTCCATTCGGAGACCAGAACACCCAGATACATTCCGAACATTGAATGCATTATTATATCTTAAGTCTGGCGCCTTAGACCGCTCGGCCATTCTGACACGACATGTCCAGATATATGATTCAAATCTTATAACTTTACAAGAATCAACATCTGCTGTGTAAATAAAACAAATTGTCAGAAGTGGGATTCGAACCCACGCCTCCATTCAGAGACCAGAACACCCAGGTTCACTGCAAACAGTGAAGGTTTTTCACCTTGAGTCTGGCGCCTTAGACCGCTCGGCCATTCTGACAAGACATGTCCAGATATATGATTCAAATCTTATAACTTTACACGAAACAAAATCTGCTGTGTAAATAAAACAAATTGTCAGAAGTGGGATTCGAACCCACGCCTCCATTCAGAGACCAGAACACCCAGGTTCACTGCAAACAGTGAAGGTTTTTCACCTTGAGTCTGGCGAGTTAGACCGCTCGGCCATTCTGACACGACATGTCCAGATATACGATTCCAATCTTATAACTTCACACGAAACAAAATCTGCTGTGTAAATAAAACAAATTGTCAGAAGTGGGATTCGAACCCACGCCTCCATTCAGAGACCAGAACACCCAGATACATTCCGAACATTGAATGCATTATTATATCTTAAGTCTGGCGCCTTAGACCGCTCGGCCATTCTGACACGACATGTCCAGATATATGATTCAAATCTTATAACTTTACAAGAATCAACATCTGCTGTGTAAATAAAACAAATTGTCAGAAGTGGGATTCGAACCCACGCCTCCATTCAGAGACCAGAACACCCAGGTTCACTGCAAACAGTGAAGGTTTTTCACCTTGAGTCTGGCGCCTTAGACCGCTCGGCCATTCTGACAAGACATGTCCAGATATATGATTCAAATCTTATAACTTTACACGAAACAAAATCTGCTGTGTAAATAAAACAAATTGTCAGAAGTGGGATTCGAACCCACGCCTCCATTCAGAGACCAGAACACCCAGGTTCACTGCAAACAGTGAAGGTTTTTCACCTTGAGTCTGGCGAGTTAGACCGCTCGGCCATTCTGACACGACATGTCCAGATATACGATTCCAATCTTATAACTTCACACGAAACAAAATCTGCTGTGTAAATAAAACAAATTGTCAGAAGTGGGATTCGAACCCACGCCTCCATTCAGAGACCAGAACACCCAGATACATTCCGAACATTGAATGCATTATTATATCTTAAGTCTGGCGCCTTAGACCGCTCGGCCATTCTGACACGACATGTCCAGATATACGAATCAAATCTTATGACTTCACTAGAGAAAAAATCTGCTAGGTAACAAAACAAAATTGTCAGAAGTGGGATTCGAACCCACGACTCCATTCGGAGACCAGAACACCCAGATACATTCCGAACTTTGAATGCATTATTATATCTTAAGTCTGGCGCCTTAGACCGCTCGGCCATTCTGACACGACATGTCCAGTTATACGATTTAAATCTTATGACTTCAAGAGAGAAAAAATTTGCTAGGTAACAAAACAAAATTGTCAGAAGTGCGATTCGAACCCACGACTCCATTCGGAGACCAGAACACCCAGATACATTCCGAACATTGAATGCATTATTATATCTTAAGTCTGGCGCCTTAGACCGCTCGGCCATTCTGACACGACAAGTCCAGATATACGAATCAAATCTTATGACTTCACTAGAGAAAAAATCTGCTAGGTAACAAAACAATATTGTCAGAAGTGGGATTCGAACCCACGCCTCTATTCAGAGACCAGAACACCCAGGTTCACTGCAAACAATGAAGGTTTTTCACCTTGAGTCTGGCGCCTTAGACCGCTCGGCCATTCTGACACAACATGTCCAGATATATGATTCAAATCTTATAACTTTACAAGAATCAACATCTGCTGTGTAAATAAAACAAATTGTCAGAAGTGGGATTCGAACCCACGCCTCCATTCAGAGACCAGAACACCCAGATACATTCCGAACATTGAATGCATTATTATATCTTAAGTCTGGCGCCTTAGACCGCTCGGCCATTCTGACACGACATGTCCAGATATACGAATCAAATCTTATGACTTCACTAGAGAAAAAACTCTGCTAGGTAACAAAACAATATTGTCAGAAGTGGGATTCGAACCCACGCCTCTATTCAGAGACCAGAACACCCAGGTTCACTGCAAACAATGAAGGTTTTTCACCTTGAGTCTGGCGCCTTAGACCGCTCGGCCATTCTGACACAACATGTCCAGATATATGATTCAAATCTTATAACTTTACAAGAATCAACATCTGCTGTGTAAATAAAACAAATTGTCAGAAGTGTGATTCGAACCCACGCCTCCATTCAGAGACCAGAACACCCAGGTTCACTGCAAACAGTGAAGGTTTTTCACCTTGAGTCTGGCGCCTTAGACCGCTCGGCCATTCTGACACATGTCCAGATATACGAATCAAATCTTATGACTTCACTAGAGAAAAAATCTGCTAGGTAACAAAACAAAATTGTTAGAAGTGGGATTCGAACCCACGACTCCATTCGGAGACCAGAACACCCAGATACATTCCGAACTTTGAATGCATTATTATATCTTAAGTCTGGCGCCTTAGACCGCTCGGCCATTCTGACACGACATATCCAGTTATACGATTTAAATCTTATGACTTCAAGAGAGAAAAAATTTGCTAGGTAACAAAACAAAATTGTCAGAAGTGGGATTCGAACCCACGACTCCATTCGGAGACCAGAACACCCAGATACATTCCGAACATTGAATGCATTATTATATCTTAAGTCTGGCGCCTTAGACCGCTCGGCCTTTCTGACACGACATGTCCAGATATACGAATCAAATCTTATGACTTCACTAGAGAAAAAATCTGCTAGGTAACAAAACAAAATTGTCAGAAGTGGGATTCGAACCCACGACTCCATTCGGAGACCAGAACACCCAGATACATTCAGAACATTGAATGCATTATTAAATCTTAAGTCTGGCGCCTTAGACCGCTCGGCCATTCTGACACGACATGTCCAGATATATGATTCAAATCTTATAACTTTACAAGAATCAACATCTGCTGTGTAAATAAAACAAATTGTCAGAAGTGGGATTCGAACCCACGCCTCCAGTCAGAGACCAGAACACCCAGGTTCACTGCAAACAGTGAAGGTTTTTCACCTTGAGTCTGGCGCCTTAGACCGCTCGGCCATTCTGACACGACATGTCCAGATATATGATTCAAATCTTATAACTTTACAAGAAACAAAATCTGCTGTGTAAATATAAATAAATTGTCAGAAGTGGGATTCGAACCCACGCCTCCATTCAGAGACCAGAACAACCAGGTTCACTGCAAACAGTGAAGGTTTTTCACCTTGAGTCTGGCGCCTTAGACCGCTCGGCCATTCTGACACATGTCCAGATATACGAATCAAATCTTATGACTTCACTAGAGAAAAAATCTGCTAGGTAACAAAACAAAATTGTCAGAAGTGGGATTCGAACCCACGACTCCATTCGGAGACCAGAACACCCAGATACATTCCGAACATTGAATGCATTATTATATCTTAAGTCTGGCGCCTTAGACCGCTCGGCCATTCTGACATGACATGTCCAGTTATACGATTTAAATCTTATGACTTCAAGAGAGAAAAAATTTGCTAGGTAACAAAACAAAATTGTCAGAAGTGGGATTCGAACCCACGACTCCATTCGGAGACCAGAACACCCAGATACATTCCGAACATTGAATGCATTATTATATCTTATGTCTGGCGCCTTAGACATCTCGGCCATTCTGACACGACTTGTCCAGATATACGAATCAAATCTTATGACTTCACTAGAGAAAAAATCTGCTAGGTAACAAAACAAAATTGTCAGAAGTGGGATTCGAACCCACGACTCCATTCGGAGACCAGAACACCCAGATACATTCCGAACATTGAATGCATTATTAAATCTTAAGTCTGGCGCCTTAGACCGCTCGGCCATTCTGACACGACATGTCCATATATATGATTCAAATCTTATAACTTTACAAGAATCAACATCTGCTGTGTAAATAAAACAAATTGTCAGAAGTGGGATTCGAACCCACGCCTCCATTCAGAGACCAGAACACCCAGATTCACTGCAAACAGTGAAGGTTTTTCACCTTGAGTCTGGCGCCTTAGACCGCTCGGCCATTCTGACACGACATGTCCAGATATATGATTCAAATCTTATAACTTTACAAGAATCAACATCTGCTGTGTAAATAAAACAAATCGTCAGAAGTGCGATTCGAACCCACGCCTACATTCAGAGACCAGAACACCCAGGTTCACTGCAAACAGTGAAGGTTTTTCACCTTGAGTCTGGCGCCTTAGACCGCTCGGCCATTCTGACACGACATGTCCAGATATATGATTCAAATCTTATAACTTTACAAGAAACAAAATCTGCTGTGTAAATATAAATAAATTGTCAGAAGTGGGATTCGAACCCACGCCTCCATTCAGAGACCAGAACAACCAGGTTCACTGCAAACAGTGAAGGTTTTTCACCTTGAGTCTGGCGCCTTAGACCGCTCGGCCATTCTGACACATGTCCAGATATACGAATCAAATCTTATGACTTCACTAGAGAAAAAATCTGCTAGGTAACAAAACAAAATTGTCAGAAGTGGGATTCGAACCCACGACTCCATTCGGAGACCAGAACACCCAGATACATTCCGAACATTGAATGCATTATTATATCTTAAGTCTGGCGCCTTAGACCGCTCGGCCATTCTGACATGACATGTCCAGTTATACGATTTAAATCTTATGACTTCAAGAGAGAAAAAATTTGCTAGGTAACAAAACAAAATTGTCAGAAGTGGGATTCGAACCCACGACTCCATTCGGAGACCAGAACACCCAGATACATTCCGAACATTGAATGCATTATTATATCTTATGTCTGGCGCCTTAGACATCTCGGCCATTCTGACACGACTTGTCCAGATATACGAATCAAATCTTATGACTTCACTAGAGAAAAAATCTGCTAGGTAACAAAACAAAATTGTCAGAAGTGGGATTCGAACCCACGACTCCATTCGGAGACCAGAACACCCAGATACATTCCGAACATTGAATGCATTATTAAATCTTAAGTCTGGCGCCTTAGACCGCTCGGCCATTCTGACACGACATGTCCATATATATGATTCAAATCTTATAACTTTACAAGAATCAACATCTGCTGTGTAAATAAAACAAATTGTCAGAAGTGGGATTCGAACCCACGCCTCCATTCAGAGACCAGAACACCCAGATTCACTGCAAACAGTGAAGGTTTTTCACCTTGAGTCTGGCGCCTTAGACCGCTCGGCCATTCTGACACGACATGTCCAGATATATGATTCAAATCTTATAACTTTACACGAAACAAAATCTGCTGTGTAAATAAAACAAATTGTCAGAAGTGGGATTCGAACCCACGACTCCATTCAGAGACCAGAACACCCCGATACATTCCGAACATTGAATGCATTATTATATCTTAAGTCTGGCGCCTTAGACCGCTCGGCCATTCTGACACGACATGTCCAGTTATACGATTTAAATCTTATGACTTCAAGAGAGAAAAAATTTGCTAGGTAACAAAACAAAATTGTCAGAAGTGGGATTCGAACCCACGACTCCATTCGGAGACCAGAACACCCAGATACATTCCGAACATTTAATGCATTATTATATCTTAAGTCTGGCGCCTTAGACCGCTCGGCCATTCTGACACGACATGTCCAGATATACGAATCAAATCTTATGACTTCACTAGAGAAAAAATCTGCTAGGTAACAAAACAAAATTGTTAGAAGTGGGATTCGAACCCACGACTCCATTCGGAGACCAGAACACCCAGATACATTCCGAACTTTGAATGCATTATTATATCTTAACTCTGGCGCCTTAGACCGCTCGGCCATTCTGACACGACATATCCAGTTATACGATTTAAATCTTATGACTTCAAGAGAGAAAAGATTTGCTAGGTAACAAAACAAAATTGTCAGAAGTGGGATTCGAACCCACGACTCCATTCGGAGACCAGAACACCCAGATACATTCCGAACATTGAATGCATTATTATATCTTAAGTCTGGCGCCTTAGACCGCTCGGCCATTCTGACACGACATGTCCAAATATACGAATCAAACCTTATGACTTCACTAGAGAAAAAATCTGCTAGGTAACAAAACAAAATTGTCAAAAGTGGGATTCGAACCCACGACTCCATTCGGAGACCAGAACACCCAGATACATTCCGAACATTGAATGCATTATTAAATCTTAAGTCTGGCGCCTTAGACCGCTCGGCCATTCTGACACGACATGTCCAGATATATGATTCAAATCTTATAACTTTACAAGAATCAACATCTGCTGTGTAAATAAAACAAATTGTCAGAAGTGGGATTCGAACCCACGCCTCCATTCAGAGACCAGAACACCCAGGTTCACTGCAAACAGTGAAGGATTTTCACCTTGAGTCTGGCGCCTTAGACCGCTCGGCCATTATGACACGACATGTCCAGATATATGATTCAAATCTTATAACTTTACAAGAAACAAAATCTGCTGTGTAAATATAAATAAAATGTCAGAAGTGGGATTCGAACCCACGCCTCCATTCAGAGACCAGAACACCCAGGTTCACTGCAAACAGTGAAGGTTTTTCACCTTGAGTCTGGCGCCTTAGACCGCTCGGCCATTCTGACACATGTCCAGATATACGAATCAAATCTTATGACTTCACTAGAGAAAAAATCTGCTAGGTAACAAAACAAAATTGTCAGAAGTGGGATTCGAACCCACGACTCCATTCGGAGACCAGAACACCCAGATACATTCCGAACATTGAATGCATTATTATATCTTAAGTCTGGCGCCTTAGACCGCTCGGCCATTCTGACACGACATGTCCAGTTATACGATTTAAATCTTATGACTTCAAGAGAGAAAAAATTTGCTAGGTAACAAAACAAAATTGTCAGAAGTGGGATTCGAACCCACGACTCCATTCGGAGACCAGAACACCCAGATACATTCCGAACATTGAATGCATTATTATATCTTATGTCTGGCGCCTTAGACAGCTCGGCCATTCTGACACGACTTGTCCAGATATACGAATCAAATCTTATGACTTCACTAGAGAACAAATCTGCTAGGTAACAAAACAAAATTGTCAGAAGTGGGATTCGAACCCATGATTCAAATCTTATAACTTTACAAGAAACAAAATCTGCTGTGTAAATATAAATAAATTGTCAGAAGTGGGATTCGAACCCACGCCTCCATTCAGAGACCAGAACACCCAGGTTCACTGCAAACAGTGAAGGTTTTTCACCTTGAGTCTGGCGCCTTAGACCGCTCGGCCATTCTGACACATGTACAGATATACGAATCAAATCTTATGACTTCACTAGGGAAATAATCTGCTAGGTAACAAAACAAAATTGTCAGAAGTGGGATTCGAACCCACGACTCCATTCGGAGACCAGAACACCCAGATACATTCCGAACATTGAATGCATTATTATATCTTAAGTCTGGCGCCTTAGACCGCTCGGCCATTCTGACACGACATGTCCAGTTATACGATTTAAATCTTATGACTTCAAGAGAGAAAAAATTTGCTAGGTAACAAAACAAAATTGTCAGAATTGGGATTCGAACCCACGACTCCATTCGTAGAAAAGAACACCCAGATACATTCCGAACATTGAATGCATTATTATATCTTAAGTCTGGCGCCTTAGACCGCTCGGCCATTCTGACACGACATGTCCAGATATACGAATCAAATCTTATGACTTCACTAGAGAAAAAATCTGCTAGGTAACAAAACAAAATTGTCAGAAGTGGGATTCGAACCCACGACTCCATTCGGAGACCAGAACACCCAGATACATTCCGAACATTGAATGCATTATTAAATCTTAAGTCTGGCGCCTTAGACCGCTCGGAGATTCTGACATGACATGTCCAGATATATGATTCAAATCTTATAACTTTACAAGAATCAACATCTGCTGTGTAAATAAAACAAATCGTCAGAAGTGGGATTCGAACCCACGCCTACATTCAGAGACCAGAACACCCAGGTTCACTGCAAACAGTGAAGGTTTTTCACCTTGAGTCTGGCGCCTTAGACCGCTCGGCCATTCTGACACGACATGTCCAGATATATGATTCAAATCTTATAACTTCACTAGAGAAAAATCTGCTAGGTAACAAAATAAAATTGTCAGAAGTGGGATTCGAACCCACAACTCCATTCGGAGACCAGAACACCCAGATACATTCCGAACATTGAATGCATTATTAAATCTTAAGTCTGGCGCCTTAGACCGCTCGGCCATTCTGACACGACATGTCCAGATATATGATTCAAATCTTATAACTTTACAAGAATCAACATCTGCTGTGTAAATAAAACAAATTGTCAGAAGTGGGATTCGAACCCACGCCTCCATTCAGAGACCAGAACACCCAGATACATTCCGAACATTGAACGCATTATTATATCTTAAGTCTGGCGCCTTAGACCGCTCGGCCCTTCTGACACGACATGTCCAGTTATACGATTTAAATCTTATGACTTCACTAGAGAAAAAATCTGCTAGGTAACAAAACAAAATTGTCAGAAGTGGGATTCGAACCCACGACTCCATTCGGAGACCAGAACACCCAGATACATTCCGAACTTTGAATGCATTATTATATCTTAAGTCTGGCGCCTTAGACCGCTCGGCCATTCTGACACGACATATCCAGTTATACGATTTAAATCTTATGACTTCAAGAGAGAAAAAATTTGCTAGGTAACAAAACAAAATTGTCAGAAGTGGGATTCGAACCCACGACTCCATTCGGAGACCAGAACACCCAGATACATTCCGAACATTGAATGCATTATTATATCTTAAGTCTGGCGCCTTAGACCGCTCGGCCATTCTGACACGACATGTCCAGATATACGAATCAAATCTTATGACTTCACTAGAGACAAAATCTGCTAGGTAACAAAACAATATTGTCAGAAGTGGTATTCGAACCCACGCCTCTATTCAGAGACCAGAACACCCAGGTTCACTGCAAACAATGAAGGTTTTTCAACTTGAGTCTGGCGCCTTAGACCGCTCGGCCATTCTGACACAACATGTCCAGATATATGATTCAAATCTTATAACTTTACACGAAACAAAATCTGCTGTGTAAATAAAACAAATTGTCAGAAGTGGGATTCGAACCCACGCCTCCATTCAGAGACCAGAACACCCAGATACATTCCGAACATTGAATGCATTATTATATCTTAAGTCTGGCGCCTTAGACCGCTCGGCCATTCTGACACGACATGTCCAGTTATACGATTTAAATCTTATGACTTCAAGAGAGAAAAAAATTGCTAGGTAAATAAAAACAAAATTGTCAGAAGTGGGATTCGAACCCACGACTCCATTCGGAGACCAGAACACCCAGATACATTCCGAACATTTAATGCATTATTAAATCTTAAGTCTGGCGCCTTAGACCGCTCGGCCATTCTGACACGACATGTCCAGATATATGATTCAAATCTTATAACTTTACAAGAATCAACATCTGCTGTGTAAATAAAACAAATTGTCAGAAGTGGGATTCGAACCCACGCCTCCATTCAGAGACCAGAACACCCAGGTTCACTGCAAACAGTGAAGGTTTTTCACCTTGAGTCTGGCGCCTTAGACCGCTCGGCCATTCTGACATATGTCCAGATATACGAATCAAATCTTATGACTTCACTAGAGAAAAAATCTGCTAGGTAACAAAACAAAATTGTCAGAAGTGGGATTCGAACCCACGACTCCATTCGGAGACCAGAACACCCAGATACATTCCGAACATTGAATGCATTATTATATCTTAAGTCTGGCGCCTTAGACCGCTCGGCCATTCTGACACGACATGTCCAGATATACGAATCAAATCTTATGACTTCACTAGAGAAAAAATCTGCTAGGTAACAAAACAAAATTGTTAGAAGTGGGATTCGAACCCACGACTCCATTCGGAGACCAGAACACCCAGATACATTCCGAACTTTGAATGCATTATTATATCTTAAGTCTGGCGCCTTAGACCGCTCGGCCATTCTGACACGACATATCCAGTTATACGATTTAAATCTTATGACTTCAAGAGAGAAAAAATTTGCTAGGTAACAAAACAAAATTGTCAGAAGTGGGATTCGAACCCACGACTCCATTCGGAGACCAGAACACCCAGATACATTACGAACATTGAATGCATTATTATATCTTAAGTCTGGCGCCTTAGACCGCTCGGCCATTCTGACACGACATGTCCAGATATACGAATCAAATCTTATGACTTCACTAGAGAAAAAATCTGCTAGGTAACAAAACAATATTGTCAGAAGTGGGATTCGAACCCACGCCTCTATTCAGAGACCAGAACACCCAGGTTCACTGCAAACAATGAAGGTTTTTCAACTTGAGTCTGGCGCCTTAGACCGCTCGGCCATTCTGACACAACATGTCCAGATATATGATTCAAATCTTATAACTTTACACGAAACAAAATCTGCTGTGTAAATAAAACAAATTGTCAGAAGTGGGATTCGAACCCACGCCTCCATTCAGAGACCAGAACACCCAGATACATTCCGAACATTGAATGCATTATTATATCTTAAGTCTGGCGCCTTAGACCGCTCGGCCATTCTGACACGACATGTCCAGTTATACGATTTAAATCTTATGACTTCAAGAGAGAAAAAAATTGCTAGGTAAATAAAAACAAAATTGTCAGAAGTGGGATTCGAACCCACGACTCCATTCGGAGACCAGAACACCCAGATACATTCCGAACATTGAATGCATTATTAAATCTTAAGTCTGGCGCCTTAGACCGCTCGGCCATTCTGACACGACATGTCCAGATATATGATTCAAATCTTATAACTTTACAAGAATCAACATCTGCTGTGTAAATAAAACAAATTGTCAGAAGTGGGATTCGAACCCACGCCTCCATTCAGAGACCAGAACACCCAGGTTCACTGCAAACAGTGAAGGTTTTTCACCTTGAGTCTGGCGCCTTAGACCGCTCGGCCATTCTGACACGACATGTCCAGATATATGATTCAAATCTTATAACTTTACAAGAAACAAAATCTGCTGTGTAAATATAAATAAATTGTCAGAAGTGGGATTCGAACCCACGCCTCCATTCAGAGACCAGAACACCCAGGTTCACTGCAAACAGTGAAGGTTTTTCACCTTGAGTCTGGCGCCTTAGACCGCTCGGCCATTCTGACACATGTACAGATATACGAATCAAATCTTATGACTTCACTAGAGAAATAATCTGCTAGGTAACAAAACAAAATTGTCAGAAGTGGGATTCGAACCCACGACTCCATTCGGAGACCAGAACACCCAGATACATTCCGAACATTGAATGCATTATTATATCTTAAGTCTGGCGCCTTAGACCGCTCGGCCATTCTGACACGACATGTCCAGTTATACGATTTAAATCTTATGACTTCAAGAGAGAAAAAATTTGCTAGGTAACAAAACAAAATTGTCAGAATTGGGATTCGAACCCACGACTCCATTCAGAGACCAGAACACCCAGATACATTCCGAACATTGAATGCATTATTATATCTTAAGTCTGGCGCCTTAGACCGCTCGGCCATTCTGACACGACATGTCCAGATATACGAATCAAATCTTATGACTTCACTAGAGAAAAAATCTGCTAGGTAACAAAACAAAATTGTCAGAAGTGGGATTCGAACCCACGACTCCATTCGGAGACCAGAACACCCAGATACATTCCGAACATTGAATGCATTATTAAATCTTAAGTCTGGCGCCTTAGACCGCTCGGAGATTCTGACATGACATGTCCAGATATATGATTCAAATCTTATAACTTTACAAGAATCAACATCTGCTGTGTAAATAAAACAAATCGTCAGAAGTGCGATTCGAACCCACGCCTACATTCAGAGACCAGAACACCCAGGTTCACTGCAAACAGTGAAGGTTTTTCACCTTGAGTCTGGCGCCTTAGACCGCTCGGCCATTCTGACACGACATGTCCAGATATATGATTCAAATCTTATAACTTTACAAGAAACAAAATCTGCTGTGTAAATATAAATAAATTGTCAGAAGTGGGATTCGAACCCACGCCTCCATTCAGAGACCAGAACACCCAGGTTCACTGCAAACAGTGAAGGTTTTTCACCTTGAGTCTGGCGCCTTAGACCGCTCGGCCATTCTGACATATGTCCAGATATACGAATCAAATCTTATGACTTCACTAGAGAAAAAATCTGCTAGGTAACAAAACAAAATTGTCAGAAGTGGGATTCGAACCCACGACTCCATTCGGGGACCAGAACACCCAGATACATTCCGAACATTGAATGCATTATTATATCTTAAGTCTGGCGCCTTAGACCGCTCAGCCATTCTGACAGGACATGTGCAGATATACGATTTAAATCTTATGACTTCAAGAGAGAAAAAATCTGCTAGGTAACAAAACAAAATTGTCAGAAGTGGGATTCGAACCCACGCCTCCATTCAGAGACCAGAACACCCAGGTTCACTGCAAACAGTGAAGGTTTTTCACCTTGAGTCTGGCGCCTTAGACCGCTCGGCCATTCTGACAAGACATGTCCAGATATATGATTCAAATCTTATAACTTTACACGAAACAAAATCTGCTGTGTAAATAAAACAAATTGTCAGAAATGGGATTCGAACCCACGCCTCCATTCAGAGACCAGAACACCCAGATACATTCCGAACATTGAATGCATTATTATATCTTAAGTCTGGCGCCTTAGACCGCTCGGCCATTCTGACACGACATGTCCAGTTATACGATTTAAATCTTATGACTTCAAGAGAGAAAAAATTTGCTAGGTAACAAAACAAAATTGTCAGAAGTGGGATTCGAACCCACGACTCCATTCGGAGACCAGAACACCCAGATACATTCCGAACATTGAATGCATTATTATATCTTATGTCTGGCGCCTTAGACAGCTCGGCCATTCTGACACGACTTGTCCAGATATACGAATCAAATCTTATGACTTCACTAGAGAAAAAATCTGCTAGGTAACAAAACAAAATTGTCAGAAGTGGGATTCGAACCCACGACTCCATTCGGAGACCAGAACACCCAGATACATTCCGAACATTGAATGCATTATTAAATCTTAAGTCTGGCGCCTTAGACCGCTCGGCCATTCTGACACGACATGTCCATATATATGATTCAAATCTTATAACTTTACAAGAATCAACATCTGCTGTGTAAATAAAACAAATTGTCAGAAGTGGGATTCGAAACCACGCCTCCATTCAGAGACCAGAACACCCAGGTTCACTGCAAACAGTGAAGGTTTTTCACCTTGAGTCTGGCGCCTTAGACCGCTCGGCCATTCTGACACGACATGTCCAGATATATGATTCAAATCTTATAACTTTACACGAAACAAAATCTGCTGTGTAAATAAAACAAATTGTCAGAAGTGGTATTCGAACCCACGCCTCCATTCAGAGACCAGAACACCCAGATACATTCCGAACATTGAATGCATTATTATATCTTAAGTCTGGCGCCTTAGACCGCTCGGCCATTCTGACACGACATGTCCAGTTATACGATTTTAATCTTATGACTTCAAGAGAGAAAAAATTTGCTAGGTAACAAAACAAAATTGTCAGAAGTGGGATTCGAACCCACGACTCCATTCGGAGACCAGAACACCTAGATACATTCCGAACATTGAATGCATTATTATATCTTAAGTCTGGCGCCTTAGACCGCTCGGCCATTCTGACACGACATGTCCAGATATACGAATCAAATCTTATGACTTCACTAGAGAAAAAATCTGCTAGGTAACAAAACAAAATTGTTAGAAGTGGGATTCGAACCCACGACTCCATTCGGAGACCAGAACACCCAGATACATTCCGAACTTTGAATGCATTATTATATCTTAAGTCTGGCGCCTTAGACCGCTCGGCCATTCTGACACGACATGTCCAGTTATACGATTTAAATCTTATGACTTCAAGAGAGAAAAAATTTGCTAGGTAACAAAACAAAATTGTCAGAAGTGGGATTCGAACCCACGACTCCATTCGGAGACCAGAACACCCAGATACATTCGGAACATAGAATGCATTATTATATCTTAAGTCTGGCGCCTTAGACCGCTCGGCCATTCTGACACGACATGTCCAGATATACGAATCAAATCTTATGACTTCACTAGAGAAAAAATCTGCTAGGTAACAAAACAAAATTGTCAGAAGTGGGATTCGAACCCACGACTCCATTCGGAGACCAGAACACCCAGATACATTCCGAACATTGAATGCATTATTAAATCTTAAGTCTGGCGCCTTAGACCGCTCGGCCATTCTGACACGACATGTCCAGATATATGATTCAAATCTTATAACTTTACAAGAATCAACATCTGCTGTGTAAATAAAACAAATTGTCAGAAGTGGGATTCGAACCCACGCCTCCATTCAGAGACCAGAACACCCAGGTTCACTGCAAACAGTGAAGGTTTTTCACCTTGAGTCTGGCGCCTTAGACCGCTCGGCCATTCTGACACGACATGTCCAGATATATGATTCAAATCTTATAACTTTACACGAAACAAAATCTGCTGTGTAAATAAAACAAATTGTCAGAAGTGGGATTCGAACCCACGCCTCCATTCAGAGACCAGAACACCAAGGTTCACTGCAAACAGTGAAGGTTTTTCACCTTGAGTCTGGCGCCTTAGACCGCTCGGCCATTCTGACACGACATGTCCAGATATATGATTCAAATCTTATAACTTTACAAGAAACAAAATCTGCTGTGTAAATATAAATAAATTGTCAGAAGTGGGATTCGAACCCACGCCTCCATTCAGAGACCAGAACACCCAGATACATTCCGAACATTGAATGCATTATTATATCTTATGTCTGGCGCCTTAGACAGCTCGGCCATTCTGACACGACTTGTCCAGATATACGAATCAAATCTTATGACTTCACTAGAGAAAAAATCTGCTAGGTAACAAAACAAAATTGTCAGAAGTGGGATTCGAACCCACGACTCCATTCGGAGACCAGAACACCCAGATACATTCCGAACATTGAATGCATTATTAAATCTTAAGTCTGGCGCCTTAGACCGCTCGGCCATTCTGACACGACATGTCCATATATATGATTCAAATCTTATAACTTTACAAGAATCAACATCTGCTGTGTAAATAAAACAAATTGTCAGAAGTGGGATTCGAAACCACGCCTCCATTCAGAGACCAGAACACCCAGGTTCACTGCAAACAGTGAAGGTTTTTCACCTTGAGTCTGGCGCCTTAGACCGCTCGGCCATTCTGACACGACATGTCCAGATATATGATTCAAATCTTATAACTTTACACGAAACAAAATCTGCTGTGTAAATAAAACAAATTGTCAGAAGTGGTATTCGAACCCACGCCTCCATTCAGAGACCAGAACACCCAGATACATTCCGAACATTGAATGCATTATTATATCTTAAGTCTGGCGCCTTAGACCGCTCGGCCATTCTGACACGACATGTCCAGTTATACGATTTTAATCTTATGACTTCAAGAGAGAAAAAATTTGCTAGGTAACAAAACAAAATTGTCAGAAGTGGGATTCGAACCCACGACTCCATTCGGAGACCAGAACACCCAGATACATTCCGAACATTGAATGCATTATTATATCTTAAGTCTGGCGCCTTAGACCGCTCGGCCATTCTGACACGACATGTCCAGATATACGAATCAAATCTTATGACTTCACTAGAGAAAAAATCTGCTAGGTAACAAAACAAAATTGTTAGAAGTGGGATTCGAACCCACGACTCCATTCGGAGACCAGAACACCCAGATACATTCCGAACTTTGAATGCATTATTATATCTTAAGTCTGGCGCCTTAGACCGCTCGGCCATTCTGACACGACATGTCCAGTTATACGATTTAAATCTTATGACTTCAAGAGAGAAAAAATTTGCTAGGTAACAAAACAAAATTGTCAGAAGTGGGATTCGAACCCACGACTCCATTCGGAGACCAGAACACCCAGATACATTCGGAACATAGAATGCATTATTATATCTTAAGTCTGGCGCCTTAGACCGCTCGGCCATTCTGACACGACATGTCCAGATATACGAATCAAATCTTATGACTTCACTAGAGAAAAAATCTGCTAGGTAACAAAACAAAATTGTCAGAAGTGGGATTCGAACCCACGACTCCATTCGGAGACCAGAACACCCAGATACATTCCGAACATTGAATGCATTATTAAATCTTAAGTCTGGCGCCTTAGACCGCTCGGCCATTCTGACACGACATGTCCAGATATATGATTCAAATCTTATAACTTTACAAGAATCAACATCTGCTGTGTAAATAAAACAAATTGTCAGAAGTGGGATTCGAACCCACGCCTCCATTCAGAGACCAGAACACCCAGGTTCACTGCAAACAGTGAAGGTTTTTCACCTTGAGTCTGGCGCCTTAGACCGCTCGGCCATTCTGACACGACATGTCCAGATATATGATTCAAATCTTATAACTTTACACGAAACAAAATCTGCTGTGTAAATAAAACAAATTGTCAGAAGTGGGATTCGAACCCACGCCTCCATTCAGAGACCAGAACACCAAGGTTCACTGCAAACAGTGAAGGTTTTTCACCTTGAGTCTGGCGCCTTAGACCGCTCGGCCATTCTGACACGACATGTCCAGATATATGATTCAAATCTTATAACTTTACAAGAAACAAAATCTGCTGTGTAAATATAAATAAATTGTCAGAAGTGGGATTCGAACCCACGCCTCCATTCAGAGACCAGAACACCCAGGTTCACTGCAAACAGTGAAGGTTTTTCACCTTGAGTCTGGCGCCTTAGACCGCTCGGCCATTCTGACACATGTCCAGATATACGAATCAAATCTTATGACTTCACTAGAGAAAAAATCTGCTAGGTAACAAAACAAAATTGTCAGAAGTGGGATTCGAACCCACGACTCCATTCGGAGACCAGAACACCCAGATACATTCCGAACATTGAATGCATTATTATATCTTAAGTCTGGCGCCTTAGACCGCTCGGCCATTCTGACACGACATGTCCAGTTATACGATTTAAATCTTATGACTTCAAGAGAGAAAAAAATTGCTAGGTAACAAAACAAAATTGTCAGAAGTGGGATTCGAACCCACGACTCCATTCGGAGACCAGAACAGCCAGATACATTCCGAACATTGAATGCATTATTATATCTTAAGTCTGGCGCCTTAGACCGCTCGGCCATTCTGACACGACATGTCCAGATATACGAATCAAATCTTATGACTTCACTAGAGACAAAATCTGCTAGGTAACAAAACAAAATTGTCAGAAGTGGGATTCGAACCCACGACTCCATTCGGAGACCAGATCACCCAGATACATTCCGAACATTGAATGCATTATTAAATCTTAAGTCTGGCGCCTTAGACCGCTCGGCCATTCTGACACGACATGTCCAGATATATGATTCAAATCTTATAACTTTACAAGAATCAACATCTGCTGTGTAAATAAAACAAATTGTCAGAAGTGGGATTCGAACCCACGCCTCCATTCAGAGACCAGAACACCCAGGTTCACTGCAAACAGTGAAGGTTTTTCACCTTGAGTCTGGCGCCTTAGACCGCTCGGCCATTCCGACACGACAAGTCCAGATATATGATTCAAATCTTATAACTTTACAAAAAACAAAATCTGCTGTGTAAATATAAATAAATTGTCAGAAGTGGGATTCGAACCCACGCCTCCATTCAGAGACCAGAACACCCAGGTTCACTGCAAACAGTGAAGGTTTTTTCACCTTGAGTCTGGCGCCTTAGACCGCTCGGCCATTCTGACACATGTCCAGATATACGAATCAAATCTTATGACTTCACTAGAGAAAAAATCTGCTAGGTAACAAAACAAAATTGTCAGAAGTGGGATTCGTACCCACGACTCCATTCGGAGACCAGAACACCCAGATACATTCCGAACATTGAATGCATTATTATATCTTAAGTCTGGCGCCTTAGACCCCTCGGCCATTCTGACACGACATGTCCAGTTATACGATTTAAATCTTATGACTTCAAGAGAGAAAAAAATTGCTAGGTAACAAAACAAAATTGTCAGAAGTGGGATTCGAACCCACGACTCCATTCGGATACCAGAACACCCAGATACATTCCGAACATTGAATGCATTATTATATCTTAAGTCTGGCGCCTTAGACCGCTCGGCCTTTCTGACACGACATGTCCAGATATACGAATCAAATCTTATGACTTCACTAGAGAAAAAATCTGCTAGGTAACAAAACAAAATTGTCAGAAGTGGGATTCGAACCCACGACTCCATTCGGAGACCAGAACACCCAGATACATTCCGAACATTGAATGCATTATTAAATCTTAAGTCTGGCGCCTTAGACCGCTCGGCCATTCTGACACGACATGTCCAGATATATGATTCAAATCTTATAACTTTACAAGAATCAACATCTGCTGTGTAAATAAAACAAATTGTCAGAAGTGGGATTCGAACCCACGCCTCCATTCAGAGACCAGAACACCCAGGTTCACTGCAAACAGTGACGGTTTTTCACCTTGAGTCTGGCGCCTTAGACCGCTCGGCCATTCTGACACGACATGTCCAGATATATGATTCAAATCTTATAACTTTACACGAAACAAAATCTGCTGTGTAAATAAAACAAATTGTCAGAAGTGGGATTCGAACCCACGCCTCCATTCAGAGACCAGAACACCCAGGTTCACTGCAAACAGTGAAGGTTTTTCACCTTGAGTCTGGCGCCTTAGACCGCTCGGCCATTCTGACACGACATGTCCAGATATATGATTCAAATCTTATAACTTTACAAGAAACAAAATCTGCTGTGTAAATATAAATAAATTGTCAGAAGTGAGATTCGAACCCACGCCTCCATTCAGAGACCAGAACACCCAGGTTCACTGCAAACAGTGAAGGTTTTTTCACCTTGAGTCTGGCGCCTTAGACCGCTCGGCCATTCTGTCACATCTCCAGATATACGAATCAAATCTTATGACTTCACTAGAGAAAAAATCAGCTAGGTAACAAAACAAAATTGTCAGAAGTGGGATTCGAACCCACGACTCCATTCGGAGACCAGAACACCCAGATACATTCCGAACATTGAATGCATTATTATATCTTAAGTCTGGCGCCTTAGACCGCTCGGCCATTCTGACACGACATGTCCAGTTATACGATTTAAATCTTATGACTTCAAGAGAGAAAAAATTTGCTAGGTAACAAAACAAAATTGTCAGAAGTGGGATTCGAACCCACGACTCCATTCGGAGACCAGAACACCCAGATACATTCCGAACATTGAATGCATTATTATATCTTAAGTCTGGCGCCTTAGACCGCTCGGCCATTCTGACACGACATGTCCAGATATACGAATCAAATCTTATGACTTCACTAGAGACAAAATCTGCTAGGTAACAAAACAAAATTGTCAGAAGTGGGATTCGAACCCACGACTCCATTCGGAGACCAGAACACCCAGATACATTCCGAACATTGAATGCATTATTATATCTTAAGTCTGGCGCCTTAGACCGCTCGGCCATTCTGACACGACATGTCCAGATATATGATTCAAATCTTATAACTTTACAAGAATCAACATCTGCTGTGTAAATAAAACAAATTGTCAGAAGTGGGATTCGAACCCACGCCTCCATTCAGAGACCAGAACACCCAGGTTCACTGCAAACAGTGACGGTTTTTCACCTTGAGTCTGGCGCCTTAGACCGCTCGGCCATTCTGACACGACATGTCCAGATATATGATTCAAATCTTATAACTTTACACGAAACAAAATCTGCTGTGTAAATAAAACAAATTGTCAGAAGTGGGATTCGAACCCACGCCTCCATTCAGAGACCAGAACACCCAGGTTCACTGCAAACAGTGAAGGTTTTTCACCTTGAGTCTGGCGCCTTAGACCGCTCGGCCATTCTGACACGACATGTCCAGATATATGATTCAAATCTTATAACTTTACAAGAAACAAAATCTGCTGTGTAAATATAAATAAATTGTCAGAAGTGAGATTCGAACCCACGCCTCCATTCAGAGACCAGAACACCCAGGTTCACTGCAAACAGTGAAGGTTTTTTCACCTTGAGTCTGGCGCCTTAGACCGCTCGGCCATTCTGTCACATCTCCAGATATACGAATCAAATCTTATGACTTCACTAGAGAAAAAATCAGCTAGGTAACAAAACAAAATTGTCAGAAGTGGGATTCGAACCCACGACTCCATTCGGAGACCAGAACACCCAGATACATTCCGAACATTGAATGCATTATTATATCTTAAGTCTGGCGCCTTAGACCGCTCGGCCATTCTGACACGACATGTCCAGTTATACGATTTAAATCTTATGACTTCAAGAGAGAAAAAATTTGCTAGGTAACAAAACAAAATTGTCAGAAGTGGGATTCGAACCCACGACTCCATTCGGAGACCAGAACACCCAGATACATTCCGAACATTGAATGCATTATTATATCTTAAGTCTGGCGCCTTAGACCGCTCGGCCATTCTGACACGACATGTCCAGATATACGAATCAAATCTTATGACTTCACTAGAGACAAAATCTGCTAGGTAACAAAACAAAATTGTCAGAAGTGGGATTCGAACCCACGACTCCATTCGGAGACCAGATCACCCAGATACATTCCGAACATTGAATGCATTATTAAATCTTAAGTCTGGCGCCTTAGACCGCTCGGCCATTCTGACACGACATGTCCAGATATATGATTCCAATCTTATAACTTTACAAGAATCAACATCTGCTGTGTAAATAAAACAAATTGTCAGAAGTGGGATTCGAACCCACGCCTCCATTCAGAGACCAGAACACCCAGGTTCACTGCAAACAGTGAAGGTTTTTTACCTTGAGTCTGGCGCCTTAGACCGCTCGGCCATTCCGACACAACAAGTCCAGATATATGATTCAAATCTTATAACTTTACAAGAAACAAAATCTGCTGTGTAAATATAAATAAATTGTCAGAAGTGGGATTCGAACCCACGCCTCCATTCAGAGACCAGAACACCCAGGTTCACTGCAAACAGTGAAGGTTTTTCACCTTGAGTCTGGCGCCTTAGACCGCTCGGCCATTCTGACACATGTCCAGATATACGAATCAAATCTTATGACTTCACTAGAGAAAAAATCTGCTAGGTAACAAAACAAAATTGTCAGAAGTGGGATTCGTACCCACGACTCCATTCGGAGACCAGAACACCCAGATACATTCCGAACATTGAATGCATTATTATATCTTAAGTCTGGCGCCTTAGACCGCTCGGCCATTCTGACACGACATGTCCAGTTATACGATTTAAATCTTATGACTTCAAGAGAGAAAAAATTTGCTAGGTAACAAAACAAAATTGTCAGAAGTGGGATTCGAACCCACGACTCCATTCGGATACCAGAACACCCAGATACATTCCGAACATTGAATGCATTATTATATCTTAAGTCTGGCGCCTTAGACCGCTCGGCCATTCTGACACGACATGTCCAGATATACGAATCAAATCTTATGACTTCACTAGAGAAAAAATCTGCTAGGTAACAAAACAAAATTGTCAGAAGTGGGATTCGAACCCACGACTCCATTCGGAGACCAGAACACCCAGATACATTCCGAACATTGAATGCATTATTAAATCTTAAGTCTGGCGCCTTAGACCGCTCGGCCATTCTGACACGACATGTCCAGATATATGATTCAAATCTTATAACTTTACAAGAATCAACATCTGCTGTGTAAATAAAACAAATTGTCAGAAGTGGGATTCGAACCCACGCCTCCATTCAGAGACCAGAACACCCAGGTTCACTGCAAACAGTGAAGGTTTTTCACCTTGAGTCTGGCGCCTTAGACCGCTCGGCCATTCTGACACGACATGTCCAGATATATGATTCAAATCTTATAACTTTACAAGAAACAAAATCTGCTGTGTAAATATAAATAAATTGTCAGAAGTGGGATTCGAACCCACGCCTCCATTCAGAGACCAGAACACCCAGGTTCACTGCAAACAGTGAAGGTTTTTCACCTTGAGTCTGGCGCCTTAGACCGCTCGGCCATTCCGACACGACAAGTCCAGATATATGATTCAAATCTTATAACTTTACAAAAAACAAAATCTGCTGTGTAAATATAAATAAATTGTCAGAAGTGGGATTCGAACCCACGCCTCCATTCAGAGACCAGAACACCCAGGTTCACTGCAAACAGTGAAGGTTTTTTCACCTTGAGTCTGGCGCCTTAGACCGCTCGGCCATTCTGACACATGTCCAGATATACGAATCAAATCTTATGACTTCACTAGAGAAAAAATCTGCTAGGTAACAAAACAAAATTGTCAGAAGTGGGATTCGTACCCACGACTCCATTCGGAGACCAGAACACCCAGATACATTCCGAACATTGAATGCATTATTATATCTTAAGTCTGGCGCCTTAGACCCCTCGGCCATTCTGACACGACATGTCCAGTTATACGATTTAAATCTTATGACTTCAAGAGAGAAAAAAATTGCTAGGTAACAAAACAAAATTGTCAGAAGTGGGATTCGAACCCACGACTCCATTCGGATACCAGAACACCCAGATACATTCCGAACATTGAATGCATTATTATATCTTAAGTCTGGCGCCTTAGACCGCTCGGCCTTTCTGACACGACATGTCCAGATATACGAATCAAATCTTATGACTTCACTAGAGAAAAAATCTGCTAGGTAACAAAACAAAATTGTCAGAAGTGGGATTCGAACCCACGACTCCATTCGGAGACCAGAACACCCAGATACATTCCGAACATTGAATGCATTATTAAATCTTAAGTCTGGCGCCTTAGACCGCTCGGCCATTCTGACACGACATGTCCAGATATATGATTCAAATCTTATAACTTTACAAGAATCAACATCTGCTGTGTAAATAAAACAAATTGTCAGAAGTGGGATTCGAACCCACGCCTCCATTCAGAGACCAGAACACCCAGGTTCACTGCAAACAGTGACGGTTTTTCACCTTGAGTCTGGCGCCTTAGACCGCTCGGCCATTCTGACACGACATGTCCAGATATATGATTCAAATCTTATAACTTTACACGAAACAAAATCTGCTGTGTAAATAAAACAAATTGTCAGAAGTGGGATTCGAACCCACGCCTCCATTCAGAGACCAGAACACCCAGGTTCACTGCAAACAGTGAAGGTTTTTCACCTTGAGTCTGGCGCCTTAGACCGCTCGGCCATTCTGACACGACATGTCCAGATATATGATTCAAATCTTATAACTTTACAAGAAACAAAATCTGCTGTGTAAATATAAATAAATTGTCAGAAGTGAGATTCGAACCCACGCCTCCATTCAGAGACCAGAACACCCAGGTTCACTGCAAACAGTGAAGGTTTTTTCACCTTGAGTCTGGCGCCTTAGACCGCTCGGCCATTCTGTCACATCTCCAGATATACGAATCAAATCTTATGACTTCACTAGAGAAAAAATCAGCTAGGTAACAAAACAAAATTGTCAGAAGTGGGATTCGAACCCACGACTCCATTCGGAGACCAGAACACCCAGATACATTCCGAACATTGAATGCATTATTATATCTTAAGTCTGGCGCCTTAGACCGCTCGGCCATTCTGACACGACATGTCCAGTTATACGATTTAAATCTTATGACTTCAAGAGAGAAAAAATTTGCTAGGTAACAAAACAAAATTGTCAGAAGTGGGATTCGAACCCACGACTCCATTCGGAGACCAGAACACCCAGATACATTCCGAACATTGAATGCATTATTATATCTTAAGTCTGGCGCCTTAGACCGCTCGGCCATTCTGACACGACATGTCCAGATATACGAATCAAATCTTATGACTTCACTAGAGACAAAATCTGCTAGGTAACAAAACAAAATTGTCAGAAGTGGGATTCGAACCCACGACTCCATTCGGAGACCAGAACACCCAGATACATTCCGAACATTGAATGCATTATTATATCTTAAGTCTGGCGCCTTAGACCGCTCGGCCATTCTGACACGACATGTCCAGATATATGATTCAAATCTTATAACTTTACAAGAATCAACATCTGCTGTGTAAATAAAACAAATTGTCAGAAGTGGGATTCGAACCCACGCCTCCATTCAGAGACCAGAACACCCAGGTTCACTGCAAACAGTGACGGTTTTTCACCTTGAGTCTGGCGCCTTAGACCGCTCGGCCATTCTGACACGACATGTCCAGATATATGATTCAAATCTTATAACTTTACACGAAACAAAATCTGCTGTGTAAATAAAACAAATTGTCAGAAGTGGGATTCGAACCCACGCCTCCATTCAGAGACCAGAACACCCAGGTTCACTGCAAACAGTGAAGGTTTTTCACCTTGAGTCTGGCGCCTTAGACCGCTCGGCCATTCTGACACGACATGTCCAGATATATGATTCAAATCTTATAACTTTACAAGAAACAAAATCTGCTGTGTAAATATAAATAAATTGTCAGAAGTGAGATTCGAACCCACGCCTCCATTCAGAGACCAGAACACCCAGGTTCACTGCAAACAGTGAAGGTTTTTTCACCTTGAGTCTGGCGCCTTAGACCGCTCGGCCATTCTGTCACATCTCCAGATATACGAATCAAATCTTATGACTTCACTAGAGAAAAAATCAGCTAGGTAACAAAACAAAATTGTCAGAAGTGGGATTCGAACCCACGACTCCATTCGGAGACCAGAACACCCAGATACATTCCGAACATTGAATGCATTATTATATCTTAAGTCTGGCGCCTTAGACCGCTCGGCCATTCTGACACGACATGTCCAGTTATACGATTTAAATCTTATGACTTCAAGAGAGAAAAAATTTGCTAGGTAACAAAACAAAATTGTCAGAAGTGGGATTCGAACCCACGACTCCATTCGGAGACCAGAACACCCAGATACATTCCGAACATTGAATGCATTATTATATCTTAAGTCTGGCGCCTTAGACCGCTCGGCCATTCTGACACGACATGTCCAGATATACGAATCAAATCTTATGACTTCACTAGAGACAAAATCTGCTAGGTAACAAAACAAAATTGTCAGAAGTGGGATTCGAACCCACGACTCCATTCGGAGACCAGATCACCCAGATACATTCCGAACATTGAATGCATTATTAAATCTTAAGTCTGGCGCCTTAGACCGCTCGGCCATTCTGACACGACATGTCCAGATATATGATTCCAATCTTATAACTTTACAAGAATCAACATCTGCTGTGTAAATAAAACAAATTGTCAGAAGTGGGATTCGAACCCACGCCTCCATTCAGAGACCAGAACACCCAGGTTCACTGCAAACAGTGAAGGTTTTTTACCTTGAGTCTGGCGCCTTAGACCGCTCGGCCATTCCGACACAACAAGTCCAGATATATGATTCAAATCTTATAACTTTACAAGAAACAAAATCTGCTGTGTAAATATAAATAAATTGTCAGAAGTGGGATTCGAACCCACGCCTCCATTCAGAGACCAGAACACCCAGGTTCACTGCAAACAGTGAAGGTTTTTCACCTTGAGTCTGGCGCCTTAGACCGCTCGGCCATTCTGACACATGTCCAGATATACGAATCAAATCTTATGACTTCACTAGAGAAAAAATCTGCTAGGTAACAAAACAAAATTGTCAGAAGTGGGATTCGTACCCACGACTCCATTCGGAGACCAGAACACCCAGATACATTCCGAACATTGAATGCATTATTATATCTTAAGTCTGGCGCCTTAGACCGCTCGGCCATTCTGACACGACATGTCCAGTTATACGATTTAAATCTTATGACTTCAAGAGAGAAAAAATTTGCTAGGTAACAAAACAAAATTGTCAGAAGTGGGATTCGAACCCACGACTCCATTCGGATACCAGAACACCCAGATACATTCCGAACATTGAATGCATTATTATATCTTAAGTCTGGCGCCTTAGACCGCTCGGCCATTCTGACACGACATGTCCAGATATACGAATCAAATCTTATGACTTCACTAGAGAAAAAATCTGCTAGGTAACAAAACAAAATTGTCAGAAGTGGGATTCGAACCCACGACTCCATTCGGAGACCAGAACACCCAGATACATTCCGAACATTGAATGCATTATTAAATCTTAAGTCTGGCGCCTTAGACCGCTCGGCCATTCTGACACGACATGTCCAGATATATGATTCAAATCTTATAACTTTACAAGAATCAACATCTGCTGTGTAAATAAAACAAATTGTCAGAAGTGGGATTCGAACCCACGCCTCCATTCAGAGACCAGAACACCCAGGTTCACTGCAAACAGTGAAGGTTTTTCACCTTGAGTCTGGCGCCTTAGACCGCTCGGCCATTCTGACACGACATGTCCAGATATATGATTCAAATCTTATAACTTTACAAGAAACAAAATCTGCTGTGTAAATATAAATAAATTGTCAGAAGTGGGATTCGAACCCACGCCTCCATTCAGAGACCAGAACACCCAGGTTCACTGCAAACAGTGAAGGTTTTTCACCTTGAGTCTGGCGCCTTAGACCGCTCGGCCATTCTGTCACATGTCCAGATATACGAATCAAATCTTATGACTTCACTAGAAAACAAATCAGCTAGGTAACAAAACAAAATTGTCAGAAGTGGGATTCAAACCCACGACTCCATTCGGAGACCAGAACACCCAGATACATTCCGAACATTGAATGCATTATTATATCTTAAGTCTGGCGCCTTAGACCGCTCGGCCATTCTGACACGACATGTCCAGTTATACGATTTAAATCTTATGACTTCAAGAGAGAGAAAATTTGCTAGGTAACAAAACAAAATTGTCAGAAGTGGGATTCGAACCCACGACTCCATTCGGAGACCAGAACACCCAGATACATTCCGAACATTGAATGCATTATTATATCTTAAGTCTGGCGCCTTAGACCGCTCGGCCATTCTGACACGACATGTCCAGATATATGATTCAAATCTTATAACTTTACAAGAATCAACATCTGCTGTGTAAATAAAACAAATTGTCAGAAGTGGGATTCGAACCCACGCCTCCATTCAGAGACCAGAACACCCAGGTTCACTGCAAACAGTGAAGGTTTTTCACCTTGAGTCTGGCGCCTTAGACCGCTCGGCCATTCTGACACGACATGTCCAGATATATGATTCAAATCTTATAACTTTACACGAAACAAAATCTGCTGTGTAAATAAAACAAATTGTCAGAAGTGGGATTCGAACCCACGCCTCCATTCAGAGACCAGAACACCCAGGTTCACTGCAAACAGTGAAGGTTTTTCACCTTGAGTCTGGCGCCTTAGACCGCTCGGCCATTCTGACACGACATGTCCAGATATATGATTCGAATCTTATAACTTTACAAGAAACCAAATCTGCTGTGTAAATATAAATAAATTGTCAGAAGTGGGATTCGAACCCACGCCTCCATTCAGAGACCAGAACACCCAGGTTCACTGCAAACAGTGAAGGTTTTTCACCTTGAGTCTGGCGCCTTAGACCGCTCGGCCATTCTGTCACATGTCCAGATATACGAATCAAATCTTATGACTTCACTAGAGAAAAAATCAGCTAGGTAACAAAACAAAATTGTCAGAAGTGGGACTCGAACCCACGACTCCATTCGGAGACCAGAACACCCAGATACATTCCGAACATTGAATGCATTATTATATCTTAAGTCTGGCGCCTTAGACCGCTCGGCCATTCTGACACGACATGTCCAGTTATACGATTTAAATCTTATGACTTCAAGAGAGAAAAAATTTGCTAGGTAACAAAACAAAATTGTCAGAAGTGGGATTCGAACTCACGACTCCATTCGGAGACCAGAACACCCAGATACATTCCGAACATTGAATGCATTATTATATCTTAAGTCTGGCGCCTTAGACCGCTCGGCCATTCTGACACGACACGTCCAGATATACGAATCAAATCTTATAACTTTACAAGAATCAACATCTGCTGTGTAAATAAAACAAATTGTCAGAAGTGGGATTCGAACCCACGCCTCCATTCAGAGACCAGAACACCCAGGTTCACTGCAAACAGTGAAGGTTTTTCACCTTGAGTCTGGCGCCTTAGACCGCTCGGCCATTCCGACACGACAAGTCCAGATATATGATTCCAATCTTATAACTTCACACGAAACAAAATCTGCTGTGTAAATAAAACAAATTGTCAGAAGTGGGATTCGAACCCACGCCTCCATTCAGAGACCAGAACACCCAGATACATTCCGAACATTGAATGCATTATTATATCTTAAGTCTGGCGCCTTAGACCGCTCGGCCATTCTGACACGACATGTCCAGATATACGAATCAAATCTTATGACTTCACTAGAGAAAAAATCTGCTAGGTAACAAAACAAAATTGTCAGAAGTGGGATTCGAACCCACGACTCCATTCGGAGACCAGAACACCCAGATACATTCCGAACTTTGAATGCATCATTATATCTTAAGTCTGGCGCCTCAGACCGCTCGGCCATTCTGACACGACATGTCCAGTTATACGATTTAAATCTTATGACTTCAAGAGAGAAAAAATTTGCTAGGTAACAAAACAAAATTGTCAGAAGTGCGATTCGAACCCACGACTCCATTCGGAGACCAGAACACCCAGATACATTCCGAACATTGAATGCATTATTATATCTTAAGTCTGGCGCCTTAGACCGCTCGGCCATTCTGACACGACAAGTACAGATATACGAATCAAATCTTATGACTTCACTAGAGAAAAAATCTGCTAGGTAACAAAACAATATTGTCAGAAGTGGGATTCGAACCCACGCCTCTATTCAGAGACCAGAACACCAAGGTTCACTGCAAACAATGAAGGTTTTTCACCTTGAGTCTGGCGCCTTAGACCGCTCGGCCATTCTGACACAACATGTCCAGATATATGATTCAAATCTTATAACTTTACAAGAATCAACATCTGCTGTGTAAATAAAACAAATTGTCAGAAGTGGGATTCGAACCCACGCCTCCATTCAGAGACCAGAACACCCAGATACATTCCGAACATTGAATGCATTATTATATCTTAAGTCTGGCGCCTTAGACCGCTCGGCCATTCTGACACGACATGTCCAGATATACGAATCAAATCTTATGACTTCACTAGAGAAAAAACTCTGCTAGGTAACAAAACAATATTGTCAGAAGTGGGATTCGAACCCACGCCTCTATTCAGAGACCAGAACACCCAGGTTCACTGCAAACAATGAAGGTTGTTCACCTTGAGTCTGGCGCCTTAGACCGCTCGGCCATTCTGACACAACATGTCCAGATATATGATTCAAATCTTATAACTTTACAAGAATCAACATCTGCTGTGTAAATAAAACAAATTGTCAGAAGTGGGATTCGAACCCACGCCTCCATTCAGAGACCAGAACACCCAGGTTCACTGCAAACAGTGAAGGTTTTTCACCTTGAGTCTGGCGCCTTAGACCGCTCGGCCATTCTGACACGACATGTCCAGATATATGATTCAAATCTTATAACTTTACAAGAAACAAAATCTGCTGTGTAAATATAAATAAATTGTCAGAAGTGGGATTCGAACCCACGCCTCCATTCAGAGACCAGAACACCCAGGTTCACTGCAAACAGTGAAGGTTTTTCACCTTGAGTCTGGCGCCTTAGACCGCTCGGCCATTCTGACACATGTCCAGATATACGAATCAAATCTTATGACTTCACTAGAGAAAAAATCTGCTAGGTAACAAAACAAAATTGTCAGAAGTGGGATTCGTACCCACGACTCCATTCGGAGACCAGAACACCCAGATACATTCCGAACATTGAATGCATTATTATATCTTAAGTCTGGCGCCTTAGACCGCTCGGCCATTCTGACACGACATGTCCAGTTATACGATTTAAATCTTATGACTTCAAGAGAGAAAAAATTTGCTAGGTAACAAAACAAAATTGTCAGAAGTGGGATTCGAACCCACGACTCCATTCGGAGACCAGAACACCCAGATACATTCCGAACATTGAATTGAATGCATTATTATATCTTAAGTCTGGCGCCTTAGACCGCTCGGCCATTCTGACACGACATGTCCAGATATACGAATCAAATCTTATGACTTCACTAGAGAAAAAATCAGCTAGGTAACAAAACAAAATTGTCAGAAGTGGGATTCGAACCCACGACTCCATTCGGAGACCAGAACACCCAGATACATTCCGAACATTGAATGCATTATTAAATCTTAAGTCTGGCACCTTAGACCGCTCGGCCATTCTGACACGACATGTCCAGATATATGATTCAAATCTTATAACTTTACAAGAATCAACATCTGCTGTGTAAATAAAACAAATTGTCAGAAGTGGGATTCGAACCCACGCCTCCATTCAGAGACCAGAACACCCAGATACATTCCGAACATTGAATGCATTATTATATCTTAAGTCTGGCGCCTTAGACCGCTCGGCCATTCTGACACGACATGTCCAGTTATACGATTTAAATCTTATGACTTCAAGAGAGAAAAAATTTGCTAGGTAACAAAACAAAATTGTCAGAAGTGGGATTCGAACCCACGACTCCATTCGGAGACCAGATCACCCAGATACATTCCGAAAATTGAATGCATTATAAAATCTTAAGTTTGGCGCCTTAGACCGCTCGGCCATTCTGACACGACATGTCCAGATATATGATTCAAATCTTATAACTTTACAAGAATCAACATCTGCTGTGTAAATAAAACAAATTGTCAGAAGTGGGATTTGAACCCACGCCTCCATTCAGAGACCAGAACACCCAGGTTCACTGCAAACAGTGAGGGTTTTTCACCTTGAGTCTGGCGCCTTACACCGCTCGGCCATTCTGACACGACATGTCCAGTTATACGATTTAAATCTTATGACTTCCAGAGAGAAAAAAATTGCTAGGTAACAAAACAATATTGTCAGAAGTGGGATTCGAACCCACGACTCCATTCCGAGACCAGAACACCCAGATACATTCCGAACATTGAATGCATTATTATATCTTAAGTCTGGCGCCTTAGACCGCTCGGCCATTCTGACAAGACATGTCCAGATATACGAATCAAATCTTATGACTTCACTAGAGAAAAAATCTGCTAGGTAACAAAACAAAATTGTCAGAAGTGGGATTAGAACCAACGACTCCATTCGGAGACCAGAACACCCAGATACATTCCGAACATTGAATGCATTATTATATCTTAAGTCTGGCGCATTAGACCGCTCGGCCATTCTGACACGACATGTCCAGTTATACGATTTAAATCTTATGACTTCAAGAAAGAAAAAATTTGCTAGGTAACAAAACAAAATTGTCAGAAGTGGGATTCGAACCCACGACTCCATTCGGAGACCAGAACACCCAGATACATTCCGAACATTGAATGCATTATTATATCTTAAGTCTGGCGCCTTAGACCGCTCGGCCATTCTGACACGACATGTCCAGATATACGAATCAAATCTTATGACTTCACTAGAGAAAAAATCTGCTAGGTAACAAAACAAAATTGTCAGAAGTGGGATTCGAACCCACGACTCCATTCGGAGACCAGAACACCCAGATACATTCCGAACATTGAATGCATTATTATATCTTAAGTCTGGCGCCTTAGACCGCTCGGCCATTCTGACACGACATGTCCAGTTATACGATTTAAATCTTCTGACTTCACTAGAGAAAAAATCTGATAGGTAACAAAACAATATTGTCAGAAGTGGGATTCGAACCCACGCCTCCATTCGGAGACCAGAACACCCAGGTTCACTTCAAACAATGAAGGTTTTTCACCTTGAGTCTGGCGCCTTAGACCGCTCGGACATTCTGACACGACATGTCCAGATATATGATTCAAATCTTATAACTTTACACGAAACAAAATCTGCTGTGTAAATAAAACAAATTGTCAGAAGTGGGATTCGAACCCACGCCGCCAATCAGAGACCAGAACACCCAGGTTCACTTCAAACAGTGAAGGTTTTTCACCTTGAGTCTGGCGCCTTAGACCGCTCGGCCATTCTGACACGACATGTCCAGTTATACGATTTAAATCTTATGACTTCAAGAGAAAAAAAATTTGCTAGGTTACAAAAAAAAATTGTCAGAAGTGGGATTCGAACCCACGACTCCATTCGGAGACCAGAACACCCAGATACATTCCGAACATTGAATGCATTATTATATCTTAAGTCTGGCGCCTTAGACCGCTCGGCCATTCTGACACGACATGTCCAGATATACGAATCAAATCTTATGACTTCACTAGAGAAAAAATCTGCTAGGTAACAAAACAATATTGTCAGAAGTGGGATTCGAACCCACGCCTCTATTCAGAGACCAGAACACCCAGGTTCACTGCAAACAATGAAGGTCTTTCACCTTGAGTCTGGCGCCTTCGACCGCTCGGCCATTCTGACACAACATGTCCAGATATACTATTCAAATCTTATAACTTTACAAGAATCAACATCTGCTGTGTAAATAAAACAAATTGTCAGAAGTGGGATTCGAACCCACGGCTCCATTCAGAGACCAGAACACCCAGGTTCACTGCAAACAGTGAAGGTTTTTCACCTTGAGTCTGGCGCCTTAGACCGCTCGGCCATTCTGACACGACATGTCCAGATATATGATTCAAATCTTATAACTTTACAAGAAACAAAATCTGCTGTGTAAATATAAATAAATTGTCAGAAGTGGGATTCGAACCCACGCCTCCATTCAGAGACCAGAACACCCAGGTTCACTGCAAACAGTGAAGGTTTTTCACCTTGAGTCTGGCGCCTTAGACCGCTCGGCCATTCTGACACGACATGTCCAGATATACGAATCAAATCTTATGACTTCACTAGAGAAAAAATCTGCTAGGTAACAAAACAAAATTGTCAGAAGTGGGATTCGAACCCACGACTCCATTCGGAGACCAGAACACCCAGATACATTCCGAACATTGAATGCATTATTATATCTTAAGTCTGGCGCATTAGACCGCTCGGCCATTCTGACACGACATGTCCAGTTATACGATTTAAATCTTATGACTTCAAGAAAAAAAAAATTTGCTAGGTAACAAAACAAAATTGTCAGAAGTGGGATTCGAACCCACGACTCCATTCGGAGACCAGAACACCCAGATACATTCCGAACATTGAATGCATTATTATATCTTAAGTCTGACGCCTTAGACCGCTCGGCCATTCTGACACGACATGTCCAGTTATACGATTTAAATCTTCTGACTTCACTAGAGAAAAAATCTGATAGGTAACAAAACAATATTGTCAGAAGTGGGATTCGAACCCACGCCTCTATTCAGAGACCAGAACACCCAGGTTCACTGCAAACAGTGAAGGTTTTTCACTTTGAGTCTGGCGCCTTAGACCGCTCGGCCATTCTGACACATGTCCAGATATACGAATCAAATCTTATGACTTCACTAGAGAAAAAATCTGCTAGGTAACAAAACAAAATTGTCAGAAGTGGGATTCGAACCAACGACTCCATTCGGAGACCAGAACACCCAGATACATTCCGAACATTGAATGCATTATTATATCTTAAGTCTGGCGCATTAGACCGCTCGGCCATTCTGACACGACATGTCCAGTTATACGATTTAAATCTTATGACTTCAAGAAAGAAAAAATTTGCTAGGTAACAAAACAAAATTGTCAGAAGTGGGATTCGAACCCACGACTCCATTCGGAGACCAGAACACCCAGATACATTCCGAACATTGAATGCATTATTATATCTTAAGTCTGGCGCCTTAGACCGCTCGGCCATTCTGACACGACATGTCCAGATATACGAATCAAATCTTATGACTTCACTAGAAAAAAAATCTGCTAGGTAACAAAACAAAATTGTCAGAAGTGGGATTCGAACCCACGACTCCATTCGGAGACCAGAACACCCAGATACATTCCGAACATTGAATGCATTATTATATCTTAAGTCTGGCGCCTTAGACCGCTCGGCCATTCTGACACGACATGTCCAGATATACGAATCAAATCTTATGACTTCACTAGAGAAAAAATCTGCTAGGTAACAAAACAATATCGTCAGAAGTGGGATTCGAACCCACGCGTCTATTCAGAGACCAGAACACCCAGGTTCACTGCAAACAATGAAGGTTTTTCACCTTGAGTCTGGCGCCTTCGACCGCTCGGCCATTCTGACACAACATGTCCAGATATATGATTCAAATCTTATAACTTTACAAGAATCAACATCTGCTGTGTAAATAAAACAAATTGTCAGAAGTGGGATTCGAACCCACGCCTCCATTCAGAGACCAGAACACCCAGGTTCACTGCAAACAGTGAAGGTTTTTCACCTTGAGTCTGGCGCCTTAGACCGCTCGGCCATTCTGACACGACATGTCCAGATATATGATTCAAATCTTATCACTTTACAAGAAACAAAATCTGCTGTGTAAATATAAATAAATTGTCAGAAGTGGGATTCGAACCCACGCCTCCATTCAGAGACTAGAACACCCAGGTTCACTGCAAACAGTGAAGGTTTTTCACCTTGAGTCTGGCGCCTTAGACCGCTCGGCCATTCTGACACGACATGTCCAGATATACGAATCAAATCTTATGACTTCACTAGAGAAAAAATCTGCTAGGTAACAAAACAAAATTGTCAGAAGTGGGATTCGAACCCACGACTCCATTCGGAAACCAGAACACCCAGATACATTCCGAACATTGAATGCATTATTATATCTTAAGTCTGGCGCATTAGACCGCTCGGCCATTCTGACACGACATGTCCAGTTATACGATTTAAATCTTATGACTTCAAGAAAAAAAAAATTTGCTAGGTAACAAAACAAAATTGTCAGAAGTGGGATTTGAACCCACGACTCCATTCGGAGACCAGAACACCCAGATACATTCCGAACATTGAATGCATTATTATATCTTAAGTCTGACGCCTTAGACCGCTCGGCCATTCTGACACGACATGTCCAGTTATACGATTTAAATCTTCTGACTTCACTAGAGAAAAAATCTGATAGGTAACAAAACAATATTGTCAGAAGTGGGATTCGAACCCACGCCTCTATTCAGAGACCAGAACACCCAGGTTCACTGCAAACAGTGAAGGTTTTTCACTTTGAGTCTGGCGCCTTAGACCGCTCGGCCATTCTGACACATGTCCAGATATACGAATCAAATCTTATGACTTCACTAGAGAAAAAATCTGCTAGGTAACAAAACAAAATTGTCAGAAGTGGGATTCGAACCAACGACTCCATTCGGAGACCAGAACACCAAGATACATTCCGAACATTGAATGCATTATTATATCTTAAGTCTGGCGCATTAGACCGCTCGGCCATTCTGACACGACATGTCCAGTTATACGATTTAAATCTTATGACTTCAAGAAAGAAAAAATTTGCTAGGTAACAAAACAAAATTGTCAGAAGTGGGATTCGAACCCACGACTCCATTCGGAGACCAGAACACCCAGGTTCACTGCAAACAATGAAGGTCTTTCACCTTGAGTCTGGCGCCTTCGACCGCTCGGCCATTCTGACACAACATGTCCAGATATACTATTCAAATCTTATAACTTTACAAGAATCAACATCTGCTGTGTAAATAAAACAAATTGTCAGAAGTGGGATTCGAACCCACGGCTCCATTCAGAGACCAGAACACCCAGGTTCACTGCAAACAGTGAAGGTTTTTCACCTTGAGTCTGGCGCCTTAGACCGCTCGGCCATTCTGACACGACATGTCCAGATATATGATTCAAATCTTATAACTTTACAAGAAACAAAATCTGCTGTGTAAATATAAATAAATTGTCAGAAGTGGGATTCGAACCCACGCCTCCATTCAGAGACCAGAACACCCAGGTTCACTGCAAACAGTGAAGGTTTTTCACCTTGAGTCTGGCGCCTTAGACCGCTCGGCCATTCTGACACGACATGTCCAGATATACGAATCAAATCTTATGACTTCACTAGAGAAAAAATCTGCTAGGTAACAAAACAAAATTGTCAGAAGTGGGATTCGAACCCACGACTCCATTCGGAGACCAGAACACCCAGATACATTCCGAACATTGAATGCATTATTATATCTTAAGTCTGGCGCATTAGACCGCTCGGCCATTCTGACACGACATGTCCAGTTATACGATTTAAATCTTATGACTTCAAGAAAAAAAAAATTTGCTAGGTATCAAAACAAAATTGTCAGAAGTGGGATTCGAACCCACGACTCCATTCGGAGACCAGAACACCCAGATACATTCCGAACATTGAATGCATTATTATATCTTAAGTCTGACGCCTTAGACCGCTCGGCCATTCTGACACGACATGTCCAGTTATACGATTTAAATCTTCTGACTTCACTAGAGAAAAAATCTGATAGGTAACAAAACAATATTGTCAGAAGTGGGATTCGAACCCACGCCTCTATTCAGAGACCAGAACACCCAGGTTCACTGCAAACAGTGAAGGTTTTTCACTTTGAGTCTGGCGCCTTAGACCGCTCGGCCATTCTGACACATGTCCAGATATACGAATCAAATCTTATGACTTCACTAGAGAAAAAATCTGCTAGGTAACAAAACAAAATTGTCAGAAGTGGGATTCGAACCAACGACTCCATTCGGAGACCAGAACACCCAGATACATTCCGAACATTGAATGCATTATTATATCTTAAGTCTGGCGCATTAGACCGCTCGGCCATTCTGACACGACATGTCCAGTTATACGATTTAAATCTTATGACTTCAAGAAAGAAAAAATTTGCTAGGTAACAAAACAAAATTGTCAGAAGTGGGATTCGAACCCACGACTCCATTCGGAGACCAGAACACCCAGATACATTCCGAACATTGAATGCATTATTATATCTTAAGTCTGGCGCCTTAGACCGCTCGGCCATTCTGACACGACATGTCCAGATATACGAATCAAATCTTATGACTTCACTAGAAAAAAAATCTGCTAGGTAACAAAACAAAATTGTCAGAAGTGGGATTCGAACCCACGACTCCATTCGGAGACCAGAACACCCAGATACATTCCGAACATTGAATGCATTATTATATCTTAAGTCTGGCGCCTTAGACCGCTCGGCCATTCTGACACGACATGTCCAGATATACGAATCAAATCTTATGACTTCACTAGAGAAAAAATCTGCTAGGTAACAAAACAATATCGTCAGAAGTGGGATTCGAACCCACGCGTCTATTCAGAGACCAGAACACCCAGGTTCACTGCAAACAATGAAGGTTTTTCACCTTGAGTCTGGCGCCTTCGACCGCTCGGCCATTCTGACACAACATGTCCAGATATATGATTCAAATCTTATAACTTTACAAGAATCAACATCTGCTGTGTAAATAAAACAAATTGTCAGAAGTGGGATTCGAACCCACGCCTCCATTCAGAGACCAGAACACCCAGGTTCACTGCAAACAGTGAAGGTTTTTCACCTTGAGTCTGGCGCCTTAGACCGCTCGGCCATTCTGACACGACATGTCCAGATATATGATTCAAATCTTATCACTTTACAAGAAACAAAATCTGCTGTGTAAATATAAATAAATTGTCAGAAGTGGGATTCGAACCCACGCCTCCATTCAGAGACTAGAACACCCAGGTTCACTGCAAACAGTGAAGGTTTTTCACCTTGAGTCTGGCGCCTTAGACCGCTCGGCCATTCTGACACGACATGTCCAGATATACGAATCAAATCTTATGACTTCACTAGAGAAAAAATCTGCTAGGTAACAAAACAAAATTGTCAGAAGTGGGATTCGAACCCACGACTCCATTCGGAGACCAGAACACCCAGATACATTCCGAACATTGAATGCATTATTATATCTTAAGTCTGGCGCATTAGACCGCTCGGCCATTCTGACACGACATGTCCAGTTATACGATTTAAATCTTATGACTTCAAGAAAAAAAAAATTTGCTAGGTAACAAAACAAAATTGTCAGAAGTGGGATTTGAACCCACGACTCCATTCGGAGACCAGAACACCCAGATACATTCCGAACATTGAATGCATTATTATATCTTAAGTCTGACGCCTTAGACCGCTCGGCCATTCTGACACGACATGTCCAGTTATACGATTTAAATCTTCTGACTTCACTAGAGAAAAAATCTGATAGGTAACAAAACAATATTGTCAGAAGTGGGATTCGAACCCACGCCTCTATTCAGAGACCAGAACACCCAGGTTCACTGCAAACAGTGAAGGTTTTTCACTTTGAGTCTGGCGCCTTAGACCGCTCGGCCATTCTGACACATGTCCAGATATACGAATCAAATCTTATGACTTCACTAGAGAAAAAATCTGCTAGGTAACAAAACAAAATTGTCAGAAGTGGGATTCGAACCAACGACTCCATTCGGAGACCAGAACACCAAGATACATTCCGAACATTGAATGCATTATTATATCTTAAGTCTGGCGCATTAGACCGCTCGGCCATTCTGACACGACATGTCCAGTTATACGATTTAAATCTTATGACTTCAAGAAAGAAAAAATTTGCTAGGTAACAAAACAAAATTGTCAGAAGTGGGATTCGAACCCACGACTCCATTCGGAGACCAGAACACCCAGATACATTCCGAACATTGAATGCATTATTATATCTTAAGTCTGGCGCCTTAGACCGCTCGGCCATTCTGACACGACATGTCCAGATATACGAATCAAATCTTATGACTTCACTAGAGAAAAAATCTGCTAGGTAACAAAACAAAATTGTCAGAAGTGGGATTCGAACCCACGACTCCATTCGGAGACCAGAACACCCAGATACATTCCGAACATTGAATGCATTATTATATCTTAAGTCTGGCGCCTTAGACCGCTCGGCCATTCTGACACGACATGTCCAGATATACGAATCAAATCTTATGACTTCACTAGAGAAAAAATCTGCTAGGTAACAAAACAATATTGTCAGAAGTGGGATTCGAACCCACGCCTCTATTCAGAGACCAGAACACCCAGGTTCACTGCAAACAATGAAGGTTTTTCACCTTGAGTCTGGCGCCTTCGACCGCTCGGCCATTCTGACACAACATGTCCAGATATATGATTCAAATCTTATAACTTTACAAGAATCAACATCTGCTGTGTAAATAAAACAAATTGTCAGAAGTGGGATTCGAACCCACGCCTCCATTCAGAGACCAGAACACCCAGGTTCACTGCAAACAGTGAAGGTTTTTCACCTTGAGTCTGGCGCCTTAGACAGCTCGGCCATTCTGACACGACATGTCCAGATATATGATTCAAATCTTATAACTTTACAAGAAACAAAATCTGCTGTGTAAATATAAATAAATTGTCAGAAGTGGGATTCGAACCCACGCCTCCATTCAGAGACTAGAACACCCAGGTTCACTGCAAACAGTGAAGGTTTTTCACCTTGAGTCTGGCGCCTTAGACCGCTCGGCCATTCTGACACGACATGTCCAGATATACGAATCAAATCTTATGACTTCACTAGAGAAAAAATCTGCTAGGTAACAAAACAAAATTGTCAGAAGTGGGATTCGAACCCACGACTCCATTCGGAGACCAGAACACCCAGATACATTCCGAACATTGAATGCATTATTATATCTTAAGTCTGGCGCATTAGACCGCTCGGCCATTCTGACACGACATGTCCAGTTATACGATTTAAATCTTATGACTTCAAGAAAGAAAAAAATTTGCTAGGTAACAAAACAAAATTGTCAGAAGTGGGATTTGAACCCACGACTCCATTCGGAGACCAGAACACCCAGATACATTCCGAACATTGAATGCATTATTATATTTTAAGTCTGGCGCCTTAGACCGCTCGGCCATTCTGACACGACATGTCCAGATATACGAATCAAATCTTATGACTTCACTAGAGAAAAAATCTGCTAGGTAACAAAACAATATTGTCAGAAGTGGGATTCGAACCCACGCCTCTATTCAGAGACCAGAACACCCAGGTTCACTGCAAACAATGAAGGTTTTTCACCTTGAGTCTGGCGCCTTCGACCGCTCGGCCATTCTGACACAACATGTCCAGATATATGATTCAAATCTTATAACTTTACAAGAATCAACATCTGCTGTGTAAATAAAACAAATTGTCAGAAGTGGGATTCGAACCCACGCCTCCATTCAGAGACCAGAACACCCAGGTTCACTGCAAACAGTGAAGGTTTTTCACCTTGAGTCTGGCGCCTTAGACCGCTCGGCCATTCTGACACGACATGTCCAGATATATGATTCAAATCTTATAACTTTACAAGAAACAAAATCTGCTGTGTAAATATAAATAAATTGTCAGAAGTGGGATTCGAACCCACGCCTCCATTCAGAGACTAGAACACCCAGGTTCACTGCAAACAGTGAAGGTTTTTCACCTTGAGTCTGGCGCCTTAGACCGCTCGGCCATTCTGACACGACATGTCCAGATATACGAATCAAATCTTATGACTTCACTAGAGAAAAAATCTGCTAGGTAACAAAACAAAATTGTCAGAAGTGGGATTCGAACCCACGACTCCATTCGGAGACCAGAACACCCAGATACATTCCGAACATTGAATGCATTATTATATCTTAAGTCTGGCGCATTAGACCGCTCGGCCATTCTGACACGACATGTCCAGTTATACGATTTAAATCTTATGACTTCAAGAAAAAAAAAATTTGCTAGGTAACAAAACAAAATTGTCAGAAGTGGGATTTGAACCCACGACTCCATTCGGAGACCAGAACACCCAGATACATTCCGAACATTGAATGCATTATTATATCTTAAGTCTGACGCCTTAGACCGCTCGGCCATTCTGACACGACATGTCCAGATATACGAATCAAATCTTATGACTTCACTAGAGAAAAAATCAGCTAGGTAACAAAACAAAATTGTCAGAAGTGGGATTCGAACCCACGACTCCATTCGGAGACCAGAACACCCAGATACATTGAATGCATTATTATATCTTAAGTCAGAAGCCTTAGACCGCTCGGCCATTCTGACACGACATGTCCAGTTATACGATTTAAATCTTATGACTTCAAGAGAGAAAAAATTTGCTAGGTAACAAAACAAAATTGTCAGAAGTGGGATTCGAACCCACGACTCCATTCGGAGACCAGAACACCCAGATACATTCCGAACATTGAATGCATTATTATATCTTAAGTCTGGCGCCTTAGACCGCTCGGCCATTCTGACACGACATGTCCAGATATATGATTCAAATCTTATAACTTTACAAGAATCAACATCTGCTGTGTAAATAAAACAAATTGTCAGAAGTGGGATTCGAACCCACGCCTCCATTCAGAGACCAGAACACCCAGATACATTCCGAACATTGAATGCATTATTATATCTTAAGTCTGGCGCCTTAGACCGCTCGGCCATTCTGACACGACATGTCCAGTTATACGATTTAAATCTTATGACTTCAAGAGAGAAAAAATTTGCTAGGTAACAAAACAAAATTGTCAGAAGTGGGATTCGAACCCACGACTCCATTCGGAGACCAGATTACCCAGATACATTCCGAAAATTGAATGCATTATTAAATCTTAAGTCTGGCGCCTTAGACCGCTCGGCCATTCTGACACGACATGTCCAGATATATGATTCAAATCTTATAACTTTACAAGAATCAACATCTGCTGTGTAAATAAAACAAATTGTCAGAAGTGGGATTCGAACCCACGCCTCCATTCAGAGACCAGAACACCCAGGTTCACTGCAAACAGTGAGGGTTTTTCACCTTGAGTTTGGCGCCTTAGACCGCTCGGCCATTCTGACACATGTCCAGTTATACAAATCAAATCTTATGACTTCACTAGAGAAAAAATCTGCTAGGTAACAAAACAAAATTGTCAGAAGTGGGATTCGAACCAACGACTCCATTCGGAGACCAGAACACCCAGATACATTCCGAACATTGAATGCATTATTATATCTTAAGTCTGGCGCATTAGACCGCTCGGCCATTCTGACACGACATGTCCAGTTATACGATTTAAATCTTATGACTTCAAGAAAGAAAAAATTTGCTAGGTAACAAAACAAAATTGTCAGAAGTGGGATTCGAACCCACGACTCCATTCGGAGACCAGAACACCCAGATACATTCCGAACATTGAATGCATTATTATATCTTAAGTCTGGCGCCTTAGACCGCTCGGCCATTCTGACACGACATGTCCAGATATACGAATCAAATCTTATGACTTCACTAGAGAAAAAATCTGCTAGGTAACAAAACAAAATTGTCAGAAGTGGGATTCGAACCCACGACTTCATTCGGAGACCAGAACACCCAGATACATTCCGAACATTGAATGCATTATTATATCTTAAGTCTGGCGCCTTAGACCGCTCGGCCATTCTGACACGACATGTCCAGTTATACGATTTAAATCTTCTGACTTCACTAGAGAAAAAATCTGATAGGTAACAAAACAATATTGTCAGAAGTGGGATTCGAACCCACGCCTCTATTCAGAGACCAGAACACCCAGGTTCACTGCAAACAATGAAGGTTTTTCACCTTGAGTCTGGCGCCTTAGACCGCTCGGCCATTCTGACACATGTCCAGATATACGAATCAAATCTTATGACTTCACTAGAGAAAAAATCAGCTAGGTAACAAAACAAAATTGTCAGAAGTGGGATTCGAACCCACGACTCCATTCGGAGACCAGAACACCCAGATACATTCCGAACATTGAATGCATTATTATATCTTAAGTCTGGCGCCTTAGACCGCTCGGCCATTCTGACACGACATGTCCAGATATACGAATCAAATCTTATGACTTCACTAGAGAAAAAATCTGCTAGGTAACAAAACAAAATTGTCAGAAGTGGGATTCGAACCCACGACTTCATTCGGAGACCAGAACACCCAGATACATTCCGAACATTGAATGCATTATTATATCTTAAGTCTGGCGCCTTAGACCGCTCGGCCATTCTGACACGACATGTCCAGTTATACGATTTAAATCTTCTGACTTCACTAGAGAAAAAATCTGATAGGTAACAAAACAATATTGTCAGAAGTGGGATTCGAACCCACGCCTCTATTCAGAGACCAGAACACCCAGGTTCACTGCAAACAATGAAGGTTTTTCACCTTGAGTCTGGCGCCTTAGACCGCTCGGCCATTCTGACACAACATGTCCAGATATATGATTCAAATCTTATAACTTTACAAGAATCAACATCTGCTGTGTAAATAAAACAAATTGTCAGAAGTGGGATTCGAACCCACGCCTCCATTCAGAGACCAGAACACCCAGGTTCACTGCAAACAGTGAAGGTTTTTCACCTTGAGTCTGGCGCCTTAGACCGCTCGGCCATTCTGACACGACATGTCCAGATATATGATTCAAATCTTATAACTTTACACGAAACAACATCTGCTGTGTAAATAAAACAAATTGTCAGAAGTGGGATTCGAACCCACGCCTCCATTCAGAGACCAGAACACCCAGGTTCACTGCAAACAGTGAAGGTTTTTCACCTTGAGTCTGGCGCATTAGACCGCTCGGCCATTCTGACACGACATGTCCAGTTATACGATTTAAATCTTATGACTTCAAGAGAGAAAAAATTTGCTAGGTAACAAAACAAAATTGTCAAAAGTGGGATTCGAACCCACGACTCCATTCGGATACCAGAACACCCAGATACATTCCGAACATTGAATGCATTATTAAATCTTAAGTCTGGCGCCTTAGACCGCTCGGCCATTCTGACACGACATGTCCAGATATATGATTCAAATCTTATAACTTTACAAGATTCAACATCTGCTGTGTAAATAAAACAAATTGTCAGAAGTGGGATTCGAACCCACGCCTCCATTCAGAGACCAGAACACCCAGGTTCACTGCAAACAGTGAAGGTTTTTCACCTTGAGTCTGGCGCCTTAGACCGCTCGGCCATTCTGACACGACATGTCCAGATATATGATTCAAATCTTATAACTTTACACGAAACAAAATCTGCTGTGTAAATAAAACAAATTGTCAGAAGTGGGATTCGAACCGACGCCTCCATTCAGAGACCAGAACACCCAGGTTCACTGCAAACAGTGAAGGTTTTTCACCTTGAGTCTGGCGTCTTAGACCGCTCGGCCATTCTGACACGACATGTCCAGATATATGATTCAAATCTTATAACTTTACAAGAAACAAAATCTGCTGTGTAAATATAAATAAATTGTCAGAAGTGGGATTCGAACCCACGCCTCCATTCAGAGACCAGAACACCCAGGTTCACTGCAAACAGTGAAGGTTTTTCACCTTGAGTCTGGCGCCTTAGACCGCTCGGCCATTCTGACACATGTCCAGATATACGAATCAAATCTTATGACTTCACTAGAGAAAAAATCTGCTAGGTAACAAAACAAAATTGTCAGAAGTGGGATTCGAACCCACGACTCCATTCGGAGACCAGAACACCCAGATACATTCCGAACATTGAATGCATTATTATATCTTAAGTCTGGCGCCTTAGACCGCTCGGCCATTCTGACACGACATGTCCAGTTATACGATTTAAATCTTATGACTTCAAGAGAGAAAAAAAATGCTAGGTAACAAAACAAAATTGTCAGAAGTGGGATTCGAACCCACGACTCCATTCGGAGACCAGAACACCCAGATACATTCCGAACATTGAATGCATTATTATATCTTAAGTCTGGCGCCTTAGACCGCTCGGCCATTCTGACACGACATGTCCAGATATACGAATCAAATCTTATGACTTCACTAGAGAAAAAATCAGCTAGGTAACAAAACAAAATTGTCAGAAGTGGGATTCGAACCCACGACTCCATTCGGACACCAGAACACCCAGATACATTGAATGCATTATTATATCTTAAGTCTGGAGCCTTAGACCGCTCGGCCATTCTGACACGACATGTCCAGTTATACGATTTAAATCTTATGACTTCAAGAGAGAAAAAATTTGCTAGGTAACAAAACAAAATTGTCAGAAGTGGGATTCGAACCCACGACTCCATTCGGACAGCAGAACACCCAGATACATTCCGAACATTGAATGCATTATTATATCTTAAGTCTGGCGCCTTAGACCGCTCGGACATTCTGACACGACATGTCCAGATATATGATTCAAATCTTATAACTTTACAAGAATCAACATCTGCTGTGTAAATAAAACAAATTGTCAGAAGTGGGATTCGAACCCACGCCTCCATTCAGAGACCAGAACACCCAGATACATTCCGAACATTGAATGCATTATTATATCTTAAGTCTGGCGCCTTAGACCGCTCGGCCATTCTGACACGACATGTCCAGTTATACGATTTAAATCTTATGACTTCAAGAGAGAAAAAATTTGCTAGGTAACAAAACAAAATTGTCAGAAGTGGGATTCGAACCCACGACTCCATTCGGAGACCAGATTACCCAGATACATTCCGAAAATTGAATGCATTATTAAATCTTAAGTCTGGCGCCTTAGACCGCTCGGCCATTCTGACACGACATGTCCAGATATATGATTCAAATCTTATAACTTTACAAGAATCAACATCTGCTGTGTAAATAAAACAAATTGTCAGAAGTGGGATTCGAACCCACGCCTCCATTCAGAGACCAGAACACCCAGGTTCACTGCAAACAGTGAGGGTTTTTCACCTTGAGTTTGGCGCCTTAGACCGCTCGGCCATTCTGACACATGTCCAGTTATACAAATCAAATCTTATGACTTCACTAGAGAAAAAATCTGCTAGGTAACAAAACAAAATTGTCAGAAGTGGGATTCGAACCAACGACTCCATTCGGAGACCAGAACACCCAGATACATTCCGAACATTGAATGCATTATTATATCTTAAGTCTGGCGCATTAGACCGCTCGGCCATTCTGACACGACATGTCCAGTTATACGATTTAAATCTTATGACTTCAAGAAAGAAAAAATTTGCTAGGTAACAAAACAAAATTGTCAGAAGTGGGATTCGAACCCACGACTCCATTCGGAGACCAGAACACCCAGATACATTCCGAACATTGAATGCATTATTATATCTTAAGTCTGGCGCCTTAGACCGCTCGGCCATTCTGACACGACATGTCCAGATATACGAATCAAATCTTATGACTTCACTAGAGAAAAAATCTGCTAGGTAACAAAACAAAATTGTCAGAAGTGGGATTCGAACCCACGACTTCATTCGGAGACCAGAACACCCAGATACATTCCGAACATTGAATGCATTATTATATCTTAAGTCTGGCGCCTTAGACCGCTCGGCCATTCTGACACGACATGTCCAGTTATACGATTTAAATCTTCTGACTTCACTAGAGAAAAAATCTGATAGGTAACAAAACAATATTGTCAGAAGTGGGATTCGAACCCACGCCTCTATTCAGAGACCAGAACACCCAGGTTCACTGCAAACAATGAAGGTTTTTCACCTTGAGTCTGGCGCCTTAGACCGCTCGGCCATTCTGACACATGTCCAGATATACGAATCAAATCTTATGACTTCACTAGAGAAAAAATCAGCTAGGTAACAAAACAAAATTGTCAGAAGTGGGATTCGAACCCACGACTCCATTCGGAGACCAGAACACCCAGATACATTCCGAACATTGAATGCATTATTATATCTTAAGTCTGGCGCCTTAGACCGCTCGGCCATTCTGACACGACATGTCCAGATATACGAATCAAATCTTATGACTTCACTAGAGAAAAAATCTGCTAGGTAACAAAACAAAATTGTCAGAAGTGGGATTCGAACCCACGACTTCATTCGGAGACCAGAACACCCAGATACATTCCGAACATTGAATGCATTATTATATCTTAAGTCTGGCGCCTTAGACCGCTCGGCCATTCTGACACGACATGTCCAGTTATACGATTTAAATCTTCTGACTTCACTAGAGAAAAAATCTGATAGGTAACAAAACAATATTGTCAGAAGTGGGATTCGAACCCACGCCTCTATTCAGAGACCAGAACACCCAGGTTCACTGCAAACAATGAAGGTTTTTCACCTTGAGTCTGGCGCCTTAGACCGCTCGGCCATTCTGACACAACATGTCCAGATATATGATTCAAATCTTATAACTTTACAAGAATCAACATCTGCTGTGTAAATAAAACAAATTGTCAGAAGTGGGATTCGAACCCACGCCTCCATTCAGAGACCAGAACACCCAGGTTCACTGCAAACAGTGAAGGTTTTTCACCTTGAGTCTGGCGCCTTAGACCGCTCGGCCATTCTGACACGACATGTCCAGATATATGATTCAAATCTTATAACTTTACACGAAACAACATCTGCTGTGTAAATAAAACAAATTGTCAGAAGTGGGATTCGAACCCACGCCTCCATTCAGAGACCAGAACACCCAGGTTCACTGCAAACAGTGAAGGTTTTTCACCTTGAGTCTGGCGCATTAGACCGCTCGGCCATTCTGACACGACATGTCCAGTTATACGATTTAAATCTTATGACTTCAAGAGAGAAAAAATTTGCTAGGTAACAAAACAAAATTGTCAAAAGTGGGATTCGAACCCACGACTCCATTCGGATACCAGAACACCCAGATACATTCCGAACATTGAATGCATTATTAAATCTTAAGTCTGGCGCCTTAGACCGCTCGGCCATTCTGACACGACATGTCCAGATATATGATTCAAATCTTATAACTTTACAAGATTCAACATCTGCTGTGTAAATAAAACAAATTGTCAGAAGTGGGATTCGAACCCACGCCTCCATTCAGAGACCAGAACACCCAGGTTCACTGCAAACAGTGAAGGTTTTTCACCTTGAGTCTGGCGCCTTAGACCGCTCGGCCATTCTGACACGACATGTCCAGATATATGATTCAAATCTTATAACTTTACACGAAACAAAATCTGCTGTGTAAATAAAACAAATTGTCAGAAGTGGGATTCGAACCGACGCCTCCATTCAGAGACCAGAACACCCAGGTTCACTGCAAACAGTGAAGGTTTTTCACCTTGAGTCTGGCGTCTTAGACCGCTCGGCCATTCTGACACGACATGTCCAGATATATGATTCAAATCTTATAACTTTACAAGAAACAAAATCTGCTGTGTAAATATAAATAAATTGTCAGAAGTGGGATTCGAACCCACGCCTCCATTCAGAGACCAGAACACCCAGGTTCACTGCAAACAGTGAAGGTTTTTCACCTTGAGTCTGGCGCCTTAGACCGCTCGGCCATTCTGACACATGTCCAGATATACGAATCAAATCTTATGACTTCACTAGAGAAAAAATCTGCTAGGTAACAAAACAAAATTGTCAGAAGTGGGATTCGAACCCACGACTCCATTCGGAGACCAGAACACCCAGATACATTCCGAACATTGAATGCATTATTATATCTTAAGTCTGGCGCCTTAGACCGCTCGGCCATTCTGACACGACATGTCCAGTTATACGATTTAAATCTTATGACTTCAAGAGAGAAAAAAAATGCTAGGTAACAAAACAAAATTGTCAGAAGTGGGATTCGAACCCACGACTCCATTCGGAGACCAGAACACCCAGATACATTCCGAACATTGAATGCATTATTATATCTTAAGTCTGGCGCCTTAGACCGCTCGGCCATTCTGACACGACATGTCCAGATATACGAATCAAATCTTATGACTTCACTAGAGAAAAAATCAGCTAGGTAACAAAACAAAATTGTCAGAAGTGGGATTCGAACCCACGACTCCATTCGGACACCAGAACACCCAGATACATTGAATGCATTATTATATCTTAAGTCTGGAGCCTTAGACCGCTCGGCCATTCTGACACGACATGTCCAGTTATACGATTTAAATCTTATGACTTCAAGAGAGAAAAAATTTGCTAGGTAACAAAACAAAATTGTCAGAAGTGGGATTCGAACCCACGACTCCATTCGGACAGCAGAACACCCAGATACATTCCGAACATTGAATGCATTATTATATCTTAAGTCTGGCGCCTTAGACCGCTCGGACATTCTGACACGACATGTCCAGATATATGATTCAAATCTTATAACTTTACAAGAATCAACATCTGCTGTGTAAATAAAACAAATTGTCAGAAGTGGGATTCGAACCCACGCCTCCATTCAGAGACCAGAACACCCAGATACATTCCGAACATTTAATGCATTATTATATCTTAAGTCTGGCGCCTTAGACCGCTCGGCCATTCTGACACGACATGTCCAGTTATACGATTTAAATCTTATGACTTCAAGAGAGAAAAAATTTGCTAGGTAACAAAACAAAATTGTCAGAAGTGGGATTCGAACCCACGACTCCATTCGGAGACCAGATCACCCAGATACATTCCGAAAATTGAATGCATTATTAAATCTTAAGTCTGGCGCCTTAGACCGCTCGGCCATTCTGACACGACATGTCCAGATATATGATTCAAATCTTATAACTTTACAAGAATCAACATCTGCTGTGTAAATAAAACAAATTGTCAGAAGTGGGATTCGAACCCACGCCTCCATTCAGAGACCAGAACACCCAGGTTCACTGCAAACAGTGAGGGTTTTTCACCTTGAGTCTGGCGCCTTAGACCGCTCGGCCATTCTGACACGACATGTCCAGTTATACGATTTAAATCTTATGACTTCAAGAGAGAAAAAAATTGCTAGGTAACAAAACAATATTGTCAGAAGTGGGATTCGAACCCACGACTCCATTCCGAGACCAGAACACCCAGATACATTCCGAACATTGAATGCATTATTATATCTTAAGTCTGGCGCCTTAGACCGCTCGGCCATTCTGACAAGACATGTCCAGATATACGAATCAAATCTTATGACTTCACTAGAGAAAAAATCTGCTAGGTAACAAAACAAAATTGTCAGAAGTGGGATTAGAACCAACGACTCCATTCGGAGACCAGAACACCCAGATACATTCCGAACATTGAATGCATTATTATATCTTAAGTCTGGCGCATTAGACCGCTCGGCCATTCTGACACGACATGTCCAGTTATACGATTTAAATTTTATGACTTCAAGAAAGAAAATTTTTGCTAGGTAACAAAACAAAATTGTCAGAAGTGGGATTCGAACCCACGACTCCATTCGGAGACCAGAACACCCAGATACATTCCGAACATTGAATGCATTATTATATCTTAAGTCTGGCGCCTTAGACCGCTCGGCCATTCTGACACGACATGTCCAGATATACGAATCAAATCTTATGACTTCACTAGAGAAAAAATCTGCTAGGTAACAAAACAAAATTGTCAGAAGTGGGATTCGAACCCACGACTCCATTCGGAGACCAGAACACCCAGATACATTCCGAACATTGAATGCATTATTATATCTTAAGTCTGGCGCCTTAGACCGCTCGGCCATTCTGACACGACATGTCCAGTTATACAATTTAAATCTTCTGACTTCACTAGAGAAAAAATCTGATAGGTAACAAAACAATATTGTCAGAAGTGGGATTCGAACCCACGCCTCTATTCAGAGACCAGAACACCCAGGTTCACTGCAAACAGTGAAGGTTTTTCACTTTGAGTCTGGCGCCTTAGACCGCTCGGCCATTCTGACACATGTCCAGATATACGAATCAAATCTTATGACTTCACTAGAGAAAACATCTGCTAGGTAACAAAACAAAATTGTCAGAAGTGGGATTCGAACCAACGACTCCATTCGGAGACCAGAACACCCAGATACATTCCGAACATTGAATGCATTATTATATCTTAAGTCTGGCGCATTAGACCGCTCGGCCATTCTGACACGACATGTCCAGTTATACGATTTAAATATTATGACTTCAAGAAAGAAAAAATTTGCTAGGTAACAAAACAAAATTGTCAGAAGTGGGATTCGAACCCACGACTCCATTCGGAGACCAGAACACCCAGATACATTCCGAACATTGAATGCATTATTATATCTTAAGTCTGGCGCCTTAGACCGCTCGGCCATTCTGACACGACATGTCCAGATATACGAATCAAATCTTATGACTTCACTAGAGAAAAAATCTGCTAGGTAACAAAACAAAATTGTCAGAAGTGGGATTCGAACCCACGACTCCATTCGGAGACCAGAACACCCAGATACATTCCGAACATTGAATGCATTATTATATCTTAAGTCTGGCGCCTTAGACCGCTCGGCCATTCTGACACGACATGTCCAGTTATACGATTTAAATCTTCTGACTTCACTAGAGAAAAAATCTGATAGGTAACAAAACAATATTGTCAGAAGTGGGATTCGAACCCACGCCTCTATTCAGAGACCAGAACACCCAGGTTCACTGCAAATAATGAAGGTTTTTCACCTTGAGTCTGGCGCCTTAGACCGCTCGGCCATTCTGACACAACATGTCCAGATATATGATTCTAATCTTATAACTTTATAAGAATCAACATCTGCTGTGTAAATAAAACAAATTGTCAGAAGTGGGATTCGAACCCACGCCTTCATTCAGAGACCAGAACACCCAGGTTCACTGCAAACAGTGAAGGTTTTTCACCTTGAGTCTGGCGCCTTAGACCGCTCGGCCATTCTGACACGACATGTCCAGATATATGATTCAAATCTTATAACTTTACACGAAACAAAATCTGCTGTGTAAATAAAACAAATTGTCAGAAGTGGGATTCGAACCCACGCCTCCATTTAGAGACCAGAACACCCAGGTTCACTTCAAACAGTGAAGGTTTTTCACCTTGAGTCTGGCGCCTTAGACCGCTCGGCCATTCTGACACGACATGTCCAGTTATACGATTTAAATCTTATGACTTCAAGAGAGAAAAAATTTGCTAGGTAACAAAACGAAATTGTCAGAAGTGGGATTCGAACCCACGACTCCATTCGGAGACCAGAACACCCAGATACATTCCGAACATTGAATTGAATGCATTATTAAATCTTAAGTCTGGCGCCTTAGACCGCTCGGCCATTCTGACACGACATGTCCAGATATATGATTCAAATCTTATAACTTTACAAGAATCAACATCTGCTGTGTAAATAAAACAAATTGTCAGAAGTGGGATTCGAACCCACGCCTCCATTCAGAGACCAGAACACCCAGGTTCACTGCAAACAGTGAAGGTTTTTCACCTTGAGTCTGGCGCCTTAGACCGCTCGGCCATTCTGACACATGTCCAGATATACGAATCAAATCTTATGACTTCACTAGAGAAAAAATCTGCTAGGTAACAAAACAAAATTGTCAGAAGTGGGATTCGAACCCACGACTCCATTCGGAGACCAGAACACCCAGATACATTCCGAACATTGAATGCATTATTATATCTTAAGTCTGGCGCCTTAGACCGCTCGGCCATTCTGACACGACATGTCCAGTTATACGATTTAAATCTTATGACTTCAAGAGAGAAAAAAAATGCTAGGTAACAAAACAAAATTGTCAGAAGTGGGATTCGAACCCACGACTCCATTCGGAGACCAGAACACCCAGATACATTCCGAACATTGAATGCATTATTATATCTTAAGTCTGGCGCCTTAGACCGCTCGGCCATTCTGACACGACATGTCCAGATATACGAATCAAATCTTATGACTTCACTAGAGAAAAAATCTGCTAGGTAACAAAACAAAATTGTCAGAAGTGGGATTCGAACCCACGACTCCATTCGGAGACCAGAACACCCAGATACATTCCGAACATGGAATGCATTATTAAATCTTAAGTCTGGCGCCTTAGACCGCTCGGCCATTCTGACACGACATGTCCAGATATATGATTCAAATCTTATAACTTTACATGAATCAACATCTGCTGTGTAAATAAAACAAATTGTCAGAAGTGGGATTCGAACCCACGCCTCCATTCAGAGACCTTAACACCCAGGTTCACTGCAAACAGTGAAGGTTTTTCACCTTGAGTCTGGCGCCTTTGACCGCTCGGCCATTCTGACAGGACATGTCCAGATATACGAATCAAATCTTATGACTTCACTAGAGAAAAAATCTGCTAGGTAACAAAACAAAATTGTCAGAAGTGGGATTCGAACCCACGACTTCATTCGGAGACCAGAACACCCAGATACATTCCGAACATTGAATGCATTATTATATCTTAAGTCTGGCGCCTTAGACCGCTCGGCCATTCTGACACGACATGTCCAGATATATGATTCCAATCTTATAACTTTACAAGAATCAACATCTGCTATGTAAATAAAACAAATTGTCAGAAGTGGGATTCGAACCCACGCCTCCATTCAGAGACCAGAACACCCAGGTTCACTGCAAACAGTGAAGGTTTTTTACCTTGAGTCTGGCGCCTTAGACCGCTCGGCCATTCTGACAGGACATGTCCAGATATACGAAACAAATCTTATGACTTCACTAGAGAAAAATCTGCTAGGTAACAAAACAAAATTGTCAGAAGTGGGATTCGAACCCACGACTCCATTCGGAGACCAGAACACCCAGATACATTCCCAAACATTGAATTGAATGCATTATTATATCTTAAGTCTGGCGCCTTAGACCGCTCGACCATTCTGACACGACATGTCCAGATGTACGAATCAAATCTTATAACTTTACAAGAAACAAAATCTGCTGTGTAAATAAAACAAATTGTCAGAAGTGGGATTCGAACCCACGCCTCCATTCAGAAACCAGAACACCCAGGTTCACTGCAAACAGTGAAGGTTTTTCACCTTGAGTCTGGCGCCTTAGACCGCTCGGCCATTCTGACACGACATGTCCAGATATATGATTCAAATCTTATAACTTTACAAGAAACAAAATCTGCTGTGTAAATATTTAAAAAATTGTCAGAAGTGGGATTCGAACCCACGCTTCCATTCAGAGACCAGAGCACCCAGGTTCACTGCAAACAGTGAAGGTTTTTCACCTTGAGTCTGGCGCCTTAGACCGCTCGGCCATTCTGACAGGACATGTCCAGATATACGAATCAAATCTTATGACTTCACTAGAGAAAAAATCTGCTAGGTAACAAAACAAAATTGTCAGAAGTGGGATTCGAACCCACGACTCCATTCGGAGACCAGAACACCCAGATACATTCCGAACATTGAATGCATTATTATATCTTAAGTCTGGCGCCTTAGACCGCTCGGCCATTCTGACACGACATGTCCAGATGTACGAATCAAATCTTATGACTTCACTAGAGAAAAAATCTGCTAGGTAACAAAACAAAATTGTCAGAAGTGGGATAAGAACCCACGACTCCATTCGGAGACCAGAACACCCAGATACATTCCGAACATTGAATGCATTATTATATCTTAAGTCTTGCGCCTTAGACCGCTCGGCCATTCTGACACGACATGTCCAGTTATACGATTTAAATCTTATGACTTCAAGAGAGAAATAAAATGCTAGGTAACAAAACAAAATTGTCAGAAGTGGGATTCGAACCCACGACTCCATTCGGAGACCAGAACACCCAGATACATTCCGAACATGGAATGCATTATTAAATCTTAAGTCTGGCGCCTTAGACCGCTCGGCCATTCTGACACGACATGTCCAGATATATGATTCAAATCTTATAACTTTACAAGAATCAACATCTGCTGTGTAAATAAAACAAATTGTCAGAAGTGGGATTCGAACCCACGCCTCCATTCAGAGACCAGAACACCCAGGTTCACTGCAAACAGTGAAGGTTTTTCACCTTGAGTCTGGCGCCTTAGACCGCTCGGCCATTCTGACAGGACATGTCCAGATATACGAATCAAATCTTATGACTTCTCTAGAGAAAAAATCTGCTAGGTAACAAAACAAAATTGTCAGAAGTGGGATTCGAACCCACGACTTCTTACGGTGTTTAAAACATTATAAACTTCCTACGAGTGATCTTGTTACTATCTACACGACGTTCGTCAGGCCGATCGTGGAGTATGCTGCCGCTGTCTGGTCCGGAGGTATAACAAAGGAACAGTGTAGGAGCCTAGAGCGTATACAGAAACGAGCGTGCAGAATTATACTTGGTGGCAACTATGGACACTACTCGCAGGTGCTCACAGACTGTCAGCTTAAGACTTTGGAGAGTAGGCGTCATCAATTGTGCTATTCATTTGCCAAATCTTTGCAAGATCCATCCTCCAAACTCCATTATTTGCTTCCTCCTGAGAGACCTAAGGTATATCAAACTCGAAGTTTAGCAAAACGAACTGAATTCCGTTGTAGGACTGATCGATTTAGAAATAGTCCTCTTCCCTATTTAGTGCGAATCCTTAATTCTGCCTAATTGCATCGTTTTGCCAGCAATTTACAAAATTAAGTCAGATTAGTATTGTGTTGTATGCACATCAACTTAATAATTTAATAATTTATATATAAAACAGCGTGTTTTTCTTATTATTAATTTTAAATTTGTGTGTACTTAAATTTCCAATGATTATTCAATCATCTGGTTAATCACTTTATTGCAAAACAGCTAGCAACTTATAATTGTGGTCCCCCCAGATCATGATCAAGTTTTTACTTTTACTTTTACATTTTCTCAAACTTACCCAGTCTTTATCTACATTTAACCTCTCGGTTTTACCAAATTAATTATTTATGTCCTGTTTGGATTTAAATTTTTTGTTGGGGGTGTTTAGTTGTTTTTTGGGGTTCTTTTTCTATTTATGTGTATTTTAATGTTAATTGTAATTTTAATATTTGTACAAATCATGCAATTCAGCCTGGCGGCTGCGAGATTGATTTATTTTAATAAACCATTTTCAATTCAATTCAATTCAACTTCATTCGGAGACCAGAACACCCAGATACATTCCGAACATTGAATGCATTATTATATCTTAAGTCTGGCGCCTTAGACCGCTCGGCCATTCTGACACGACATGTCCAGATATATGATTCCAATCTTATAACTTTACAAGAATCAACATCTGCTATGTAAATAAAACAAATTGTCAGAAGTGGGATTCGAACCCACGCCTCCATTCAGAGACCAGAACACCCAGGTTCACTGCAAACAGTGAAGGTTTTTTACCTTGAGTCTGGCGCCTTAGACCGCTCGGCCATTCTGACAGGACATGTCCAGATATACGAAACAAATCTTATGACTTCACTAGAGAAACATCTGCTAGGTAACAAAACAAAATTGTCAGAAGTGGGATTCGAACCCACGACTCCATTCGGAGACCAGAATACTTAGATACATTCCCAAACATTGAATGCATTATTATATCTTAAGTCTGGCGCCTTAGACCGCTCGACCATTCTGACACGACATGTCCAGATGTACGAATCAAATCTTATAACTTTACAAGAAACAAAATCTGCTGTGTAAATAAAACAAATTGTCAGAAGTGGGATTCGAACCCACGCCTCCATTCAGAGACCAGAACACCCAGGTTCACTGCAAACAGTGAAGGTTTTTCACCTTGAGTCTGGCGCCTTAGACCGCTCGGCCATTCTGACACGACATGTCCAGATATATGATTCAAATCTTATAACTTTACAAGAAACAAAATCTGCTGTGTAAATATTAAAAAAATTGTCAGAAGTGGGATTCGAACCCACGCTTCCATTCAGAGACCAGAGCACCCAGGTTCACTGCAAACAGTGAAGGTTTTTCACCTTGAGTCTGGCGCCTTAGACCGCTCGGCCATTCTGACACATGTCCAGATATACGAATCAAATCTTATGACTTCAAGAGAGAAAAAATTTGCTAGGTAACAAAACAAAATTGTCAAAAGTGGGATTCGAACCCACGACTCCATTCGGAGACCAGAACACCCAGATACATTCCGAACATTGAATGCATTATTATATCTTAAGTCTGGCGCCTTAGACCGCTCGGCCATTCTGACACGACATGTCCAGTTATACGATTTAAATCTTATGACTTCACTAGAGAAAAAAATTGCCAGGTAACAAAACAAAATTGTCAGAAGTGGGATTCGAACCCACGACTCCATTCGGAGACCAGAACACCCAGATACATTCCGAACATTGAATGCATTATTAAATCTTAAGTCTGGCGCCTTAGACCGCTCGGCCATTCTGACACGACATGTCCAGATATACGATTTAAATCTTATGACTTCAAGAGAGAAAAAATCTGCTAGGTAACAAAACAAAATTGTCAGAAGTGGGATTCGAACCCACGCCTCTATTGAGAGACCAGAACACCCAGGTTCACTGCAAACAGTGAAGGTTTTTCACCTTGAGTCTGGCGCCTTAGACCGCTCGGCCATTCTGACACGACATGTCCAGATATACGAATCAAATCTTATGACTTCACTACAGAAAAAATCTGCTAGGTAACAAAACAAAATTGTCAGAAGTGGGATTCGAACCCACGACTCAGTTCGGAGACCAGAACACCCAGATACATTCCGAACATTGAATGCATTATTATATCTTAAGTCTGGCGCCTTAGACCGCTCGGCCATTCTGACAGGACATGTCCAGATATACGATTTAAATCTTATGACTTCAAGAGAGAAAAAATCTGCTAGGTAACAAAACAAAATTGTCAGAAGTGGGATTCGAACCCAAGCCTCCATTCAGAGACCAGAACACCCAGGTTCACTGCAAACAGTGAAGGTTTTTCACCTTGAGTCTGGCGCCTTAGACCGCTCGGCCATTCTGACAGGACATGTCCAGATATACGAATCAAATCTTATGACTTCACTAGAGAAAAAATCTGCTAGGTAACAAAACAAAATTGTCAGAAGTGGGATTCGAACCAACGACTCCATTCGGAGACCAGAACACCCAGATACATTCCGAACATTGAATGCATTATTATATCTTAAGTCTGGCGCATTAGACCGCTCGGCCATTCTGACACGACATGTCCAGTTATACGATTTAAATCTTATGACTTCAAGAAAGAAAAAATTTGCTAGGTAACAAAACAAAATTGTCAGAAGTGGGATTCGAACCCACGACTCCATTCGGAGACCAGAACACCCAGATACATTCCGAACATTGAATGCATTATTAAATCTTAAGTCTGGCGCCTTAGACCGCTCGGCCATTCTGACACGACATGTCCAGATATATGATTCAAATCTTATAACTTTACAAGAATCAACATCTGCTGTGTAAATAAAACAAATTGTCAGAAGTGGGATTCGAACCCACGCCTCCATTCAGAGACCAGAACACCCAGGTTCACTGCAAACAGTGAAGGTTTTTCACCTTGAGTCTGGCGCCTTAGACCGCTCGGCCATTCTGACACGACATGTCCAGATATATGATTCTAATCTTATAACTTTACACGAAACAAAATCTGCTGTGTAAATAAAACAAATTGTCAGAAGTGGGATTCGAACCCACGCCTCCATTCAGAGACCAGAACACCCAGGTTCACTGCAAACAGTGAAGGTTTTTCACCTTGAGTCTGGCGCCTTAGACCGCTCGGCCATTCTGACACGACATGTCCAGATATACGAATCAAATCTTATGACTTCACTAGAGAAAAAATCTGCTAGGTAACAAAACAAAATTGTCAGAAGTGGGATTCGAACCCACGACTCAGTTCGGAGACCAGAACACCCAGATACATTCCGAACATTGAATGCATTATTATATCTTAAGTCTGGCGCCTTAGACCGCTCGGCCATTCTGACAGGACATGTCCAGATATACGATTTAAATCTTATGACTTCAAGAGAGAAAAAATCTGCTAGGTAACAAAACAAAATTGTCAGAAGTGGGATTCGAACCCACGCCTCCATTCAGAGACCAGAACACCCAGGTTCACTGCAAACAGTGAAGGTTTTTCACCTTGAGTCTGGCGCCTTAGACCGCTCGGCCATTCTGACAGGACATGTCCAGATATACGAATCAAATCTTATGACTTCACTAGAGGATAAATCTGCTAGGTAACAAAACAAAATTGTCAGAAGTGGGATTCGAACCAACGACTCCATTCGGAGACCAGAACACCCAGATACATTCCGAACATTGAATGCATTATTATATCTTAAGTCTGGCGCATTAGACCGCTCGGCCATTCTGACACGACATTTCCAGTTATACGATTTAAATCTTATGACTTCAAGAAAGAAAAAATTTGCTAGGTAACAAAACAAAATTGTCAGAAGTGGGATTCGAACCCACGACTCCATTCGGAGACCAGAACACCCAGGTTCACTGCAAACAGTGAAGGTTTTTCACCTTGAGTCTGGCGCCTTAGACCGCTCGGCCATTCTGACACGACATGTCCAGATATATGATTCTAATCTTATAACTTTACACGAAACAAAATCTGCTGTGTAAATAAAACAAATTGTCAGAAGTGGGATTCGAACCCACGCCTCCATTCAGAGACCAGAACACCCAGGTTCACTGCAAACAGTGAAGGTTTTTCACCTTGAGTCTGGCGCCTTAGACCGCTCGGCCATTCTGACACGACATGTCCAGATATATGATTCCAATCTTATAACTTTACAAGAAACAAAATCTGCTGTGTAAATATAAATAAATTGTCAGAAGTGGGATTCGAACCCTCGCCTCCATTCAGAGACCAGAACACCCAGGTTCACTGCAAACAGTGAAGGTTTTTCACCTTGAGTCTGGCGCCTTAGACCGCTCGGCCATTCTGACACATGTCCAGATATACGAATCAAATCTTATGACTTCACTAGAGAAAAAATCAGCTAGGTAACAAAACAAAATTGTCAGAAGTGGGATTCGAACCCACGACTCCATTCGGAGACCAGAACACCCAGATACATTCCGAACATTGAATGCATTATTATATCTTAAGTCTGGCGCCTTAGACCGCTCGGCCATTCTGACACGACATGTCCAGATATACGAATCAAATCTTATGACTTCACTAGAGAAAAAATCTGCTAGGTAACAAAACAAAATTGTCAGAAGTGGGATTCGAACCCACGACTCCATTCGGACACCAGAACACCCAGATACATTCCGAACATTGAATGCATTATTAAATCTTAAGTCTGGCGCCTTAGACCGCTCGGCCATTCTGACACGACATGTCCAGATATATGATTCAAATCTTATAACTTTACAAGAATCAACATCTGCTGTGTAAATAAAACAAATTGTCAGAAGTGGGATTCGAACCCACGCCTCCATTCAGAGACCAGAACACCCAGGTTCACTGCAAACAGTGAAGGTTTTTCACCTTGAGTCTGGCGCCTTAGACCGCTCGGCCATTCTGACACGACATGTCCAGATATATGATTCAAATCTTATAACTTTACACGAAACAAAATCTGCTGTGTAAATAAAACAAATTGTCAGAAGTGGGATTCGAACCCACGCCTCCATTCAGAGACCAGAACACCCAGATACATTCCGAACATTGAATGCATTATTATATCTTAAGTCTGGCGCCTTAGACCGCTCGGCCATTCTGACACGACATGTCCAGTTATACGATTTAAATCTTATGACTTCAAGAGAGAAAAAAATTGCTAGGTAACAAAACAAAATTGTCAGAAGTGGGATTCGAACCCACGACTCCATTCGGAGACCAGAACACCCAGATACATTCCGAACATTGAATGCATTATTATATCTTAAGTCTGGCGCCTTAGACCGCTCGGCCATTCTGACACGACATGTCCAGATATACGAATCAAATCTTATGACTTCACTAGAGAAAAAATCTGCTAGGTAACAAAACAAAATTGTCAGAAGTGGGATTCGAACCCACGACTCCATTCGGAGACCAGAACACCCAGATACATTCCGAACTTTGAATGCATTATTATATCTTAAGTCTGGCGCCTTAGACCGCTCGGCCATTCTGACACGACATGTCCAGTTATACGATTTAAATCTTATGACTTCAAGAGAGAAAAAATTTGCTAGGTAACAAAACAAAATTGTCAGAAGTGCGATTCAAACCCACGACTCCATTCGGAGACCAGAACACCCAGACACATTCCGAACATTGAATGCATTATTATATCTTAAGTCTGGCGCCTTAGACCGCTCGGCCATTCTGACAGGACATGTCCAGATATACGATTTAAATCTTATGACTTCAAGAGAGAAAAAATCTGCTAGGTAACAAAACAAAATTGTCAGAAGTGGGATTCGAACCCACGCCTCCATTCAGAGACCAGAACACCCAGGTTCACTGCAAACAGTGAAGGTTTTTCACCTTGAGTCTGGCGCCTTAGACCGCTCGGCCATTCTGACAGGACATGTCCAGATATACGAATCAAATCTTATGACTTCACTAGAGAAAAAATCTGCTAGGTAACAAAACAAATTTGTCAGAAGTGGGATTCGAACCAACGACTCCATTCGGAGACCAGAACACCCAGATACATTCCGAACATTGAATGCATTATTATATCTTAAGTCTGGCGCATTAGACCGCTCGGCCATTCCGACACGACATGTCCAGATATACGATTTAAATCTTATGACTTCAAGAGAGAAACAATCTGCTAGGTAACAAAACAAAATTGTCAGAAGTGGGATTCGAACCCACGCCTCCATTCAGAGACCAGAACACCCAGGTTCACTGCAAACAGTGAAGGTTTTTCACCTTGAGTCTGGCGCCTTAGACCGCTCGGCCATTCTGACACATGTCCAGATATACAAATCAAATCTTATGACTTCACTAGAGAAAAAATCAGCTAGGTAACAAAACAAAATTGTCAGAAGTGGGATTCGAACCCACGACTCCATTCGGAGACCAGAACACCCAGATACATTCCGAACATTGAATGCATTATTATATCTTAAGTCTGGCGCCTTAGACCGCTCGGCCATTCTGACACGACATGTCCAGATATACGAATCAAATCTTATGACTTCACTAGAGAAAAAATCTGCTAGGTAACAAAACAAAATTGTCAGAAGTGGGATTCGAACCCACGACTCCATTCGGAGACCAGAACACCCAGATACATTCCGAACATTGAATGCATTATTAAATCTTAAGTCTGGCGCCTTAGACCGCTCGGCCATTCTGACAGGACATGTCCAGATATACGATTTAAATCTTATGACTTCAAGAGAGAAAAAATCTGCTAGGTAACAAAACAAAATTGTCAGAAGTGGGATTCGAACCCACGCCTCCATTCAGAGACCAGAACACCCAGGTTCACTGCAAACAGTGAAGGTTTTTCACCTTGAGTCTGGCGCCTTAGACCGCTCGGCCATTCTGACAGGACATGTCCAGATATACGAATCAAATCTTATGACTTCACTAGAGAAAAAATCTGCTAGGTAACAAAACAAATTTGTCAGAAGTGGGATTCGAACCAACGACTCCATTCGGAGACCAGAACACCCAGATACATTCCGAACATTGAATGCATTATTATATCTTAAGTCTGGCGCATTAGACCGCTCGGCCATTCCGACACGACATGTCCAGTTATACGATTTAAATCTTATGACTTCAAGAAAGAAAAAATTTGCTAGGTAACAAAACAAAATTGTCAGAAGTGGGATTCGAACCCACGACTCCATTCGGAGACCAGAACACCCAGATACATTCCGAACATTGAATGCATTATTAAATCTTAAGTCTGGCGCCTTAGACCGCTCGGCCATTCTGACAGGACATGTCCAGATATACGATTTAAATCTTATGACTTCAAGAGAGAAAAAATCTGCTAGGTAACAAAACAAAATTGTCAGAATTGGGATTCGAACCCAAGCCTCCATTCAGAGACCAGAACACCCAGGTTCACTGCAAACAGTGAAGGTTTTTCACCTTGAGTCTGGCGCCTTAGACCGCTCGGCCATTCTGACAGGACATGTCCAGATATACGAATCAAATCTTATGACTTCACTAGAGAAAAAATCTGCTAGGTAACAAAACAAAATTGTCAGAAGTGGGATTCGAACCAACGACTCCATTCGGAGACCAGAACACCCAGATACATTCCGAACATTGAATGCATTATTATATCTTAAGTCTGGCGCATTAGACCGCTCGGCCATTCTGACACGACATGTCCAGTTATACGATTTAAATCTTATGACTTCAAGAAAGAAAAAATTTGCTAGGTAACAAAACAAAATTGTCAGAAGTGGGATTCGAACCCACGACTCCATTCGGAGACCAGAACACCCAGATACATTCCGAACATTGAATGCATTATTAAATCTTAAGTCTGGCGCCTTAGACCGCTCGGCCATTCTGACACGACATGTCCAGATATATGATTCAAATCTTATAACTTTACAAGAATAGACATCTGCTGTGTAAATAAAATAAATTGTCAGAAGTGGGATTCGAACCCACGCCTCCATTCAGAGACCAGAACACCCAGGTTCACTGCAAACAGTGAAGGTTTTTCACCTTGAGTCTGGCGCCTTAGACCGCTCGGCCATTCTGACACATGTCCAGATATACGAATCAAATCTTATGACTTCACTAGAGAAAAAATCAGCTAGGTAACAAAACAAAATTGTCAGAAGTGGGATTCGAACCCACGACTCCATTCGGAGACCAGAACACCCAGATACATTCCGAACATTGAATGGATTATTATATCTTAAGTCTGGCGCCTTAGACCGCTCGGCCATTCTGACACGACATGTCCAGATATACGAATCAAATCTTATGACTTCACTAGAGAAAAAATCTGCTAGGTAACAAAACAAAATTGTCAGAAGTGGGATTCGAACCCACGACTCCATTCGGAGACCAGAACACCCAGATACATTCCGAACATTGAATGCATTATTAAATCTTAAGTCTGGCGCCTTAGACCGCTCGGCCATTCTGACAGGACATGTCCAGATATACGATTTAAATCTTATGACTTCAAGAGAGAAAAAATCTGCTAGGTAACAAAACAAAATTGTCAGAAGTGGGATTCGAACCCACGCCTCCATTCAGAGACCAGAACACCCAGGTTCACTGCAAACAGTGAAGGTTTTTCACCTTGAGTCTGGCGCCTTAGACCGCTCGGCCATTCTGACAGGACATGTCCAGATATACGAATCAAATCTTATGACTTCACTAGAGAAAAAATCTGCTAGGTAACAAAACAAATTTGTCAGAAGTGGGATTCGAACCAACGACTCCATTCGGAGACCAGAACACCCAGATACATTCCGAACATTGAATGCATTATTATATCTTAAGTCTGGCGCATTAGACCGCTCGGCCATTCCGACACGACATGTCCAGTTATACGATTTAAATCTTATGACTTCAAGAAAGAAAAAATTTGCTAGGTAACAAAACAAAATTGTCAGAAGTGGGATTCGAACCCACGACTCCATTCGGAGACCAGAACACCCAGATACATTCCGAACATTGAATGCATTATTAAATCTTAAGTCTGGCGCCTTAGACCGCTCGGCCATTCTGACAGGACATGTCCAGATATACGATTTAAATCTTATGACTTCAAGAGAGAAAAAATCTGCTAGGTAACAAAACAAAATTGTCAGAAGTGGGATTCGAACCCAAGCCTCCATTCAGAGACCAGAACACCAAGGTTCACTGCAAACAGTGAAGGTTTTTCACCTTGAGTCTGGCGCCTTAGACCGCTCGGCCATTCTGACAGGACATGTCCAGATATACGAATCAAATCTTATGACTTCACTAGAGACAAAATCTGCTAGGTAACAAAACAAAATTGTCAGAAGTGGGATTCGAACCAACGACTCCATTCGGAGACCAGAACACCCAGATACATTCCGAACATTGAATGCATTATTATATCTTAAGTCTGGCGCATTAGACCGCTCGGCCATTCTGACACGACATGTCCAGTTATACGATTTAAATCTTATGACTTCAAGAAAGAAAAAATTTGCTAGGTAACAAAACAAAATTGTCAGAAGTGGGATTCGAACCCACGACTCCATTCGGAGACCAGAACACCCAGATACATTCCGAACATTGAATGCATTATTAAATCTTAAGTCTGGCGCCTTAGACCGCTCGGCCATTCTGACAGGACATGTCCAGATATACGATTTAAATCTTATGACTTCAAGAGAGAAAAAATCTGCTAGGTAACAAAACAAAATTGTCAGAAGTGGGATTCGAACCCAAGCCTCCATTCAGAGACCAGAACACCCAGGTTCACTGCAAACAGTGAAGGTTTTTCACCTTGAGTCTGGCGCCTTAGACCGCTCGGCCATTCTGACAGGACATGTCCAGATATACGAATCAAATCTTATGACTTCACTAGAGAAAAAATCTGCTAGGTAACAAAACAAAATTGTCAGAAGTGGGATTCGAACCAACGACTCCATTCGGAGACCAGAACACCCAGATACATTCCGAACATTGAATGCATTATTATATCTTAAGTCTGGCGCATTAGACCGCTCGGCCATTCTGACACGACATGTCCAGTTATACGATTTAAATCTTATGACTTCAAGAAAGAAAAAATTTGCTAGGTAACAAAACAAAATTGTCAGAAGTGGGATTCGAACCCACGACTCCATTCGGAGACCAGAACACCCAGATACATTCCGAACATTGAATGCATTATTAAATCTTAAGTCTGGCGCCTTAGACCGCTCGGCCATTCTGACACGACATGTCCAGATATATGATTCAAATCTTATAACTTTACAAGAATCAACATCTGCTGTGTAAATAAAATAAATTGTCAGAAGTGGGATTCGAACCCACGCCTCCATTCAGAGACCAGAACACCCAGGTTCACTGCAAACAGTGAAGGTTTTTCACCTTAAGTCTGGCGCCTTAGACCGCTCGGCCATTCTGACACATGTCCAGATATACGAATCAAATCTTATGACTTCACTAGAGAAAAAATCAGCTAGGTAACAAAACAAAATTGTCAGAAGTGGGATTCGAACCCACGACTCCATTCGGAGACCAGAACACCCAGATACATTCCGAACATTGAATGCATTATTATATCTTAAGTCTGGCGCCTTAGACCGCTCGGCCATTCTGACACGACATGTCCAGATATACGAATCAAATCTTATGACTTCACTAGAGAAAAAATCTGCTAGGTAACAAAACAAAATTGTCAGAAGTGGGATTCGAACCCACGACTCCATTCGGAGACCAGAACACCCAGATACATTCCGAACATTGAATGCATTATTAAATCTTAAGTCTGGCGCCTTAGACCGCTCGGCCATTCTGACAGGACATGTCCAGATATACGATTTAAATCTTATGACTTCAAGAGAGAAAAAATCTGCTAGGTAACAAAACAAAATTGTCAGAAGTGGGATTCGAACCCACGCCTCCATTCAGAGACCAGAACACCCAGGTTCACTGCAAACAGTGAAGGTTTTTCACCTTGAGTCTGGCGCCTTAGACCGCTCGGCCATTCTGACAGGACATGTCCAGATATACGAATCAAATCTTATGACTTCACTAGAGAAAAAATCTGCTAGGTAACAAAACAAATTTGTCAGAAGTGGGATTCGAACCAACGACTCCATTCGGAGACCAGAACACCCAGATACATTCCGAACATTGAATGCATTATTATATCTTAAGTCTGGCGCATTAGACCGCTCGGCCATTCCGACACGACATGTCCAGTTATACGATTTAAATCTTATGACTTCAAGAAAGAAAAAATTTGCTAGGTAACAAAACAAAATTGTCAGAAGTGGGATTCGAACTCACGACTCCATTCGGAGACCAGAACACCCAGATACATTCCGAACATTGAATGCATTATTAAATCTTAAGTCTGGCGCCTTAGACCGCTCGGCCATTCTGACAGGACATGTCCAGATATACGATTTAAATCTTATGACTTCAAGAGAGAAAAAATCTGCTAGGTAACAAAACAAAATTGTCAGAAGTGGGATTCGAACCCAAGCCTCCATTCAGAGACCAGAACACCCAGGTTCACTGCAAACAGTGAAGGTTTTTCACCTTGAGTCTGGCGCCTTAGACCGCTCGGCCATTCTGACAGGACATGTCCAGATATACGAATCAAATCTTATGACTTCACTAGAGAAAAAATCTGCTAGGTAACAAAACAAAATTGTCAGAAGTGGGATTCGAACCAACGACTCCATTCGGAGACCAGAACACCCATATACATTCCGAACATTGAATGCATTATTATATCTTAAGTCTGGCGCATTAGACCGCTCGGCCATTCTGACACGACATGTCCAGTTATACGATTTAAATCTTATGACTTCAAGAAAGAAAAAATTTGCTAGGTAACAAAACAAAATTGTCAGAAGTGGGATTCGAACCCACGACTCCATTCGGAGACCAGAACACCCAGATACATTCCGAACATTGAAGGCATTATTAAATCTTAAGTCTGGCGCCTTAGACCGCTCGGCCATTCTGACACGACATGTCCAGATATATGATTCAAATCTTATAACTTTACAAGAATCAACATCTGCTGTGTAAATAAAACAAATTGTCAGAAGTGGGATTCGAACCCAAGCCTCCATTCAGAGACCAGAACACCCAGGTTCACTGCAAACAGTGAAGGTTTTTCACCTTGAGTCTGGCGCCTTAGACCGCTCGGCCATTCTGACACGACATGTCCAGATATATGATTCTAATCTTATAACTTTACACGAAACAAAATCTGCTGTGTAAATAAAACAAATTGTCAGAAGTGGGATTCGAACCCACGCCTCCATTCAGAGACCAGAACACCCAGGTTCACTGCAAACAGTGAAGGTTTTTCACCTTGAGTCTGGCGCCTTAGACCGCTCGGCCATTCTGACACGACATGTCCAGATATACGAATCAAATCTTATGACTTCAAGAGAGAAAAAATTTGCTAGGTAACAAAACAAAATTGTCAGAAGTGGGATTCGAACCCACGACTCCATTCGGAGACCAGAACACCCAGATACATTCCGAACTTTGAATGCATTATTATATCTTAAGTCTGGCGCCTTAGACCGCTCGGCCATTCTGACACGACATGTCCAGTTATACGATTTAAATCTTATGACTTCAAGAAAGAAAAAATTTGCTAGGTAACAAAACAAAATTGTCAGAAGTGGGATTCGAACCCACGACTCCATTCGGAGACCAGAACACCCAGATACATTCCGAACATTGAATGCATTATTAAATCTTAAGTCTGGCGCCTTAGACCGCTCGGCCATTCTGACACGACATGTCCAGATATATGATTCAAATCTTATAACTTTACAAGAATCAACATCTGCTGTGTAAATAAAATAAATTGTCAGAAGTGGGATTCGAACCCACGCCTCCATTCAGAGACCAGAACACCCAGGTTCACTGCAAACAGTGAAGGTTTTTCAACTTAAGTCTGGCGCCTTAGACCGCTCGGCCATTCTGACACATGTCCAGATATACGAATCAAATCTTATGACTTCACTAGAGAAAAAATCAGCTAGGTAACAAAACAAAATTGTCAGAAGTGGGATTCGAACCCACGACTCTATTCGGAGACCAGAACACCCAGATACATTCCGAACATTGAATGCATTATTATATCTTAAGTCTGGCGCCTTAGACCGCTCGGCCATTCTGACACGACATGTCCAGATATACGAATCAAATCTTATGACTTCACTAGAGAAAAAATCTGCTAGGTAACAAAACAAAATTGTCAGAAGTGGGATTCGAACCCACGACTCCATTCGGAGACCAGAACACCCAGATACATTCCGAACATTGAATGCATTATTAAATCTTAAGTCTGGCGCCTTAGACCGCTCGGCCATTCTGACAGGACATGTCCAGATATACGATTTAAATCTTATGACTTCAAGAGAGAAAAAATCTGCTAGGTAACAAAACAAAATTGTCAGAAGTGGGATTCGAACCCACGCCTCCATTCAGAGACCAGAACACCCAGGTTCACTGCAAACAGTGAAGGTTTTTCACCTTGAGTCTGGCGCCTTAGACCGCTCGGCCATTCTGACAGGACATGTCCAGATATACGAATCAAATCTTATGACTTCACTAGAGAAAAAATCTGCTAGGTAACAAAACAAATTTGTCAGAAGTGGGATTCGAACCAACGACTCCATTCGGAGACCAGAACACCCAGATACATTCCGAACATTGAATGCATTATTATATCTTAAGTCTGGCGCATTAGACCGCTCGGCCATTCCGACACGACATGTCCAGTTATACGATTTAAATCTTATGACTTCAAGAAAGAAAAAATTTGCTAGGTAACAAAACAAAATTGTCAGAAGTGGGATTCGAACTCACGACTCCATTCGGAGACCAGAACACCCAGATACATTCCGAACATTGAATGCATTATTAAATCTTAAGTCTGGCGCCTTAGACCGCTCGGCCATTCTGACAGGACATGTCCAGATATACGATTTAAATCTTATGACTTCAAGAGAGAAAAAATCTGCTAGGTAACAAAACAAAATTGTCAGAAGTGGGATTCGAACCCAAGCCTCCATTCAGAGACCAGAACACCCAGGTTCACTGCAAACAGTGAAGGTTTTTCACCTTGAGTCTGGCGCCTTAGACCGCTCGGCCATTCTGACAGGACATGTCCAGATATACGAATCAAATCTTATGACTTCACTAGAGAAAAAATCTGCTAGGTAACAAAACAAAATTGTCAGAAGTGGGATTCGAACCAACGACTCCATTCGGAGACCAGAACACCCATATACATTCCGAACATTGAATGCATTATTATATCTTAAGTCTGGCGCATTAGACCGCTCGGCCATTCTGACACGACATGTCCAGTTATACGATTTAAATCTTATGACTTCAAGAAAGAAAAAATTTGCTAGGTAACAAAACAAAATTGTCAGAAGTGGGATTCGAACCCACGACTCCATTCGGAGACCAGAACACCCAGATACATTCCGAACATTGAAGGCATTATTAAATCTTAAGTCTGGCGCCTTAGACCGCTCGGCCATTCTGACACGACATGTCCAGATATATGATTCAAATCTTATAACTTTACAAGAATCAACATCTGCTGTGTAAATAAAACAAATTGTCAGAAGTGGGATTCGAACCCAAGCCTCCATTCAGAGACCAGAACACCCAGGTTCACTGCAAACAGTGAAGGTTTTTCACCTTGAGTCTGGCGCCTTAGACCGCTCGGCCATTCTGACACGACATGTCCAGATATATGATTCTAATCTTATAACTTTACACGAAACAAAATCTGCTGTGTAAATAAAACAAATTGTCAGAAGTGGGATTCGAACCCACGCCTCCATTCAGAGACCAGAACACCCAGGTTCACTGCAAACAGTGAAGGTTTTTCACCTTGAGTCTGGCGCCTTAGACCGCTCGGCCATTCTGACACGACATGTCCAGATATACGAATCAAATCTTATGACTTCAAGAGAGAAAAAATTTGCTAGGTAACAAAACAAAATTGTCAGAAGTGGGATTCGAACCCACGACTCCATTCGGAGACCAGAACACCCAGATACATTCCGAACTTTGAATGCATTATTATATCTTAAGTCTGGCGCCTTAGACCGCTCGGCCATTCTGACACGACATGTCCAGTTATACGATTTAAATCTTATGACTTCAAGAGAGAAAAAATTTGCTAGGTAACAAAACAAAATTGTCAGAAGTGCGATTCGAACCCACGACTCCATTCGGAGACCAGAACACCCAGACACATTCCGAACATTGAATGCATTATTATATCTTAAGTCTGGCGCCTTAGACCGCTCGGCCATTCTGACAGGACATGTCCAGATATACGATTTAAATCTTATGACTTCAAGAGAGAAAAAATCTGCTAGGTAACAAAACAAAATTGTCAGAAGTGGGATTCGAACCCACGCCTCCATTCAGAGACCAGAACACCCAGGTTCACTGCAAACAGTGAAGGTTTTTCACCTTGAGTCTGGCGCCTTAGACCGCTCGGCCATTCTGACAGGACATGTCCAGATATACGAATCAAATCTTATGACTTCACTAGAGAAAAAATCTGCTAGGTAACAAAACAAATTTGTCAGAAGTGGGATTCGAACCAACGACTCCATTCGGAGACCAGAACACCCAGATACATTCCGAACATTGAATGCATTATTATATCTTAAGTCTGGCGCATTAGACCGCTCGGCCATTCCGACACGACATGTCCAGATATACGATTTAAATCTTATGACTTCAAGAGAGAAACAATCTGCTAGGTAACAAAACAAAATTGTCAGAAGTGGGATTCGAACCCACGCCTCCATTCAGAGACCAGAACACCCAGGTTCACTGCAAACAGTGAAGGTTTTTCACCTTGAGTCTGGCGCCTTAGACCGCTCGGCCATTCTGACACATGTCCAGATATACAAATCAAATCTTATGACTTCACTAGAGAAAAAATCAGCTAGGTAACAAAACAAAATTGTCAGAAGTGGGATTCGAACCCACGACTCCATTCGGAGACCAGAACACCCAGATACATTCCGAACATTGAATGCATTATTATATCTTAAGTCTGGCGCCTTAGACCGCTCGGCCATTCTGACACGACATGTCCAGATATACGAATCAAATCTTATGACTTCACTAGAGAAAAAATCTGCTAGGTAACAAAACAAAATTGTCAGAAGTGGGATTCGAACCCACGACTCCATTCGGAGACCAGAACACCCAGATACATTCCGAACATTGAATGCATTATTAAATCTTAAGTCTGGCGCCTTAGACCGCTCGGCCATTCTGACAGGACATGTCCAGATATACGATTTAAATCTTATGACTTCAAGAGAGAAAAAATCTGCTAGGTAACAAAACAAAATTGTCAGAAGTGGGATTCGAACCCACGCCTCCATTCAGAGACCAGAACACCCAGGTTCACTGCAAACAGTGAAGGTTTTTCACCTTGAGTCTGGCGCCTTAGACCGCTCGGCCATTCTGACAGGACATGTCCAGATATACGAATCAAATCTTATGACTTCACTAGAGAAAAAATCTGCTAGGTAACAAAACAAATTTGTCAGAAGTGGGATTCGAACCAACGACTCCATTCGGAGACCAGAACACCCAGATACATTCCGAACATTGAATGCATTATTATATCTTAAGTCTGGCGCATTAGACCGCTCGGCCATTCCGACACGACATGTCCAGTTATACGATTTAAATCTTATGACTTCAAGAAAGAAAAAATTTGCTAGGTAACAAAACAAAATTGTCAGAAGTGGGATTCGAACCCACGACTCCATTCGGAGACCAGAACACCCAGATACATTCCGAACATTGAAGCATTATTAAATCTTAAGTCTGGCGCCTTAGACCGCTCGGCCATTCTGACAGGACATGTCCAGATATACGATTTAAATCTTATGACTTCAAGAGAGAAAAAATCTGCTAGGTAACAAAACAAAATTGTCAGAATTGGGATTCGAACCCAAGCCTCCATTCAGAGACCAGAACACCCAGGTTCACTGCAAACAGTGAAGGTTTTTCACCTTGAGTCTGGCGCCTTAGACCGCTCGGCCATTCTGACACATGTCCAGATATACAAATCAAATCTTATGACTTCACTAGAGAAAAAATCAGCTAGGTAACAAAACAAAATTGTCAGAAGTGGGATTCGAACCCACGACTCCATTCGGAGACCAGAACACCCAGATACATTCCGAACATTGAATGCATTATTATATCTTAAGTCTGGCGCCTTAGACCGCTCGGCCATTCTGACACGACATGTCCAGATATACGAATCAAATCTTATGACTTCACTAGAGAAAAAATCTGCTAGGTAACAAAACAAAATTGTCAGAAGTGGGATTCGAACCCACGACTCCATTCGGAGACCAGAACACCCAGATACATTCCGAACATTGAATGCATTATTAAATCTTAAGTCTGGCGCCTTAGACCGCTCGGCCATTCTGACAGGACATGTCCAGATATACGATTTAAATCTTATGACTTCAAGAGAGAAAAAATCTGCTAGGTAACAAAACAAAATTGTCAGAAGTGGGATTCGAACCCACGCCTCCATTCAGAGACCAGAACACCCAGGTTCACTGCAAACAGTGAAGGTTTTTCACCTTGAGTCTGGCGCCTTAGACCGCTCGGCCATTCTGACAGGACATGTCCAGATATACGAATCAAATCTTATGACTTCACTAGAGAAAAAATCTGCTAGGTAACAAAACAAATTTGTCAGAAGTGGGATTCGAACCAACGACTCCATTCGGAGACCAGAACACCCAGATACATTCCGAACATTGAATGCATTATTATATCTTAAGTCTGGCGCATTAGACCGCTCGGCCATTCCGACACGACATGTCCAGTTATACGATTTAAATCTTATGACTTCAAGAAAGAAAAAATTTGCTAGGTAACAAAACAAAATTGTCAGAAGTGGGATTCGAACCCACGACTCCATTCGGAGACCAGAACACCCAGATACATTCCGAACATTGAAGCATTATTAAATCTTAAGTCTGGCGCCTTAGACCGCTCGGCCATTCTGACAGGACATGTCCAGATATACGATTTAAATCTTATGACTTCAAGAGAGAAAAAATCTGCTAGGTAATAAAACAAAATTGTCAGAATTGGGATTCGAACCCAAGCCTCCATTCAGAGACCAGAACACCCAGGTTCACTGCAAACAGTGAAGGTTTTTCACCTTGAGTCTGGCGCCTTAGACCGCTCGGCCATTCTGACAGGACATGTCCAGATATACGAATCAAATCTTATGACTTCACTAGAGAAAAAATCTGCTAGGTAACAAAACAAAATTGTCAGAAGTGGGATTCGAACCAACGACTCCATTCGGAGACCAGAACACCCAGATACATTCCGAACATTGAATGCATTATTATATCTTAAGTCTGGCGCATTAGACCGCTCGGCCATTCTGACACGACATGTCCAGTTATACGATTTAAATCTTATGACTTCAAGAAAGAAAAAATTTGCTAGGTAACAAAACAAAATTGTCAGAAGTGGGATTCGAACCCACGACTCCATTCGGAGACCAGAACACCCAGATACATTCCGAACATTGAATGCATTATTAAATCTTAAGTCTGGCGCCTTAGACCGCTCGGCCATTCTGACACGACATGTCCAGATATATGATTCAAATCTTATAACTTTACAAGAATCAACATCTGCTGTGTAAATAAAATAAATTGTCAGAAGTGGGATTCGAACCCACGCCTCCATTCAGAGACCAGAACACCCAGGTTCACTGCAAACAGTGAAGGTTTTTCACCTTGAGTCTGGCGCCTTAGACCGCTCGGCCATTCTGACACATGTCCAGATATACGAATCAAATCTTATGACTTCACTAGAGAAAAAATCAGCTAGGTAACAAAACAAAATTGTCAGAAGTGGGATTCGAACCCACGACTCCATTCGGAGACCAGAACACCCAGATACATTCCGAACATTGAATGGATTATTATATCTTAAGTCTGGCGCCTTAGACCGCTCGGCCATTCTGACACGACATGTCCAGATATACGAATCAAATCTTATGACTTCACTAGAGAAAAAATCTGCTAGGTAACAAAACAAAATTGTCAGAAGTGGGATTCGAACCCACGACTCCATTCGGAGACCAGAACACCCAGATACATTCCGAACATTGAATGCATTATTAAATCTTAAGTCTGGCGCCTTAGACCGCTCGGCCATTCTGACAGGACATGTCCAGATATACGATTTAAATCTTATGACTTCAAGAGAGAAAAAATCTGCTAGGTAACAAAACAAAATTGTCAGAAGTGGGATTCGAACCCACGCCTCCATTCAGAGACCAGAACACCCAGGTTCACTGCAAACAGTGAAGGTTTTTCACCTTGAGTCTGGCGCCTTAGACCGCTCGGCCATTCTGACAGGACATGTCCAGATATACGAATCAAATCTTATGACTTCACTAGAGAAAAAATCTGCTAGGTAACAAAACAAATTTGTCAGAAGTGGGATTCGAACCAACGACTCCATTCGGAGACCAGAACACCCAGATACATTCCGAACATTGAATGCATTATTATATCTTAAGTCTGGCGCATTAGACCGCTCGGCCATTCCGACACGACATGTCCAGTTATACGATTTAAATCTTATGACTTCAAGAAAGAAAAAATTTGCTAGGTAACAAAACAAAATTGTCAGAAGTGGGATTCGAACCCACGACTCCATTCGGAGACCAGAACACCCAGATACATTCCGAACATTGAATTGAATGCATTATTAAATCTTAAGTCTGGCGCCTTAGACCGCTCGGCCATTCTGACAGGACATGTCCAGATATACGATTTAAATCTTATGACTTCAAGAGAGAAAAAATCTGCTAGGTAACAAAACAAAATTGTCAGAAGTGGGATTCGAACCCAAGCCTCCATTCAGAGACCAGAACACCAAGGTTCACTGCAAACAGTGAAGGTTTTTCACCTTGAGTCTGGCGCCTTAGACCGCTCGGCCATTCTGACAGGACATGTCCAGATATACGAATCAAATCTTATGACTTCACTAGAGAAAAAATCTGCTAGGTAACAAAACAAAATTGTCAGAAGTGGGATTCGAACCAACGACTCCATTCGGAGACCAGAACACCCAGATACATTCCGAACATTGAATGCATTATTATATCTTAAGTCTGGCGCATTAGACCGCTCGGCCATTCTGACACGACATGTCCAGTTATACGATTTAAATCTTATGACTTCAAGAAAGAAAAAATTTGCTAGGTAACAAAACAAAATTGTCAGAAGTGGGATTCGAACCCACGACTCCATTCGGAGACCAGAACACCCAGATACATTCCGAACATTGAATGCATTATTAAATCTTAAGTCTGGCGCCTTAGACCGCTCGGCCATTCTGACAGGACATGTCCAGATATACGATTTAAATCTTATGACTTCAAGAGAGAAAAAATCTGCTAGGTAACAAAACAAAATTGTCAGAAGTGGGATTCGAACCCAAGCCTCCATTCAGAGACCAGAACACCCAGGTTCACTGCAAACAGTGAAGGTTTTTCACCTTGAGTCTGGCGCCTTAGACCGCTCGGCCATTCTGACAGGACATGTCCAGATATACGAATCAAATCTTATGACTTCACTAGAGAAAAAATCTGCTAGGTAACAAAACAAAATTGTCAGAAGTGGGATTCGAACCAACGACTCCATTCGGAGACCAGAACACCCAGATACATTCCGAACATTGAATGCATTATTATATCTTAAGTCTGGCGCATTAGACCGCTCGGCCATTCTGACACGACATGTCCAGTTATACGATTTAAATCTTATGACTTCAAGAAAGAAAAAATTTGCTAGGTAACAAAACAAAATTGTCAGAAGTGGGATTCGAACCCACGACTCCATTCGGAGACCAGAACACCCAGATACATTCCGAACATTGAATGCATTATTAAATCTTAAGTCTGGCGCCTTAGACCGCTCGGCCATTCTGACACGACATGTCCAGATATATGATTCAAATCTTATAACTTTACAAGAATCAACATCTGCTGTGTAAATAAAATAAATTGTCAGAAGTGGGATTCGAACCCACGCCTCCATTCAGAGACCAGAACACCCAGGTTCACTGCAAACAGTGAAGGTTTTTCACCTTGAGTCTGGCGCCTTAGACCGCTCGGCCATTCTGACACATGTCCAGATATACGAATCAAATCTTATGACTTCACTAGAGAAAAAATCAGCTAGGTAACAAAACAAAATTGTCAGAAGTGGGATTCGAACCCACGACTCCATTCGGAGACCAGAACACCCAGATACATTCCGAACATTGAATGCATTATTATATCTTAAGTCTGGCGCCTTAGACCGCTCGGCCATTCTGACACGACATGTCCAGATATACGAATCAAATCTTATGACTTCACTAGAGAAAAAATCTGCTAGGTAACAAAACAAAATTGTCAGAAGTGGGATTCGAACCCACGACTCCATTCGGAGACCAGAACACCCAGATACATTCCGAACATTGAATGCATTATTAAATCTTAAGTCTGGCGCCTTAGACCGCTCGGCCATTCTGACAGGACATGTCCAGATATACGATTTAAATCTTATGACTTCAAGAGAGAAAAAATCTGCTAGGTAACAAAACAAAATTGTCAGAAGTGGGATTCGAACCCACGCCTCCATTCAGAGACCAGAACACCCAGGTTCACTGCAAACAGTGAAGGTTTTTCACCTTGAGTCTGGCGCCTTAGACCGCTCGGCCATTCTGACAGGACATGTCCAGATATACGAATCAAATCTTATGACTTCACTAGAGAAAAAATCTGCTAGGTAACAAAACAAATTTGTCAGAAGTGGGATTCGAACCAACGACTCCATTCGGAGACCAGAACACCCAGATACATTCCGAACATTGAATGCATTATTATATCTTAAGTCTGGCGCATTAGACCGCTCGGCCATTCCGACACGACATGTCCAGTTATACGATTTAAATCTTATGACTTCAAGAAAGAAAAAATTTGCTAGGTAACAAAACAAAATTGTCAGAAGTGGGATTCGAACCCACGACTCCATTCGGAGACCAGAACACCCAGATACATTCCGAACATTGAATGCATTATTAAATCTTAAGTCTGGCGCCTTAGACCGCTCGGCCATTCTGACAGGACATGTCCAGATATACGATTTAAATCTTATGACTTCAAGAGAGAAAAAATCTGCTAGGTAACAAAACAAAATTGTCAGAAGTGGGATTCGAACCCAAGCCTCCATTCAGAGACCAGAACACCCAGGTTCACTGCAAACAGTGAAGGTTTTTCACCTTGAGTCTGGCGCCTTAGACCGCTCGGCCATTCTGACAGGACATGTCCAGATATACGAATCAAATCTTATGACTTCACTAGAGAAAAAATCTGCTAGGTAACAAAACAAAATTGTCAGAAGTGGGATTCGAACCAACGACTCCATTCGGAGACCAGAACACCCAGATACATTCCGAACATTGAATGCATTATTATATCTTAAGTCTGGCGCATTAGACCGCTCGGCCATTCTGACACGACATGTCCAGTTATACGATTTAAATCTTATGACTTCAAGAAAGAAAAAATTTGCTAGGTAACAAAACAAAATTGTCAGAAGTGGGATTCGAACCCACGACTCCATTCGGAGACCAGAACACCCAGATACATTCCGAACATTGAAGGCATTATTAAATCTTAAGTCTGGCGCCTTAGACCGCTCGGCCATTCTGACACGACATGTCCAGATATATGATTCAAATCTTATAACTTTACAAGAATCAACATCTGCTGTGTAAATAAAACAAATTGTCAGAAGTGGGATTCGAACCCACGCCTCCATTCAGAGACCAGAACACCCAGGTTCACTGCAAACAGTGAAGGTTTTTCACCTTGAGTCTGGCGCCTTAGACCGCTCGGCCATTCTGACACGACATGTCCAGATATATGATTCTAATCTTATAACTTTACACGAAACAAAATCTGCTGTGTAAATAAAACAAATTGTCAGAAGTGGGATTCGAACCCACGCCTCCATTCAGAGACCAGAACACCCAGGTTCACTGCAAACAGTGAAGGTTTTTCACCTTGAGTCTGGCGCCTTAGACCGCTCGGCCATTCTGACACGACATGTCCAGATATACAAATCAAATCTTATGACTTCAAGAGAGAAAAAATTTGCTAGGTAACAAAACAAAATTGTCAGAAGTGGGATTCGAACCCACGACTCCATTCGGAGACCAGAACACCCAGATACATTCCGGACATTGAATGCATTATTAAATCTTAAGTCTGGCGCCTTAGACCGCTCGGCCATTCTGACACGACATGTCCAGATATACGATAAAAATCTTATGACTTTAAGAGAGAAAAAATCTGCTAGGTAACAAAACAAAATTGTCAGAAGTGGGATTCGAACCCACGCCTCCATTCAGAGACCAGAACACCCAGGTTCACTGCAAACAGTGAAGGTTTTTCACCTTGAGTCTGGCGCCTTAGACCGCTCGGCCATTCTGACACGACATGTCCAGATATACGAATCAAATCTTATGACTTCACTAGAGAAAAAATCTGCTAGGTAACAAAACAAAATTGTCAGAAGTGGGATTCGAACCCACGACTCAGTTCGGAGACCAGAACACCCATATACATTCCGAACATTGAATGCATTATTATATCTTAAGTCTGGCGCCTTAGACCGCTCGGCCATTCTGACAGGACATGTCCAGTTATACGATTTAAATCTTATGACTTCAAGAAAGAAAAAATTTGCTAGGTAACAAAACAAAATTGTCAGAAGTGGGATTCGAACCCACGACTCCATTCGGAGACCAGAACACCCAGATACATTCCGAACATTGAAGGCATTATTAAATCTTAAGTCTGGCGCCTTAGACCGCTCGGCCATTCTGACACGACATGTCCAGATATATGATTCAAATCTTATAACTTTACAAGAATCAACATCTGCTGTGTAAATAAAACAAATTGTCAGAAGTGGGATTCGAACCCACGCCTCCATTCAGAGACCAGAACACCCAGGTTCACTGCAAACAGTGAAGGTTTTTCACCTTGAGTCTGGCGCCTTAGACCGCTCGGCCATTCTGACACATGTCCAGATATACGAATCAAATCTTATGACTTCACTAGAGAAAAAATCAGCTAGGTAACAAAACAAAATTGTCAGAAGTGGGATTCGAACCCACGACTCCATTCGGAGACCAGAACACCCAGATACATTCCGAACATTGAATGCATTATTAAATCTTAAGTCTGGCGCCTTAGACCGCTCGGCCATTCTGACACGACATGTCCAGATATATGATTCAAATCTTATAACTTTACAAGAATCAACATCTGCTGTGTAAATAAAATAAATTGTCAGAAGTGGGATTCGAACCCACGCCTCCATTCAGAGACCAGAACACCCAGGTTCACTGCAAACAGTGAAGGTTTTTCACCTTGAGTCTGGCGCCTTAGACCGCTCGGCCATTCTGACACATGTCCAGATATACGAATCAAATCTTATGACTTCACTAGAGAAAAAATCAGCTAGGTAACAAAACAAAATTGTCAGAAGTGGGATTCGAACCCACGACTCCATTCGGAGACCAGAACACCCAGATACATTCCGAACATTGAATGCATTATTATATCTTAAGTCTGGCGCCTTAGACCGCTCGGCCATTCTGACACGACATGTCCAGATATACGAATCAAATCTTATGACTTCACTAGAGAAAAAATCTGCTAGGTAACAAAACAAAATTGTCAGAAGTGGGATTCGAACCCACGACTCCATTCGGAGACCAGAACACCCAGATACATTCCGAACATTGAATGCATTATTAAATCTTAAGTCTGGCGCCTTAGACCGCTCGGCCATTCTGACAGGACATGTCCAGATATACGATTTAAATCTTATGACTTCAAGAGAGAAAAAATCTGCTAGGTAACAAAACAAAATTGTCAGAAGTGGGATTCGAACCCACGCCTCCATTCAGAGACCAGAACACCCAGGTTCACTGCAAACAGTGAAGGTTTTTCACCTTGAGTCTGGCGCCTTAGACCGCTCGGCCATTCTGACAGGACATGTCCAGATATACGAATCAAATCTTATGACTTCACTAGAGAAAAAATCTGCTAGGTAACAAAACAAATTTGTCAGAAGTGGGATTCGAACCAACGACTCCATTCGGAGACCAGAACACCCAGATACATTCCGAACATTGAATGCATTATTATATCTTAAGTCTGGCGCATTAGACCGCTCGGCCATTCCGACACGACATGTCCAGTTATACGATTTAAATCTTATGACTTCAAGAAAGAAAAAATTTGCTAGGTAACAAAACAAAATTGTCAGAAGTGGGATTCGAACCCACGACTCCATTCGGAGACCAGAACACCCAGATACATTCCGAACATTGAATGCATTATTAAATCTTAAGTCTGGCGCCTTAGACCGCTCGGCCATTCTGACAGGACATGTCCAGATATACGATTTAAATCTTATGACTTCAAGAGAGAAAAAATCTGCTAGGTAACAAAACAAAATTGTCAGAAGTGGGATTCGAACCCAAGCCTCCATTCAGAGACCAGAACACCCAGGTTCACTGCAAACAGTGAAGGTTTTTCACCTTGAGTCTGGCGCCTTAGACCGCTCGGCCATTCTGACAGGACATGTCCAGATATACGAATCAAATCTTATGACTTCACTAGAGAAAAAATCTGCTAGGTAACAAAACAAAATTGTCAGAAGTGGGATTCGAACCAACGACTCCATTCGGAGACCAGAACACCCAGATACATTCCGAACATTGAATGCATTATTATATCTTAAGTCTGGCGCATTAGACCGCTCGGCCATTCTGACACGACATGTCCAGTTATACGATTTAAATCTTATGACTTCAAGAAAGAAAAAATTTGCTAGGTAACAAAACAAAATTGTCAGAAGTGGGATTCGAACCCACGACTCCATTCGGAGACCAGAACACCCAGATACATTCCGAACATTGAAGGCATTATTAAATCTTAAGTCTGGCGCCTTAGACCGCTCGGCCATTCTGACACGACATGTCCAGATATATGATTCAAATCTTATAACTTTACAAGAATCAACATCTGCTGTGTAAATAAAACAAATTGTCAGAAGTGGGATTCGAACCCACGCCTCCATTCAGAGACCAGAACACCCAGGTTCACTGCAAACAGTGAAGGTTTTTCACCTTGAGTCTGGCGCCTTAGACCGCTCGGCCATTCTGACACGACATGTCCAGATATATGATTCTAATCTTATAACTTTACACGAAACAAAATCTGCTGTGTAAATAAAACAAATTGTCAGAAGTGGGATTCGAACCCACGCCTCCATTCAGAGACCAGAACACCCAGGTTCACTGCAAACAGTGAAGGTTTTTCACCTTGAGTCTGGCGCCTTAGACCGCTCGGCCATTCTGACACGACATGTCCAGATATACAAATCAAATCTTATGACTTCAAGAGAGAAAAAATTTGCTAGGTAACAAAACAAAATTGTCAGAAGTGGGATTCGAACCCACGACTCCATTCGGAGACCAGAACACCCAGATACATTCCGGACATTGAATGCATTATTAAATCTTAAGTCTGGCGCCTTAGACCGCTCGGCCATTCTGACACGACATGTCCAGATATACGATAAAAATCTTATGACTTTAAGAGAGAAAAAATCTGCTAGGTAACAAAACAAAATTGTCAGAAGTGGGATTCGAACCCACGCCTCCATTCAGAGACCAGAACACCCAGGTTCACTGCAAACAGTGAAGGTTTTTCACCTTGAGTCTGGCGCCTTAGACCGCTCGGCCATTCTGACACGACATGTCCAGATATACGAATCAAATCTTATGACTTCACTAGAGAAAAAATCTGCTAGGTAACAAAACAAAATTGTCAGAAGTGGGATTCGAACCCACGACTCAGTTCGGAGACCAGAACACCCATATACATTCCGAACATTGAATGCATTATTATATCTTAAGTCTGGCGCCTTAGACCGCTCGGCCATTCTGACAGGACATGTCCAGTTATACGATTTAAATCTTATGACTTCAAGAAAGAAAAAATTTGCTAGGTAACAAAACAAAATTGTCAGAAGTGGGATTCGAACCCACGACTCCATTCGGAGACCAGAACACCCAGATACATTCCGAACATTGAAGGCATTATTAAATCTTAAGTCTGGCGCCTTAGACCGCTCGGCCATTCTGACACGACATGTCCAGATATATGATTCAAATCTTATAACTTTACAAGAATCAACATCTGCTGTGTAAATAAAACAAATTGTCAGAAGTGGGATTCGAACCCACGCCTCCATTCAGAGACCAGAACACCCAGGTTCACTGCAAACAGTGAAGGTTTTTCACCTTGAGTCTGGCGCCTTAGACCGCTCGGCCATTCTGACACGACATGTCCAGATATATGATTCTAATCTTATAACTTTACACGAAACAAAATCTGCTGTGTAAATAAAACAAATTGTCAGAAGTGGGATTCGAACCCACGCCTCCATTCAGAGACCAGAACACCCAGGTTCACTGCAAACAGTGAAGGTTTTTCACCTTGAGTCTGGCGCCTTAGACCGCTCGGCCATTCTGACACGACATGTCCAGATATACGAATCAAATCTTATGACTTCAAGAGAGAAAAAATTTGCTAGGTAACAAAACAAAATTGTCAGAAGTGGGATTCGAACCCACGACTCCATTCGGAGACCAGAACACCCAGATACATTCCGGACATTGAATGCATTATTAAATCTTAAGTCTGGCGCCTTAGACCGCTCGGCCATTCTGACACGACATGTCCAGATATACGATAAAAATCTTATGACTTTAAGAGAGAAAAAATCTGCTAGGTAACAAAACAAAATTGTCAGAAGTGGGATTCGAACCCACGCCTCCATTCAGAGACCAGAACACCCAGGTTCACTGCAAACAGTGAAGGTTTTTCACCTTGAGTCTGGCGCCTTAGACCGCTCGGCCATTCTGACACGACATGTCCAGATATACGAATCAAATCTTATGACTTCACTAGAGAAAAAATCTGCTAGGTAACAAAACAAAATTGTCAGAAGTGGGATTCGAACCCACGACTCAGTTCGGAGACCAGAACACCCATATACATTCCGAACATTGAATGCATTATTATATCTTAAGTCTGGCGCCTTAGACCGCTCGGCCATTCTGACAGGACATGTCCAGATATACGAATCAAATCTTATGACTTCACTAGAGAAAAAATCTGCTAGGTAACAAAACAAAATTGTCAGAAGTGGGATTCGAACCAACGACTCCATTCGGAGACCAGAACACCCAGATACATTCCGAACATTGAATGCATTATTATATCTTAAGTCTGGCGCATTAGACCGCTCGGCCATTCTGACACGACATGTCCAGTTATACGATTTAAATCTTATGACTTCAAGAAAGAAAAAATTTGCTAGGTAACAAAACAAAATTGTCAGAAGTGGGATTCGAACCCACGACTCCATTCGGAGACCAGAACACCCAGATACATTCCGAACATTGAATGCATTATTAAATCTTAAGTCTGGCGCCTTAGACCGCTCGGCCATTCTGACACGACATGTCCAGATATATGATTCAAATCTTATAACTTTACAAGAATCAACATCTGCTGTGTAAATAAAATAAATTGTCAGAAGTGGGATTCGAACCCACGCCTCCATTCAGAGACCAGAACACCCAGGTTCACTGCAAACAGTGAAGGTTTTTCACCTTGAGTCTGGCGCCTTAGACCGCTCGGCCATTCTGACACATGTCCAGATATACGAATCAAATCTTATGACTTCACTAGAGAAAAAATCAGCTAGGTAACAAAACAAAATTGTCAGAAGTGGGATTCGAACCCACGACTCCATTCGGAGACCAGAACACCCAGATACATTCCGAACATTGAATGCATTATTATATCTTAAGTCTGGCGCCTTAGACCGCTCGGCCATTCTGACACGACATGTCCAGATATACGAATCAAATCTTATGACTTCACTAGAGAAAAAATCTGCTAGGTAACAAAACAAAATTGTCAGAAGTGGGATTCGAACCCACGACTCCATTCGGAGACCAGAACACCCAGATACATTCCGAACATTGAATGCATTATTAAATCTTAAGTCTGGCGCCTTAGACCGCTCGGCCATTCTGACAGGACATGTCCAGATATACGATTTAAATCTTATGACTTCAAGAGAGAAAAAATCTGCTAGGTAACAAAACAAAATTGTCAGAAGTGGGATTCGAACCCACGCCTCCATTCAGAGACCAGAACACCCAGGTTCACTGCAAACAGTGAAGGTTTTTCACCTTGAGTCTGGCGCCTTAGACCGCTCGGCCATTCTGACAGGACATGTCCAGATATACGAATCAAATCTTATGACTTCACTAGAGAAAAAATCTGCTAGGTAACAAAACAAATTTGTCAGAAGTGGGATTCGAACCAACGACTCCTTTCGGAGACCAGAACACCCAGATACATTCCGAACATTGAATGCATTATTATATCTTAAGTCTGGCGCATTAGACCGCTCGGCCATTCCGACACGACATGTCCAGTTATACGATTTAAATCTTATGACTTCAAGAAAGAAAAAATTTGCTAGGTAACAAAACAAAATTGTCAGAAGTGGGATTCGAACCCACGACTCCATTCGGAGACCAGAACACCCAGATACATTCCGAACATTGAATGCATTATTAAATCTTAAGTCTGGCGCCTTAGACCGCTCGGCCATTCTGACAGGACATGTCCAGATATACGATTTAAATCTTATGACTTCAAGAGAGAAAAAATCTGCTAGGTAACAAAACAAAATTGTCAGAAGTGGGATTCGAACCCAAGCCTCCATTCAGAGACCAGAACACCCAGGTTCACTGCAAACAGTGAAGGTTTTTCACCTTGAGTCTGGCGCCTTAGACCGCTCGGCCATTCTGACAGGACATGTCCAGATATACGAATCAAATCTTATGACTTCACTAGAGAAAAAATCTGCTAGGTAACAAAACAAAATTGTCAGAAGTGGGATTCGAACCAACGACTCCATTCGGAGACCAGAACACCCAGATACATTCCGAACATTGAATGCATTATTATATCTTAAGTCTGGCGCATTAGACCGCTCGGCCATTCTGACACGACATGTCCAGTTATACGATTTAAATCTTATGACTTCAAGAAAGAAAAAATTTGCTAGGTAACAAAACAAAATTGTCAGAAGTGGGATTCGAACCCACGACTCCATTCGGAGACCAGAACACCCAGATACATTCCGAACATTGAAGGCATTATTAAATCTTAAGTCTGGCGCCTTAGACCGCTCGGCCATTCTGACACGACATGTCCAGATATATGATTCAAATCTTATAACTTTACAAGAATCAACATCTGCTGTGTAAATAAAACAAATTGTCAGAAGTGGGATTCGAACCCACGCCTCCATTCAGAGACCAGAACACCCAGGTTCACTGCAAACAGTGAAGGTTTTTCACCTTGAGTCTGGCGCCTTAGACCGCTCGGCCATTCTGACACGACATGTCCAGATATATGATTCTAATCTTATAAATTTACACGAAACAAAATCTGCTGTGTAAATAAAACAAATTGTCAGAAGTGGGATTCGAACCCACGCCTCCATTCAGAGACCAGAACACCCAGGTTCACTGCAAACAGTGAAGGTTTTTCACCTTGAGTCTGGCGCCTTAGACCGCTCGGCCATTCTGACACGACATGTCCAGATATACGAATCAAATCTTATGACTTCAAGAGAGAAAAAAATTGCTAGGTAACAAAACAAAATTGTCAGAAGTGGGATTCGAACCCACGACTCCATTCGGAGACCAGAACACCCAGATACATTCCGGACATTGAATGCATTATTAAATCTTAAGTCTGGCGCCTTAGACCGCTCGGCCATTCTGACACGACATGTCCAGATATACGATAAAAATCTTATGACTTTAAGAGAGAAAAAATCTGCTAGGTAACAAAACAAAATTGTCAGAAGTGGTATTCGAACCCACGCCTCCATTCAGAGACCAGAACACCCAGGTTCACTGCAAACAGTGAAGGTTTTTCACCTTGAGTCTGGCGCCTTAGACCGCTCGGCCATTCTGACACGACATGTCCAGATATACGAATCAAATCTTATGACTTCACTAGAGAAAAAATCTGCTAGGTAACAAAACAAAATTGTCAGAAGTGGGATTCGAACCCACGACTCAGTTCGGAGACCAGAACACCCAGATACATTCCGAACATTGAATGCATTATTATATCTTAAGTCTGGCGCCTTAGACCGCTCGGCCATTCTGACAGGACATGTCCAGATATACGAATCAAATCTTATGACTTCACTAGAGAAAAAATCTGCTAGGTAACAAAACAAAATTGTCAGAAGTGGGATTCGAACCAACGACTCCATTCGGAGACCAGAACACCCAGATACATTCCGAACATTGAATGCATTATTATATCTTAAGTCTGGCGCATTAGACCGCTCGGCCATTCTGACACGACATGTCCAGTTATACGATTTAAATCTTATGACTTCAAGAAAGAAAAAATTTGCTAGGTAACAAAACAAAATTGTCAGAAGTGGGATTCGAACCCACGACTCCATTCGGAGACCAGAACACCCAGATACATTCCGAACATTGAATGCATTATTAAATCTTAAGTCTGGCGCCTTAGACCGCTCGGCCATTCTGACACGACATGTCCAGATATATGATTCAAATCTTATAACTTTACAAGAATCAACATCTGCTGTGTAAATAAAATAAATTGTCAGAAGTGGGATTCGAACCCACGCCTCCATTCAGAGACCAGAACACCCAGGTTCACTGCAAACAGTGAAGGTTTTTCACCTTGAGTCTGGCGCCTTAGACCGCTCGGCCATTCTGACACATGTCCAGATATACGAATCAAATCTTATGACTTCACTAGAGAAAAAATCAGCTAGGTAACAAAACAAAATTGTCAGAAGTGGGATTCGAACCCACGACTCCATTCGGAGACCAGAACACCCAGATACATTCCGAACATTGAATTGAATGCATTATTATATCTTAAGTCTGGCGCCTTAGACCGCTCGGCCATTCTGACACGACATGTCCAGATATACGAATCAAATCTTATGACTTCACTAGAGAAAAAATCTGCTAGGTAACAAAACAAAATTGTCAGAAGTGGGATTCGAACCCACGACTCCATTCGGAGACCAGAACACCCAGATACATTCCGAACATTGAATGCATTATTAAATCTTAAGTCTGGCGCCTTAGACCGCTCGGCCATTCTGACAGGACATGTCCAGATATACGATTTAAATCTTATGACTTCAAGAGAGAAAAAATCTGCTAGGTAACAAAACAAAATTGTCAGAAGTGGGATTCGAACCCACGCCTCCATTCAGAGACCAGAACACCCAGGTTCACTGCAAACAGTGAAGGTTTTTCACCTTGAGTCTGGCGCCTTAGACCGCTCGGCCATTCTGACAGGACATGTCCAGATATACGAATCAAATCTTATGACTTCACTAGAGAAAAAATCTGCTAGGTAACAAAACAAATTTGTCAGAAGTGGGATTCGAACCAACGACTCCATTCGGAGACCAGAACACCCAGATACATTCCGAACATTGAATGCATTATTATATCTTAAGTCTGGCGCATTAGACCGCTCGGCCATTCCGACACGACATGTCCAGTTATACGATTTAAATCTTATGACTTCAAGAAAGAAAAAATTTGCTAGGTAACAAAACAAAATTGTCAGAAGTGGGATTCGAACCCACGACTCCATTCGGAGACCAGAACACCCAGATACATTCCGAACATTGAATGCATTATTAAATCTTAAGTCTGGCGCCTTAGACCGCTCGGCCATTCTGACAGGACATGTCCAGATATACGATTTAAATCTTATGACTTCAAGAGAGAAAAAATCTGCTAGGTAACAAAACAAAATTGTCAGAAGTGGGATTCGAACCCAAGCCTCCATTCAGAGACCAGAACACCCAGGTTCACTGCAAACAGTGAAGGTTTTTCACCTTGAGTCTGGCGCCTTAGACCGCTCGGCCATTCTGACAGGACATGTCCAGATATACGAATCAAATCTTATGACTTCACTAGAGAAAAAATCTGCTAGGTAACAAAACAAAATTGTCAGAAGTGGGATTCGAACCAACGACTCCATTCGGAGACCAGAACACCCAGATACATTCCGAACATTGAATGCATTATTATATCTTAAGTCTGGCGCATTAGACCGCTCGGCCATTCTGACACGACATGTCCAGTTATACGATTTAAATCTTATGACTTCAAGAAAGAAAAAATTTGCTAGGTAACAAAACAAAATTGTCAGAAGTGGGATTCGAACCCACGACTCCATTCGGAGACCAGAACACCCAGATACATTCCGAACATTGAAGGCATTATTAAATCTTAAGTCTGGCGCCTTAGACCGCTCGGCCATTCTGACACGACATGTCCAGATATATGATTCAAATCTTATAACTTTACAAGAATCAACATCTGCTGTGTAAATAAAACAAATTGTCAGAAGTGGGATTCGAACCCACGCCTCCATTCAGAGACCAGAACACCCAGGTTCACTGCAAACAGTGAAGGTTTTTCACCTTGAGTCTGGCGCCTTAGACCGCTCGGCCATTCTGACACGACATGTCCAGATATATGATTCTAATCTTATAACTTTACACGAAACAAAATCTGCTGTGTAAATAAAACAAATTGTCAGAAGTGGGATTCGAACCCACGCCTCCATTCAGAGACCAGAACACCCAGGTTCACTGCAAACAGTGAAGGTTTTTCACCTTGAGTCTGGCGCCTTAGACCGCTCGGCCATTCTGACACGACATGTCCAGATATACGAATCAAATCTTATGACTTCAAGAGAGAAAAAATTTGCTAGGTAACAAAACAAAATTGTCAGAAGTGGGATTCGAACCCACGACTCCATTCGGAGACCAGAACACCCAGATACATTCCGGACATTGAATGCATTATTAAATCTTAAGTCTGGCGCCTTAGACCGCTCGGCCATTCTGACACGACATGTCCAGATATACGATTTAAATCTTATGACTTTAAGAGAGAAAAAATCTGCTAGGTAACAAAACAAAATTGTCAGAAGTGGGATTCGAACCCACGCCTCCATTCAGAGACCAGAACACCCAGGTTGACTGCAAACAGTGAAGGTTTTTCACCTTGAGTCTGGCGCCTTAGACCGCTCGGCCATTCTGACACGACATGTCCAGATATACGAATCAAATCTTATGACTTCACTAGAGAAAAAATCTGCTAGGTAACAAAACAAAATTGTCAGAAGTGGGATTCGAACCCACGACTCAGTTCGGAGACCAGAACACCCAGATACATTCCGAACATTGAATGCATTATTATATCTTAAGTCTGGCGCCTTAGACCGCTCGGCCATTCTGACAGGACATGTCCAGATATACGAATCAAATCTTATGACTTCACTAGAGAAAAAATCTGCTAGGTAACAAAACAAAATTGTCAGAAGTGGGATTCGAACCAACGACTCCATTCGGAGACCAGAACACCCAGATACATTCCGAACATTGAATGCATTATTATATCTTAAGTCTGGCGCATTAGACCGCTCGGCCATTCTGACACGACATGTCCAGTTATACGATTTAAATCTTATGACTTCAAGAAAGAAAAAATTTGCTAGGTAACAAAACAAAATTGTCAGAAGTGGGATTCGAACCCACGACTCCATTCGGAGACCAGAACACCCAGATACATTCCGAACATTGAAGGCATTATTAAATCTTAAGTCTGGCGCCTTAGACCGCTCGGCCATTCTGACACGACATGTCCAGATATATGATTCAAATCTTATAACTTTACAAGAATCAACATCTGCTGTGTAAATAAAACAAATTGTCAGAAGTGGGATTCGAACCCACGCCTCCATTCAGAGACCAGAACACCCAGGTTCACTGCAAACAGTGAAGGTTTTTCACCTTGAGTCTGGCGCCTTAGACCGCTCGGCCATTCTGACACGACATGTCCAGATATATGATTCTAATCTTATAACTTTACACGAAACAAAATCTGCTGTGTAAATAAAACAAATTGTCAGAAGTGGGATTCGAACCCACGCCTCCATTCAGAGACCAGAACACCCAGGTTCACTGCAAACAGTGAAGGTTTTTCACCTTGAGTCTGGCGCCTTCGACCGCTCGGCCATTCTGACACGACATGTCCAGATATACGAATCAAATCTTATGACTTCAAGAGAGAAAAAATTTGCTAGGTAACAAAACAAAATTGTCAGAAGTGGGATTCGAACCCACGACTCCATTCGGAGACCAGAACACCCAGATACATTCCGGACATTGAATGCATTATTAAATCTTAAGTCTGGCGCCTTAGACCGCTCGGCCATTCTGACACGACATGTCCAGATATACGATTTAAATCTTATGACTTTAAGAGAGAAAAAATCTGCTAGGTAACAAAACAAAATTGTCAGAAGTGGGATTCGAACCCACGCCTCCATTCAGAGACCAGAACACCCAGGTTGACTGCAAACAGTGAAGGTTTTTCACCTTGAGTCTGGCGCCTTAGACCGCTCGGCCATTCTGACACGACATGTCCAGATATACGAATCAAATCTTATGACTTCACTAGAGAAAAAATCTGCTAGGTAACAAAACAAAATTGTCAGAAGTGGGATTCGAACCCACGACTCAGTTCGGAGACCAGAACACCCAGATACATTCCGAACATTGAATGCATTATTATATCTTAAGTCTGGCGCCTTAGACCGCTCGGCCATTCTGACAGGACATGTCCAGATATACGAATCAAATCTTATGACTTCACTAGAGAAAAAATCTGCTAGGTAACAAAACAAAATTGTCAGAAGTGGGATTCGAACCAACGACTCCATTCGGAGACCAGAACACCCAGATACATTCCGAACATTGAATGCATTATTATATCTTAAGTCTGGCGCATTAGACCGCTCGGCCATTCTGACACGACATGTCCAGTTATACGATTTAAATCTTATGACTTCAAGAAAGAAAAAATTTGCTAGGTAACAAAACAAAATTGTCAGAAGTGGGATTCGAACCCACGACTCCATTCGGAGACCAGAACACCCAGATACATTCCGAACATTGAAGGCATTATTAAATCTTAAGTCTGGCGCCTTAGACCGCTCGGCCATTCTGACACGACATGTCCAGATATATGATTCAAATCTTATAACTTTACAAGAATCAACATCTGCTGTGTAAATAAAACAAATTGTCAGAAGTGGGATTCGAACCCACGCCTCCATTCAGAGACCAGAACACCCAGGTTCACTGCAAACAGTGAAGGTTTTTCACCTTGAGTCTGGCGCCTTAGACCGCTCGGCCATTCTGACACGACATGTCCAGATATATGATTCTAATCTTATAACTTTACACGAAACAAAATCTGCTGTGTAAATAAAACAAATTGTCAGAAGTGGGATTCGAACCCACGCCTCCATTCAGAGACCAGAACACCCAGGTTCACTGCAAACAGTGAAGGTTTTTCACCTTGAGTCTGGCGCCTTAGACCGCTCGGCCATTCTGACACGACATGTCCAGATATACGAATCAAATCTTATGACTTCAAGAGAGAAAAAATTTGCTAGGTAACAAAACAAAATTGACAGAAGTGGGATTCGAACCCACGACTCCATTCGGAGACCAGAACACCCAGATACATTCCGGACATTGAATGCATTATTAAATCTTAAGTCTGGCGCCTTAGACCGCTCGGCCATTCTGACACGACATGTCCAGATATACGATTTAAATCTTATGACTTTAAGAGAGAAAAAATCTGCTAGGTAACAAAACAAAATTGTCAGAAGTGGGATTCGAACCCACGCCTCCATTCAGAGACCAGAACACCCAGGTTGACTGCAAACAGTGAAGGTTTTTCACCTTGAGTCTGGCGCCTTAGACCGCTCGGCCATTCTGACACGACATGTCCAGATATACGAATCAAATCTTATGACTTCACTAGAGAAAAAATCTGCTAGGTAACAAAACAAAATTGTCAGAAGTGGGATTCGAACCCACGACTCAGTTCGGAGACCAGAACACCCAGATACATTCCGAACATTGAATGCATTATTATATCTTAAGTCTGGCGCCTTAGACCGCTCGGCCATTCTGACAGGACATGTCCAGATATACGAATCAAATCTTATGACTTCACTAGAGAAAAAATCTGCTAGGTAACAAAACAAAATTGTCAGAAGTGGGATTCGAACCAACGACTCCATTCGGAGACCAGAACACCCAGATACATTCCGAACATTGAATGCATTATTATATCTTAAGTCTGGCGCATTAGACCGCTCGGCCATTCTGACACGACATGTCCAGTTATACGATTTAAATCTTATGACTTCAAGAAAGAAAAAATTTGCTAGGTAACAAAACAAAATTGTCAGAAGTGGGATTCGAACCCACGACTCCATTCGGAGACCAGAACACCCAGATACATTCCGAACATTGAATGCATTATTAAATCTTAAGTCTGGCGCCTTAGACCGCTCGGCCATTCTGACACGACATGTCCAGATATATGATTCAAATCTTATAACTTTACAAGAATCAACATCTGCTGTGTAAATAAAATAAATTGTCAGAAGTGGGATTCGAACCCACGCCTCCATTCAGAGACCAGAACACCCAGGTTCACTGCAAACAGTGAAGGTTTTTCACCTTGAGTCTGGCGCCTTAGACCGCTCGGCCATTCTGACACATGTCCAGATATACGAATCAAATCTTATGACTTCACTAGAGAAAAAATCAGCTAGGTAACAAAACAAAATTGTCAGAAGTGGGATTCGAACCCACGACTCCATTCGGAGACCAGAACACCCAGATACATTCCGAACATTGAATGCATTATTATATCTTAAGTCTGGCGCCTTAGACCGCTCGGCCATTCTGACACGACATGTCCAGATATACGAATCAAATCTTATGACTTCACTAGAGAAAAAATCTGCTAGGTAACAAAACAAAATTGTCAGAAGTGGGATTCGAACCCACGACTCCATTCGGAGACCAGAACACCCAGATACATTCCGAACATTGAATGCATTATTAAATCTTAAGTCTGGCGCCTTAGACCGCTCGGCCATTCTGACAGGACATGTCCAGATATACGATTTAAATCTTATGACTTCAAGAGAGAAAAAATCTGCTAGGTAACAAAACAAAATTGTCAGAAGTGGGATTCGAACCCACGCCTCCATTCAGAGACCAGAACACCCAGGTTCACTGCAAACAGTGAAGGTTTTTCACCTTGAGTCTGGCGCCTTAGACCGCTCGGCCATTCTGACAGGACATGTCCAGATATACGAATCAAATCTTATGAGTTCACTAGAGAAAAAATCAGCTAGGTAACAAAACAAAATTGTCAGAAGTGGGATTCGAACCCACGACTCCATTCGGAGACCAGAACACCCAGATACATTCCGAACATTGAATGCATTATTATATCTTAAGTCTGGCGCCTTAGACCGCTCGGCCATTCTGACACGACATGTCCAGATATACGAATCAAATCTTATGACTTCACTAGAGAAAAAATCTGCTAGGTAACAAAACAAAATTGTCAGAAGTGGGATTCGAACCCACGACTCCATTCGGAGACCAGAACACCCAGATACATTCCGAACATTGAATGCATTATTAAATCTTAAGTCTGGCGCCTTAGACCGCTCGGCCATTCTGACAGGACATGTCCAGATATACGATTTAAATCTTATGACTTCAAGAGAGAAAAAATCTGCTAGGTAACAAAACAAAATTGTCAGAAGTGGGATTCGAACCCACGCCTCCATTCAGAGACCAGAACACCCAGGTTCAATGCAAACAGTGAAGGTTTTTCACCTTGAGTCTGGCGCCTTAGACCGCTCGGCCATTCTGACAGGACATGTCCAGATATACGAATCAAATCTTATGACTTCACTAGAGAAAAAATCTGCTAGGTAACAAAACAAATTTGTCAGAAGTGGGATTCGAACCAACGACTCCATTCGGAGACCAGAACACCCAGATACATTCCGAACATTGAATGCATTATTATATCTTAAGTCTGGCGCATTAGACCGCTCGGCCATTCCGACACGACATGTCCAGTTATACGATTTAAATCTTATGACTTCAAGAAAGAAAAAATTTGCTAGGTAACAAAACAAAATTGTCAGAAGTGGGATTCGAACCCACGACTCCATTCGGAGACCAGAACACCCAGATACATTCCGAACATTGAATGCATTATTAAATCTTAAGTCTGGCGCCTTAGACCGCTCGGCCATTCTGACAGGACATGTCCAGATATACGATTTAAATCTTATGACTTCAAGAGAGAAAAAATCTGCTAGGTAACAAAACAAAATTGTCAGAAGTGGGATTCGAACCCAAGCCTCCATTCAGAGACCAGAACACCCAGGTTCACTGCAAACAGTGAAGGTTTTTCACCTTGAGTCTGGCGCCTTAGACCGCTCGGCCATTCTGACAGGACATGTCCAGATATACGAATCAAATCTTATGACTTCACTAGAGAAAAAATCTGCTAGGTAACAAAACAAAATTGTCAGAAGTGGGATTCGAACCAACGACTCCATTCGGAGACCAGAACACCCAGATACATTCCGAACATTGAATGCATTATTATATCTTAAGTCTGGCGCATTAGACCGCTCGGCCATTCTGACACGACATGTCCAGTTATACGATTTAAATCTTATGACTTCAAGAAAGAAAAAATTTGCTAGGTAACAAAACAAAATTGTCAGAAGTGGGATTCGAACCCACGACTCCATTCGGAGACCAGAACACCCAGATACATTCCGAACATTGAAGGCATTATTAAATCTTAAGTCTGGCGCCTTAGACCGCTCGGCCATTCTGACACGACATGTCCAGATATATGATTCTAATCTTATAACTTTACACGAAACAAAATCTGCTGTGTAAATAAAACAAATTGTCAGAAGTGGGATTCGAACCCACGCCTCCATTCAGAGACCAGAACACCCAGGTTCACTGCAAACAGTGAAGGTTTTTCACCTTGAGTCTGGCGCCTTAGACCGCTCGGCCATTCTGACACAACATGTCCAGATATACGAATCAAACCTTATGACTTCAAGAGAGAAAAAATCTGCTAGGTAACAAAACAAAATTGTCAGAAGTGGGATTCGAACCCACGACTCCATTCGGAGACCAGAACACCCAGATACATTCCGGACATTGAATGCATTATTAAATCTTAAGTCTGGCGCCTTAGACCGCTCGGCCATTCTGACACGACATGTCCAGATATACGATTTAAATCTTATGACTTTAAGAGAGAAAAAATCTGCTAGGTAACAAAACAAAATTGTCAGAAGTGGGATTCGAACCCACGCCTCCATTCAGAGACCAGAACACCCAGGTTCACTGCAAACAGTGAAGGTTTTTCACCTTGAGTCTGGCGCCTTAGACCGCTCGGCCATTCTGACAGGACATGTCCAGATATACGAATCAAATCTTATGACTTCACTAGAGGAAAAATCTGCTAGGTAACAAAACAAAATTGTCAGAAGTGGGATTCGAACCAACGACTCCATTCGGAGACCAGAACACCCAGATACATTCCGAACATTGAATGCATTATTATATCTTAAGTCTGGCGCATTAGACCGCTCGGCCATTCTGACACGACATTTCCAGTTATACGATTTAAATCTTATGACTTCAAGAAAGAAAAAATTTGCTAGGTAACAAAACAAAATTGTCAGAAGTGGGATTCGAACCCACGACTCCATTCGGAGACCAGAACACCCAGGTTCACTGCAAACAGTGAAGGTTTTTCACCTTGAGTCTGGCGCCTTAGACCGCTCGGCCATTCTGACACGACATGTCCAGATATATGATTCTAATCTTATAACTTTACACGAAACAAAATCTGCTGTGTAAATAAAACAAATTGTCAGAAGTGGGATTCGAACCCACGCCTCCATTCAGAGACCAGAACACCCAGGTTCACTGCAAACAGTGAAGGTTTTTCAACTTGAGTCTGGCGCCTTAGACCGCTCGGCCATTCTGACACGACATGTCCAGATATATGATTCCAATCTTATAACTTTACAAGAAACAAAATCTGCTGTGTAAATATAAATAAATTGTCAGAAGTGGGATTCGAACCCACGCCTCCATTCAGAGACCAGAACACCCAGGTTCACTGCAAACAGTGAAGGTTTTTCACCTTGAGTCTGGCGCCTTAGACCGCTCGGCCATTCTGACACATGTCCAGATATACGAATCAAATCTTATGACTTCACTAGAGAAAAAATCAGCTAGGTAACAAAACAAAATTGTCAGAAGTGGGATTCGAACCCACGACTCCATTCGGAGACCAGAACACCCAGATACATTCCGAACATCTAATGCATTATTATATCTTAAGTCTGGCGCCTTAGACCGCTCGGACATTCTGACACGACATGTCCAGATATACGAATCAAATCTTATGACTTCACTAGAGAAAAAATCTGCTAGGTAACAAAACAAAATTGTCAGAAGTGGGATTCGAACCCACGACTCCATTCGGAGACCAGAACACCCAGATACATTCCGAACATTGAATGCATTATTAAATCTTAAGTCTGGCGCCTTAGACCGCTCGGCCATTCTGACACGACATGTCCAGATATATGATTCAAATCTTATAACTTTACAAGAATCAACATCTGCTGTGTAAATAAAACAAATTGTCAGAAATGGGATTCGAACCCACGCCTCCATTCAGAGACCAGAACACCCAGGTTCACTGCAAACAGTGAAGGTTTTTCACCTTGAGTCTGGCGCCTTAGACCGCTCGGCCATTCTGACACGACATGTCCAGATATATGATTCAAATCTTATAACTTTACACGAAACAAAATCTGCTGTGTAAATAAAACAAATTGTCAGAAGTGGGATTCGAACCCACGCCTCCATTCAGAGACCAGAACACCCAGATACATTCCGAACATTGAATGCATTATTATATCTTAAGTCTGGCGCCTTAGACCGCTCGGCCATTCTGACACGACATGTCCAGTTATACGATTTAAATCTTATGACTTCAAGAGAGAAAAAAATTGCTAGGTAACAAAACAAAATTGTCAGAAGTGGGATTCGAACCCACGACTCCATTCGGAGACCAGAACACCCAGATACATTCCGAACATTGAATGCATTATTATATCTTAAGTCTGGCGCCTTAGACCGCTCGGCCATTCTGACACGACATGTCCAGATATACGAATCAAATCTTATGACTTCACTAGAGAAAAAATCTGCTAGGTAACAAAACAAAATTGTCAGAAGTGGGATTCGAACCCACGACTCCATTCGGAGACCAGAACACCCAGATACATTCCGAACTTTGAATGCATTATTATATCTTAAGTCTGGCGCCTTAGACCGCTCGGCCATTCTGACACGACATGTCCAGATATACGATTTAAATCTTATGACTTTAAGAGAGAAAAAATCTGCTAGGTAACAAAACAAAATTGTCAGAAGTGGGATTCGAACCCACGCCTCCATTCAGAGACCAGAACACCCAGGTTGACTGCAAACAGTGAAGGTTTTTCACCTTGAGTCTGGCGCCTTAGACCGCTCGGCCATTCTGACACGACATGTCCAGATATACGAATCAAATCTTATGACTTCACTAGAGAAAAAATCTGCTAGGTAACAAAACAAAATTGTCAGAAGTGGGATTCGAACCCACGACTCAGTTCGGAGACCAGAACACCCAGATACATTCCGAACATTGAATGCATTATTATATCTTAAGTCTGGCGCCTTAGACCGCTCGGCCATTCTGACAGGACATGTCCAGATATACGAATCAAATCTTATGACTTCACTAGAGAAAAAATCTGCTAGGTAACAAAACAAAATTGTCAGAAGTGGGATTCGAACCAACGACTCCATTCGGAGACCAGAACACCCAGATACATTCCGAACATTGAATGCATTATTATATCTTAAGTCTGGCGCATTAGACCGCTCGGCCATTCTGACACGACATGTCCAGTTATACGATTTAAATCTTATGACTTCAAGAAAGAAAAAATTTGCTAGGTAACAAAACAAAATTGTCAGAAGTGGGATTCGAACCCACGACTCCATTCGGAGACCAGAACACCCAGATACATTCCGAACATTGAAGGCATTATTAAATCTTAAGTCTGGCGCCTTAGACCGCTCGGCCATTCTGACACGACATGTCCAGATATATGATTCAAATCTTATAACTTTACAAGAATCAACATCTGCTGTGTAAATAAAACAAATTGTCAGAAGTGGGATTCGAACCCACGCCTCCATTCAGAGACCAGAACACCCAGGTTCACTGCAAACAGTGAAGGTTTTTCACCTTGAGTCTGGCGCCTTAGACCGCTCGGCCATTCTGACACGACATGTCCAGATATATGATTCTAATCTTATAACTTTACACGAAACAAAATCTGCTGTGTAAATAAAACAAATTGTCAGAAGTGGGATTCGAACCCACGCCTCCATTCAGAGACCAGAACACCCAGGTTCACTGCAAACAGTGAAGGTTTTTCACCTTGAGTCTGGCGCCTTAGACCGCTCGGCCATTCTGACACGACATGTCCAGATATACGAATCAAATCTTATGACTTCAAGAGAGAAAAAATTTGCTAGGTAACAAAACAAAATTGTCAGAAGTGGGATTCGAACCCACGACTCCATTCGGAGACCAGAACACCCAGATACATTCCGGACATTGAATGCATTATTAAATCTTAAGTCTGGCGCCTTAGACCGCTCGGCCATTCTGACACGACATGTCCAGATATACGATTTAAATCTTATGACTTTAAGAGAGAAAAAATCTGCTAGGTAACAAAACAAAATTGTCAGAAGTGGGATTCGAACCCACGCCTCCATTCAGAGACCAGAACACCCAGGTTGACTGCAAACAGTGAAGGTTTTTCACCTTGAGTCTGGCGCCTTAGACCGCTCGGCCATTCTGACACGACATGTCCAGATATACGAATCAAATCTTATGACTTCACTAGAGAAAAAATCTGCTAGGTAACAAAACAAAATTGTCAGAAGTGGGATTCGAACCCACGACTCAGTTCGGAGACCAGAACACCCAGATACATTCCGAACATTGAATGCATTATTATATCTTAAGTCTGGCGCCTTAGACCGCTCGGCCATTCTGACAGGACATGTCCAGATATACGAATCAAATCTTATGACTTCACTAGAGAAAAAATCTGCTAGGTAACAAAACAAAATTGTCAGAAGTGGGATTCGAACCAACGACTCCATTCGGAGACCAGAACACCCAGATACATTCCGAACATTGAATGCATTATTATATCTTAAGTCTGGCGCATTAGACCGCTCGGCCATTCTGACACGACATGTCCAGTTATACGATTTAAATCTTATGACTTCAAGAAAGAAAAAATTTGCTAGGTAACAAAACAAAATTGTCAGAAGTGGGATTCGAACCCACGACTCCATTCGGAGACCAGAACACCCAGATACATTCCGAACATTGAATGCATTATTAAATCTTAAGTCTGGCGCCTTAGACCGCTCGGCCATTCTGACACGACATGTCCAGATATATGATTCAAATCTTATAACTTTACAAGAATCAACATCTGCTGTGTAAATAAAATAAATTGTCAGAAGTGGGATTCGAACCCACGCCTCCATTCAGAGACCAGAACACCCAGGTTCACTGCAAACAGTGAAGGTTTTTCACCTTGAGTCTGGCGCCTTAGACCGCTCGGCCATTCTGACACATGTCCAGATATACGAATCAAATCTTATGACTTCACTAGAGAAAAAATCAGCTAGGTAACAAAACAAAATTGTCAGAAGTGGGATTCGAACCCACGACTCCATTCGGAGACCAGAACACCCAGATACATTCCGAACATTGAATGCATTATTATATCTTAAGTCTGGCGCCTTAGACCGCTCGGCCATTCTGACACGACATGTCCAGATATACGAATCAAATCTTATGACTTCACTAGAGAAAAAATCTGCTAGGTAACAAAACAAAATTGTCAGAAGTGGGATTCGAACCCACGACTCCATTCGGAGACCAGAACACCCAGATACATTCCGAACATTGAATGCATTATTAAATCTTAAGTCTGGCGCCTTAGACCGCTCGGCCATTCTGACAGGACATGTCCAGATATACGATTTAAATCTTATGACTTCAAGAGAGAAAAAATCTGCTAGGTAACAAAACAAAATTGTCAGAAGTGGGATTCGAACCCACGCCTCCATTCAGAGACCAGAACACCCAGGTTCACTGCAAACAGTGAAGGTTTTTCACCTTGAGTCTGGCGCCTTAGACCGCTCGGCCATTCTGACAGGACATGTCCAGATATACGAATCAAATCTTATGAGTTCACTAGAGAAAAAATCAGCTAGGTAACAAAACAAAATTGTCAGAAGTGGGATTCGAACCCACGACTCCATTCGGAGACCAGAACACCCAGATACATTCCGAACATTGAATGCATTATTATATCTTAAGTCTGGCGCCTTAGACCGCTCGGCCATTCTGACACGACATGTCCAGATATACGAATCAAATCTTATGACTTCACTAGAGAAAAAATCTGCTAGGTAACAAAACAAAATTGTCAGAAGTGGGATTCGAACCCACGACTCCATTCGGAGACCAGAACACCCAGATACATTCCGAACATTGAATGCATTATTAAATCTTAAGTCTGGCGCCTTAGACCGCTCGGCCATTCTGACAGGACATGTCCAGATATACGATTTAAATCTTATGACTTCAAGAGAGAAAAAATCTGCTAGGTAACAAAACAAAATTGTCAGAAGTGGGATTCGAACCCACGCCTCCATTCAGAGACCAGAACACCCAGGTTCACTGCAAACAGTGAAGGTTTTTCACCTTGAGTCTGGCGCCTTAGACCGCTCGGCCATTCTGACAGGACATGTCCAGATATACGAATCAAATCTTATGACTTCACTAGAGAAAAAATCTGCTAGGTAACAAAACAAATTTGTCAGAAGTGGGATTCGAACCAACGACTCCATTCGGAGACCAGAACACCCAGATACATTCCGAACATTGAATGCATTATTATATCTTAAGTCTGGCGCATTAGACCGCTCGGCCATTCCGACACGACATGTCCAGTTATACGATTTAAATCTTATGACTTCAAGAAAGAAAAAATTTGCTAGGTAACAAAACAAAATTGTCAGAAGTGGGATTCGAACCCACGACTCCATTCGGAGACCAGAACACCCAGATACATTCCGAACATTGAATGCATTATTAAATCTTAAGTCTGGCGCCTTAGACCGCTCGGCCATTCTGACAGGACATGTCCAGATATACGATTTAAATCTTATGACTTCAAGAGAGAAAAAATCTGCTAGGTAACAAAACAAAATTGTCAGAAGTGGGATTCGAACCCAAGCCTCCATTCAGAGACCAGAACACCCAGGTTCACTGCAAACAGTGAAGGTTTTTCACCTTGAGTCTGGCGCCTTAGACCGCTCGGCCATTCTGACAGGACATGTCCAGATATACGAATCAAATCTTATGACTTCACTAGAGAAAAAATCTGCTAGGTAACAAAACAAAATTGTCAGAAGTGGGATTCGAACCAACGACTCCATTCGGAGACCAGAACACCCAGATACATTCCGAACATTGAATGCATTATTATATCTTAAGTCTGGCGCATTAGACCGCTCGGCCATTCTGACACGACATGTCCAGTTATACGATTTAAATCTTATGACTTCAAGAAAGAAAAAATTTGCTAGGTAACAAAACAAAATTGTCAGAAGTGGGATTCGAACCCACGACTCCATTCGGAGACCAAAACACCCAGATACATTCCGAACATTGAAGGCATTATTAAATCTTAAGTCTGGCGCCTTAGACCGCTCGGCCATTCTGACACGACATGTCCAGATATATGATTCAAATCTTATAACTTTACAAGAATCAACATCTGCTGTGTAAATAAAACAAATTGTCAGAAGTGGGATTCGAACCCACGCCTCCATTCAGAGACCAGAACACCCAGGTTCACTGCAAACAGTGAAGGTTTTTCACCTTGAGTCTGGCGCCTTAGACCGCTCGGCCATTCTGACACGACATGTCCAGATATATGATTCTAATCTTATAACTTTACACGAAACAAAATCTGCTGTGTAAATAAAACAAATTGTCAGAAGTGGGATTCGAACCCACGCCTCCATTCAGAGACCAGAACACCCAGGTTCACTGCAAACAGTGAAGGTTTTTCACCTTGAGTCTGGCGCCTTAGACCGCTCGGCCATTCTGACACAACATGTCCAGATATACGAATCAAACCTTATGACTTCAAGAGAGAAAAAATTTGCTAGGTAACAAAACAAAATTGTCAGAAGTGGGATTCGAACCCACGACTCCATTCGGAGACCAGAACACCCAGATACATTCCGGACATTGAATGCATTATTAAATCTTAAGTCTGGCGCCTTAGACCGCTCGGCCATTCTGACACGACATGTCCAGATATACGATTTAAATCTTATGACTTTAAGAGAGAAAAAATCTGCTAGGTAACAAAACAAAATTGTCAGAAGTGGGATTCGAACCCACGCCTCCATTCAGAGACCAGAACACCCAGGTTCACTGCAAACAGTGAAGGTTTTTCACCTTGAGTCTGGCGCCTTAGACCGCTCGGCCATTCTGACAGGACATGTCCAGATATACGAATCAAATCTTATGACTTCACTAGAGGAAAAATCTGCTAGGTAACAAAACAAAATTGTCAGAAGTGGGATTCGAACCAACGACTCCATTCGGAGACCAGAACACCCAGATACATTCCGAACATTGAATGCATTATTATATCTTAAGTCTGGCGCATTAGACCGCTCGGCCATTCTGACACGACATTTCCAGTTATACGATTTAAATCTTATGACTTCAAGAAAGAAAAAATTTGCTAGGTAACAAAACAAAATTGTCAGAAGTGGGATTCGAACCCACGACTCCATTCGGAGACCAGAACACCCAGGTTCACTGCAAACAGTGAAGGTTTTTCACCTTGAGTCTGGCGCCTTAGACCGCTCGGCCATTCTGACACGACATGTCCAGATATATGATTCTAATCTTATAACTTTACACGAAACAAAATCTGCTGTGTAAATAAAACAAATTGTCAGAAGTGGGATTCGAACCCACGCCTCCATTCAGAGACCAGAACACCCAGGTTCACTGCAAACAGTGAAGGTTTTTCAACTTGAGTCTGGCGCCTTAGACCGCTCGGCCATTCTGACACGACATGTCCAGATATATGATTCCAATCTTATAACTTTACAAGAAACAAAATCTGCTGTGTAAATATAAATAAATTGTCAGAAGTGGGATTCGAACCCACGCCTCCATTCAGAGACCAGAACACCCAGGTTCACTGCAAACAGTGAAGGTTTTTCACCTTGAGTCTGGCGCCTTAGACCGCTCGGCCATTCTGACACATGTCCAGATATACGAATCAAATCTTATGACTTCACTAGAGAAAAAATCAGCTAGGTAACAAAACAAAATTGTCAGAAGTGGGATTCGAACCCACGACTCCATTCGGAGACCAGAACACCCAGATACATTCCGAACATCTAATGCATTATTATATCTTAAGTCTGGCGCCTTAGACCGCTCGGACATTCTGACACGACATGTCCAGATATACGAATCAAATCTTATGACTTCACTAGAGAAAAAATCTGCTAGGTAACAAAACAAAATTGTCAGAAGTGGGATTCGAACCCACGACTCCATTCGGAGACCAGAACACCCAGATACATTCCGAACATTGAATGCATTATTAAATCTTAAGTCTGGCGCCTTAGACCGCTCGGCCATTCTGACACGACATGTCCAGATATATGATTCAAATCTTATAACTTTACAAGAATCAACATCTGCTGTGTAAATAAAACAAATTGTCAGAAGTGGGATTCGAACCCACGCCTCCATTCAGAGACCAGAACACCCAGGTTCACTGCAAACAGTGAAGGTTTTTCACCTTGAGTCTGGCGCCTTAGACCGCTCGGCCATTCTGACACGACATGTCCAGATATATGATTCAAATCTTATAACTTTACACGAAACAAAATCTGCTGTGTAAATAAAACAAATTGTCAGAAGTGGGATTCGAACCCACGCCTCCATTCAGAGACCAGAACACCCAGATACATTCCGAACATTGAATGCATTATTATATCTTAAGTCTGGCGCCTTAGACCGCTCGGCCATTCTGACACGACATGTCCAGTTATACGATTTAAATCTTATGACTTCAAGAGAGAAAAAAATTGCTAGGTAACAAAACAAAATTGTCAGAAGTGGGATTCGAACCCACGACTCCATTCGGAGACCAGAACACCCAGATACATTCCGAACATTGAATGCATTATTATATCTTAAGTCTGGCGCCTTAGACCGCTCGGCCATTCTGACACGACATGTCCAGATATACGAATCAAATCTTATGACTTCACTAGAGAAAAAATCTGCTAGGTAACAAAACAAAATTGTCAGAAGTGGGATTCGAACCCACGACTCCATTCGGAGACCAGAACACCCAGATACATTCCGAACTTTGAATGCATTATTATATCTTAAGTCTGGCGCCTTAGACCGCTCGGCCATTCTGACACGACATGTCCAGTTATACGATTTAAATCTTATGACTTCAAGAGAGAAAAAATTTGCTAGGTAACAAAACAAAATTGTCAGAAGTGCGATTCGAACCCACGACTCCATTCGTAGACCAGAACACCCAGACACATTCCGAACATTGAATGCATTATTATATCTTAAGTCTGGCGCCTTAGACCGCTCGGCCATTCTGACAGGACATGTCCAGATATACGATTTAAATCTTATGACTTCAAGAGAGAAAAAATCTGCTAGGTAACAAAACAAAATTGTCAGAAGTGGGATTCGAACCCACGCCTCCATTCAGAGACCAGAACACCCAGGTTCACTGCAAACAGTGAAGGTTTTTCACCTTGAGTCTGGCGCCTTAGACCGCTCGGCCATTCTGACAGGACATGTCCAGATATACGAATCAAATCTTATGACTTCACTAGAGAAAAAATCTGCTAGGTAACAAAACAAATTTGTCAGAAGTGGGATTCGAACCAACGACTCCATTCGGAGACCAGAACACCCAGATACATTCCGAACATTGAATGCATTATTATATCTTAAGTCTGGCGCATTAGACCGCTCGGCCATTCCGACACGACATGTCCAGTTATACGATTTAAATCTTATGACTTCAAGAAAGAAAAAATTTGCTAGGTAACAAAACAAAATTGTCAGAAGTGGGATTCGAACCCACGACTCCATTCGGAGACCAGAACACCCAGATACATTCCGAACATTGAATGCATTATTAAATCTTAAGTCTGGCGCCTTAGACCGCTCGGCCATTCTGACACGACATGTCCAGATATACGAATCAAATCTTATGACTTCACTAGAGAAAAAATCTGCTAGGTAACAAAACAAAATTGTCAGAAGTGGGATTCGAACCCACGACTCAGTTCGGAGATCAGAACACCCAGATACATTCCGAACATTGAATGCATTATTATATCTTAAGTCTGGCGCCTTAGACCGCTCGGCCATTCTGACAGGACATGTCCAGATATACGATTTAAATCTTATGACTTCAGGAGAGAAAAAATCTGCTAGGTAACAAAACAAAATTGTCAGAAGTGGGATTCGAACCCACGCCTCCATTCAGAGACCAGAACACCCAGGTTCACTGCAAACAGTGAAGGTTTTTCACCTTGAGTCTGGCGCCTTAGACCGCTCGGCCATTCTGACAGGACATGTCCAGATATACGAATCAAATCTTATGACTTCACTAGAGAAAAAATCTGCTAGGTAACAAAACAAAATTGTCAGAAGTGGGATTCGAACCAACGACTCCATTCGGAGACCAGAACACCCAGATACATTCCGAACATTGAATGCATTATTATATCTTAAGTCTGGCGCATTAGACCGCTCGGCCATTCTGACACGACATGTCCAGTTATACGATTTAAATCTTATGACTTCAAGAAAGAAAAAATTTGCTAGGTAACAAAACAAAATTGTCAGAAGTGGGATTCGAACCCACGACTCCATTCGGAGACCAGAACACCCAGATACATTCCGAACATTGAATGCATTATTAAATCTTAAGTCTGGCGCCTTAGACCGCTCGGCCATTCTGACACGACATGTCCAGATATATGATTCAAATCTTATAACTTTACAAGAATCAACATCTGCTGTGTAAATAAAACAAATTGTCAGAAGTGGGATTCGAACCCACGCCTCCATTCGGAGACCAGAACACCCAGGTTCACTGCAAACAGTGAAGGTTTTTCACCTTGAGTCTGGCGCCTTAGACCGCTCGACCATTCTGACACGACATGTCCAGATATATGATTCAAATCTTATAATTTTACAAGAAACAAAATCTGCTGTGTAAATATAAATAAATTGTCAGAAGTGGGATTCGAACCCACGCCTCCATTCTGAGACCAGAACACCCAGGTTCACTGCAAACAGTGAAGGTTTTTCACCTTGAGTCTGGCGCCTTAGACCGCTCGGCCATTCTGACACATGTCCAGATATACGAATCAAATCTTATGACTTCACTAGAGAAAAAATCAGCTAGGTAACAAAACAAAATTGTCAGAAGTGGGATTCGAACCCACGACTCCATTCGGAGACCAGAACACCCAGATACATTCCGAACATTGAATGCATTATTATATCTTAAGTCTGGCGCCTTAGACCGCTCGGCCATTCTGACACGACATGTCCAGATATACGAATCAAATCTTATGACTTCACTAGAGAAAAAATCTGCTAGGTAACAAAACAAAATTGTCAGAAGTGGGATTCGAACCCACGACTCCATTCGGAGACCAGAACACCCAGATACATTCCGAACATTGAATGCATTATTAAATCTTAAGTCTGGCGCCTTAGACCGCCCGGCCATTCTGACAGGACATGTCCAGATATACGATTTAAATCTTATGACTTCAAGAGAGAAAAAATCTGCTAGGTAACAAAACAAAATTGTCAGAAGTGGGATTCGAACCCACGCCTCCATTCAGAGACCAGAACACCCAGGTTCACTGCAAACAGTGAAGGTTTTTCACCTTGAGTCTGGCGCCTTAGACCGCTCGGCCATTCTGACAGGACATGTCCAGATATACGAATCAAATCTTATGACTTCACTAGAGAAAAAATCTGCTAGGTAACAAAACAAATTTGTCAGAAGTGGGATTCGAACCAACGACTCCATTCGGAGACCAGAACACCCAGATACATTCCGAACATTGAATGCATTATTATATCTTAAGTCTGGCGCATTAGACCGCTCGGCCATTCCGACACGACATGTCCAGTTATACGATTTAAATCTTATGACTTCAAGAAAGAAAAAATTTGCTAGGTAACAAAACAAAATTGTCAGAAGTGGGATTCGAACCCACGACTCCATTCGGAGACCAGAACACCCAGATACATTCCGAACATTGAATGCATTATTAAATCTTAAGTCTGGCGCCTTAGACCGCTCGGCCATTCTGACACGACATGTCCAGATATACGATTTAAATCTTATGACTTCAAGAGAGAAACAATCTGCTAGGTAACAAAACAAAATTGTCAGAAGTGGGATTCGAACCCACGCCTCCATTCAGAGACCAGAACACCCAGGTTCACTGCAAACAGTGAAGGTTTTTCACCTTGAGTCTGGCGCCTTAGACCGCTCGGCCATTCTGACACGACATGTCCAGATATACGAATCAAATCTTATGACTTCACTAGAGAAAAAATCTGCTAGGTAACAAAACAAAATTGTCAGAAGTGGGATTCGAACCCACGACTCAGTTCGGAGACCAGAACACCCAGATACATTCCGAACATTGAATGCATTATTATATCTTAAGTCTGGCGCCTTAGACCGCTCGGCCATTCTGACACGACATGTCCAGATATACGAATCAAATCTTATGACTTCACTAGAGAAAAAATCTGCTAGGTAACAAAACAAAATTGTCAGAAGTGGGATTCGAACCCACGACTCCATTCGGAGACCAGAACACCCAGATACATTCCGAACATTGAATGCATTATTAAATCTTAAGTCTGGCGCCTTAGACCGCCCGGCCATTCTGACAGGACATGTCCAGATATACGATTTAAATCTTATGACTTCAAGAGAGAAAAAATCTGCTAGGTAACAAAACAAAATTGTCAGAAGTGGGATTCGAACCCACGCCTCCATTCAGAGACCAGAACACCCAGGTTCACTGCAAACAGTGAAGGTTTTTCACCTTGAGTCTGGCGCCTTAGAGCGCTCGGCCATTCTGACAGGACATGTCCAGATATACGAATCAAATCTTATGACTTCACTAGAGAAAAAATCTGCTAGGTAACAAAACAAATTTGTCAGAAGTGGGATTCGAACCAACGACTCCATTCGGAGACCAGAACACCCAGATACATTCCGAACATTGAATGCATTATTATATCTTAAGTCTGGCGCATTAGACCGCTCGGCCATTCCGACACGACATGTCCAGTTATACGATTTAAATCTTATGACTTCAAGAAAGAAAAAATTTGCTAGGTAACAAAACAAAATTGTCAGAAGTGGGATTCGAACCCACGACTCCATTCGGAGACCAGAACACCCAGATACATTCCGAACATTGAATGCATTATTAAATCTTAAGTCTGGCGCCTTAGACCGCTCGGCCATTCTGACACGACATGTCCAGATATACGATTTAAATCTTATGACTTCAAGAGAGAAACAATCTGCTAGGTAACAAAACAAAATTGTCAGAAGTGGGATTCGAACCCACGCCTCCATTCAGAGACCAGAACACCCAGGTTCACTGCAAACAGTGAAGGTTTTTCACCTTGAGTCTGGCGCCTTAGACCGCTCGGCCATTCTGACACGACATGTCCAGATATACGAATCAAATCTTATGACTTCACTAGAGAAAAAATCTGCTAGGTAACAAAACAAAATTGTCAGAAGTGGGATTCGAACCCACGACTCAGTTCGGAGACCAGAACACCCAGATACATTCCGAACATTGAATGCATTATTATATCTTAAGTCTGGCGCCTTAGACCGCTCGGCCATTCTGACAGGACATGTCCAGATATACGATTTAAATCTTATGACTTCAAGAGAGAAAAAATCTGCTAGGTAACAAAACAAAATTGTCAGAAGTGGGATTCGAACCCACGCCTCCATTCAGAGACCAGAACACCCAGGTTCACTGCAAACAGTGAAGGTTTTTCACCTTGAGTCTGGCGCCTTAGACCGCTCGGCCATTCTGACAGGACATGTCCAGATATACGAATCAAATCTTATGACTTCACTAGAGAAAAAATCTGCTAGGTAACAAAACAAAATTGTCAGAAGTGGGATTCGAACCAACGACTCCATTCGGAGACCAGAACACCCAGATACATTCCGAACATTGAATGCATTATTATATCTTAAGTCTGGCGCATTAGACCGCTCGGCCATTCTGACACGACATGTCCAGATATATGATTCAAATCTTATAACTTTACAAGAATCAACATCTGCTGTGTAAATAAAACAAATTGTCAGAAGTGGGATTCGAACCCACGCCTCCATTCGGAGACCAGAAAACCCAGGTTCACTGCAAACAGTGAAGGTTTTTCACCTTGAGTCTGGCGCCTTAGACCGCTCGGCCATTCTGACACGACATGTCCAGATATATGATTCAAATCTTATAACTTTACAAGAAACAAAATCTGCTGTGTAAATATAAATAAATTGTCAGAAGTGGGATTCGAACCCACGCCTCCATTCAGAGACCAGAACACCCAGGTTCACTGCAAACAGTGAAGGTTTTTCACCTTGAGTCTGGCGCCTTAGACCGCTCGGCCATTCTGACACATGTCCAGATATACGAATCAAATCTTATGACTTCACTAGAGAAAAAATCAGCTAGGTAACAAAACAAAATTGTCAGAAGTGGGATTCGAACCCACGACTCCATTCGGAGACCAGAACACCCAGATACACTCCGAACATTGAATTGAATGCATTATTATATCTTAAGTCTGGCGCCTTAGACCGCTCGGCCATTCTGACACGACATGTCCAGATATACGAATCAAATCTTATGACTTCACTAGAGAAAAAATCTGCTAGGTAACAAAACAAAATTGTCAGAAGTGGGATTCGAACCCACGACTCCATTCGGAGACCAGAACACCCAGATACATTCCGAACATTGAATGCATTATTAAATCTTAAGTCTGGCGCCTTAGACCGCTCGGCCATTCTGACACGACATGTCCAGATATATGATTCAAATCTTATAACTTTACAAGAATCAACATCTGCTGTGTAAATAAAACAAATTGTCAGAAGTGGGATTCGAACCCACGCCTCCATTCAGAGACCAGAACACCCAGGTTCACTGCAAACAGTGAAGGTTTTTCACCTTGAGTCTGGCGCCTTAGACCGCTCGGCCATTCTGACACGACATGTCCAGATATATGATTCAAATCTTATAACTTTACACGAAACAAAATCTGCTGTGTAAATAAAACAAATTGTCAGAAGTGGGATTCGAACCCACGCCTCCATTCAGAGACCAGAACACCCAGATACATTCCGAACATTGAATGCATTATTATATCTTAAGTCTGGCGCCTTAGACCGCTCGGCCATTCTGACACGACATGTCCAGTTATACGATTTAAATCTTATGACTTCAAGAGAAAAAAAAATTGCTAGGTAACAAAACAAAATTGTCAGAAGTGGGATTCGAACCCACGACTCCTTTCGGAGACCAGAACACCCAGATACATTCCGAACATTGAATGCATTATTATATCTTAAGTCTGGCGCCTTAGACCGCTCGGCCATTCTGACACGAAATGTCCAGATATACGAATCAAATCTTATGACTTCACTAGAGAAAAAATCTGCTAGGTAACAAAACAAAATTGTCAGAAGTGGGATTCGAACCCACGACTCCATTCGGAGACCAGAACACCCAGATACATTCCGAACTTTGAATGCATTATTATATCTTAAGTCTGGCGCCATAGACCGCTCGGCCATTCTGACACGACATGTCCAGTTATACGATTTAAATCTTATGACTTCAAGAGAGAAAAAATTTGCTAGGTAACAAAACAAAATTGTCAGAAGTGCGATTCGAACCCACGACTCCATTCGGAGACCAGAACACCCAGATACATTCCGAACATTGAATGCATTATTATATCTTAAGTCTGGCGCCTTAGACCGCTCGGCCATTCTGACAGGACATGTCCAGATATACGATTTAAATCTTATGACTTCAAGAGAGAAAAAATCTGCTAGGTAACAAAACAAAATTGTCAGAAGTGGGATTCGAACCCACGCCTCCATTCAGAGACCAGAACACCCAGGTGCACTGCAAACAGTGAAGGTTTTTCACCTTGAGTCTGGCGCCTTAGACCGCTCGGCCATTCTGACAGGACATGTCCAGATATACGAATCAAATCTTATGACTTCACTAGAGAAAAAATCTGCTAGGTAACAAAACAAAATTGTCAGAAGTGGGATTCGAACCAACGACTCCATTCGGAGACCAGAACACCCAGATACATTCCGAACATTGAATGCATTATTATATCTTAAGGCTGGCGCATTAGACCGCTCGGCCATTCTGACACGAAATGTCCAGTTATACGATTTAAATCTTATGACTTCAAGAAAGAAAAAATTTGCTAGGTAACAAAACAAAATTGTCAGAAGTGGGATTCGAACCCACGACTCCATTCGGAGACCAGAACACCCAGATACATTCCGAACATTGAATGCATTATTAAATCTTAAGTCTGGCGCCTTAGACCGCTCGGCCATTCTGACACGACATGTCCAGATATATGATTCAAATCTTATAACTTTACAAGAATCAACATCTGCTGTGTAAATAAAACAAATTGTCAGAAGTGGGATTCGAACCCACGCCTCCATTCAGAGACCAGAACACCCAGGTTCACTGCAAACAGTGAAGGTTTTTCACCTTGAGTCTGGCGCCTTAGACCGCTCGGCCATTCTGACACGACATGTCCAGATATATGATTATAATCTTATAACTTTACACGAAACAAAATCTGCTGTGTAAATAAAACAAATTGTCAGAAGTGGGATTCGAACCCACGCCTCCATTCAGAGACCAGAACACCCAGGTTCACTGCAAACAGTGAAGGTTTTTCACCTTGAGTCTGGCGCCTTAGACCGCTCGGCCATTCTGACACGACATGTCCAGATATATGATTCAAATCTTATAACTTTACAAGAAACAAAATCTGCTGTGTAAATATAAATAAATTGTCAGAAGTGGGATTCGAACCCACGCCTCCATTCAGAGACCAGAACACACAGGTTCACTGCAAACAGCGAAGGTTTTTCACCTTGAGTCTGGCGCCTTAGACCGCTCGGCCATTCTGACACATGTCCAGATATACGAATCAAATCTGATGACTTCACTAGAGAAAAAATCAGCTAGGTAACAAAACAAAATTGTCAGAAGTGGGATTCGAACCCACGACTCCATTCGGAGACCAGAACACCCAGATACACTCCGAACATTGAATGCATTATAATATCTTAAGTCTGGCGCCTTAGACCGCTCGGCCATTCTGACACGACATGTCCAGATATACGAATCAAATCTTATGACTTCACTAGAGAAAAAATCTGCTAGGTAACAAAACAAAATTGTCAGAAGTGGGATTCGAACCCACGACTCCATTCGGAGACCAGAACACCCAGATACATTCCGAACATTGAATGCATTATTAAATCTTAAGTCTGGCGCCTTAGACCGCTCGGCCATTCTGACACGACATGTCCAGATATATGATTCAAATCTTATAACTTTACAAGAATCAACATCTGCTGTGTAAATAAAACAAATTGTCAGAAGTGGGATTCGAACCCACGCCTCCATTCAGAGACCAGAACACCCAGGTTCACTGCAAACAGTGAAGGTTTTTCACCTTGAGTCTGGCGCCTTAGACCGCTCGGCCATTCTGACACGACATGTCCAGATATATGATTCAAATCTTATAACTTTACACGAAACAAAATCTGCTGTGTAAATAAAACAAATTGTCAGAAGTGGGATTCGAACCCACGCCTCCATTCAGAGACCAGAACACCCAGATACATTCCGAACATTGAATGCATTATTATATCTTAAGTCTGGCGCCTTAGACCGCTCGGCCATTCTGACACGACATGTCCAGTTATACGATTTAAATCTTATGACTTCAAGAGAGAAAAAAATTGCTAGGTAACAAAACAAAATTGTCAGAAGTGGGATTCGAACCCACGACTCCTTTCGGAGACCAGAACACCCAGATACATTCCGAACATTGAATGCATTATTATATCTTAAGTCTGGCGCCTTAGACCGCTCGGCCATTCTGACACGAAATGTCCAGATATACGAATCAAATCTTATGACTTCACTAGAGAAAAAATCTGCTAGGTAACAAAACAAAATTGTCAGAAGTGGGATTCGAACCCACGACTCCATTCGGAGACCAGAACACCCAGATACATTCCGAACTTTGAATGCATTATTATATCTTAAGTCTGGCGCCTTAGACCGCTCGGCCATTCTGACACGACATGTCCAGTTATACGATTTAAATCTTATGACTTCAAGAGAGAAAAAATTTGCTAGGTAACAAAACAAAATTGTCAGAAGTGCGATTCGAACCCACGACTCCATTCGGAGACCAGAACACCCAGATACATTCCGAACATTGAATGCATTATTATATCTTAAGTCTGGCGCCTTAGACCGCTCGGCCATTCTGACAGGACATGTCCAGATATACGATTTAAATCTTATGACTTCAAGAGAGAAAAAATCTGCTAGGTAACAAAACAAAATTGTCAGAAGTGGGATTCGAACCCACGCCTCCATTCAGAGACCAGAACACCCAGGTTCACTGCAAACAGTGAAGGTTTTTCACCTTGAGTCTGGCGCCTTAGACCGCTCGGACATTCTGACAGGACATGTCCAGATATACGAATCAAATCTTATGACTTCACTAGAGAAAAAATCTGCTAGGTAACAAAACAAAATTGTCAGAAGTGGGATTCGAACCAACGACTCCATTCGGAGACCAGAACACCCAGATACATTCCGAACATTGAATGCATTATTATATCTTAAGTCTGGCGCATTAGACCGCTCGGCCATTCTGACACGACATGTCCAGTTATACGATTTAAATCTTATGACTTCAAGAAAGAAAAAATTTGCTAGGTAACAAAACAAAATTGTCAGAAGTGGGATTCGAACCCACGACTCCATTCGGAGACCAGAACACCCAGATACATTCCGAACATTGAATTCCGAACATTGAATGCATTATTAAATCTTAAGTCTGGCGCCTTAGACCGCTCGGCCATTCTGACACGACATGTCCAGATATATGATTCTAATCTTATAACTTTACACGAAACAAAATCTGCTGTGTAAATAAAACAAATTGTCAGAAGTGGGATTCGAACCCACGCCTCCATTCAGAGACCAGAACACCCAGGTTCACTGCAAACAGTGAAGGTTTTTCACCTTGAGTCTGGCGCCTTAGACCGCTCGGCCATTCTAACACGACATGTCCAGATATATGGTTCAAATCTTATAACTTTACAAGAAACAAAATCTGCTGTGTAAATATAAATAAATTGTCAGAAGTGGGATTCGAACCCACGCCTCCATTCAGAGACCAGAACACCCAGGTTCACTGCAAACAGTGAAGGTTTTTCACCTTGAGTCTGGCGCCTTAGACCGCTCGGCTATTCTGACACATGTCCAGATATACGAATCAAATCTTATGACTTCAATAGAGAAAAAATCAGCTAGGTAACAAAACAAAATTGTCAGAAGTGGGATTCGAACCCACGACTCCATTCGGAGACCAGAACACCCAGATACATTCCGAACATTGAATGCATTATTATATCTTAAGTCTGGCGCCTTAGACCGCTCGGCCATTCTGACACGACATGTCCAGATATACGAATCAAATCTTATGACTTCACTAGAGAAAAAATCTGCTAGGTAACAAAACAAAATTGTCAGAAATGGGATTCGAACCAACGACTCCATTCGGAGACCAGAACACCCAGATACATTCCGAACATTGAATGCATTATTATATCTTAAGTCTGGCGCATTAGACCGCTCGGCCATTCTGACACGACATGTCCAGTTATACGATTTAAATCTTATGACTTCAAGAAAGAAAAAATTTGCTTGGTAACAAAACAAAATTGTCAGAAGTGGGATTCGAACCCACGACTCTATTCGGAGACCAGAACACCCAGATACATTCCGAACATTGAATTCCGAACATTGAATGCATTATTAAATCTTAAGTCTGGCGCCTTAGACCGCTCGGCCATTCTGACACGACATGTCCAGATATATGATTCTCATCTTATAACTTTACACGAAACAAAATCTGCTGTGTAAATAAAACAAATTGTCAGAAGTGGGATTCGAACCCACGCCTCCATTCAGAGACCAGAACACCCAGGTTCACTGCAAACAGTGAAGGTTTTTCACCTTGAGTCTGGCGCCTTAGACCGCTCGGCCATTCTGACACATGTCCAGATATACGAATCAAATCTTATGACTTCACTAGAGAAAAAATCAGCTAGGTAACAAAACAAAATTGTCAGAAGTGGGATTCGAACCCACGACTCCATTCGGAGACCAGAACACCCAGATACATTCCGAACATTGAATGCATTATTATATCTTAATTCTGGCGCCTTAGACCGCTCGGCCATTCTGACACGACATGTCCAGATATACGAATCAAATCTTATGACTTCACTAGAGAAAAAATCTGCTAGGTAACAAAACAAAATTGTCAGAAGTGGGATTCGAACCCACGACTCCATTCGGAGACCAGAACACCCAGATACATTCCGAACATTGAATGCATTATTAAATCTTAAGTCTGGCGCCTTAGACCGCTCGGCCATTCTGACACGACATGTCCAGATATATGATTCAAATCTTATAACTTTACAAGAATCAACATCTGCTGTGTAAATAAAACAAATTGTCAGAAGTGGGATTCGAACCCACGCCTCCATTCAGAGACCAGAACACCCAGGTTCACTGCAAACAGTGAAGGTTTTTCACCTTGAGTCTGGCGCCTTAGACCGCTCGGCCATTCTGACAGGACATGTCCAGATATACGAATCAAATCTTATGACTTCACTAGAGAAAAAATCTGCTAGGTAACAAAACAAAATTGTCAGAAGTGGGATTCGAACCAACGACTCCATTCGGAGACCAGAACACCCAGATACATTCCGAACATTGAATGCATTATTATATCTTAAGTCTGGCGCATTAGACCGCTCGGCCATTCTGACACGACATGTCCAGTTATACGATTTAAATCTTATGACTTCAAGAAAGAAAAAATTTGCTAGGTAACAAAACAAAATTGTCAGAAGTGGGATTCGAACCCACGACTCCATTCGGAGACCAGAACACCCAGATACATTCCGAACATTGAATGCATTATTATATCTTAAGTCTGGCGCCTTAGACCGCTCGGCCATTCTGACACGACATGTCCAGATATACGAATCAAATCTTATGACTTCACTAGAGAAAAAAATCTGCTAGGTAACAAAACAAAATTGTCAGAAGTGGGATTCGAACCCACGACTCCATTCGGAGACCAGAACACCCAGATACATTCCGAACATTGAATGCATTATTAAATCTTAAGTCTGGCGCCTTAGACCGCTCGGCCATTCTGACACTACATGTCCAGATATATGATTCAAATCTTATAACTTTACAAGAATCAACATCTGCTGTGTAAATAAAACAAATTGTCAGAAGTGGGATTCGAACCCACGCCTCCATTCAGAGACCAGAACACCCAGGTTCACTGCAAACAGTGAAGGTTTTTCACCCGCTCGGCCATTCTGACACATGTCCAGATATACGAATCAAATCTTATGACTTCACTAGAGAAAAAATCAGCTAGGTAACAAAACAAAATTGTCAGAAGTGGGATTCGAACCCACGACTCCATTCGGAGACCAGAACACCCAGATACATTCCGAACATTGAATGCATTATTATATCTTAAGTCTGGCGCCTTAGACCGCTCGGCCATTCTGACACGACATGTCCAGATATACGAATCAAATCTTATGACTTCACTAGAGAAAAAATCTGCTAGGTAACAAAACAAAATTGTCAGAAGTGGGATTCGAACCCACGACTCCATTCGGAGACCAGAACACCCAGATACATTCCGAACATTGAATGCATTATTAAATCTTAAGTCTGGCGCCTTAGACCGCTCGGCCATTCTGACACGACATGTCCAGATATATGATTCAAATCTTATAACTTTACAAGAATCAACATCTGCTGTGTAAATAAAACAAATTGTCAGAAGTGGGATTCGAACCCACGCCTCCATTCAGAGACCAGAACACCCAGGTTCACTGCAAACAGTGAAGGTTTTTCACCTTGAGTCTGGCGCCTTAGACCGCTCGGCCATTCTGACACGACATGTCCAGATATATGATTCAAATCTTATAACTTTACAAGAAACAAAATCTGCTGTGTAAATATAAATAAATTGTCAGAAGTGGGATTCGAACCCACGCCTCCATTCAGAGACCAGAACACCCAGGTTCACTGCAAACAGTGAAGGTTTTTCACCTTGAGTCTGGCGCCTTAGACCGCTCGGCCATTCTGACACATGTCCAGATATACGATTTAAATCTTATGACTTCAAGAGAGAAAAAAATTGCTAGGTAACAAAACAAAATTGTCAGAAGTGGGATTCGAACCCACGACTCCATTCGGAGACCAGAACACCCAGATACATTCCGAACATTGAATGCATTATTATATCTTAAGTCTGGCGCCTTAGACCGCTCGGCCATTCTGACACGACATGTCCAGATATACGAATCAAATCTTATGACTTCACTAGAGAAAAAATCTGCTAGGTAACAAAACAAAATTGTCAGAAGTGGGATTCGAACCCACGACTCCATTCGGAGACCAGAACACCCAGATACATTCCGAACTTTGAATGCATTATTATATCTTAAGTCTGGCGCCTTAGACCGCTCGGCCATTCTGACACGACATGTCCAGTTATACGATTTAAATCTTATGACTTCAAGAGAGAAAAAATTTGCTAGGTAACAAAACAAAATTGTCAGAAGTGAGATTCGAACCCACGACTCCATTCGGAGACCAGAACACCCAGATACATTCCGAACATTGAATGCATTATTATATCTTAAGTCTGGCGCCTTAGACCGCTCGGCCATTCTGACACGAAATGTCCAGATATACGAATCAAATCTTATGACTTCACTAGAGAAAAAATCTGCTAGGTAACAAAACAATATTGTCAGAAGTGGGATTCGAACCCACGCCTCTATTCAGAGACCAGAACACCCAGGTTCACTGCAAACAATGAAGGTTTTTCACCTTGAGTCTGGCGCCTTAGACCGCTCGGCCATTCTGACACGACATGTCCAGATATATGATTCAAATCTTATAACTTTACAAGAAACAAAATCTGCTGTGTAAATATAAATAAATTGTCAGAAGTGGGATTCGAACCCACGCCTCCATTCAGAGACCAGAACACCCAGGTTCACTGCAAACAGTGAAGGTTTTTCACCTTGAGTCTGGCGCCTTAGACCGCTCAGCCATTCTGACAGGACATGTCCAGATATACGAATCAAATCTTATGACTTCACTAGAGAAAAAATCTGCTAGGTAACAAAACAAAATTGTCAGAAGTGGGATTCGAACCAACGACTCCATTCGGAGACCAGAACACCCAGATACATTCCGAACATTGAATGCATTATTATATCTTAAGTCTGGCGCATTAGACCGCTCGGCCATTCTGACACGACATGTCCAGTTATACGATTTAAATCTTATGACTTCAAGAAAGAAAACATTTGCTAGGTAACAAAACAAAATTGTCAGAAGTGGGATTCGAACCCACGACTCCATTCGGAGACCAGAACACCCAGATACATTCCGAACATTGAATGCATTATTAAATCCTAAGTCTGGCGCCTTAGACCGCTCGGCCATTCTGACACTACATGCCCAGATATATGATTCAAATCTTATAACTTTACAAGAATCAACATCTGCTGTGTAAATAAAACAAATTGTCAGAAGTGGGATTCGAACCCACGCCTCCATTCAGAGACCAGAACACCCAGGTTCACTGCAAACAGTGAAGGTTTTTCACCTTGAGTCTGGCGCCTTAGACCGCTCGGCCATTCTGACACGACATGTCCAGATATATGATTCAAATCTTATAACTTTACACGAAACAAAATCTGCTGTGTAAATAAAACAAATTGTCAGAAGTGGGATTCGAACCCACGCCTCCATTCAGAGACCAGAACACCCAGGTTCACTGCAAACAGTGAAGGTTTTTCACCTTGAGTCTGGCGCCTTAGACCGCTCGGCCATTCTGACACGACATGTCCAGATATATGATTCAAATCTTATAACTTTACAAGAATCAACATCTGCTGTGTAAATAAAACAAATTGTCAGAAGTGGGATTCGAACCCACGCCTCCATTCAGAGACCAGAACACCCAGGTTCACTGCAAACAGTGAAGGTTTTTCACCTTGAGTCTGGCGCCTTAGACCGCTCGGCCATTCTGACACGACATGTCCAGATATATGATTCAAATCTTATAACTTTACACGAAACAAAATCTGCTGTGTAAATAAAACAAATTGTCAGAAGTGGGATTCGAACCCACGCCTCCATTCAGAGACCAGAAAACCCAGGTTCACTGCAAACAGTGAAGGTTTTTCACCTTGAGTCTGGCGCCTTAGACCGCTCGGCCATTCTGACACGACATGTCCAGATATATGATTCAAATCTTATAACTTTACAAGAAACAAAATCTGCTGTGTAAATATAAATAAATTGTCAGAAGTGGGATTCGAACCCCACGCCTCCATTCAGAGACCAGAACACCCAGGTTCACTACAAACAGTGAAGGTTTTTCACCTTGAGTCTGGCGCCTTAGACCGCTCGGCCATTCTGACACATGTCCAGATATACGAATCAAATCTTATGACTTCACTAGAGAAAAAATCAGCTAGGTAACAAAACAAAATTGTCAGAATTGGGATTCGAACCCACGACTCCATTCGGAGACCAGAACACCCAGATACATTCCGAACATTGAATGCATTATTATATCTTAAGTCTGGCGCCTTAGACCGCTCGGCCATTCTGACACGACATGTCCAGATATACGAATCAAATCTTATGACTTCACTAGAGAAAAAATCTGCTAGGTAACAAAACAAAATTGTCAGAAGTGGGATTCGAACCCACGACTCCATTCGGAGACCAGAACACCCAGATACATTCCGAACATTGAATGCATTATTAAATCTTAAGTCTGGCGCCTTAGACCGCTCGGCCATTCTGACACGACATGTCCAGATATATGATTCAAATCTTATAACTTTACAAGAATCAACATCTGCTGTGTAAATAAAACAAATTGTCAGAAGTGGGATTCGAACCCACGCCTCCATTCAGAGACCAGAACACCCAGGTTCACTGCAAACAGTGAAGGTTTTTCACCTTGAGTCTGGCGCCTTAGACCGCTCGGCCATTCTGACACGACATGTCCAGATATATGATTCAAATCTTATAACTTTACACGAAACAAAATCTGCTGTGTAAATAAAACAAATTGTCAGAAGTGGGATTCGAACCCACGCCTCCATTCAGAGACCAGAACACCCAGATACATTCCGAACATTGAATGCATTATTATATCTTAAGTCTGGCGCCTTAGACCGCTCGGCCATTCTGACACGACATGTCCAGTTATACGATTTAAATCTTATGACTTCAAGAGAGAAAAAAATTGCTAGGTAACAAAACAAAATTGTCAGAAGTGGGATTCGAACCCACGACTCCATTCGGAGACCAGAAAACCCAGATACATTCCGAACATTGAATGCATTATTATATCTTAAGTCTGGCGCCTTAGACCGCTCGGCCATTCTGACACGACATGTCCAGATATACGAATCAAATCTTATGACTTCACTAGAGAAAAAATCTGCTAGGTAACAAAACAAAATTGTCAGAAGTGGGATTCGAACCCACGACTCCATTCGGAGACCAGAACACCCAGATACATTCCGAACTTTGAATGCATTATTATATCTTAAGTCTGGCGCCTTAGACCGCTCGGCCATTCTGTCACGACATGTCCAGTTATACGATTTAAATCTTATGACTTCACTAGAGAAAAAATCTGCTAGGTAACAAAACAATATTGTCAGAAGTGGGATTCGAACCCACGCCTCTATTCAGAGACCAGAACACCCAGGTTCACTGCAAACAATGAAGGTTTTTCACCTTGAATCTGGCGCCTTAGACCGCTCGGCCATTCTGACACAACATGTCCAGATATATGATTCAAATCTTATAACTTTACAAGAATCAACATCTGCTGTGTAAATAAAACAAATTGTCAGAAGTGGGATTCGAACCCACGCCTCCATTCAGAGACCAGAACACCCAGGTTCACTGCAAACAGTGAAGGTTTTTCACCTTGAGTCTGGCGCCTTAGACCGCTCTGCCATTCTGACACGACATGTCCAGATATATGATTCAAATCTTATAACTTTACAAGAAACAAAATCTGCTGTGTAAATATAAATAAATTGTCAGAAGTGGGATTCGAACCCACGCCTCCATTCAGAGACCAGAACACCCAGGTTCACTGCAAACAGTGAAGGTTTTTATCACTTTGAGTCTGGCGCCTTAGACCGCTCGGCCATTCTGACACATGTCCAGATATACGAATCAAATCTTATGACTTCACTAGAGAAAAAATCTGCTAGGTAACAAAACAAAATTGTCAGAAGTGGGATTCGAACCCACGCCTCCATTCAGAGACCAGAACACCCAGGTTCACTGCAAACAGTGAAGGTTTTTCACCTTGAGTCTGGCGCCTTAGACCGCGCGGCCATTCTGACAGGACATGTCCACATATACGAATCAAATCTTATGACTTTACTAGAGAAAAAATCTGCTAGGTAACAAAACAAAATTGTCAGAAGTGGGATTCGAACCCACGACTCCATTCGGAGACCAGAACACCCAGATACATTCCGAACATTGAATGCATTATTAAATCTTAAGTCTGGCGCCTTAGACCGCTCGGCCATTCTGACACTACATGTCCAGATATATGATTCAAATCTTATAACTTTACAAGAATCAACATCTGCTGTGTAAATAAAACAAATTGTCAGAAGTGGGATTCGAACCCACGCCTCCATTCAGAGACCAGAACACCCAGGTTCACTGCAAACAGTGAAGGTTTTTCACCTTGAGTCTGGCGCCTTAGACCGCTTGGCCATTCTGACACGACATGTCCAGATATATGATTCAAATCTTATAACTTTACACGAAACAAAATCTGCTGTGTAAATAAAACAAATTGTCAGAAGTGGGATTCGAACCCACGCCTCCATTCAGAGACCAGAACACCCAGGTTCACTGCAAACAGTGAAGGTTTTTCACCTTGAGTCTGGCGCCTTAGACCGCTCGGCCATTCTGACACGACATGTCCAGATATATGATTCAAATCTTATAACTTTACAAGAAACAAAATCTGCTGTGTAAATATAAATAAATTGTCAGAAGTGGGATTCGAAAACAAGCCTCCATTCAGAGACCAGAACACCCAGGTTCACTACAAACAGTGAAGGTTTTTCACCTTGAGTCTGGCGCCTTAGACCGCTCGGCCATTCTGACACATGTCCAGATATACGAATCAAATCTGATGACTTCACTAGAGAAAAAATCAGCTAGGTAACAAAACAAAATTGTCAGAATTGGGATTCGAACCCACGACTCCATTCGGAGACCAGAACACCCAGATACATTCCGAACATTGAATGCATTATTATATCTTAAGTCTGGCGCCTTAGACCGCTCGGCCATTCTGACACGACATGTCCAGATATACGAATCAAATCTTATGACTTCACTAGAGAAAAAATCTGCTAGGTAACAAAACAAAATTGACAGAAGTGGGATTCGAACCCACGACTCCATTCGGAGACCAGAACACCCAGATACATTCCGAACATTGAATGCATTATTAAATCTTAAGTCTGGCGCCTTAGACCGCTCGGCCATTCTGACACGACATGTCCAGATATATGATTCAAATCTTATAACTTTACAAGAATCAACATCTGCTGTGTAAATAAAACAAATTGTCAGAAGTGGGATTCGAACCCACGCCTCCATTCAGAGACCAGAACACCCAGGTTCACTGCAAACAGTGAAGGTTTTTCACCTTGAGTCTGGCGCCTTAGACCGCTCGGCCATTCTGACACGACATGTCCAGATATAGGATTCAAATCTTATAACTTTACACGAAACAAAATCTGCTGTGTAAATAAAACAAATTGTCAGAAGTGGGATTCGAACCCACGCCTCCATTCAGAGACCAGAACACCCAGATACATTCCGAACATTGAATGCATTATTATATCTTAAGTCTGGCGCCTTAGACCGCTCGGCCATTCTGACACGACATGTCCAGTTATACGATTTAAATCTTATGACTTCAAGAGAGAAAAAAATTGCTAGGTAACAAAACAAAATTGTCAGAAGTGGGATTCGAACCCACGACTCCATTCAAAGACCAGAAAACCCAGATACATTCCGAACATTGAATGCATTATTATATCTTAAGTCTGGCGCCTTAGACCGCTCGGCCATTCTGACACGACATGTCCAGATATACGAATCAAATCTTATGACTTCACTAGAGAAAAAATCTGCTAGGTAACAAAACAAAATTGTCAGAAGTGGGATTCGAACCCACGACTCCATTCCGAGACCAGAACACCCAGATACATTCCGAACTTTGAATGCATTATTATATCTTAAGTCTGGCGCCTTAGACCGCTCGGCCATTCTGACACGACATGTCCAGTTATACGATTTAAATCTTATGACTTCACTAGAAAAAAAATCTGCTAGGTAACAAAACAATATTGTCAGAAGTGGGATTCGAACCCACGCCTCTATTCAGAGACCAAAACACCCAGGTTCACTGCAAACAATGAAGGTTTTTCACCTTGAGTCTGGCGCCTTAGACCGCTCGGCCATTCTGACACAACATGTCCAGATATATGATTCAAATCTTATAACTTTACAAGAATCAACATCTGCTGTGTAAATAAAACAAATTGTCAGAAGTGGGATTCGAACCAACGCCTCCATTCAGAGACCAGAACACTCAGGTTCACTGCAAACAGTGAAGGTTTTTCACCTTGAGTCTGGCGCCTTAGACCGCTCGGCCATTCTGACACGACATGTCCAGATATATGATTCAAATCTTATAACTTTACAAGAAACAAAATCTGCTGTGTAAATATAAATAAATTGTCAGAAGTGGGATTCGAACCCACGCCTCCATTCAGAGACCAGAACACCCAGGTTCACTGCAAACAGTGAAGGTTTTTCACTTTGAGTCTGGCTCCTTAGACCGCTCGGCCATTCTGACACATGTCCAGATATACGAATCAAATCTTATGACTTCACTAGAGAAAAAATCTGCTAGGTAACAAAACAAAATTGTCAGAATTGGGATTCGAACCAACGACTCCATTCGGAGACCAGAACACCCAGATACATTCCGAACATTGAATGCATTATTATATCTTAAGTCTGGCGCATTAGACCGCTCGGCCATTCTGACACGACATGTCCAGTTACACGATTTAAATCTTATGACTTCAGGAGAGAAAAAAAATGCTAGGTAACAAAACAAAATTGTCAGAAGTGGGATTCGAACCCACGACTCTATTCGGAGACCAGAACACCCAGATACATTCCGAACATTGAATGCATTATTATATCTTAAGTCTGGCGCCTTAGACCGCTCGGCCATTCTGACACGACATGTCCAGATATACGAATCAAATCTTATGACTTCACTAGAGAAAAAAACTGCTAGGTAACAAAACAAAATTGTCAGAAGTGGGATTCGAACCCACGACTCCATTCGGAGACCAGAACACCCAGATACATTCCGAACATTGAATGCATTATTAAATCTTAAGTCTGGCGCCTTAGACCGCTCGGCCATTCTGACAGGACATGTCCAGATATACGATTTAAATCTTATGACTTCAAGAGAGAAACAATCTGCTAGGTAACAAAACAAAATTGTCAGAAGTGGGATTCGAACCCACGCCTCCATTCAGAGACCAGAACACCCAGGTTCACTGCAAACAGTGAAGGTTTTTCACCTTGAGTCTGGCGCCTTAGACCGCTCGGCCATTCTGACACGACATGTCCAGATATATGATTCAAATCTTATGACTTCACTAGAGAAAAAATCTGCTAGGTAACAAAACAAAATTGTCAGAAGTGGGATTCGAACCCACGCCTGCATTCGGAGACCAGAACACCCAGATACATTCCGAACATTGAATGCATTATTATATCTTAAGTCTGGCGCATTAGACCGCTCGGCCATTCTGACACGACATGTCAAGTTATACGATTTAAATCTTATGACTTCAAGAAAGAAAAAATTTGCTAGGTAACAAAACAAAATTGTCAGAAGTGGGATTCGAACCCACGACTCCATTCGGAGACCAGAACACCCAGATACATTCCGAACATTGAATGCATTATTATATCTTAAGTATGGCGCCTTAGACCGCTCGGCCATTCTGACACGACATGTCCAGATATATGATTCAAATCTTATAACTTTACAAGAATCAACATCTGCTGTGTAAATAAAACAAATTGTCAGAAGTGGGATTCGAACCCACGCCTCCATTCAGAGACCAGAACACCCAGGTTCACTGCAAACAGTGAAGGTTTTTCACCTTGAGTCTGGCGCCTTAGACCGCTCGGCCATTCTGACACGACATGTCCAGATATATGATTCAAATCTTATAACTTTACACGAAACAAAATCTGCTGTGTAAATAAAACAAATTGTCAGAAGTGGGATTCGAACCCACGCCGCCATTCAGAGACCAGAACACCCAGGTTCACTGCAAACAGTAAAGGTTTTTCACCTTGAGTCTGGCGCCTTAGACCGCTCGGCCATTCTGACAGGACATGTCCAGATATACGAATCAAATCTTATGACTTCACTAGAGAAAAAATCTGCTAGGTAACAAAACAAAATTGTCAGAAGTGGGATTCGAACCAACGACTCCATTCGGAGACCAGAACACCCAGATACATTCCGAGCATTGAATGCATTATTATATCTTAAGTCTGGCGCATTAGACCGCTCGGCCATTCTGACACGACATGTCCAGTTATACGATTTAAATCTTATGACTTCAAGAAAGAAAAAATATGCTAGGTAACAAAACAAAATTGTCAGAAGTGGGATTCGAACCCACGACTCCATTCGGAGACCAGAACACCCAGATACATTCCGAACATTGAATGCATTATTAAATCTTAAGTCTGGCGCCTTAGACCGCTCGGCCATTCTGACACGAAGTGTCCAGATATATGAATCAAATCTTATGACTTCACTAGAGAAAAAATCAGCTAGGTAACAAAACAAAATTGTCAGAATTGGGATTCGAACCCACGACTCCATTCGGAGACCAGAACACCCAGATACATTCCGAACATTGAATGCATTATTATATCTTAAGTCTGGCGCCTTAGACCGCTCGGCCATTCTGACACGACATGTCCAGATATAAGAATCAAATCTTATGACTTCACTAGAGAACAAATCTGCTAGGTAACAAAACAAAATTGTCAGAAGTGGGATTCGAACCCACGACTCCATTCGGAGACCAGAACACCCAGATACATTCCGAACATTGAATGCATTATTAAATCTTAAGTCTGGCGCCTTAGACCGCTCGGCCATTCTGACACGACATGTCCAGATATATGATTCAAATCTTATAACTTTACAAGAATCAACATCTGCTGTGTAAATAAAACAAATTGTCAGAAGTGGGATTCGAACCCACGCCTCCATTCAGAGACCAGAACACCCAGGTTCACTGCAAACAGTGAAGGTTTTTCACCTTGAGTCTGGCGCCTTAGACCGCTCGGCCATTCTGACACGACATGTCCAGATATATGATTCAAATCTTATAACTTTACACGAAACAAAATCTGCTGTGTAAATAAAACAAATTGTCAGAAGTGGGATTCGAACCCACGCCTCCATTCAGAGACCAGAACACCCAGATACATTCCGAACATTGAATGCATTATTATATCTTAAGTCTGGCGCCTTAGACCGCTCGGCCATTCTGACACGACATGTCCAGTTATACGATTTAAATCTTATGACTTCAAGAGAGAAAAAAATTGCTAGGTAACAAAACAAAATTGTCAGAAGTGGGATTCGAACCCACGACTCCATTCGGAGACCAGAAAACCCAGATACATTCCGAACATTGAATGCATTATTATATCTTAAGTCTGGCGCCTTAGACCGCTCGGCCATTCTGACACGACATGTCCAGATATACGAATCAAATCTTATGACTTCACTAGAGAAAAAATCTGCTAGGTAACAAAACAAAATTGTCAGAAGTGGGATTCGAACCCACGACTCCATTCGGAGACCAGAACACCCAGATACATTCGGAACTTTGAATGCATTATTATATCTTAAGTCTGGCGCCTTAGACCGCTCGGCCATTCTGTCACGACATGTCCAGTTATACGATTTAAATCTTATGACTTCACTAGAGAAAAAATCTGCTAGGTAACAAAACAATATTGTCAGAAGTGGGATTCGAACCCACGCCTCTATTCAGAGACCAGAACACCCAGGTTCACTGCAAACAATGAAGGTTTTTCACCTTGAATCTGGCGCCTTAGACCGCTCGGCCATTCTGACACAACATGTCCAGATATATGATTCAAATCTTATAACTTTACAAGAATCAACATCTGCTGTGTAAATAAAACAAATTGTCAGAAGTGGGATTCGAACCCACGCCTCCATTCAGAGACCAGAACACCCAGGTTCACTGCAAACAGTGAAGGTTTTTCACCTTGAGTCTGGCGCCTTAGACCGCTCTGCCATTCTGACACGACATGTCCAGATATATGATTCAAATCTTATAACTTTACAAGAAACAAAATCTGCTGTGTAAATATAAATAAATTGTCAGAAGTGGGATTCGAACCCACGCCTCCATTCAGAGACCAGAACACCCAGGTTCACTGCAAACAGTGAAGGTTTTTATCACTTTGAGTCTGGCGCCTTAGACCGCTCGGCCATTCTGACACATGTCCAGATATACGAATCAAATCTTATGACTTCACTAGAGAAAAAATCTGCTAGGTAACAAAACAAAATTGTCAGAAGTGGGATTCGAACCCACGCCTCCATTCAGAGACCAGAACACCCAGGTTCACTGCAAACAGTGAAGGTTTTTCACCTTGAGTCTGGCGCCTTAGACCGCGCGGCCATTCTGACAGGACATGTCCAGATATACGAATCAAATCTTATGACTTTACTAGAGAAAAAATCTGCTAGGTAACAAAACAAAATTGTCAGAAGTGGGATTCGAACCCACGACTCCATTCGGAGACCAGAACACCCAGATACATTCCGAACATTGAATGCATTATTAAATCTTAAGTCTGGCGCCTTAGACCGCTCGGCCATTCTGACACTACATGTCCAGATATATGATTCAAATCTTATAACTTTACAAGAATCAACATCTGCTGTGTAAATAAAACAAATTGTCAGAAGTGGGATTCGAACCCACGCCTCCATTCAGAGACCAGAACACCCAGGTTCACTGCAAACAGTGAAGGTTTTTCACCTTGAGTCTGGCGCCTTAGACCGCTTGGCCATTCTGACACGACATGTCCAGATATATGATTCAAATCTTATAACTTTACACGAAACAAAATCTGCTGTGTAAATAAAACAAATTGTCAGAAGTGGGATTCGAACCCACGCCTCCATTCAGAGACCAGAACACCCAGGTTCACTGCAAACAGTGAAGGTTTTTCACCTTGAGTCTGGCGCCTTAGACCGCTCGGCCATTCTGACACGACATGTCCAGATATATGATTCAAATCTTATAACTTTACAAGAAACAAAATCTGCTGTGTAAATATAAATAAATTGTCAGAAGTGGGATTCGAAAACAAGCCTCCATTCAGAGACCAGAACACCCAGGTTCACTACAAACAGTGAAGGTTTTTCACCTTGAGTCTGGCGCCTTAGACCGCTCGGCCATTCTGACACATGTCCAGATATACGAATCAAATCTTATGACTTCACTAGAGAAAAAATCAGCTAGGTAACAAAACAAAATTGTCAGAATTGGGATTCGAACCCACGACTCCATTCGGAGACCAGAACACCCAGATACATTCCGAACATTGAATGCATTATTATATCTTAAGTCTGGCGCCTTAGACCGCTCGGCCATTCTGACACGACATGTCCAGATATACGAATCAAATCTTATGACTTCACTAGAGAAAAAATCTGCTAGGTAACAAAACAAAATTGACAGAAGTGGGATTCGAACCCACGACTCCATTCGGAGACCAGAACACCCAGATACATTCCGAACATTGAATGCATTATTAAATCTTAAGTCTGGCGCCTTAGACCGCTCGGCCATTCTGACACGACATGTCCAGATATATGATTCAAATCTTATAACTTTACAAGAATCAACATCTGCTGTGTAAATAAAACAAATTGTCAGAAGTGGGATTCGAACCCACGCCTCCATTCAGAGACCAGAACACCCAGGTTCACTGCAAACAGTGAAGGTTTTTCACCTTGAGTCTGGCGCCTTAGACCGCTCGGCCATTCTGACACGACATGTCCAGATATAGGATTCAAATCTTATAACTTTACACGAAACAAAATCTGCTGTGTAAATAAAACAAATTGTCAGAAGTGGGATTCGAACCCACGCCTCCATTCAGAGACCAGAACACCCAGATACATTCCGAACATTGAATGCATTATTATATCTTAAGTCTGGCGCCTTAGACCGCTCGGCCATTCTGACACGACATGTCCAGTTATACGATTTAAATCTTATGACTTCAAGAGAGAAAAGAATTGCTAGGTAACAAAACAAAATTGTCAGAAGTGGGATTCGAACCCACGACTCCATTCAAAGACCAGAAAACCCAGATACATTCCGAACATTGAATGCATTATTATATCTTAAGTCTGGCGCCTTAGACCGCTCGGCCATTCTGACAGGACATGTCCAGATATACGAATCAAATCTTATGACTTCACTAGAGAAAAAATCTGCTAGGTAACAAAACAAAATTGTCAGAAGTGGGATTCGAACCCACGACTCCATTCCGAGACCAGAACACCCAGATACATTCCGAACTTTGAATGCATTATTATATCTTAAGTCTGGCGCCTTAGACCGCTCGGCCATTCTGACACGACATGTCCAGTTATACGATTTAAATCTTATGACTTCACTAGAAAAAAAATCTGCTAGGTAACAAAACAATATTGTCAGAAGTGGGATTCGAACCCACGCCTCTATTCAGAGACCAAAACACCCAGGTTCACTGCAAACAATGAAGGTTTTTCACCTTGAGTCTGGCGCCTTAGACCGCTCGGCCATTCTGACACAACATGTCCAGATATATGATTCAAATCTTATAACTTTACAAGAATCAACATCTGCTGTGTAAATAAAACAAATTGTCAGAAGTGGGATTCGAACCAACGCCTCCATTCAGAGACCAGAACACTCAGGTTCACTGCAAACAGTGAAGGTTTTTCACCTTGAGTCTGGCGCCTTAGACCGCTCGGCCATTCTGACACGACATGTCCAGATATATGATTCAAATCTTATAACTTTACAAGAAACAAAATCTGCTGTGTAAATATAAATAAATTGTCAGAAGTGGGATTCGAACCCACGCCTCCATTCAGAGACCAGAACACCCAGGTTCACTGCAAACAGTGAAGGTTTTTCACTTTGAGTCTGGCTCCTTAGACCGCTCGGCCATTCTGACACATGTCCAGATATACGAATCAAATCTTATGACTTCACTAGAGAAAAAATCTGCTAGGTAACAAAACAAAATTGTCAGAATTGGGATTCGAACCAACGACTCCATTCGGAGACCAGAACACCCAGATACATTCCGAACATTGAATGCATTATTATATCTTAAGTCTGGCGCATTAGACCGCTCGGCCATTCTGACACGACATGTCCAGTTACACGATTTAAATCTTATGACTTCAAGAGAGAAAAAAAATGCTAGGTAACAAAACAAAATTGTCAGAAGTGGGATTCGAACCCACGACTCTATTCGGAGACCAGAACACCCAGATACATTCCGAACATTGAATGCATTATTATATCTTAAGTCTGGCGCCTTAGACCGCTCGGCCATTCTGACACGACATGTCCAGATATACGAATCAAATCTTATGACTTCACTAGAGAAAAAAACTGCTAGGTAACAAAACAAAATTGTCAGAAGTGGGATTCGAACCCACGACTCCATTCGGAGACCAGAACACCCAGATACATTCCGAACATTGAATGCATTATTAAATCTTAAGTCTGGCGCCTTAGACCGCTCGGCCATTCTGACAGGACATGTCCAGATATACGATTTAAATCTTATGACTTCAAGAGAGAAACAATCTGCTAGGTAACAAAACAAAATTGTCAGAAGTGGGATTCGAACCCACGCCTCCATTCAGAGACCAGAACACCCAGGTTCACTGCAAACAGTGAAGGTTTTTCACCTTGAGTCTGGCGCCTTAGACCGCTCGGCCATTCTGACACGACATGTCCAGATATATGATTCAAATCTTATGACTTCACTAGAGAAAAAATCTGCTAGGTAACAAAACAAAATTGTCAGAAGTGGGATTCGAACCCACGCCTGCATTCGGAGACCAGAACACCCAGATACATTCCGAACATTGAATGCATTATTATATCTTAAGTCTGGCGCATTAGACCGCTCGGCCATTCTGACACGACATGTCAAGTTATACGATTTAAATCTTATGACTTCAAGAAAGAAAAAATTTGCTAGGTAACAAAACAAAATTGTCAGAAGTGGGATTCGAACCCACGACTCCATTCGGAGACCAGAACACCCAGATACATTCCGAACATTGAATGCATTATTATATCTTAAGTATGGCGCCTTAGACCGCTCGGCCATTCTGACACGACATGTCCAGATATATGATTCAAATCTTATAACTTTACAAGAATCAACATCTGCTGTGTAAATAAAACAAATTGTCAGAAGTGGGATTCGAACCCACGCCTCCATTCAGAGACCAGAACACCCAGGTTCACTGCAAACAGTGAAGGTTTTTCACCTTGAGTCTGGCGCCTTAGACCGCTCGGACATTCTGACACGACATGTCCAGATATATGATTCAAATCTTATAACTTTACACGAAACAAAATCTGCTGTGTAAATAAAACAAATTGTCAGAAGTGGGATTCGAACCCACGCCGCCATTCAGAGACCAGAACACCCAGGTTCACTGCAAACAGTAAAGGTTTTTCACCTTGAGTCTGGCGCCTTAGACCGCTCGGCCATTCTGACAGGACATGTCCAGATATACGAATCAAATCTTATGACTTCACTAGAGAAAAAATCTGCTAGGTAACAAAACAAAATTGTCAGAAGTGGGATTCGAACCAACGACTCCATTCGGAGACCAGAACACCCAGATACATTCCGAACATTGAATGCATTATTATATCTTAAGTCTGGCGCATTAGACCGCTCGGCCATTCTGACACGACATGTCCAGTTATACGATTTAAATCTTATGACTTCAAGAAAGAAAAAATATGCTAGGTAACAAAACAAAATTGTCAGAAGTGGGATTCGAACCCACGACTCCATTCGGAGACCAGAACACCCAGATACATTCCGAACATTGAATGCATTATTAAATCTTAAGTCTGGCGCCTTAGACCGCTCGGCCATTCTGACACGAAGTGTCCAGATATATGAATCAAATCTTATGACTTCACTAGAGAAAAAATCAGCTAGGTAACAAAACAAAATTGTCAGAATTGGGATTCGAACCCACGACTCCATTCGGAGACCAGAACACCCAGATACATTCCGAACATTGAATGCATTATTATATCTTAAGTCTGGCGCCTTAGACCGCTCGGCCATTCTGACACGACATGTCCAGATATAAGAATCAAATCTTATGACTTCACTAGAGAACAAATCTGCTAGGTAACAAAACAAAATTGTCAGAAGTGGGATTCGAACCCACGACTCCATTCGGAGACCAGAACACCCAGATACATTCCGAACATTGAATGCATTATTAAATCTTAAGTCTGGCGCCTTAGACCGCTCGGCCATTCTGACACGACATGTCCAGATATATGATTCAAATCTTATAACTTTACAAGAATCAACATCTGCTGTGTAAATAAAACAAATTGTCAGAAGTGGGATTCGAACCCACGCCTCCATTCAGAGACCAGAACACCCAGGTTCACTGCAAACAGTGAAGGTTTTTCACCTTGAGTCTGGCGCCTTAGACCGCTCGGCCATTCTGACACGACATGTCCAGATATATGATTCAAATCTTATAACTTTACACGAAACAAAATCTGCTGTGTAAATAAAACAAATTGTCAGAAGTGGGATTCGAACCCACGCCTCCATTCAGAGACCAGAACACCTAGGTTCACTGCAAACAGTGAAGGTTTTTCACCTTGAGTCTGGCGCCTTAGACCGCTCGGCCATTCTGACACATGTCCAGATATACGAATCAAATCTTATGACTTCACTAGAGAAAAAATCAGCTAGGTAACAAAACAAAATTGTCAGAATTGGGATTCGAACCCACGACTCCATTCGGAGACCAGAACACCCAGATACATTCCGAACATTGAATGCATTATTATATCTTAAGTCTGGCGCCTTAGACCGCGCGGCCATTCTGACACGACATGTCCAGATATACGAATCAAATCTTATGACTTCACTAGAGAACAAATCTGCTAGGTAACAAAACAAAATTGTCAGAAGTGGGATTCGAACCCACGACTCCATTCGGAGACAAGAACACCCAGATACATTCCGAACATTGAATGCATTATTAAAACTTAAGTCTGGCGCCTTAGACCGCTCGGCCATTCTGACAGGACATGTCCAGATATATGATTCAAATCTTATAACTTTACAAGAATCAACATCTGCTGTGTAAATAAAACAAATTGTCAGAAGTGGGATTCGAACCCACGCCTCCATTCAGAGACCAGAACACCCAGGTTCACTGCAAACAGTGAAGGTTTTTCACCTTGAGTCTGGCGCCTTAGACCGCTCGGCCATTCTGACACGACATGTCCAGATATATGATTCAAATCTTATAACTTTACACGAAACAAAATCTGCTGTGTAAATAAAACAAATTGTCAGAAGTGGGATTCGAACCCACGCCTCCATTCAGAGACCAGAACACCCAGGTTCACTGCAAACAGTGAAGGTTTTTCACCTTGAGTCTGGCGCCTTAGACCGCTCGGCCATTCTGACAGGACATGTCCAGATATACGAATCAAATCTTATGACTTCACTAAAGAAAAAATCTGCTAGGTAACAAAACAAAATTGTCAGAAGTGGGATTCGAACCCACGCCTGCATTCGGAGACCAGAACACCCAGATACATTCCGAACATTGAATGCATTATTATATCTTAAGTCTGGCGCCTTAGACCGCTCGGCCATTCTGACAGGACATGTCCAGATATACGAATCAAATCTTATGACTTCACTAGAGAAAAAATCTGCTAGGTAACAAAACAAAATTGTCAGAAGTGGGATTCGAACCAACGACTCCATTCGGAGACCAGAACACCCAAATACATTCCGAACATTGAATGCATTATTATATCTTAAGTCTGGCGCATTAGACCGCTCGGCCATTCTAACACGACATGTCCAGTTATACGATTTCAATCTTATGACTTCAAGAAAGAAAAAATATGCTAGGTAACAAAACAAAATTGTCAGAAGTGGGATTCGAACCCACGACTCCATTCGGAGACCAGAACACCCAGATACATTCCGAACATTGAATGCATTATTATATCTTAAGTCTGGCGCCTTAGACCGCTCGGCCATTCTGACACGACATGTCCAGATATACGAATCAAATCTTATGACTTCACTAGAGAAAACAAATGCTAGGTAACAAAACAAAATTGTCAGAAGTGGGATTCGAACCCACGACTCCATTCGGAGACCAGAACACCCAGATACATTCCGAACATTGAATGCATTATTAAATCTTAAGTCTGGCGACTTAGACCGCTCGGCCATTCTGACACGACATGTCCAGATATATGATTCAAATCTTATAACTTTACAAGAATCAACATCTGCTGTGTAAATAAAACAAATTGTCAGAAGTGGGATTCGAACCCACGCCTCCATTCAGAGACCAGAACACCCAGGTTCACTGCAAACAGTGAAGGTTTTTCACCTTGAGTCTGGCGCCTTAGACCGCTCGGCCATTCTGACACGACATGTCCAGATATATGATTCAAATCTTATAACTTTACACGAAACAAAATCTGCTGTGTAAATAAAACAAATTGTCAGAAGTGGGATTCGAACCCACGCCTCCATTCAGAGACCAGAACACCCAGGTTCACTGCAAACAGTGAAGGTTTTTCACCTTGAGTCTGGCGCCTTAGACCGCTCGGCCATTCTGACAGGACATGTCCAGATATACGAATCAAATCTTATGACTTCACTAGAGAAAAAATCTGCTAGGTAACAAAACAAAATTGTCAGAAGTGGGATTCGAACCAACGACTCCATTCGGAGACCAGAACACCCAAATACATTCCGAACATTGAATGCATTATTATATCTTAAGTCTGGCGCATTAGACCGCTCGGCCATTCTGACACGACATGTCCAGTTATACGATTTAAATCTTATGACTTCAAGAAAGAAAAAATATGCTAGGTAACAAAACAAAATTGTCAGAAGTGGGATTCGAACCCACGACTCCATTCGGAGACCAGAACACCCAGATACATTCCGAACATTGAATGCATTATTATATCTTAAGTCTGGCGCCTTAGACCGCTCGGCCATTCTGACACGACATGTCCAGATATACGAATCAAATCTTATGACTTCACTAGAGAAAACAAATGCTAGGTAACAAAACAAAATTGTCAGAAGTGGGATTCGAACCCACGACTCCATTCGGAGACCAGAACACCCAGATACATTCCGAACATTGAATGCATTATTAAATCTTAAGTCTGGCGACTTAGACCGCTCGGCCATTCTGACACGACATGTCCAGATATATGATTCAAATCTTATAACTTTACAAGAATCAACATCTGCTGTGTAAATAAAACAAATTGTCAGAAGTGGGATTCGAACCCACGCCTCCATTCAGAGACCAGAACACCCAGGTTCACTTCAAACAGTGAAGGTTTTTCACCTTGAGTCTGGCGCCTTAGACCGCTCGGCCATTCTGACACGACATGTCCAGATATATGATTCAAATCTTATAACTTTACACGAAACAAAATCTGCTGTGTAAATAAAACAAAATTGTCAGAATTGGGATTCGAACCCACGACTCCATTCGGAGACCAGAACACCCAGATACATTCCGAACATTGAATGCATTATTATATCTTAAGTCTGGCGCCTTAGACCGCTCGGCCATTCTGACACGACAAGTCCAGATATACGAATCAAATCTTATGACTTCACTAGAGAAAAAATCTGCTAGGTAACAAAACAAAATTGTCAGAAGTGGGATTCGAACCCACGACTCCATTCGGAGACCAGAACACCCAGATACATTCCGAACATTGAATGCATTATTATATCTTAAGTCTGGCGCCTTAGACCGCTCGGCCATTCTGACACGACATGTCCAGATATACGAATCAAATCTTATGACTTCACTAGAGAACAAATCTGCTAGGTAACAAAACTAATTGTCAGAAGTGGGATTCGAACCCACGACTCCATTCGGAGACCAGAACACCCAGATACATTCCGAACATTGAATTGAATGCATTATTAAATCTTAACTCTGGCGCCTTAGACCGCTAGGTAACAAAACAATATTGTCAGAAGTGGGATTCGAACCCACGCCTCTATTCAGAGACCAGAACACCCAGGTTCACTGCAAACAATTAAGGTTTTTCACCTTGAGTCTGGCGCCTTAGACCGCTCGGCCATTCTGACAGGACATGTCCAGATATATGATTCAAATCTTATAACTTTACAAGAAACAAAATCTGCTGTGTAAATATAAATAAATTGTCAGAAGTGGGATTCGAACCCACGCCTCCATTCAGAGACAAGAACACCCAGGTTCACTGCAAACAGTGAAGGTTTTTCACCTTGAGTCTGGCGCCTTAGACCGCTCGGCCATTCTGACAGGACATGTCCAGATATATGATTCAAATCTTATAACTTTACAAGAAACAAAATCTGCTGTGTAAATATAAATAAATTGTCAGAAGTGGGATTCGAACCCACGCCTCCATTCAGAGACAAGAACACCCAGGTTCACTGCAAACAGTGAAGGTTTTTCACTTTGAGTCTGGCGCCTTAGACCGCTCGGCCATTCTGACACATGTCCAGATATACGAATCAAATCTTATGACTTCACTAGAGAAAAAATCTGCTAGGTAACAAAACAAAATTGTCAGAAGTGGGATTCTAACCAACGACTCCATTCGGAGACCAGAACACCCAGATACATTCCGAACATTGAATGCATTATTATATCTTAAGTCTGGCGCATTAGACCGCTCGGCCATTCTGACACGACATGTCCAGTTATACGATTTAAATCTTATGACTTCAAGAAAGAAAAAATTTGCTAGGTAACAAAACAAAATTGTCAGAAGTGGGATTCGAACCCACGACTCCATTCGGAGACCAGAACACCCAGATACATTCCGAACATTGAATGCATTATTATATCTTAAGTCTGGCGCCTTAGACCGCTCGGCCATTCTGACACGACATGTCCAGATATACGAATCAAATCTTATGACTTCACTAGAGAAAAAATCTGCTAGGTAACAAAACAAAATTGTCAGAAGTGGGATTCGAACCCACGACTCCATTCGGAGACCAGAACACCCAGATACATTCTGAACATTGAATGCATTATTATATCTTAAGTCTGGCGCCTTAGACCGCTCGGCCATTCTGACACGACATGTCCAGTTATACGATTTAAATCTTCTGACTTCACTAGAGAAAAAATCTGATAGGTAACAAAACAATATTGTCAGAAGTGGGATTCGAACCCATGCCTCTATTCAGAGACCAGAACACCCAGGTTCACTGCAAACAATGAAGGTTTTTCACCTTGAGTCTGGCGCCTTAGACCGCTCGGCCATTCTGACACAACATGTCCAGATATATGATTCAAATCTTATAACTTTACAAGAATCAACATCTGCTGTGTAAATAAAACAAATTGTCAGAAGTGGGATTCGAACCCACGCCTCCATTCAGAGACCAGAACACCCAGGTTCAATGCAAACAGTGAAGGTTTTTCACCTTGAGTCTGGCGCCTTAGACCGCTCGGCCATTCTGATACGACATGTCCAGATATATGATTCAAATCTTATAACTTTACAAGAAACAAAATCTGCTGTGTAAATAAAACAAATTGTCAGAAGTGGGATTCGAACCCACGCCTCCATTCAGAGACCAGAACACCCAGGTTCACTGCAAACAATGAAGGTTTTTCACCTTGAGTCTGGCGCCTTAGACCGCTCGGCCATTCTGACACGACATGTCCAGATATATGATTCAAATCTTATAACTTTACAAGAAACAAAATCTGCTGTGTAAATATAAATAAATTGTCAGAAGTGGGATTCGAACCAACGCCTCCATTCAGAGACCAGAACACCCAGGTTCACTGCAAACAGTGAAGGTTTTTCACCTTGAGTCTGGCGCCTTAGACCGCTCGGCCATTCTGACACATGTCCAGATATACGAATCAAATCTTATGACTTCACTAGAGAAAAAATCAGCTAGGTAACAAAACAAAATTGTCAGAATTGGGATTCGAACCCACGACTCCATTCGGAGACCAGAACACCCAGATACATTCCGAACATTGAATGCATTATTATATCTTAAGTCTGGCGCCTTAGACCGCTCGGCCATTCTGACACGACATGTCCAGATATACGAATCAAATCTTATGACTTCACTAGAGAACAAATCTGCTAGGTAACAAAACAAAATTGTCAGAAGTGGGATTCGAACCCACGACTCCATTCGGAGACCAGAACACCCAGATACATTCCGAACATTGAATGCATTATTATATCTTAAGTCTGGCGCCTTAGACCGCTCGGCCATTCTGACACGACATGTCCAGTTATACGATTTAAATCTTATGACTTCAAGAGAGAAAACAAATGCTAGGTAACAAAACAAAATTGTCAGAAGTGGGATTCGAACCCACGCCTCCATTCAGAGACCAGAACACCCAGGTTCACTGCAAACAGTGAAGGTTTTTCACCTTGAGTCTGGCGCCTTAGACCGCTCGGCCATTCTGACACGACATGTCCAGATATACAAATCAAATCTTATGACTTCACTAGAGAAAAAATCTGCTAGGTAACAAAACAAAATTGTCAGAAGTGGGATTCGAACCCACGCCTCCATTCAGAGACCAGAACACCCAGGTTCACTGCAAACAGTGAAGGTTTTTCACCTTGAGTCTGGCGCCTTAGACCGCTCGGCCATTCTGACAGGACATGTCCAGATATACGATTTAAATCTTATGACTTCAAGAGAGAAAAAATCTGCTAGGTAACAAAACAAAATTGTCAGGAGTGGGATTCGAACCCACGCCTCCATTCAGAGACCAGAACACCCAGGTTCACTGCAAACAGTGAAGGTTTTTCACCTTGAGTCTGGCGCCTTAGACCGCTCGGCCATTATGACACATGTCAAGATATACGAATCAAATCTTATGACTTCACTAGAGAAAAAATCTGCTAGGTAACAAAACAAAATTGTCAGAAGTGGGATTCGAACCCACGACTCCATTCGGAGACCAGAACACCCAGATACATTCCGAATATTGAATGCATTATTATATCTTAAGTCTGGCGCATTAGACCGCTCGGCCATTCTGACACGACATGTCCAGTTATACGATTTAAATCTTATGACTTCAAGAAAGAAAAAAAATTGCTAGGTAACAAAACAAAATTGTCAGAAGTGGGATTCGAACCCACGACTCCATTCGGAGACCAGAACACCCAGATACATTCCGAACATTGAATGCATTATTAAATCTTAAGTCTGGCGACTTAGACCGCTCGGCCATTCTGACACGACATGTCCAGATATATGATTCAAATCTTATAACTTTACAAGAATCAACATCTGCTGTGTAAATAAAACAAATTGTCAGAAGTGGGATTCGAACCCACGCCTCCATTCAGAGACCAGAACACCCAGGTTCACTTCAAACAGTGAAGGTTTTTCACCTTGAGTCTGGCGCCTTAGACCGCTCGGCCATTCTGACACGACATGTCCAGATATATGATTCAAATCTTATAACTTTACACGAAACAAAATCTGCTGTGTAAATAAAACAAAATTGTCAGAATTGGGATTCGAACCCACGACTCCATTCGGAGACCAGAACACCCAGATACATTCCGAACATTGAATGCATTATTATATCTTAAGTCTGGCGCCTTAGACCGCTCGGCCATTCTGACACGACATGTCCAGATATACGAATCAAATCTTATGACTTCACTAGAGAACAAATCTGCTAGGTAACAAAACTAATTGTCAGAAGTGGGATTCGAACCCACGACTCCATTCGGAGACCAGAACACCCAGATACATTCCGAACATTGAATTGAATGCATTATTAAATCTTAACTCTGGCGCCTTAGACCGCTAGGTAACAAAACAATATTGTCAGAAGTGGGATTCGAACCCACGCCTCTATTCAGAGACCAGAACACCCAGGTTCACTGCAAACAATTAAGGTTTTTCACCTTGAGTCTGGCGCCTTAGACCGCTCGGCCATTCTGACACAACATGTCCAGATATATGATTCAAATCTTATAACTTTACAAGAATCAACATCTGCGGTGTAAATAAAACAAATTGTCAGAAGTGGGATTCGAACCCACGCCTCCATTCAGAGACCAGAACACCCAGGTTCACTGCAAACAGTGAAGGTTTTTCACCTTGAGTCTGGCGCCTTAGACCGCTCGGCCATTCTGACACGACATGTCCAGATATATGATTCAAATCTTATAACTTTACACGAAACAAAATCTGCTGTGTAAATAAAACAAATTGTCAGAAGTGGGATTCGAACCCACGCCTCCATTCAGAGACCAGAACACCCAGATACATTCCGAACATTGAATGCATTACTATATCTTAAGTCTGGCACCTTAGACCGCTCGGCCATTCTGACACGACATGTCCAGTTATACGAGTTAAATCTTATGACTTCAAGAGAGAAAAAAATTGCTAGGTAACAAAACAAAATTGTCAGAAGTGGGATTCGAACCAACGACTCCATTCGGAGACCAGATACATTCCGAACATGCATTATTATATCTTAAGTCTGGCGCCTTAGACCGCTCGGCCATTCTGACACGACATGTCCAGATATACGAATCAAATCTTATGACTTCACTAGAGAAAAAATCTGCTAGGTAACAAAACAAAATTGTCAGAAGTGGGATTCGAACCCACGACTCCATTCGGACACCAGAACACCCAGATACATTCCGAACTTTGAATGCATTATTATATCTTAAGTCTGGCGCCTTAGACCGCTCGGCCATTCTGACACGACATGTCCAGATATACGAATCAAATCTTATGACTTCACTAGAGAAAAAATCTGCTAGGTAACAAAACAAAATTGTCAGAAGTGGGATTCGAACCCACGCCTCTATTCAGAGACCAGAACACCCAGGTTCACTGCAAACAATTAAGGTTTTTCACCTTGAGTCTGGCGCCTTAGACCGCTCGGCCATTCTGACACAACATGTCCAGATATATGATTCAAATCTTATAACTTTACAAGAATCAACATCTGCTGTGTAAATAAAACAAATTGTCAGAAGTGGGATTCGAACCCACGCCTCCATTCAGAGACCAGAACACCCAGGTTCACTGCAAACAGTGAAGGTTTTTCACCTTGAGTCTGGCGCCTTAGACCGCTCGGCCATTCTGACAGGACATGTCCAGATATATGATTCAAATCTTATAACTTTACAAGAAACAAAATCTGCTGTGTAAATATAAATAAATTGTCAGAAGTGGGATTCGAACCCACGCCTCCATTCAGAGACAAGAACACCCAGGTTCACTGCAAACAGTGAAGGTTTTTCACTTTGAGTCTGGCGCCTTAGACCGCTCGGCCATTCTGACACATGTCCAGATATACGAATCAAATCTTATGACTTCACTAGAGAAAAAATCTGCTAGGTAACAAAACAAAATTGTCAGAAGTGGGATTCTAACCAACGACTCCATTCGGAGACCAGAACACCCAGATACATTCCGAACATTGAATGCATTATTATATCTTAAGTCTGGCGCATTAGACCGCTCGGCCATTCTGACACGACATGTCCAGTTATACGATTTAAATCTTATGACTTCAAGAAAGAAAAAATTTGCTAGGTAACAAAACAAAATTGTCAGAAGTGGGATTCGAACCCACGACTCCATTCGGAGACCAGAACACCCAGATACATTCCGAACATTGAATGCATTATTATATCTTAAGTCTGGCGCCTTAGACCGCTCGGCCATTCTGACACGACATGTCCAGATATACGAATCAAATCTTATGACTTCACTAGAGAAAAAATCTGCTAGGTAACAAAACAAAATTGTCAGAAGTGGGATTCGAACCCACGACTCCATTCGGAGACCAGAACACCCAGATACATTCTGAACATTGAATGCATTATTATATCTTAAGTCTGGCGCCTTAGACCGCTCGGCCATTCTGACACGACATGTCCAGTTATACGATTTAAATCTTCTGACTTCACTAGAGAAAAAATCTGATAGGTAACAAAACAATATTGTCAGAAGTGGGATTCGAACCCACGCCTCTATTCAGAGACCAGAACACCCAGGTTCACTGCAAACAATGAAGGTTTTTCACCTTGAGTCTGGCGCCTTAGACCGCTCGGCCATTCTGACACAACATGTCCAGATATATGATTCAAATCTTATAACTTTACAAGAATCAACATCTGCTGTGTAAATAAAACAAATTGTCAGAAGTGGGATTCGAACCCACGCCTCCATTCAGAGACCAGAACACCCAGGTTCACTGCAAACAGTGAAGGTTTTTCACCTTGAGTCTGGCGCCTTAGACCGCTCGGCCATTCTGACACGACATGTCCAGATATATGATTCAAATCTTATAACTTTACACAAAACAAAATCTGCTGTGTAAATAAAACAAATTGTCAGAAGTGGGATTCGAACCCACGCCTCCATTCAGAGACCAGAACACCTAGGTTCACTTCAAACAGTGAAGGTTTTTCACCTTGAGTCTGGCGCCTTAGACCGCTCGGCCATTCTGACACGACATGTCCAGTTATACGATTTAAATCTTATGACTTCAAGAGAGAAAAAATTTGCTAGGTAACAAAACAAAATTGTCAGAAGTGGGATTCGAACCCACGACTCCATTCGGAGACCAGAACACCCAGATACATTCCGAACATTGAATGCATTATTAAATCTTAAGTCTGGCGCCTTAGACCGCTCGGCCATTCTGACACGACATGTCCAGATATATGATTCAAATCTTATAACTTTACAAGAATCAACATCTGCTGTGTAAATAAAACAAATTGTCAGAAGTGGGATTCGAACCCACGCCTCCATTCAGAGACCGGAACACCCAGGTTCACTGCAAACAGTGAAGGTTTTTCACCTTGAGTCTGGCGCCTTAGACCGCTCGGCCATTCTGACACGACATGTCCAGATATATGATTCAAATCTTATGACTTCACTAGAGAAAAAATCTGCTAGGTAACAAAACAAAATTGTCAGAAGTGGGATTCGAACCCACGCCTGCATTCAGAGACCAGAACACCCAGATACATTCCGAACATTGAATGCATTATTATATCTTAAGTCTGGCGCCTTAGACCGCTCGGCCATTCTGACAAGACATGTCCAGATATACGATTTAAATCTTATGACTTCAAGAGAGAAAAAATCTGCTAGGTAACAAAACAAAATTGTCAGAAGTGGGATTCGAACCCACGCCTCCATTCAGAGACCAGAACACCCAGGTTCACTGCAAACAGTGAAGGTTTTTCACCTTGAGTCTTGCGCCTTAGACCGCTCGGCCATTCTGACAGGACATGTCCAGATATACGAAACAAATCTTATGACTTCATAAAAAAAAAAAAAATCTGCTAGGTAACAAAACAAATTTTACAGAAGTGGGATTCGAACCCACGACTCCATTCGGAGACCAGAACACCCAGATACATTCCGAACATTGAATGCATTATTATATCTTAAGTCTGGCGCCTTAGACCGCTCGGCCATTCTGACACGACATGTCCAGTTATATGATTCAAATCTTATAACTTTACAAGAAACAAAATCTGCTGTGTAAATATTAAAAAATTGTCAGAAGTGGGATTCGAACCCACGCCTCTATTCAGAGACCAGAACACCCAGGTTCACTGCAAACAATGAAGGTTTTTCACCTTGAGTCTGGCGCCTTAGACCGCTCGGCCATTCTGACAGGACATGTCCAGATATATGATTCAAATCTTATAACTTTACACGAAACAAAATCTGCTGTGTAAATAAAACAAATTGTCAGAAGTGGGATTCGAGCCCACGCCTCCATTCAGAGACCAGAACACCCAGGTTCACTGCAAACAGTGAAGGTTTTTCACCTTGAGTCTGGCGCCTTAGACCGCTCGGCCATTCTGACTCGACATGTCCAGATATATGATTCAAATCTTATAACTTTACATGAAACAAAATCTGCTGTGTAAATATAAATAAATTGTCAGAAGTGGGATTCGAACCCACGCCTCCATTCAGAGACCAGAACACCCAGGTTCACTGCAAACAGTGAAGGTTTTTCACCTTAAGTCTGGCGCCTTAGACCGCTCGGCCATTCTGACACATGTCCAGATATACGAATCAAATCTTATGACTTCACTAGAGAAAAAATCTGCTAGGTAACAAAACAAAATTGTCAGAAGAGGGATTCGAACCCACTACTCAATTCGGAGACCAGAACACACAGATACATAACGAACATTGAATGCATTATTAAATCTCAAAATATCTCTTCAAACAAGCCGATTTCTTTTTGAGTACCTTTCCGAATAGTTAACGTGCTAAACAAAGAATTCACATAAAGATACATCGCACTTGTTATGTTATGCTCCAAAAATCGCGTCATCCAGGATTTTATTGGCCTAATTTATTAGATGGGAAATAAAACAGTGCCACTACCCTTAACATGCTTGGAGATACAAAACAGCTGTGTTAAAATTGGAATAAATAGTTCTGATTAAAAAAATTCGGCCATTCTGATACGTGACAAAAATTACCAGAGATCAAATGGAAAAAGGTGTCATAAATGAGACTTTTATAAGATTCGAACCCAAAACTAAAATACTATGAAATCACTGTGAACAATACACAAATGTATTTACTTGAATCCGGCCCCTAAGAGACTGTTCGGTCATTCCGACACAAAGAAATTCCTTGCCAATTTCTCTGTTAACAAATTAATACTATATTATGGGTAAAACGTATTTGAAAAATTAAAATTAGAAGTGAGATTCTATAACCCCCGCCCCGGTAAACAGAACATCCAGATTCACAGCTTATCGCCCGGAGTATCGCCTTAAACCACCCGGCCATTCTGACAGGATATTTAAGATCCATGAGTGGTAAATGTTTACAAAAATAAATAATGTTGTTATTTATTTATTACAAGTTTTCAAATTGTAGTCTTTGTATTGTGCACTCCATTCTCGGGGTGATTATAACAACGATACCCTGACTGTGGATCCCGGAACACAATGAGGACAAATCAACAACGTATATGTGACCTGTCATCACAAAATGAGCGTAAAGTCGGCAAAATCAAAAATTGAGATATGGTTATTTCTAAATTCTGTGGAAACAGAGCTTTCTAATGGTATATAACACTTGGAGGTTTGATACTCAATATTTTATTTATTTTTATTTTTTAGTCGGTAGTCTTAATACAGAGATTATGAGAAAACGGGCATTTCTTGCGAGAAATTGTGTGAACGCGCAAAGAAAGGCATAGTCAAAATTGTCTCAAAAACTCTTCTTTTTTTTTTTATCCTGAAAAATTGGGAATTGATTGTTTTGGATTTAGTCTTTAAAAAACCCATATAATCTCAAAATCGACCACCCCTTCAAATTTTGACTTTGACTGGCCGTACTTGGAAATCACTCTGTGCGACTTTACGCTCATGGGAGTCATCAGCCAGGGTCGAAGTGCATACCCTGTATCGCCAATGAGCACTACATTCAGTCTGCAATATACAATCAAGGGCACACATTACATTTTAAAGAGCGATAATTGCATAATGGCCAAGCATTCTTATTTTCAGTGTCCCCTTTAAACCATTGCAAATAAATTTGTTAATGGCTGTGCAGTTGGCAGTGTTTCGACTAGCAATGTATTGAACTGATGGTATTGAATTGATAGATTGATGTCAAGAAATGCATGTTATATTTTGTGTTTATCTTACAGTATTAATAATTAGTGTACTTTCTGTTGTTTTAATTCTCAGACTTGGTGAAGTTTGACTTACTGTCCATTGTTGAACCTCTCTCCAATGATGCTCCCATGAATGATAGCACTATCATGAGTGCTACCAGGCCACCTGGCCACAATGCTGGTTATATGGTAGTTGGCATCACAGGTGGCCTGGACATTGATGCTATGGTAGCCCTTGCGGTTTATGTAGAGATGTTCCGCTTCTCCCAATGGTGCCCCATACAGCTTGACATGGGTGCAGTCTAATGCACCGACAACATTGGAAAAACCGGCCATCTCAAAAAACTCATGCTTGGCTCTTGCCACATCCTGAGGTCGTACGGGGAAGCGAATCACTCTTGGTGTTAAAGTTGCAACTGCATTTGCTACTCGATGTACAATGCGGCATGTTGACGGCACACTTACATCGTGCAGGTCGCCCTGGACCGTATAAAACGACCCAGTGGCAAAGAACCGCAATGTTGCCAGAACTTGCATGTGGGCAGGGATTGCATTGCTGCGCTGTAAACAAAAGGATGTACATGTAGTGATATTAAAGTTTGATATTATACAAATTGAATTAATAAATTAATAATGTACCTGCTCTAGCTAAAATTTCAAACTTTAGTTTTGCACTTGACAGTTATTTTGTAGCATTGGTAAAGTCATTCACTTTTTGCACAAACAAATTAGTGCATGAATAACTACATTTAAATTATACTTATACAATGTATTTAGAATAAAATATATATTTTGTGCAATAGGCTACTTGCATAATCAGCTTTTTGTTAAAGATATGTTATTTGAACTTTTGTTTGGAGAAAAACAATTTGTTAAAGATACATCAAAGGTTTGCATAGTACATTTGGTGAAACATATCTAGAACTTTCATTTTTAATGGATAATAGTAGTGGATAACACTGGATTTTGTTTTAACAAATTAAACTAAATAATTTTTATTAAAAACTGAATAGTTATATTGAAAAAAACATAACCATTGTCGTGTTTTCAAGTTGCTCCAATAGTTTTCCCTCCCCTCGATTTTTGCCTTCCCTAGTGCGTTCTCTCTATTGTTTGATCTAGTCTGTTTACAGAGTCTATTTTATTCATCATATTTTTTCTTTCTAACGCCTTGCCAAGAGTGGCATTTATTGCCTTGCTTTGGGCTATTTTGCATTGAAAATACTTTGTCGTGCTTCATTTTGCAACATTTATAATATCCTAACATTTGTGTGTTCGTTTTGTGTAAATTATGTTTTGTAAAGAAAACGGAACTTCCTGACTGACTTGCAAAGCTGTGCAAACTACGTTACAATGTCCCCCCCCCCCCCCCCGCGCCCCCATAATCACGTGTTCCACTTGTTTCTATATTCCACGTGTTCTCATCGATCTTCCACTTGTTCCCATCACCTCACTACAGTGGGCGAGGCGTCATAGCCGTGCTAAAACATGCTTTCGAATCTACAGTATAACAATATTAATCGACGCTTTTTAATAACGATAGTTTGACGTCGCATAACTTGATCAACAATACTAATATTGTATAGGAATACTATAGGCCTATGACCAAAATAGAATAGGACTACACAAAAATGCGTTTATATAGGCTAATTAGGCCTACCTTTGTAATGGGTTGAATAATATTTTCAACTCTTTCCAAAAGCTGAACAATCCCCTCTCGTGTGAAACGATATCTTCTGTATGTTTCCTCGTCGCTTAGACTGTCTAAGGGATTTCGCCTGTCCCTAAACACCCTCTCTCTTCTTATTGCTCTTCTAGCTTCACGTTCAACAAGAAGCATAAGCGCCATGTTTATGCTTTGTTTTCATATATTTACGACGACCCAAATACACTTCGTAACTTACGACGTGTTACTTGCCGTTGTCAAGGTATTTGCGACGCGTTGAACTCTTCGTAACTTTAGTGAAATGGATCGTACGACGCGTCGCGAGATGCGACGCGTTACTCTTCGTAACTCGAGTTGCGACGCGTCGCAAAGTTTAGTGAAATCGGGTGCAGGTCACATATCTTCAGCAGATCTGGTTACGGCTTACGTGTCAGAAACAAACCACTGTTTTGATGCAAAGACTTGAAATATACGACATCGCACATAATAATATCTGCGCGGAAATTTGCAGAAATTTGCAATACCAAAATGTGCGACAAATTACCTCGCAAATGTGCAATTAAGTGTGCGACATTACAATCTATCTGCTCAAAAATGTGCGACATCTCAAATATCTGGGCATAAATCTTTGATAAAATGTGCAACATCGGAAATATCTGCCCAGAAATGTGCGACTTCGCAAATCTGCGATCTGTGATGTTCCTTCCGGGCCACAATACAATACAGCGCCCTCAAGAACAAAACCATTCACTAAATCTAGCGGGGTGCGATAATTTTGTCTGCAGGTAGGTTGGTACATAGTGTACATTTATTAGCCAATCAGAACACAGATGGTGTTGACGTCATCGATGATGCTCAAGTTGTCTGGGCTCTGACAGGGGTAAGGGGTTAGGGGTTAGGGTTAGGGTTAGGGTTAGGGTTAGGGTTAATGTTAAGGTTAAGGTTAGGGTTAGGGTTAGGGTTATGGTTAGGGTTGTCACAGATGACTCTAACATCATCGATGACGTCAAAACCATCTGTGTTCTGATTGGCTAATGTACCAACCTACCTGCAGAAAAAATATCGCTAGCGGGGTCATGATTGCCAGTTCATCTCGTCCGTACTCTGCACGGCAGCAGACATGATAGGCCAACAATCCTAAGCAGGTATTTCTGTGGATTAAAAACAACCAACACGGCAAAATTAAATCTACAATCGGTACTTGCTACAAAATATGGCAGCTTTTAAACATCCAAAACATTTAAAACCCAAACCAGTGAAAGATTACCCGCTCCGTAAGGAAAAGCGCATGCCATTTTGCACAGTCAGGCCCGGGGATTAGCATAAGTGCCCATTGGTTCGTAGTGACAGGATGTTTTTCAAAAAGTACAACTGCACTGCGAAAAATACATGTGATTCTGTAATTGCAGAGAAATCTAAAAACCCACAGAGCTTTACCTTACATACGTACTGTGGACATTCCTTTGTCTTCGTGTAGTTAAAAAACTTTGACTAAATACTCATTTTTCTCGCTTCCCCAAAACAAATTTACCCTCAAATTTGGATTCTGGGCCTCTCAGAGCAAGTTCGGGCGCGAACTATAGTTAACCATTAGTCAGTCTCTGCTTTACCAATGCGCATGCTCAAATGCAGTTCGCTCGAACGGCTCTAGTCGAACTATTGTTGAAAAGATGGCAACCGCTTTGTTTACATTTGCGACATGAATGAAATGGGTTTTGCCACTATTCTTCCACGCATATAAGTAGGATAAGCCATAACGTTAGTCATGTTGGTCCTAAAACAAGACAAAAATTACATTAGGCCCGCCAGATTTTCACTTAACGTTACTGCCTTTCCCTCCGTCCGACTACTGACATCACCTTTCTCTACGTCACTGGTTCTCTCCATGTTTTCCTATGAAAAGAGGCTACTGTCAACCAGCGGCAACCGTGCTCCAGGGTCTGGTTCCAAATAGTCGACTAGATAGTCCAACCATTCTGCGTTCGAGCGATGTTAGTCGAACTATGGTTAACTATAGTTCGCGCCCGAACTTGCTCTGCTGTTCCTTCTATCTTTTCTATATATAACCCTAACCCGTTTTTCCTCTAGCGCTCTTTTTCGGAAACTGAAAAACGGATTGTGGACCTGGGCAAGTCTACAAACCGTAACCTCTTCCCGCATCGTGTGGACCTATATTGTTCGGAGGTCCACAGTGCGTATGCAAGACTAACTCAGTCAAGTAATCCGGACGGTTACATACAGTAGGGGCGCACACAATTTTCAAATGTGTATCCTTGTGGAGACATCTCTTTGTTCTCGTGTACACAATTATAGGAACGTCGAGGACCATTTTCAAAGTGCTCCTATTTCGACAAGGGTTAGTTTCCTGGGCTGTAACCCTAACTCATTCTTCCTTATACCTTAAAGAGATATAATTTGCCACATATAAACATGGCCTTGGAAATTCCTAGTTTGTTTGTAAAACTCCCAAGAATCCGTTGAGACATATTTATCTATAGAAATATGCCTTGTGGAGACCCGGCCCTTTCATTCTCATTGTCCTCATTGTGTTCGGGGCTCCACAGTCAGTGTATCGTTTTTATAATCACCCTGAGGGTGGAGTGCACAATACAAAGACTAAAATTAAAAAACTTGTAAAAAATAAATAAAAACAGTATTTATTTTTGTAAACATTTACCACTCACGGATCTTCAATATCCTGTCAGAATGGCCGGGTGGTCTTAGGCAATTCTCCGGGCGATAAGCTGTGAATCTGGATGTTCTGTTTACCGGGGCGGGGGTTAGAATCTCACTTCTAATTTTGATTTTTCAAATACGTTTTACCCATAATATATTATTAATTTGTTAACAGAGAAATTGGCAAGGAATTTCTTTGTGTCGGAATAGCCTAACAGTCTTAGGAGCCGGATTCAAGTAAATACATGTGTGTATTGTTCACAGTGATTTCATAGTATTTTAGTTTTGGGTTTGAATCTTATAAAATTCTTATTTCTGACACCTTTTTCCAGTTGCGAAGCCATAAGATTTTTGTTGGTAATTTTTTGTCACGTATCAGAATGGCCGAATAGTCTAAGGCATCAGATTGAAGGTCACCAAGTAGGTTGCTTAGGTTTTCCGCAGGGAACCGTGGGTTCGAATCCCACTTCTGACATTTATTTTGCTAAACGGATTTTATTTCCGTTTGCGAAGCAATCATTTTTTTTTTATCAGAACAATTTATTCAAATTTTAACACATGTTTTGTATCTCCAAGCATGGTAAGGGTAATGGCAGTGTTTTATTTCCCGTCTAATAAATTAGGTCAATAAAATCCTGGATGACCCGATTTTTGGAGCATAAAATAACAAGTGCGATATATCTTTACGTGAATTCTTTGTTTAGTCCGTTAACTATTCCGGAAGGTACTCAAACAGAAATCGGCTTGTTTGAAGTGATATTTTGAAGAGAATGCGGTTGAACAGCAGAGCCTCCTTCAAACGAGACAGGTTTAGACAATAGAATACCACATTGATCAGCAATAAGAGACGTGGTGTATTGCGACTCATTCAGCAGGGATGTAGTCGAGTCCATCACAAGTCCCTGCAAGTCCCTGTAAGTCCCTGCAAGTCCATCACAAGTCCTTCAGTTCCAATTCAAATCACAAGCTATTCAAATCAGCTTTGACAAAAGCATTCCTTTGTCATTGTGACAGTTACTTGTGACTGCCTTTATGAAAGGACTTGTGACTGGCTTCATGAAGGGACTTGTGAATGGACTTGCAGGGACTCGACTACAACCCTGACTCATTGACACTGTTTCCTGATAGTTTGATGCGTAGGCTTCGTTTGAAGTGGGATGCGTCTCCAACAAGACTAGTCGTCCATCCGTGACACTTGTGTCCAATCGTTTATATGGCATTTTATTATAAAACAAAACACGCAGGTGTGACATTGTTTGTTTACTCAACAGCTACCAGTGCCAATGTTTGGGTGTGGGTTTGACTCGAGTCTGGTTTGTTTCCAGAACTGTCTCGAATCTGCGACGGTTAACAGCAAAATAATACTAGTCAAATGTGACCCACAACATCAAAATCGAGTATAAGTCGGAAAATGATTAGAAATTCCATAAGCTTTCTAATGATATCCATCACAAGACTTATCTCAGACTTATTCCTGATGTTGACGTGCTGGGTCACAAAATGGACGACTGGGGGCGCTGCAACGACGTCACTTTTAAACAGACATACATCCCAGCTAATTAACACGAGCTAACATGCTGATTCATTATAAAAATACTCTTAAACTTGGATTTTGAATTGAATGGAATAGCCTACAATACACGTGAATGTCACCATTTGTACACAGAAAAGTGCGTCCTTGCATGGCCGCCAATTCAATTTCAACAAGAAATGCGGCTTCATCACAGATGTAAGGAATTTCCATTTATTAGACCATAAAGAAAGCGATAAGCCGATGGTGAACTTTTGGACTTTAAATTTGTTTGCAAACACCAATATATACATTGTCAAGTCCCAACACCTTGAAACAAGACTGTCATCGCGGGTTACTGCATCTATTGGTATTTTAGTCCTGCTCGTAAAACTCTGTCGACAAATACATGTACCGACAGAAAAGTCATTTAGGTCAAAATGCCAATAAAACGCCAATAAAGTCATAAACAAAGTTCAAGTGTTCGTCATAAAGTTTGGCCCATTCCTCTGCCTTTTATAGATGGACAATAAAATTCAGGTCATCTTTATTTATGTTTGATTATTTATGAGCCTTTTTACAAAGGCAAATGCGATCACATAATGTAGTAACTTCAAAAGTAACCAAATTACGTGTAGAATCAAAAAGCGTTACTAAAGGATTAAAGATGAAATTATCTCGTCTGGGTTTCTGTCATTTCTGTGAAGAAATCAAGAAATATGGGTGATTTCCAACGATAGTTGGTTAAATCACTTGGGGTAGTATTTAGCAAGACTTTGCATTGGCCGTAGGCTACCCGTGTTTTATAATACGTATTACATTGTTATAAAACAAATACAAAAACACACATATGTCTGTCAATATCCTCTTTGTCTTTAGATCAGCCTGATTTCAGAAGTCTTCGTGGTGACGTGCATGTACCAATGACCACGTAAAGATAAGCTTTTAGCTAATGAAACTAAAGGGTATAATATTACAGAAGAACAAAGACTTATGTCCTCTGCGATCCGTTTAGCTCGCTCTATATAAAAGGGCCGTATATACGTTTTGGGTTCTTTCAGGAATTAATTCCTAGTATTAGTAATGAACACGGTTCATTTCTCCTATCGTTTTAGATATTCTATATGCATTACTATTGTATGTATAATTATGGCTATTTATTACCGAAGGTTTTGCGATTTGGGTTAATCTAGTACCGTTGAATAATTGGCAAGTTTTGTTCCTTGTTCAAGCAGATTCATTGTTATGGTCTGTGTACAAGTTTGACCTACATACATATTATATCAGCACATACACTATAGCAACCTGAACGCGATGTTATTTCAACGTGTTCCTTATCCCCGATCTGCAATTCAACTGGAATTTAAATTTCCACGAAAAGAAAACAATCGTCGCTCGGAAATGGCTCGTTCCGAGGTTCTCTCTTGTTTATACACAAGCCTGGGCATATTCCTTTAGGCTGAATACTTGTTTCCTAATTGTGCTTCTCACAACAAGCTTGGGATAGTGAAGCGTGCAAGCGAAACGGTTGTTGGCGCCGGAATTGGCCCGGGTCAAAAATTTGGCGGGAAATTTGGCGCAGCGATCGATGGCGGAGGGCCGATTCGTCCCAGACACGAGGGCTCTTTGCCGTGCCGAATTCCGATAGTCAAACTCTATACACGCGTGCTTGGTCGCGACGCCGCCGTCTTTCATTCCGGCTGGCTTTCTTTGACAGCTACCTGATCCGGTGTGATGTCGAATGTCGCAAAATAATGATGGGCACGATCGTTAAAGGGAAATAATATACAACATTTGTAAGCATAAACAACCTCCCAAAATATTATGAAACACCTTACTGGACTGTTACTGAATAGCAGTTTAAAGGGATCGTATACGTTTGGTAACTGTTTGTTTCAATTCTATATAGGCCTAGTTATAGATATATACCATAAAACTAACCTGTACAAATTTCATTTCAAAAGGTGGTAGCGATTTGGGGATTTTGCCGAAAATCTGGAGCGGTTATGTCCACGCAGGAAGAATAATTTGCATTGGAATACACAATCTGAGAAACGTTACTGCAGTAACGCTTCTCAGATTCAACTGTTTGGGGATAAAAAGTGATATCTTTTTCCATAACCGCAGTACTTCGAAGTGAAAAGTTTCTAAAAATGCATTATACTATCCAAAGCTGCTGTACTTCTTACCAAGTAAGATTTTATTGCCATTAATTTTTGGAGTAATTACCAAACGTATACGATCCCTTTAAAGCATTCTGTAAAATTATTATTAGTAGTAGTAGTAGTAGTATTACTTTATGTGGGCATTTTACGGGCATACAGATAACAAAACAAAACAAAACAAAACAAACAGTGAAGGGCAGCCAAGGAGAAAACTACAAGTGAATAAAACACTGTCGCCAAAAAGGGCGTGTCACTCCAACACTTCACAACACAGATAACAAACACACGGACCCATTACAGGCAAAATATAACAATTACAAATGCAGACGGACGGACAAGATAAATAAAAAGACAAGGAGAATGATGTTAAAAGGGTTCAAGGTAAAAGCTCCATGTCCAGACAAACTGACAATGGTTTGGTAACGATTATGACACCTGGTGTGCCGTTATTGTCAAGAAAAGTGGTATTTGTTTAACAAATTTCCAACGCTGGTCAGCCTGAAAAATGGCTTCTTTCAAATACAATTTACATTAATTATTTAGTTAGTCTGCATTTTTTTACAAATCGATATGAACTTGTACAAGCCAGCTAGACTGGTTCCCTGACCATACAATTACCCGATTTTTATAAATTGCTCCGTTTCATCTTAAGTGGGATAAGGAAACCAGACTATAAGAATATGATTGTTTCCAGCATCTACAAACGCAAACCTTCAAACGAGTCAGTGTAACAATAATTTCTATACAATACTAACCTCCAATATTTATCAAATTCTGAAAATTACAGCAACAGCAAATAACTATATTAATAATTAATAATTATTATATTCCCTTAAACTAGACTGAATGGTGAATTTGTGTCGGATACTGATGTCTATCTCTTGCTAAATGAGAAATGGTTTTATTTTTAAAGAAAAATTTAGAAGGAAAAACCCAAAACAAAAGTATGATTAGGCCTATCACTTATTATTTTGACAATTCTGTTCGGATTTAACTTGACTTTAGAGGGCGCCTTTCAATCAGATCGGTCATGTTTGGAGATCGATGTTGAAGCCGTTTATCACATTCACGCCAATAATAAATTGTCTCCTTTTTATCAATCAAGCGCGAAGATAAAAGTAAGTCAATTGAGACAGCAAAACATGGGACTGTCCTTTTCAGTTGTTTGTGTCACGTATAAGCTAATGTGCTCATATTCACTGTTGGCGCAAACAACAGAGAAAAGAACGGGGGGTGTATTTGCTGCCACCAAGCGTCTATAAAATCCAGTGTCTTCGTCAAAATAATTAATACGAGTACGAGAAACAAAACACAATTGTTACGAATTTGACAGAGCGGTGTTGTTAATAACCTTTCTGTTAGAACCCTGAATGATTTCTACGAGAAAAAAAAAAACATATCATAAGTGGGATTCGAACCTACGTCTCTAATCACAGGCCTAATATTTAAAAAATGAAACAAATTAAATATAATAAAAGAGACGATTTTCTTTCGGAAAATGAATGCCAAAGGTAGGCTTCGAACACACGTCTCCATTCGGAGAACAGAACGTGACCCTGAAATCACACGAAAGAGTGAAGGCTTATGGCCTTGAGTCAGGCTCCCCGGACCGCTCGGGAATTCTGACACGACAGGACGAAAACGCAAATAAAATGTAATATTAAAGAGATAAATACATTCTTTTAGGGACCAAAAATGGCTCGTAAGATTGGAACCCACGCCTTCAAATCAAATCAAATAGAGACCAGAACACTCCTTATCACATATTACAGTGAGGCGTCCTCGACCGATCTCTTGCTCGGCCATTTTGTCACATCAAGGGCAACAAAATCGCAAATAAAATGTAATGAAAAGAGTGAATAGATTTAATTAAAAAAATTACAGAAGTGAGATTTAAACCCACAGCTCCTAATTAAGACTACACCCCATGGGGTCTGGCGCTTTAAACCGTTCGACTTTTTTGACAAAAATAGAACCGGGACTCTAATCAAAATTTAAGGTCTGCGCAACTGGAAAACAAAGCTGTTAAGAAAACGGAAAATACCCGGTTTTTAAAATGTACCCGTTTATCACTAAAACTTTTTTTAAATCCACTTTCAAAATCTCTCCCAGTCTTCTACAAAACAATGTCTCATTGCCCCTCCTCTTCAAACCAAAGCCAAACCCGTAAACCATTCCGCCCACCGCGCGCTGCGCTCTCTCCTACGACCAACTATATCGATTGCTGATGTCAATTCCGAAATAAAATCCCTCCGAAACTGTTCAGTCTTCTCTTCCACTCAGCCCCAAAACACCGCCGAGTCTCCTGGCCTACATACCTTGAGTTCAACAGCCCCAGGCACTAAAAGGCACAATTATTTTCTCCCATTCTTTCTCTATCTTTCTCTCCTCCACAAAAATATTTTCATAATCTCAACACAGTTTCTCGAGTTACGACCATCTGTGCGAGCAGATTTGTCAACGGGGGATTTCGCTGTCAAAGGTGCTGGGAGTAGGCGTATTAGGTATCGTAGGTCATAACACTAATGGAACTTAGCCCGCAACCCGCTATGAAAACAACTAACTAGGTCTAACCGTAGGGGCACATAACCGCTAATTTTGGGTTTCTTTACCGCCGAGTGGATCCGGGGATAAAAGATGATCACCTTTTCCGTGGCTCATCAGTTGAATGGGCCTGATATGAGTCATGGAACAGTTTTAAACCCTTACCAGTTTCCTAATTTTTTGTTCCTTTTTCGCCAGTTAATCTAAGTCGCTTGTCACATGGTTTTTGGTTTCACGATGTTTTGAGAAGTTCTGTTGACCTTAAGCCTTTTCGAAACCTTTGCTTCGTCCTCGGCTTTGGCTTCGCCTCCGAATTTTGAATTACTGAGAAGCAAATAGAAATTAAGGCAAATATAAATAGTCTAACTTTTAGGTTCATATCAATCGATTGAATGTTTCTGAAGCACAACATGCATCAAAATGTGGCAGGGGATCTCGCAGTTGGGAATCTAAAATCGCCTTAAGCCAAAGACGAAGACGAAGCCAGGGATTCGAAAAGGCCCTATGTCATCAATGGGTACCTATAATCACTTTGTCGATGCAATTCCTAGAACCTCGGTTTCTGTGTACATTGTATGTCGTGCGAGTCGAAGTTAATTTTGTCAAATAAAATTACCCAATTAGTTTGGTATATACCCCGCTCTCACTTGAACATTTGAATGCAGTGCGACTAGCAAATTGCACAGGGCGTACGGGAGTCTGTTGATGATTCGCACAGGTTACAGGGGGTGTCAGGCCAGGGGCGGACTGGGATACACATTCGGTCCGGGACGTTCAATTACACCGGCCCATGCACACACGCATTATATTTGTACTTAGCGTTATGGGAACATTCTATATACTATAGGGTTCGTGTGCTTACTAGAAAATCACTCTATACTCAAATCCTTGACATTTATTTGACCCCAAAACCACCCTAATTTTGTCTTCTCCGTCCATTTCCTTGTATTACACCCGAACTCAAAACTACCTCCGGGCCCCTTTACTGGAGATCGAATAGGGGTGGATCTACTACTATTCACCTACAAAATGTGACCCAAGCGAACGCGTAACGCGAAGCCAATTGCGGCGTGGAGTCCGAGATTTTAGATGCTCTGGGGTGCGATCTGGGGTGATTTCTGGCCACTTTCCTCAGAACTTACGTAATACATATATATTGATACTATACCGATTTTCGGGAGTTTCGTGTTTTTTTCTTAATGAAATAAACTTTGCTCAGCACCCCAAGGGAGGGGGGGGGGGGGAGGGGATTACAATCCCCCCCACCCACCTATCCCCCACTACTCTATCAGCTTTTTTCAAACAAAAGAAACTGTCTCCTCATGTGGGTAAATACCTTCCATCGTGGACCCCCTATTGTTCCTCTTTTTGTTTGTACTATTTGGAAGGCCTCCCATATGTTTTGTAAACAATTTATAATCGTGGACCCTATTGTCATCCATTGTTCTACGTCCACTATTTTAATGCTGATATAGATACAAACTTAACTAGGTGGATGCCTACCCACACATCAACGCTCATATCCTATGAGAGGGCCGGCCTATGCGTCGCACGTACATTTACTATTATTTAAAATAAATACCCCACTGCCGCCCTGCCCCACTTTTAAGTGGCCCAGCCCAGCGGGATTCACCCCGAACCTCCCTGTGGCCATTCCCCGCCCTCGTGTGCAATTCGGATGGGTAGCACGCCCTCGCGTGTACGGCAGTCGCACGGAACTTGAACCGTTATCGGATGTTTTGGGAGGAAAAGTCGCACGAGAGTTAAAAGGTTGTTGTACAAGTGAGACTACGCGGGGAGAATCAGTGAAATTCGTACGGAAATCGCACGTCCGTACGATTTTTCAGTCGCACCGCAGTATTCTGTCGTACAAAACGTGTATTTTGTCCACCTTAGCAGTACACAAGTTTAACTAACTATCATGGTTCGATTCAAGTTCAGAGGACGGCTTTCCTAACCCGATAATTTCCCGGACGCCTAATACTCTAGCCTAATTCATGTCCCATTGAAAACAGTGTAAAATCAACAATGTTCAGGACTAAGTTTCATGCACACCGACATCACTGGGGTTTCACAAACAACAATCAGATTATTGTCTTTATATCTTTCCATTTCTTTTCAATTTTTAGTAGGTTAGCCGATTACATTTTTTAATATTCACACCAAAAGAAACTCACCTTCCGAAAAGTGATACTTCCCGAGCCTGAAAGCAGCCATTTTACAAATGGCATCCCTCCACATTCTAGGGCAATTAGGTAATTTTGTCAAGTCTGCCCTCAGATTGAAGCTCAAAAACCAGGGAGTTGATCCTATGCTATATTTACACAATCCCACCATTTCTTTCACCAAACGGCATCCTTTTTCAAAAGAAATTGTGGGGTGCACATTTCATGCTAATGAGTTGGCGGAGAAATTCTCCTTCAATTAGGTAGTGCACCCCTAAAGTTCAGCCTAAAGGAAGTCAAGGAACCAGACTACACTGTATAAACAGAAACAGCATTACATTATTTTGTTCCCATGAACACAAAACAAAATAGGTCAGTGTAGCTAAAATGATGAAACCCTCTAAACCATTATTTTCTAAATTTTTGCAAAAGCAAAGGATGTACAAGGCAAAACTGTTTGACTGAGGTCTGAAAGTAACGTGGTCGCGTCCATTTCCGTAGTTTTGCCAGCAGAGTGCAACTAAATACAACCGGTGTGTATTCCCGGAAGTGTCTCAAACTCTATCTTCGATGAAAATCGATACCTCTTCTTGAGCAACGGAGACAAGAGGGTGAATGAGAATGTTGTTTTTTATTTTTTATATAAACGGGCTGCATCCATAAGAGTTTTTTTTGTCTTGCCCTCGAGAGGAAAGATTTCACGTTTTCACTCAAACTGGAAAGGTATTGGCGCCACATTCTGCAGCCTAGCGTTGAAGATCAGCAGAACCTTTTCAGCATTTATTTTCTCCCATCGATTTTAAAGAGAATTGTAGGCTCGTCTGCTAAGAATTCGACGTAGAGCGAAAATGTACGCCTAACTAATCGACAAATCAAAAGTACTTGGGCCTGGACATTCGGACTTTTTTTTAACCATCTAGCTCCCAGACCTATGTTCTTGAAACTCGATGGTTCTTGAATCCAGAGTGCTGAATGGTAACATTTGGATGACGTCACTCTGCCGTGATCACTGACCTCAACACCTGGACGGATCATTGTCCATATTCTGCTGTGCTAACACTTGAAGTCGGCGCGAACTGGAAGTGCAACATGGCGTCACTGCTGTGAGCCAATGAAATGTCCAGTTGTAGAGGTCAGTGGATTTACCAACCAACTGAACTCTACACCTGGACATTTCATTGGCTCACAGAGTGACTTCGTGGGTCCGCCATGTTGCACTTCTCTGCATGCCGACTTCAAAATGAAACAATGGATGATCTGTCCATGTATAGAGGTCAGTGGCCGTGATCTATGCTAACAAAATAAAAATCCCTCTCAACTTATTGACAACGCTAGGCCTATAGAGGGCACTACATTAAAAACACGGCAATGGTGGTGGGGCTGGTAAACATTTTTGAAAGTGCATGTGAACCTTTTTGCTTGGCGCCATTATGGTCTGCAATCAGACGAAACCGGTCTAGGGAGACAGGACAAATTTAGACGAGGTTTTCTGGACGGTGATGGTCGTTTATTTACCTATGCCTACCGGTCGAGGCTTGTGTTCGTTATTGGTATCGATGCTGACACATATCGATTGCATTGCCCTACTTTCAAAACCACTGACGTAGCAATTAGGCTAAGCAGTATCGATTCTTGGCGAGATTCGAGCCAAACAAAATGCAAATTGTCACCGTTCCCACTTAAAAAAACAAAACACCTTTCCTAAAAAGAACTTCTCGACTCGCTTTTTTGGCATTGACTAAACAAATTTCGATTGAGTGTTTCAAAATGCACCGGCAATACCTTAGCCTCCCTATGCTGTCTATTATGTTGATACAAAAGACACGATTGTAAGAAAATACATTAAGGTTAGCCTATAGGCCTCTACAGAACTCGCAATTCTGGTCAGGGGGGTTTATCATGAATAATGGGAAGTTAATTACTTTTCTACTTTTGGAACACCGGATTATACACTGTCGTTAAGCGAGGCTTTTACGTCATAGTGCCACGTTGCAAGCATGCCGGTAATAATAGTAACAGCGTCATAATAATTGCCACGCTAATAAATATGCGAGGCCGGTAGACTTCCACACCACACAAAAAGTGGTCCTATTTTCCCTTGAAATACAACAACTTTGACGGTACAAATTCTTGCAGAGTATTAAAAAGATGTACATGTTTAAGGCCAGATTCAAACCACGTACCTTCTAAAACCAATGCTTCTAACTACTACAAATTGCTTGGAACATGTGTTCTTTTGAAACCACCAGATTTAATACTGTCCTGCTTGTTACGTACGTATACATTCTGCGTTACTATATGGCCATGTTCACACAGCGTTTTAGCTAAAACAGTTTTAGTTAAAACGGTCGTTCACCGCGGGTTGTCGGTCGTAAAATTAAAACACCGAGCGTTCATCAGACACCGTTTTAAGTATAGCAAGTTTTAACTTCAAAGCGTTTTATCTCTGTTCTGGGGTCACGTAAAACTTCCGCTCATTTACATATTTCGCGCGCTACATAATTCGTGTGCACATTAAAACACTCAGTCATACCGAATCTCACCGGTGACAACAAAACTGCCCGACTTGTCGTAAAAGCATCACGCTACGCTGTATCGCTCAAGGACGAGCGTTACTAACTCGAAATAAATACATTAAAACAGAAAACACAAACACAGAAAAGGGTGACCATGATCTGAGAATGCAGGAAATGGTCCCATATCTTGCCGGGTATAGGCACGCTTGTAACGTGGCTTGTTAACAACGGTGGTAGTCAGATCGGGTGCTTTGGAAAGGGGGTGGTTCAGGCTAACAAACCAAAACAGCGCCTTTGACTTGCTTACTTTTTCTCCTCACACATTTTGTGAAATCTTCTACTTTTAAATGTACGCCTAGGCATATATATAAAAACTATTTGACATCCCGTTTGTTAATTATTATCGAAAAGTGCACTTCTTTGAACAGTTTCCAGACTATGAGGGCGCTTTTGCAGTGCAATAATGTCAGTTAACTAAAGTTACCACAGACCAGTTACCACGCATTACCAAACCTGCCCATCCTTATAAACCAGCGCTCCATCGCAGTCCGGCACTTCCCCATCTAAAGCCCCAGTCCCATCGGACAGCAGGATACTCCAGGATACTCCCGGATACGAGTCCTTGAGTATCCTTGAGTATCCGGTGGCCTATCCGTGAGGTATCCTTGAGAGTCCGTGAAGTATCCTTGAGAGTCCTTCAGTGTCCTTCAGCATCCGGGAGTGTCCGGCGCTGTCCGGGAAGCCGAAATTTAAAAGTTGGGAGGTTTAAAAATTAGAATTTGTCCGGGAGTATCCGGGAAGAAGTCGCCCGATCCGGGAGTGTCCGTGTTGTATCCTGGAGTATCCGTGTTGATGCCGGGACTATCCGTGACGGTTCCGTGTTGATTCCGGGTATATCCGGCCCCTATCCTGGAGCGAAAAAGACGTCCCGGATCATCACGGATATGCACGGAACCGTCACGGATAGTCCCGGCATCAACACGGATACTCCAGGATACAACACGGACACTCCCGGACACTCCCGGTTAAGGACGAAAATTTTGGGATTTCCAGCCGGATGGTCACGGATACTCCAGGATGCAACACGGTGTCAACACGGATGTGACGCCGGATAGTCCCGGATAGTGACGGATAGTCCCGGATAGTCACGGACACGACACGGATTCAACACGGATTCAACACGGATAAGACACGGACATACCCGGATAACCAAGGATAACCAAGGATATACCACGGATATACACGGATATACACGGATGCGTCACGGACATGACACGGATACTGACGGATGCTTCACGGATAGTCACGGATAGTCACGGACTATCACGGATGCGCCTGGATGAACGCTGAAAAGCATATAAAAAGAGCCATTTTTTGACTTTCATCACTTCTTCTCTCGGCTTCAGCGACGTATCATCTCTGCCACAGTACCAGCAGCAACAGATCTACATCCTATCCAGAAGCATGGGGGACCATCTGACCACTGCTGACCAGCTCAGACTCATGAGGAGTCTGATGCAGATACGGCAAAAGACAATTTCAACCGCTATTGCAATAGCAAAGGCCAAGCTGAAGCGACAAACTGAGAGAATTTCTACTCAAGCTAGGAGAACGAGAAGGCAGAGAAACATCTGGGTGAGGCAGTGGCTACAGAGAAGACCAGAACTGGGCCAATATGCACGTCTGATGGAAGAGCTGAAGGCTGAAGACGTCAAGGGCTTCCGTAACTTCCTGCGGATGGACCCAGACTTGTACCAAGAGATCCTGACTAGAATTGAGCCTAGGATCAAGCCAAAGCCGAATAACTTTAGAGTTCCTCTGTCAGCTGGCATCAAGTTGGCTATAACCTTGAGGTACCTGGCGTCTGGAGAAAGCTACCACTCCTTGATGTATGGATTCAGGGTGGCCCACAACACCATCTCCAAAGTCATCCGCCAAGTCTGTGCTGCGATCGTTGAGGAGTACTCTGCAGAACTTATCCCATGTCCAGCGACCCCAGACGATTGGAAGAAGATTGCCAAAGAGTTCGGTCATCGATGGAATCTGCACCATTGCGTTGGTGCATTGGACGGCAAGCACATTGCCATACAGTGTCCTGCTCGTGCTGGTTCGATGTACTACAACTACAAGGGGTACCATTCCCTCATCCTCATGGCCTTGGTTGATGCTGACTACAAATTCCTATGGGCAGAGGTCGGCAGCAACGGATCAGCTGGTGATGCTCAAGTTTTTAACAACAGCGAGTTGAAGGAAGCCATCGAGAAAAAACTCCTGGGACTTCCTGAAGCGGAGCCTCTACCGAACGACGACAAGCCCATGCCATTCTACATTGCCGCAGATGACGCCTTCGCCTTGAAGACGTGGCTCATGAAGCCATTCTCCAAAAAGAACTTGTCCAAATCAGAGAGAATCTTCAACTACAGGTTGTCCAGGGGTCGACGAATCGTGGAGAACGCCTTCGGTATTCTGGCGCATCGCTTCCGATGTCTACTGACCACGATGCTACAGCATCCAGAGACAGTCACGAGCATTGTAACGACCTGCCTCTGCTTGCACAATCTTTTGCGGATGCGCTACAGGACAGAACACATCACCAATGTTGCTGACCAGGAGGACGACGACCACACGGTCATCCCTGGAGAATGGCGGAAGGACAACCCTCTCTTGGATGGAGTCTCCGACCTACCACACAACTCCACTACGAAGGCAGCCAAGAACCAGAGAGAGTACTTCTGTGCCTACATGAACTCCGAAGCTGGATCAGTGTCCTGGCAGGATGACATGATCTGATGTGAACATTGTGCTTTTGAACTCTTAACAATTATTGTGTGAACAATATCCAATGGACTATTGCAAATATCCTATATGCTCTGTAATTATCTAATATATTATGTGATGTGTGTTTGTTGTACAACAATGATGATGTGATAATGATGATGATGTGAAATACAAAGCAAAAAAAGAAGAATGATATTTATTAATAAAATGTCCAATGTAATAATGATATTAAAAAGTTGTTTCGTTTCATTAAATTAATAAAACTGATGATGGAAATGCAAAGAAAATGGATAAAACCGAATAAATAAACGAAACAGCGGTATTAAACATAGAATTTATTAAAAATAGAAGAGAACAATTTAGAAACGCAGAAATGAACATTGCAGGTTCACTACTACTACTATTTGTTTCGGTTTGTTTGCAATCTTTTCGCAATCTTTTGGCATCATGATTGCAATCATAGTTTTTTTTTTAAGACCCTTTCAAAATTAGTGTTTACCAGGGTTCTTATTTCTTTTTATTAGAACTTGTACATTTTTAATTTCGGTTTATTAACTTTTCATATTTCGTTTCTTCAACTTTCTTTCATCGGTTTTTTCTTGTAGGAACTATATGAAATGACCAAGTCAACACCAAAGTAAGTTGCAAATAAAACAAAGGTTTTATTGCTATCACATGTTATAACGAAGTTATTATTTACAAATATACAATACATGTTATGGTTATATCAAAAATGGTAATACATGTTATGGTTATATCAAAAAATGGTTGAAATCGCAAGAGTTATTTATTTTTGGCCTCTGTTTTGACCACTGTTGTTGACACTGTTCAACACAATCACGGTTGCTGCTGTTGCTGCTGCTGCTGCTGCTGCTGCTGGTCATCCTGGTGGTAGACAGTTGGTGACAGACTGGGATTATTCCTCAGACTTGGAATGGATGAGAAGCTGGTGTTAAACGCAGGGTTGCTCGCTGACCTAGCTGGATGTTGTGGCGTTGAAGCGCTGTATGACGATTGGCCAGCGGTTGGTGCCATTGTGTTCCAGGTTAGGTCCTGGGAGGCGAAGAAGGAGGGCTGCTGCTGCTGAGAAGGAGGCTGCTGCTGGTGCTGCTGCTGCTGAGAAGGAGGCTGCTGCTGAGGAGGAGGCTGCTGCTGGTGCACCAGAGTCGTGTATTGCGGCTGCTGCTGCTGTGGATCTATGGGGATGAAGTGTCCTGCAGGAGGATTCATCGTGGAAGAAGAAGGAAGAGGAGGAGGAGGAGTAGGAGGAGGAATTGCCGCCAGACGTGCAGTCTCTCCTGCATACCGTACAACCAGTGCTGTATTCTCCGTGTAGAATTGGTTGAGCAAGGAAGGATGGAAGTTGCCAGCCATGTCGCCGATCCAAACCCCAAAACTAGAGGTTGGCCTGCCGGGGTTAGGTTGCTGGCCGAGCATCCCAGTAATCGTTCCCTCCACGGCTTTGGACCTATCCTGCTGCTCCTCCAAGGACGCCAGTAACTCCATCACGTCGGCGCTCCGGTTCAGATCTGTCTGCTTTTTTTTAGGACAAGAGAGGGACTTGGTTGGGAGCTGTCCCCCAGCTGTCGTCATGGTTTTCGCTGTGCCTGAGCCACCGGCAGAAGAAGAACGTCGGATGAGAGGAGGAACCACGTCAGAAGAAGGACCTGTTTGCGAGCAGCAGGCATCTTCGGCATCCGCATCGAGAATCATCTGGTTCTCCGCTTCAGAGCCACAGTCGGAGTCATCACACGTCAGCACTGCGGTATCCAGGCGATCTTTCAACTGTAAAGAGAAGAGGTAAGAACACCTGTGTTAAAGTAAGATTTATGAACGAGTATATGGCAGATGGTGGAACTGAAAAACATGGAGACTTCAGTAGAAGGTAAGTATACGTATATAATAAAATGGAAATGCAAATAATTCTGTATTGTTCTACTTACACTGCAGGCAGGCTTTCCCTTCACTCGAGTGACATGGTCAATCAGGAATCCGAAGTCCCTCAGGAGATAGTTGTCCCGGTCAGTCAGGGTTCTTGCAGCATCTCCGCTTTTTTGTACTTTGAGGAGCTTCCCCACCTTCGTCCTCACACTATTGTACCACACCTTCAACATCTCCCCAGACTCCAGGTTGACCTCTTGTGCTTTTTCTCGCCACATGACGACTTTCTTTGCCCTGTTCTTGTACTCCGTCAAGCCCTTGGAATATAACATCGCATTGTCCCTCAACCAGTCGGCCAGCATGGCCTCCTGGTCATTGGTCAGTATCACGGACTTCTTTTTGTCCCTCTTCTTCGGGACGTCAGCTTCAGGAGGAGGAGGAGGAGGAGTGGGCGAACGTGCAGGAGGACTTCTGGATCTGGATCTGGAGCTGGCTTCAGAACTAGACCTGGATCTAGTTTTTCTTTTCTTTTCCAGAATCATCTTGGCCTTCTTGGCAAGGGGCTCCTTCTTCTTAGGAGGCATGGCAGTTCAAAGTTGCTGAAGAAGTTGAAGAAGTTGAAGAAGTGGCTGAACAAGTTGATGTTCTCTCCTCGGAAGTCCAGTTGGAAGTGATGAAAAACCCCAAAACCCCGTTCCTTTTATACTGCTTTTTCCTCTATCCGGGAGTATCCGGCGATGTCCGGGAGTGTCCGTGAACATATCCGGGAGTATCCTTGAGGTATCCGTGTCATGTCCGGGAGTATGTCCGTGAGTGTCCGGAACTATCCGGGACTATCCGGGAGTATCCTTGGCTGTCCGGGGGTATCCGGCGCTGTCCGTGGTGTATCCGTGGTGTATCCGGCGGTGTCCGTGTTGTATCCGGCGGTGTCCGTGTCGTATCCTGGACTATCCGGGTAACATGCTTGTAACATGAAATTGCCTATCCTTGGGTATCCGTGTCATATCCGGGACTATCCGTGTAGTATTCGTGTAGTATCCTGGAGTATCCGTGTTGTATCCGGGATTATCCTTGACTATCCGGGCCCTTCTATCCGGCTGTTTTTCTCGACTTTTATCCGGCGGTGTCCGGGAGAAAATGACCCCCCGGATAGCCAAAAATGACCAAGGATACTCAAGGATACTCCCGGATCATGTCCGGGAGTATCCTTGAGTATCCTTGGCCGATGGGACTGGGGCTTAAGGACGACCAGAGCATACTGGTCGAAACGTCGTGTTAAACCACCGGTTCATATCAGAACCACCCTACCTCTTCTAAAAAGAGATCCTTTCACATGGCGTTACCGCAAATCTTGTTAAGTCTAGTCTCTATCATGCAAAACTTTAAATCTCATTTAAACTAAAATTAATAATTTTTCTGCTCAGGTGTAACATTTCGGCCGCCGGAACAGCGTCATGGTTTGGCTCATAAATTGTCATTAGCATAACACCAAAATACCATCGAATTTTCAAGTACTGCATCACATTACATTGCATAAGACCTTTATTGTCCTACCTAGGATCCAGGGCCGATAAGCATAACACTCTGATTGGCCTAGTTGGTTGCTTTAACACAATGGTCCTTATAGATGCCTTTTAAAGGTAGGATACACCATTTGCAGGTATCGAAAAATGTTATAACCGAATTATTAGGAAATATCTTACTTATTTGAAAGTAAATAATGATTGTAGGCATCCAGCAAAACGATTGCGCTAGATATCCTATAATTGTTCCCAACAATTTAATATAACAAAAAATCATGATCGCTGGGCGGCAATCGCGAAAAAAACCCAAAAACATTATAAGAACCACTGCCCGACGCCGGTTGAAAACGAACGCCGTTTCTCTTGCTTTTCTCGGCATTCACGATTGTAAAACTTTGAACAGGTCAGTTAAACGATATTTACTATAAAATACAAACCCCCCAAAAGCCAACCATTCCTGATAATTCAAGCAATTACCAATGGTGTATCCTACCTTAAAGCTACGTAATGTATTTGACATCTGAAACATTCCTAGTCGGTCTCCCTATTCTGAACATCTGAATATCTGAATAGTCATCTCTGTTGTATTTGGCATCTGAATCATTCCATTGCTCAAGCATGCAACTGGCATTTCATAGCATACTATCCATAGCAATGTTCCCAGAAAGGTTTTATGAATACGAATTTAGTAATCAACTCCACAGAAGATAAATGAATGAACTATGAGAAGATAGCTAGCAATTTAGCCGCTAATTGGCTGCTCATTTAGCAAATTGTATTTATACACGTCTTACTCTCTGCTTGATTACTCGACAAGCGCGGCCAAATAGTATTTTAGTTTTTATCATCACTACACTTAACATTTAGGCATAAAATCTCCTTATTATAATAGCACAATATCATCCATGAATTTTAGATAAATTAATTCTTTATCCTCATAACAATTACCTGAAATCCATTATTGAATTTAAATCATTGAAATCGACACTATTTTTTTGTTCTCGAGTAAACAAGTTTATTATGGCTCAACTCCATCTCAACCACCAACTACAAATTACTTTGTGAATTTTACAAATCTTTTTGATAGTAAATTTATTTCACAAATCTGACTTTTGAAAACCATTCAAAAGGCGTTGATATAATTACACAGTCCTGGCGTGTGGCCAAAACAATAATTGAACCACTTTACTCGATACACATGCTACAATATTTACATTATTTTAAACTGAAACACAATTTCTTTCCTATTTCACCCTCCCTTCCTATACTTCTCCCTTTCCTCTCCCTCTCCCTCTCCCTCTCCCTCTCCCTCGCCCCCCCCCTACAAATTGAATTAAATGACGCAAGAACAGCAAAATAAAAAGCCAATTTTTTTTTTGTGCAAAAGAGACCCTAAAAGCTAATTTTAACAAATTTAACAAATTCACACAAGATATTATGATGGTGATGAAATTTTGAATTAAATTGTAAATAAACAAGTTTGGTTCTCGAACCACGTGTCTCACCTTCTGTTGCTATTACCCCATTTTACAACTTGACCTCAAATGACCTTTGACCTCAGTACTTAACCTTTAACACAACCATGATATGAAGGTTACACTATTGCATCATGACCCAAGTTTGATTTGAATTGAACTACAACTTTGCATATAAGACAATTTTTCAAAAATTCAACTGGACAGACAATATACTAAGTACAGAAATAGTGATTGCATAGTCTCTTTTTGAACTTCGTTCAGGTGAGAAAAACAACTTGGCAAAATACCATGGATATCATACTTCAAACCAAGTTACCCAAGTAATCTAAAGTTGATCGCCCAGTCTCTAGTCAAGAAACAGCTCTTCAAATGAACTGCGGCATGTTTCATTGGACTTTCTTTGGTTAACATACAAATAATAATAATAATGTGCCTTGGTTATTGGGCCCATGAAACATTCCAAATACCATCTCAGCTCCCTGGGGAGTATACAGCTGAATGCTCACATTTCGTCGCAAAGCAGCTAAATCAACCACAATAACCATATCTGCCCTCACAGGTACCCATTTACTCCTGGGTGGAGAGAAGCAATGAGTGACAAAGTGCCTTGCCCAAGGGCACACGCACCATAGTCCCAGGCCGGACTTGAACCCACAACATGTAGCTTTACAGGCCTGTATGCAGGATTTTGTATGGGGGGGGGTGCGAATTGGTACTTGATGGGACCAACAATGGGACCAAAAGTTTTCTTGTGCGAGTACCGTTATTTCTACTTCCAAATACCATTATTTACCCTTTGGACCTTTTGGTAATTTTTGGGGTGCGTACGTACCCGTCGCTATGTTGTTTTAGGTAACAAAAACACAAAAACTAGTAAACTGCAATATCTCTGGTCGGGACCCACAATGCTTTGGGAAGCACAAGAATCTTTCCAGAAAAAAGAGTGGGTCAACCTTAAAACCGCCACAACTTGCTTAAAGATTTGATGTAATATCTCACACTTCGCAAGTCACATGCTTGTAACCATAGCGTTTTGAGGTATTGTGGTGTGTGGACGTTGGCTCGCCAAATCGGGTGATGAAAACCTTTTAACTAATTTTGCAATTGTTGTCACCAGTCACAAGCCCTGTCTGGGTCCTTACCAGTTTTTTATAGCAAGATTTGTGAATAGACTTTTGATTTCGATAGCCATTTACTTGCAATAGCATCAGCTACAACACCTATCTGTTTCTGTTCCTCTTTATCTTTTTTTTTAATTCTCGACGCTAAACAGTCCTCACCTATATTGCCTGAATGATGAGTTTTCTCTTACTGTCGTGGGTGAACTTATGAGCCTTGAAGATCTCGCTCTCAAAAAACTGGGCCAAATTGTGGATGTTGATCTGACGAGCCTGCAGTAAAAAAAGAAAATCAAACTGTAAATATGCTGGAAAATAAGAACTTAAAAAAAAAAAATATTTTCACCCATCTTTCTCAATTAATATACTTTTTCAGCATTTTACATTTTCCAAGGTCTTGTTTCTAAAAAAACACCACTTTTTACAAATAACAATTTTTGCACACAATACAGTTTTGAAACCAATCATAGTAAACAAAGTGAGAGTGTTAAATATAAATGTTTATAAATGGTGATGTTTTGTTAAGAGCCCATTATGATTTTACTCCTTAAATCATAACTAATCATAGCTTTGGGACTGTGACCATCAAAATAGAAAGAAAAACACTCAATATGTGAAGCCAGAATTTCCAGGGCAATTTTGTGCCCCAACATTGTCAGAAAAAAAATATATCTCTTTCTATGATCAGACTACAGAAATCAGCTGTTCAAGAGAAAGTCGGTGAAGGGTAACACCCGATATTGAATTAACATCAATCTTTTGAATAGTTTGGTTGCAGTCCAAACTATTGGTGTAACAGATTCGAACCAGATAGCCAGCCGGGGGTTTCCCGCCAAGCTTGGCAGTTAAGTGGTAACATGTCTGCATAAGTAAGTAGGTAGTCATGGGTTCAAGTCCAACCTAAGAAGTTTGTTTGAAATAATTCTAAAAATATATCGGTAAAAGGGTAAAACCCGATATTCAAAGTGCAATGGCCTAGAACATTAAATTCTGCGGGTAATTTTGCAAGTTGTGGGTTCGAACTCAGCATGGTCTATGGCACTTCTACACATAGTATGGGTAGAGGCATTATTAATGCCTTGCTGTGGGCTAGTTACCCATCCCAACCCTATTCATACTGTGAAGAGATCATATCGTCTTGTTTCAGTGTGAGGGGTGGTTCTTCCAAACTTTCCTCTGTAGCCCACACCGCAAGTGGCCTTTGGCCTTGTGATGGGCGATTTGCCCGGACACAAATGTGACCCACCAGGCCAAAACCAGGCGGAAGTCGGCAAATGCCATTTCGAGATATGGCATTGTACACACAAAAAATGTGATGCCGGTCGATTTTTTTTTTTTTCATAAATCGTTAGTTAAAACTCTAATTTATAGGCTGTTCATGTCTAAACTTTTATAAAAAAAAAAAAAGTGATAATATCGGCCTTCTCCTGATTTTTGTTGTCGTTGCTATTACTCAAATTGAGCAAACTTGTTGCCGCGAACGGCAACAAAATATCACTTTTTGAAGCATCGTTACTTTTCATTCCATAGCGGTACTGGTGCATGTGATGTATCATTTTAAAGCTTAAAACGCTAGCAATCCAATGGTATAAAAATCTCTCATATGAACAATTTTGACTTTAGCCCGGTTTTGGGGTGGTGGGTCACAAATTCTCTCCTGTAAATAGCTCAAGGGTCATTCTTACTTTATCAGACATATCTTTGTCGGATATTTCAATGACGTCCTGGTCTGAGCCATAGCGTGTTCGGTAGAATGTCATCTGTTCGCTCACAAGTTGCTTCAGGATGAAGAGCAGCAGCTCATTGTTGTCACGACGGAAACTCAAATATCTGGCAAAGTTCTGCATCAAGAACGCACATGAAATTTATCAGAATAGTGACAACTGACAGGGAAAGAACAAGAGTATAATGGGAGAGGTGCAAGGCCCAGTTGATCGAAAAGAGCATATAAAAGTAGGATATAAACATCCACACAACCATCCTTTAAAAAAAGGGTGTTTTTGTGTTATTCTTGTCTAGAATGAGTTTCGGGGTCCACTTTTTTTTGCAACCTCAAAACCTTGAGCTGTTTCGAGTGCAGTTGTGATCCCAGCCGTAAAATGTTGCCTTTTGTGGGCAAGTAAGAAATAACATTTGTGCGTTGGTGTCAGGTGTAATTTATGTGACACACACAACATGTATTATACATTTTAAAAAAACGACAGGAATAATTTATGCGTACTCTACTATGTATGTTTCCATACATGGCAATATCCAATCATCCCCTTTCAGTTTACTGGTATTTCGTACTATACCTTTCGCATGCTGCGCATGACGCTGTATTTTTGCGTATCGATGAAGCTCTCCAGCATGACGCGAATGGCCATGTTCACGTCGTCTTCGTTGACGTACTCCCGAAGGTGCATGCGAGCGTGCGACTCCGCCATACGAATAACGGACTCAATGTGTCGCACTGTGATAGGAATACTGCCAGTTGCCTGCAACATTAATATAATGGCAACAAAAATTAATGTCAATGGACACAACATGATTTGTTTTGAAAATTGAAAAAAAATTACCGGAGCGGGGGCTTGAAACTGCGACTTCCAGATTGCCATTCCGGTACTCTACCACCTGAGCTATCCAGCCCTGGGTTGGCCTTTTATCCTAAATTAGTCAATATCAATATGCATTTACTTTATGTAATGATAATGACAATTTAATAACAACAGACTGATCATCTCACCATAGATTCCCTCCTTAGCTCCGAGTACATCTTGGCCACTTTGTCCTGATCCATACGATGGAGTTTAGGGTGCACCTTCTCCTTGGAATAGATGATGTACTTCTTGAGAAGTTCTTGAGGAATCTTCTCTAACCCTGAGGTGGATGGAAGCTCCTAGACACCAAACAGGAAAAAGAGAAATTTAGTCCATCAAAACTCAGAAATAAGACGATATTCTTGACACGCACTTGAATACTTTACTTTTCCTTTTGTAAACTTTTGTACCTTTTGTACTATCAACAACTTATAAATTATTTGCAGGTGGTAATTCGTTCTTCAGATTTTCATAAAACGGAATTTGCGTTGGGATTTTACTCTTTACCACCGTATTTTATAAACACTATACTCTATGTTGTCCTGAGGATTATGAGAAAGAAATTACTTGGGTGTGAATCAAACTAACGACCTACTGTTTTCTAGAGTTGGCTGGCTGGTTTGATTCACACAAAAACAAACCAGGTACATATATGTGACCCGCTCTGCAAAAATGAGTCTGATGTGTTAAAAATATTTTTTAAAGTTTAACAGTTGGTCAAAAAGAGTAGTAAATAAGCTTTCATTTAACATATGGCACAACTCTGTAGTGTATGCATTGGTCTTTTACGATTGTGCGAAATTAGCTTTTTCTCAGTTATATTAAAAATGTCTTTGAACAGAAATAAAGATTTATAATTTTAGTGCTTCATTAGATTCTATGGTTAGAGGATGACAAAAACCTTGATTAAATCTACTTTAGGGATCAAAACAACCTTTGGAGAAACCCAAATTCCTTAAAACCAAAAAATTATTTGTTGAAAGGAAAATCACCTCCGAGACAATAATCAGTCCTTTACGTGAAAATGTATTATGCGACATCGGACTCATTTTTGCAGAGTGGGTCACATATCGCAATTTTGAAATTTCATTTGGCTGTAAATCTAGGGATGAGATTGCTAATTTTAAAAAAAGTCTGTAAATTGATACAATTTCTAAAAGATGCATACCTTTCTATTACAAACAAATAAACGGCACTCCACTTTTTTGTTATTGGTCGCTGGACTTACCGGCAGATTTTCTTCCAATTCGCCGCTATTTGAGGGGTGGTGTCTAATGTGGCTCTCTGTTACAAACCTCGCCAACAATTCATCCTAAATAGAATAAGCAAATTGGGAGGAGAGTGTGATGATGTGATACTAAAGGTTAGACAAACCTGGAAAAAATATTGTATCCTGCCTGCCACCTTTTACAACATATACAGGGTGGTAAACAAATACAATCTCATATTTCAACTATTTATAGACCTAAACTTTTGATAAATATGGATAGGAACTTTGATACCAGAAAAATCATACCAACAACTCCAGATTTGGTCCTGCATTTTGTATCCAGCACCATTTTTATGAACCAAAGTCAGGGGCTTTAATTAAAATTATCACACATTTTGGTAACCCTTTTGGTCCAAGAAGCCTATAGGGGGTACGTACACACTACGAGCACAAGCCTGGTTATACCTACAGATGTCTTCTAAACTCAAATTGTTAAATTGTTGAGTTTATAAAGCTGACTTGTTACCTATTTGTACTTAATCAGGTTTATCAGAGTTCACAAATTCTTAACTATTAAGAAGAATTTACACATTTTTAATTTTTTTTCAACTTACAATTTTTTACAGACAAAAATGATCTTGCAATGAACCTGAAGTCTATCAATTTCTCATTAAACATTTTTACATGTATACGACTTCTAAAACTATTTAGAAAACAAACAGTTCTTAAGATTACAGCAGAGAAAAAAAGGAGGTTTCCATGATGTAACGTAACTGAAGTTTCATGTTTTACCTTCACTGGATCCACGATATCCCTCACAACACACAGAATATCAAAACGGGATAAAATGGGCTCTGTCAGGTCCACCTGAAAAAAAACAAATAAAATTTGGGGAAAATAATTGCCACATGTAATTATAAACTTTACAAAGGCTTGGACATATAATATCAACTAAATTAGAGGATGTAAATTTATAGTTGTGAAGGTTTAAGAAAACAAAAAAAGTGTTCTTGTATTCTGGTTCTCTGACCCAACTTCAGATGAAATAGAGCAATTTATAGACGTCAGGGAATTGTTAGGTCGGGTCAGGTCGGGTCGGGTCAGTAGCTGCACCCGTTCAAAGATGTGTGACCAATCGCAAACTTTGGACAACTAATTTTGGTAAATTGGGGACAATATTTGAAAATGTGTTTTTCCAATGTTGGAAACCAATGAAAAAAATGTCACTTTTCTTGAAAATGACAGCACACCAGGTGCCAATAATATCACAGAATGCTTGAGACTATTATTCCCTTACAGTCAAATAAACCAGTTTGGGCGGGACGACAGATATACATGCACAGTTTTCCCCAGTTTCAAAACAGATGACGCATAAACACGTCACAAGAAAGGCCCAAAATGTCTGTCAGCAGTGAGCAAGGCCGGAAATGTGTGGGTTCGCTTCCCGGTACCATCGGCCTGAACCCGCCTCAGTTTAAGTTTCGTTAAAAATAATCCCGCGCCTCGGCTCGGTGTTGTTAAAATAATCCCGGCGCGAACAGGTTAAGGTATTTCATTATAATTTGGTAATTTTTTTTGGATCTTAGCAAAAAAAATTCATTCCCTTTTATAATGCCATCATTTGTTTATTTTGTGCGTGTTTTTTAGATCAACCCTCTGTGTTTCTGACTGTGACAATAGAGGATGAGCTCTCATAAGCACAGTCAATCATATTAGAGGCAACATGTGTGAAACTGTGACTCACATTCTCCGAGAACGTCATGGATTGATTGTAGCGTCCTCCGATTGGATTGGAGGCAGCCATGATGGAGCACCGAGCGTGGAGTGAGGTGACGATTCCAGCCTTGGATATGGAGATACTCTGTTGTTCCATGGCCTCGTGTATACTGGTACGGTCGTTGTCATTCATCTACAAAAAGAAATGCACAATGTCTTCTTAAAGGTAATAAACAACATTTGCAAACGTACAAACAAAAAAACAAAAATTTTATGAAATGCCTTACTGGTCTGTTGGTGAGTGACAGTTTAAAGCATCCTGTAATATCAAGAAAAGTGTATTTTTATATCAATTTTCAATGCTGGTCGGCTGGTAAAAAACAGGCTTCTTTCAAATACTACCCCCAATTTACCATTATTTAGTTAGTTTTACCATTATTTTTTTAGCAATCAATTTCAACAGGTACCAGCCAGCTACACTGGTTCACTGTCCGTACAAATTCCATGGCGTTTATACATTTCTTCATTTCATTATAAGTGGGGTATGGAATTACAAATTTGCTTTCTTGGTTTTTCCAGCATCTACGAACACCAACCTTCCAACAAGTCAGTGTATTAATATTTGCTATACAATACTAACCCCCCAAAATCCTTCCATTTCTGAAAATTATAGCAATTACAGGTATATTTCCATTAAAACATTTTTCTTTACTAAAGTGGGGATAGAACCTCGAACCTCAAACCTCATAATTGCCATTTTATTCCATTTCTTTACCCAGGGTGTGCCCAAACAGTTTAAAACTGGTTTTCATTGGGGCCCTGCATACATCATCAAATAAAATAACAGTACATATTATAAATACAAGGATATTACAGGAATTCTAAACATTAATACTACCAACCGAGCCATCCAGCCGTATGTTCGGGGTTCCCCAATTTGTCAATGTCTTTGTTCAAGAAGTATAATCAAGTTGGGAATTTTATCATGTACTTTCAGGATCAAGTTGGGTTAAAGTTTCAATACCGTTTTCATAATTCTAACTCAATTCAGAGTAAACTTCTCTAAATAAAATTTTTGCCGTTTTTTTTTTAACTAAGAAAATTCCTGGTACTCAAGGAATTAACAAGTTGCACATTTTTGCAGCTATTTAAACAATGATTGTGCTTATTTGAACGGGATAATTATAACACTGGTAACATGTAGGATGTTTCATAGAAATCAAACTATACAACAATTCTGAGAACGAAAAACATTAGTTTTGTTTACAAGTTTTGTTTCTTATCGGATCAAGGCATGGATGAGGGAACACTGTCCTACCTTGGCTCCAATAGTCTCACAATGTAGTGAAAATTAACTAAGATTATAGATGTGCCATGAACAGTTGCGTCCGCGCGTACGTGCGTACATGCGTTAGCCATTCAAAAATAATATTATGGAAAAGAATTTGAATGATGCAGAAGGTTTACCTTTTTGTTTAAATCAAGAGAAAAGGAGTTGGATTTTGGCGGTGGAAGAGGGAAGATGTATATGTGTACGATTGGGAGCAGATGAATAAAGTTTAACGTCAGACTCAGATGTTGCAATGCAAAGAGAATTTGTCTGAACAGTGTCTCATTTTAGTCTTCGTGACGTTACTCTGAAATTTCCCTCCATACTTCGCATGAAGTATTCTCGCGCCCCTTGGCCGTACTCTCATAGAGCTGATTTCTCTACAATAACAATTTGAGCAAGTCTCCTAAAACAGAGAGTACAACGAACAGACCAACCAACCTTATCAAACTCGTCGATAATACAGACTCCTTTATCAGCCAGCACCAAGGCCCCGGCTTCCAACGTCCACTCTCTGGAGACTGGATTTCTCTGGACGTAGGCCGTCAGACCGACGGCCGAAGCGCCTTGACCGGTCGTGAACACCGCACGGCTGGCGGTTTTCTCCACGTACTTCAGGAACTGTGACTTGGCTGTGCCCGGGTCACCGCATAATAGGATGTTAATGTCGCCTCGAACCTTGTGCTTTTGACCTGGAACAACAACAAAGTCAGACTTCTTGATTATTGAAGTTTCACTACATTTTCCTCCCTCTCATCTGCCTCGGTCAACAAATTTGGCCACCGGTATCAAATAATCTCGAGGAGTAATGCTCATAGAATTTTTTGGTAATGTATGCGCACCTAGAGTTGGGAAATATGTGATAGCATTGCAGCGTGAGCTTTTTGGGTGTTATCGTTTTTTTCCCCAAATGTTTTTCAAAATGGTCGCCAATATGCTTGTTACCAGAATACTTATATGTGGTAACAAGCATTATGGCGGACATTTAATAAGAAAAGCTGCCATTGTTGCAATGCTACCACATTTTCCAGGTATAGTGACGCATACCATAACAAAAATCACTGAGCATTATTTCCCTTATTTTATTGATACAGACCAGCAAGCCGATTTCACACAAAAAGGGTGTAGCTTGCGCTGTTTTTAATAGTAACGTAAGGCTTACACAACAAAAAGTAGCAGAGCTGTGCCATTTCTTTGCAGAATATTTTGCGAAACTTGGTGTAGTTTCACAACGTTTTAAACAGCGTTTCGATGACTGTTTGCATATAGTTGTGTTCTTTCACAAAATTGTTGTTTCACATTCGCCCGTAGATTTTGGAAATAAGTTTTTAAAAACTTTTTTGCGTTATCCCTGCTCTTTCCATTATATGTATATGTTTTTGTTTTTCCTTTTTATTCTGTAGTAAAATCTGTATCATTATTGTGGAAATTGCGAATAAATCAAATCAAAATCAAATCAAAAATAGTTTTGTCCGACTTTCCGTGGAATCGTGTGGCAACGTTAACAATTATGTCATGGGTAAAATAGTAATTCTTTTACTTCAATCCTAAAATTGAATGCTGATCGCTTTTAACTGAAAGATTGGAGATGATATTGGAGCTGGAAATATTACAGCATAATCACAGAGCTCGAAGAAATTGCGTCTTGACTACACGATAGCACCCTCTAGAAAATTATGAAGACTCCCCGGCCACAAACAGTTTCACCAACCGATAATAGGAAAAACTGATTCTAATTCTCACCTGGATTTTTAGGTTCTCCGCCAAACAGAGCCAAGGCTAACCCTTTCTTGATATCATCGTGACCATATATGGAAGGACCAATACTGCAAAATATCTGGAATGAAAGGTTTAGGACGTTATATTTTCAAAAAACATGTAGTATCCTGCTACACTGTACCACTTTTTTTAGTTTTATTCTTTATCAACAATTTAGGGGGTTAGGGGGATTGGTTTTTTCGAAAATAATGTGACGCCGACCAATTTTGTTTAAGTTTTAAAAAAATTAAGGAATTTAATTCTATTTTGTAGTCTGGTTCCTTGACTCCCTTTACGACGAAGCAGGTCAATTCATAGACGTCCGGGGAATTAATAAGTTAGGAAACCAGACTAGTTGGCTGGCACCTATTCACAGATGTTGCAAATTACATGTGGACTAAATAAATATAATAAATTGGGAAGAGTGTTTGAAAATAGTCTAGTTTTTCTGATTGCCGGCTGGCAATCGTTGGAAATCCGACTTTTCTTGAAAACCTCAGCACACCAGATGCTGTGATTTCACAGGATGCTAGAGACTGTTATTCACCAACAGTCAAGCAAGGTATTCGTAATAATTTAGTACAGTGGAACGCCGCTATATTCGGAACACCGCTATATACCAAACACCATTCTTGGCTCCAGATTTTTGTGTGCAAAAAGACCAAACACTGTTATAAAAAAATATACGAATTGAACAAAATCCACCGTCCTTCGCACCCAATTTCTGTCCAAACATACCAAACATTGATGTTAAAAATGTCAACAGATTGAACGCTATTTAAGCTGTTTTTAATTCCAGAACATCAAACTACTGGTGTTTTGTTAAAGAGGCTGCTATTCAAAAGGCCAGACGCCATCTTGAAAATAAAAAATGATGGACCTGAGTCTGAAAATCGCCATATCGAACGATCAATATACCGAACAAAATCTGTGGATCTTGTTATGTTCATTATAGCGGCGTTCCGTAGCAAATGGTGTATATGTGACCTGTCACCACAATATGAGAGTAAAGTCGCACGATGTGATTCGGAGATATGGCCATCCAAAGTCAAAATATGAAGCGGTGGTAAATTTTGAGTTTGCGTAATTTGGAAAGCCCAAGTCCTCCTCTACATATTCCCATTTTTGGGGTGCGATCAGATGATCGAAAACCTCTTAGATTATGCGATTTTGCGTACTGTTTGCGTAGTTAGTGTTTGGATTAAAGTTCATTAGGTGTCTAATTAGCACGGTAATTAAATATGCAAATTAGGTCTTCGTAACTATCCCACGTTTTCAAGTTTGATATTTGGTTGTTTATACAATAGTTCGCATGTGTGGAAAGTTTCAAGAAGAAACAATGATTAGAACATAGCCGTTGCTGTGGTCAACCGAACCTTACTTGTCCTGTTTTGCAATCTTTTGTGTGTTTTGTTGAAGATGTTTATTAAGTAAGTTTTCTCACTAACACTTTTTGTGAAACCCATGACTTTCTGGAGCACTGTAAAATGTATTTATCACAAAACCCCCAAGTGTTACATACCATTGGAAAGCTCTCTTTCTCAAGAATATGAAAATACCAATATCTCAGTTTAGTACAATGCTTACTCTTTCTCCGATTCGTTCATCTTTGGACAGCGCCACAATAGCCTTGATGTCTTCGTCCGTCAGGCTTCCAACGGCCAACTTGTCATCCTTCTTGGTAATGTAGTTGGCTTGAATGACAGTGGCAAAGACTGGAAAACCGTTGGACGTGTTTAAAGAACCGTCGTAATTGTTGTGATAAATACCTGTTAACTCCTATCAGGGTAAAAAAAATAAAAAATTATCTATTAAAGATGAAATATACCTTTTGCATCTATCCCAAAAAAAATCAACCCAAATAACTGTTAAGCTTACTAGTTGTAAAGATATTGACACTAGACTCTCTATGATTCTTTCTAGCATGATGTCATTGTAATAACAGAATCCAAAGATGCGTCTCAGAGACATATTTTTGGACATTTCTATCAGTAGTTGGTTTATAATCCACACAAGCAAGCAGGTTATTTGCCAGGCACCTTTCTTTCGATTTTGAGCACTTTTGCTGCTTTAACCCCTTCTTTACTCCCCTTTTTTAACACTAGATCAGGCCTCAACCTCTACAGCGGCCACCAGCGGCCATTGCCGCGATGCCCCAGCGAATTGCCGTGAAGCCCCTTAAAAAAAACACGTACCTTACGGCCACTTGGCCGTCGTGCCCCTTTTCATTGATTCTATTATATTATGTAGTCGAAAGTGTTATTAAAAATATTTTTAACGTTGTGACCCATTACGAAGATCAAATTGTTTCGACGTACGTAGCGAACGCTCTCCCGCACACTAGTTTTCATAAATGCTGCTTGCGCCATGTATCGCGCAAGTACTTGCAGAGAACGTGGCATGGCAACCATATCAAACGTAGTTGAGTTGTTCATTACTAAAAACACGGTTGTTCATTACTATACTCATGTATAGACTGGCCAAAAATAATTCGTGATTAACGCAAAACAATATGGCGGACCAAGTCTGCGCAGGCGCGGCGTGCAAAGCTCGTCGCACCGAACAACATAGGGCACTAGCAGAGCGCCCTCTGTTGTTCGGTGCGACGAGCTGTGCACGCCTGCGCAGACTTGTTCCGCCATGCTGTTTTGCGTTGATCGCGAATATTTTTAATTTTTTTAAACGCAGATTTAGAGACAAATTACACCAGACGGAACCACGGAAAAGTCCTAATTATGGCGAAATATCGATGCGCTATAATAAATGAACCTGCATGCTGAGTTTGAGACCGAATGATTCCATGAAATCCCTTCTTTTTTTGCACTGATGGACGCGGGGCCGGCCGGCCATAGACTGGGCTAGGCATAAACATGCACGTTGGCGAATGATTTGGCGTTGAGGGCCGGGGACTCGTTTTAAATTGTCATAATCATATTAACGTTTACATAGGCCAATTATTTGGGGTTTTTTTTTTTGGGGGGGGGGGGGGTCGTTTTAAATTGTTATAATCATATTTATTTCTAAGAATATATTTTTTTAAGAATTTTATAAATTTTATAAACTTCAAGGTTGAATTTTCTGAAACAGCGGATTTTGTTGAGCCTTGAGGTGTTTTTTTTTGGGGGGGGGAGGAGTTGGGGCGGTGGTGATCCGGAGATGAACAACTAACAGTTTGACAATGGCCTTGGTGCCCTTTAAGTTGGCCTTGGTGCCCCTTTCTTTTTTGGAGCCTTTGAGGCCAAGTGGCCTTGACCCTTTGAAGCTTAACCAGTTCGCGCCGGATGACGTATATAAACGTAAAAATTTCCCCAGATTCAAAACGGGTGACGGATAAACACGCCAAGTTCAAGTTCGGAAATGTATGTCAGCAGCGGGCAAGGCCGGAAATGCGTGGGTGTGCTTCCCGGCACTATCAGCCTGAACACGCTTCGGATTGAGTTTCGTTAAAAATAATCCCGCCCGTGGGCTCGGCGATGTTAAAATAATCCCGGCGCGAACTGGTTAAGGTTGAGGCCTGCTAGATGCTCAAAACGATCAAGTAAACTCGACATTAGTAAGAAAAGGATTAAACGATAATTTCAAGTAATTTCAAATGCCATAAGCAGCTCAAGTTTGTTTTTATATCTAGTGGCAATCCTCATTACTTTTAATACAATATCCGTACACTATCATTCAATTTCTTGATTTGTTACTGATAATTTCTTCCATGTTTACAATTTATAAATAACTAATTGGCCTTACTCCCAGCAGAAGCTGAATTTGTAAGGACGCAGCTCTACAAATGTGGTCGAGTCAAAAGCCTGCAAGAGGTACCTCAGGAACCATGACTGATCACAGCCAGTGGAAAGTGCTAATTTTTGCGGAGGAGGAAAAAACAGCAAACCAAGAAAAAAACCTAACGGCACAGAAGAGAATAAATGAACAACATGACCCAATCCGGTACTTGAACCCAGGCCACAGCAGTGATAGGCGATTGCTTTCCGCACGGCACCACCCATTTCCACCAAAATCCATTCTTCGTGCCAAAACAATCCTCCAAAATGTTGTTTCATGTACACAGCCATTTTGTCTCTGAAGAAGATCTTGTTGAGATCAAAATATTAGGCCCTCTTAAATTATTTGATTTCCAAAACTTTGCGGCAGAAGTTGAAGGATCCAATGGTTACGGTGATTTTGTTACTTTCGAATGAAACTTACAATTTCATCTCCTGGCTTGGCACTGTCGACAAGATCTGATAGCAAGATGGCATCCTTGGATCGCGGTAAACGACCCGCGGAAACTTTGCCTGGGCTCTCTTGAATCTTGATTCTCTGATAGTTCTTGTATAACGTCTGCCGAGGAAAAATGAAAAAAAATAATATTTCACTGGTCAAACGTGTAAAATACAAAGCTTCAAAAACCATACAAATGAAAAGATGTGAACATGAACATTTTAAGTCGAGCACTATATAAGGCTGACGAGAGTACTGAAATATAAATTTGTCTTGAATTTGTTATTATGGTTAAGGATTTGAACCAAAAAGTATGCAAAAATGCCTGAGAATTTACAAAAAAAAGTTTACTCGAGTCGATTGCTCAAATTTACGCATCTCGTATAGACATTGTATGTAAAGGCCGGTTCAAGCAAAACAGAAAGTAAATTTGTTAGAATTTAGTTAGTTAACCCTCCACTCTCTGTCTGTGCCAAACAACAATAGAGTAGAATTCTAATTTTAGGCAGAAAAAAACACTAATTACCTCTTCCATGTTGATTTCAAATGGTCCTCCAGACTGACACTCGGGGCACGACCCGGGCCTGACCTCTTGGTTCTGGTCCTGATAGAAGGGACCTAGGACAAAGCCGCACTTCGAACAGTTGTACTTGACCATACTGAGTTGTGGCAGGATCCCTGTGGTGGATGTGACCACACCGCTCGTCCGGATTAGCTGGTTCAGATGCAGTTGTCTAGGAAGAGAAAAGATTTAATCCGTTTGATCTTGCAATGAATGTGCGGCCCCAACGTCTATATTAATCACTGCATTCAATGTTTGTTTTTGTATTTTGTGTGGAAAGGTTTGTAATTCCCTGACAAAACTTTAAACGTAATTATGGGGAATTTGGAAGCCGAATTACATTTCACTAATTGTGACCTGTCACCTCAAAATGAGAGTAAAGTCGCACAATGTGATTTGGAGATATGGCCATCCATGAAGGGGTGGTAAATTTTGAGATTTTGCGTAATTTGGAAAGCCCAAGTCCTCCTCTACATATTCCTATTTTTGGGGTGAATCAGATGATTGAAAACCTCCTAAATTACGTGAATTTGAGTAGTGTTTGCGTAGTTAGTGTTTGGGTTAAAGTCCATCAGTGGTCTAATTAACACAGTAATTAAATATGCAAATTAGGTCTTCGTAACTGTCCCACGTTTTCGAAATTTTGATATTATGTTGATTATACAATAGGCTGTATGTGTGGGAAGTTTCAAGAAGAAATAATGATTAGAACAGAGCCGTTGCTATGCTCAACCGAACCTTACTTGTCCTGTTTGGCAATCTTTTGCGTTTTTTGTTTAGGATGTTTATAAGTAAGTTTTCTCACAAACATATTTTGTGAAACCCGTGACTTTCTAGAGCGCTGTGAAATGTATTTATCGCAAAACCCCCAAGTATTATATACCATTGAAAAGCTCTCTTTCTCAAGAAATTGAAAATACCAATATTTAAATTTTCAATTTCTCCGACTTTACTCTCATATTGTGGTGACAGGTCACAATTCACATTGCGTTGTACTGCATTTGTGAGACCTATCTTAGAATATGCATGCCAAGTCTGGCATATGTTTATCACCCAACAGCAATGTCTGGCAATTGAGAGAATAAAAAAAAACACATATGGGACAAGATTCTGCTTGATAAAAGCAATAAGACATTGAATTCCTGCAATATGAATTTGAGAATTAAGGGGAGCCAAATCATCTCAAACAATACGAGTTTCCAATGCAATTAAAACACTGGGCAGCCGTTTCCCTTACCTCAGTGAGCGGAGTTCCTCTACCAATGGCAGCTCAGCGATGCGGACGTGAATCTCCTTAGCAATCTGCTCGTACTTAGGAAACATGTACAGCACCACTTCCTTCGCTGCCTCATCGAAGACTTTGAGCATCTCAGCGGGTGCTTCGGGGAGAAAGTAGGCCAGAACTTGCTCCTGAGAAGCCAAGATGTTGTAGTCAATCACAAGACTCTCCTTGTTGGCTAAGTAAGAAAAATAAAATCACAATTGATTAGAAAACAGTCAAATTTTGTTCTTTTTCTTACACAACCTTAAACAACCCTAGATGACATTTGACCTATTTACATCCTAGTTACACTAAAATCCATCAAATTATTTACACAAATAAATATTTGAAGCATGTTTGAAGTACATGTACAATGACCACTAATGACCCCTACATGACCTTTGACCTTAGTAATCCCATAAAGAATTGTATGCTCCCACCCAAGGGTCACTGCCTCAAAGTTCCATCACAATTCATGAAAGCATGTAGAAGTTGTAAAACATTTTTCAAAAACTTTACCTGAAAATTTAACACTATATGGTGATTTAAGGCTGGTGATTTAAGGCTGGTGATTTCAACCAAAAAACTTTGTTTATGTGACAAAAAAATATTCAAAGTATAATTAACTGCACAAATTTGATTGTGCTACATAATATTTTTTACGAGAATTTTATTTTTTTTAAATTCTCTTAGCCGGTTCATACTTCATGCGATTGGAATTTGACATCATGAAGCATTCTCTGCAAAATCCGCCGGAGTTGAGACGCGTTTAACTTTTTGAGAATTTGTAGTGGGAAACTTGCACTGACGTCACAAATGCGCGTTTTTGAAGAATGCATAATTGCATTTACCTTCACACATCTGTCGGATTTTCTCCCGGTACAAGTTGTGCCCCTTGTCGTCGACAAACGTTCGGAGGAAGTTTTTGAATCGGTTGTAGATCTCCAGCCGGGGCCCTGCCATGGAGACCCACTCCCTGACGGAATGACCCTTCATGTCTTCAAGGTTCTCAATGCTCTCCATCATCTAGACAAGACCAAACGATGGAGGTTTCAAGTTGAAAATATTAATTCGGGGGAGTTATCATCCTTACTTGAAGCTGATAAGCTGAATTGTAAAGGTAAAATCAAACGAAGACACAAAATTGCGAAAATTGCGAATACACAAAAAAGGCTAATGTGCTACTACTGGAGTGAAAACCACAACGTGGCATTTGTGAACACGACTCTTTATATTAAATGGGTTTAATGATTGACAGGTTGTTTGCTAGAATGCTAGTGTAAAATAGTAGTTCGATTCCAACCGGAAAGTGTTAGCCTTTTACGGACGTTTAAGGAACCACATTTCAGGATATAACATTTTTGGAAATACATTTTCAGTATTTCAGGACATAATGCCCCTTTAAGTAACTTATATACTTCAGAAAATGTTATTTAAGCAAAGATGTGCAAGTAGAATCACCAAAATAAACTTTTCAAAAAATACAAATATACCCAAATATGGAAATAAATATAAGGATTTATGCAAATTAAGCAAATACGGTGGCCCCAGAGGTGCCCACCTTGGCACTTGTCAACAAACGTGAAAGTATTGTATGGGGGCAGCATATTGGCCAAATTTGGTGCTTTTAGAATAATCTGAACCAAACGGCCCCTATAAAGCCCTAATGTCTGGAAACGCTATAATACAATTTTGACGATGCAGTACTCACGACAACAATTTAGCATGTCTGAAGTTTGGATTGATTTTTTAGGAAAATACACTTGAGTAAAGAGCTGACATATTTGGTTTTTTTAAACAGCGCAAACTTGTTCACGATAACGCCTTAAGTTTTGGGACTCTTATACACAGTAATAAGAATCCCAAATTTTGAAAATAGTTTCAGGGACAGGAAAAAAAAAAAGATTATTCCAAATTCGTCAAATAACCCTGGACATTGACCCTGGATCTATTGCCTGTACCTCATCATCATCTTCCACTCCTTCTGCTGCCCTCTCGGCAAGACGCCGACGTCTTGTCGGTCTTTCGTCTTCTTCATCACTTTCCTCTGTAGAACACAAAAAAACACATTCCAATTGAAAAATGTAACAAAAAAAGACATGCTGCAACCTACAGGGGTGAGATTGATAGATGTATAATCCAAACATTAATTGGCAAAGGGTTTTGCCGGCTTCATACTCGGGACCAAAGTGACTGCGGAAACAAATTTGTGACGTCACAGTAAGTTTTCGTGCTACGAATTCGCAAAAGTTAAAAACTTTTCAATTCCGGTAATTTGTCACCACGAATGTTTGCGCTTGCATGTTTTATGAAATTGGCCCCGGGGTCAATTTCATAGAGCTGCTAAGCACAAAAACTTGCTTAGCACAAAAAAGTCTTGCTCATTAAAAACAGGTTACCAGCCAAAATTCTACGTGTTTTTCATGCTAAGCAAAAAAACAGCTGATTATCAATCGAAAACAATAAAGACCTTGTGAAAATTTGGTCTCTAACCTTGTTTTTGCCAAGGACAAAATTTCATGCTAAGCAAAATTGTGTGCTTAGCAGCTCTATGAAATTGGCCCCTGGTCTCCAGGCTTCAACCGCTTCTTACCATAGAGAAGTCCGGGTCTCATACGGCCCGTTGCAATAGCTTCTTCTCTGTCTCTCTTTCGCATCAATTGTTCGGCCTTTGCTCGTTCCTCGGGCGCCATGGAATCATAGTCTTCTTCGTCAATATGATCCACATCGTAGCGATCAAGCTCGGGGATCACGCGATAATCTCTGTATAGTAATCAGCATTCTTATCTTTGGTCAAATTTCAAGATCACGGCATTGCTTTGGTTGGATTAACTAAAGAGCAAGATTTCTTCCAATTTTCTCATGCCTCAAAGTTTTGAAACTTTAAAGCTATTTCGACAGAAAGGCTCAAATTTCTAAAATAAATAAATAATCATTTTCTTTCTTATTTTGGGTACTTTTTTCTGCCTTTCATTTAATCTTTGTGAATCTATGTTGATCTAGTTTGAAAAAAATTAATTCTTTTTTGGTTTATAAAATCTCATGCACTCATGTTTCTCTTTTAAAAATTCATTGACAATTTTGTGGTTTCATGCAAACTTCATTTTAAATTTTTAATTTTAAATATTTATTTTGTAGCCGTATTGTCAAAAGTTACTGTACGTGATTCTCAACGTTCTACAGTGGTTATTCTTTCGAGCATCCGCACTTTGAGTACACGGCTCGCGGACAGTCTAAGTCCAGAGTGACGTGTCCTCTCATAATCTAATGAGGGCGCCTGACCTCCGACACCATGTGCATCGGATGTGATTTTGTAGAAAACAGCAGAAATACGGCTTAGCATTGTAGTTATGTCATTGCGCGTGCATGCAGCTGCAGTAGTATAGCGCATTGCGTTGCTATGCTAGCGAGCGAAATCGTAGAGGTCATGCATTGACCTCTAGACGGAAAGCATATAATAAAAATGTAGGTTTTACGTTACGTGGCTGTCCGCACTGGACTTTTTAGCAATGTAAAACATACCACGTAACTCCTCCGCTGCACGATTAGGCCTGTAGAACTTACTGACCACTATGCATGATAAGGTCTATAAAGTAACTTTCTAGACTAGCATCTTACCTTTCCATTCCATCACCAAACAACTCCTCTCCTTCCTCGTCCTCCTCCTGAACTATTTCTTCCTCGCCGCGAATCTCTGATTCATCCTCAAATGGAGGAAGGTCACTGCGTCCAGGGCTACTTGAGGGTGCTCCGATCGAGCGATCGTGGCTCGTAGTGTCAGAGAAAGGTCCTGGTGAGCTTGGTTCCTGTTTGCAAAATCAAAATTTATTAGTTTGTTTTTTTATATTATTAGATTTTTGGCCCCAAAAAGTTCACTAACCCGAGGAATTCTTTCAAAAACACTCTAGCTAAATTTGACTTCAAAACAGCCAAATACGCACCCAGCTGACCCTCCACAGACAGACAAAGTGTGATTATGGCTGGAAATATCTATCATCACATTCACACAAATCATTGGAGGAATAAAGAGGTCATACACACACACAGAGTCACCGGCGCCCGGCCACTTGTTGCAGAGTTTAAATGCCCAAACCAAAATATTCATCATGCCAGTGGCACATGCCATAAAGAAATAATCCTGCAAACTGGACCTTTCGAATAAATGTTTAATAAAAAGTCATGAGGCCGTGTTAAAAATTGGATAAATTCGAATCCAACTGTTTTTTGCATAATAAATTACAAAAACAATGCGATAATTTAGCCCAAATTCACTCACCGCCATGCCGATAAATGATTGCTGCAGACTAAAATTAATCCCGCACAAAAATACTCGTGATCGAAAAGCGCGCGAAATGACAGGATTTGGTCAAAGGTCATAATGAATATTTACATTAGACTTTAAACGATGAATATTCATAAATTGACCTTATAATATGTTGACCTTGACGTAATAAACATGGCGTGATAAGATATCGCATGACTAAATTTTGTGGAAAGTTTTCGCGGAAGTTATTGCTAATGCTACGTTGATTGTAAATAATAAGCTTTTTTTTCTGTTTATCATCAAACTGCCCAAAACAAGCAGCCGATATTTTGTGCCGCATGCTTCTTGAAGACTTGATTGAGTGACCTGTACAAAAATAACAATGTACATTTTCAAGTGAGTACATTTTTCTCTCGGACTCATTCGCATTACTTGCCGTTGCCGAAGGGCCGCCCAGGCACTCCAGCAGAGTGCGTGTGCGTGCCCTATTTCCGGACACAGTGGATTATTTTACTAAAACTAAAAGTACTAGTACGTAGTGCTACTAACTTGATAATTTCAGCTCTAAAATAGCTCATGATATTGGAAGATTCGCATTCAATTTGGAGCCTGTAAACTTTCCATTTCCATGAACTTTTGCAAGCAAACACTCGCCAGTGACATCATAGTTAAAAAGTTTAACCAGCAAAATATCCCATACAAATTACGAAGCAGATAAAAAAGAGGTTTTCTTTGAGCATTTGGGAATGTGCACAGCCCGTGTACATTTTGTACTAGTATTATTAGTCAACTGACTATAAACTGAAGTCTGAACTGTGTACAAAATATGATTAGCAGTCGAATCGCTTATGGCCGCGGCCCGCTAATCCGTTTTGCTATGATTTTGCTACGATTTGATCAGATACGATTTGATCCAATCAGATTTGCTACGTCGCAGAACATGGTCTGTGTCACAGCTGCATGCTCGGGTCCATTGTGCAGTGCAGCTGCTGGACAAAGGCTGTTGTGCAGTTTAATTCAGTGAAATGAGGAAATAATACCGACGTCAAGGGGTTAATATTACTACTCATTCCTAATGCGCTAAGGGCCCAGTCACATCAGGCTTGCGACCAGGGCATGACCTAGCTGCGACCGAAAAAATGTTAGAATCGCAGACAAATCGTGGAAACAGCGTGCGACTGGTCGTCGAGGTCATGGGTGATCACCAGAGCAAAATCAGTCGCAGCAAGGTCGATGGTAATGTTCAAAACTTCTAACCTGCGATTCCAAATCATAAGAGGTCGCAGACAGGTCTTGGTCGAACCACCCGCCACGCATGGTCGCACATGGTCGTACGATGACCTACCACCAGAGCAATCGCAGTATGCGATCGCTAATAGAGATGGTAGCAAACTTTGCCTATTGGTCATACCTTGGCCAAATCGCCACTAATCGCACGATCCAGAAATCAGACGATCCGGTGTGACTGAGGCTTACGTCGTGTCAGTCTGGCTTTCAGGAATTAAACATATTTTTACCAGGACACCAGCAGTTTTTGCATGACAAACTTGATGGTCAGGAAACCTTCTAGTAAAAACACAAGAAGTTGGGGTTAAAGCCAACACTGCAGTTTTTGTGGACAAAATTGCAACAGTGCGTAATCTATCAGTACCCGACCAATCTAAAACTTAGTCCACATTTTGGAAAGAATGTAGTATCCTGACGCTACTTCAGCAGATGTGTACAAATTCTATAGAGAGTCAAGTACATTTATAAAAAAAAAATATTCTAACAAAATTGGAAATGTTTCTTAGTCCAAGATTCATGTCTTTTCAACATTTTTGCACTGATTGACCTTTATTGAGATTATATATGAAGGAAAAAGAGCGTCAGGTTGCAATATTCTTTCCCACAATTCTGAATAAAATGTCATTTTACTACTAGCCTTGCTTCAAGTTCATGGTTTGAGATGGGACCCAACAAATTGCCTTCTTTTATATGATGGCACGGGCATCCCCTAATGCCTTCGGTACATATTTTGGCACTCGGGGAAACTTTTAAAAACCCATATTTTCATTTTTAAACCCATTGAAAAATCGACATTGATAAGGGGGATGGATCACTGTGACACCTACTTCTGTGTAAAGCTGAGCGTGGTTTTAATATACAGTAGTAATTATTTTCTGCAGTTGAATATTCGTCAGGATGACCTCTGAAGTAGTCCCAGTTGACCTGTCGCTAATCCACCTACCTAGTCCCGAAGACTATCTCAACATGACCGAAGAGTCTAGCAATAGTAGCAGTAGTAACGTGACCGACCGTGACATTTATGAACTTTCCACTATCAATGGAAGCTCATCAACTGCGGCACCCATTTCGGATATCCAGCCTTGCCTATATGTTCTCTATGCAGACATTGGTTCTTCCAAGTAAGTCTTCCATGTTATTGTAGTCACTAGTACAGAATTTTAGAGGATAGAGGTAGAGGGTCATTCCGTGTCAATTTATACACCCCAAAAAACTTGATGTACACCTTGCCCTCTTCAAATCAGTTCATATTTGATTTATAGGGTTATTTTGGGTGAAAAAGCCAGCATTTCAAGTTTTAGCGGAACCCGACCATCTGTTTTCGTGCTACCGCCTGCTATTTTGGGGGGTTTGGGGCAAAAAATGGGCGTGGCCGCCAATAGTCGAAGGGCCGTACCTTCCTAGACCAAATATGCAGATTTGTTGTGTTATTAGAAAGCTAACACTAACATTATAAATAATCTTTTTGGGGCATTATTTTTATGTTCGACCAATTTGACCTACAATGAATTTTAGATCTTTACTTTGACCTTGTATTTGACCCTGTGGATCATGCGAACTTGAGCCGACTTGGGGTAATAAAAATATGTTGATATACATTGTAATATCAACCTAGAGCCCGCTCAAAGTCGAGTGGTCCACAAATTGCTTGTCATGAAAAACAATGCCCAAATTGGATTGTTTATGATGTTAGCTTTACATCAAAAATTAGCAAATTTCCTCAAAAGTTTCATAACATTTTATTAGGTGAAATATGATGGAAAAGTGCTCACACAAAATAAATGGATGTTGAATTCCTTAACTAAATCAGAAAGCATCGGGCACATGTGTTTTTTCGTTTGGACAAAGTAGGTGCATGGAAAACACTAAACAATTTGTTTTATGTCTTCTTTTTGAAAGACTCGCCTTTTTATATATTATTATTATTTTGCTTTTTCATGACAGTGTACGTATATGGGACCTAGCTCTCCTCGTACCCAACGCACTATTCCTGATCTTTCTCATATTCAAATGCAAGATAGCCATCACCAAGCTACGCCAGACGAGCAGTGCAGTCTTTTTTGCCTTCTATGCTATGGTGAGTCAATTGGATTCAGACAAGGGGCTTGAAAGAAATGCTAGAGAATTTTAGAAAACAAAAATGATTTTTGGCTTTTCTTTAAAAAAAACCACATAATCTGAAAAATTACTATTTTCTGAACGTGCATGAATGGACTGTGAAATTGCAATTTTATTTCACTTATACAACACAAAACCAATCATAGTATGTTCCCAGATATCCCAAATTGCAGAAGGTTGGGTTCGAGTCCTACCCGGGTGATGTTTTTGAATAATCTCTCGGGTACAACTCTGAGTGTACAACTTTGGAAACCCAATATGTGACCCGCTCCATCGTAATCAGGAATAAGTCGCTGGGGCCGTTTTACGCAATCGGTCGTTGAAGTGAACGCATGGGTGAAAATCTTGACCAAGTCGTTTTTCTGAACATTGTATTTTTAGGCAGTGTAGTTATCACAGATTATTGTCATTAGTGTCTTGTATGTACAAACAATCAATAAAGATGAAAATGAAGAGGATTTGTGTGCGCTGTCCGTATAATTTTGGTCAATTTTGTTTATTTCAAAGCTGTTTTTCTCGAAATGTGGATTTGGCAAATAAATATACACCTGTCATCTTCATCAGACCATAACTCGTTAACCTAAGAAGATACACACTTGTGATGGGTATCATTAGAAATCTTTTGAAATTCCCTTTATCACCATGTGCATATCTCAAAAAGTCATTTCGAGACTTATTCCTGATTTTGATGGAGCGGGTCACATATTCAATGGACCTTACCAGATGCACAGTCCATCTTGTGAAATATTTACAGTTGCGGTACCCGCTGCTATTCAACATGCTCAGATTCGAACCAGCAATCCAACCCTGGCTAGCTCGGTGGTTGAGTGGTCAGACATCTGCACTAGAAAACAGGAGGTTGTGGGTTCTAATTCCACCCGAGGGATGTTTTCTTATAATGTTTGGGGACAACACTATTACTGATTATGCCCTCTTATTTGATTTGTTTATAAATACGTTGGAAAAGGGTGAAAACCCAGTATTGAGTTTACTTTCTTTGTTTACTATTTCGTGATTGTTGTCCTTTTGTTTACATGTAGGTATTGACCGTAGCAATCATCAGTGTGGCCAGAGCAGTGGTCTCCATGATGGTCAACGCATCAACAAACAGCGGAGATATTGCAGATACGGTCAGTTAGTTGGTCACTCTGTCTTAGTCTGGCCAAATTGTGTTCTTTCTTGTTTGACATTATAATCGCAGTCCACCCCTAACCCTCCGAAATCCTCCAGAATCATCAATATGATTTTGCACACACCCTAGGGGGTTATGGTTAAGATCAGTTATTATAAATATCTTTTTGGTAATGAAACCAATGATTTCTGAAAACTTCCTTAGCACTGTAGCTCGCAAGCTTTAAAAAACCTATGAAGACAATGAGAAGAAAGTACAGTTTTAGAGGTGGGAGGTAAACCTAAAAAAGAATATCCTGGAAAAACCCACGGAATCAGGCAGGGACTGAAAACCCAATCTAAATGTGGACTAGGGAAGGAATTGAACCCGGTCCACATCGGTGGAAGGTTAAGAAAGTAACCACTGCGCCAACCTGACTCCCTTGAACCATATTTATCTCCCAGATCTGAATTATTAAGTACTTGAACAATTTAACATTTGCAGTTTTTGTTAACCCAAAATTTTTCTTTGCCTAGGTATTGTGGATTATCGTGAAGTTTTTCCTGATTTCTATCGAGTTGAGTGTCATCATATTTGGCCTGTGCTCCAGCATCGTGGACAGCAAAACAATCATCAAGCGAATCTTACTAGTAACGTCGGCCATAGCATTGGCTTACTCAGTCACACAGGTAGGCTTCTTTGTGCATTTATAAGGCAGGCAGGCTTTCCTTATTTTTCCAGGCTTTCCTTATTTTTCCAGGCTTTCCTTACTTCTTAGGTTTTCATGTATTCCTCCTTTTCCTACTTTTTTCTAGTTTTCATTTTTTTTTCCAAATTTTTTTTTACAATTTTTTTTTTTACCTTGCTTCTAGTTTTGCTACTTTCTTCCTTGAATTTTCTACAACTTGAAACTTGTTTTATATAACAGTATTGCACATTGTCATTTGTGGAGTATCATGGCCTCGTAGTCTAGAGCATTAAACTCATGGTCTGCGGTAATTCTGCAGGTTAATAATAATATTGTACAGGGTTTATATAGTGCTTTATACCAAAGGTCTCGATGCGCTCAACATTATTACCCCGGTCATTGGGCCCACAACATTTTTTGACAATTTTGATTTTACTTTTCTCCTTTTGTGACAATTTGGATCCTATTTTTCTTTTACATTTTTTAACAATTTGGATCCTACTTTTCTTCTACTTTTCTTTTACTTTTTTTTACTTTTTTTTACAATTTTTCCCTACTTGTTTTCAATTTTTTTGACAATTTTGAATCTTCTTTTCTCCTTCTTTTTTTGACAATTTGGATACCACTTTTTTGACAATATTGGATCCTACTTTCCCCTACTCTTTTGACCGTTTTGATCCTACTCTTCTCCTACTTTTTTTACAATTTTTATCTTACTTTTCCTCTACTTTTTTAACAATTTTAATCCTACTTTTTTCTTATACTGGGTCTGCTTGGAAGCCTGATGGGGACAGACAGTGTGATTGTCGCTCTTTCTTTGCCAACAACATTCCAACATTTGTTCTTATTTTGTCTTAATTCAGGGTGCTCTTGAGATCTTGTTCCCTGACAAGCATTACATTGCACCTGATCGGTATGACATCTACGCCCATGGCGGTATGCTGTTCTGGTGTATAAGTTCCTCATTATTCTCTTTGGTAAGTTTGCACATTTATAGACAATCCTTTGTTTATCGGTGACAAAGTAAATGGTTGTTGGACCAGTGTTGTTACTCTGTTCACATGTATCATATTCCTGAGATATAGACGATGTACCCTCTGATGTCTGTATTGAATTGAGCCCAGCAGTATGCTCACACATCATGCTTTGCATAACATTTGGTTGAGCAATGACATCGCATGTCAGACCGGCTTTTAATTAACCAAATTTATACAAAACACAATGTTTGCTTATACCACTGGGGTACATTTAAATATAGGGAGTTTCAGATGTAAACAAATTAAAGGGCACATGGTCTAAATTTCAGTCAAAATTCATTCACTACAGTTCATTTTCTACGCATGCAATTTCCTATTAAAAGCAATCCCTATTAGGCTGTGCCTAATAACAATCATATCCCTAATTCTAACTTTTTAGCTCATCGAGCCAACAAAGTGGAGCAAATTTGGCTTGATTGTGTGGGAACTCTTGCATTTGTTTCCATCGAGGAAAAACTTAATTGTTCAAATCACAAGTCCATCACAAGCTGTCACAAACTGTCACAAGTTATGACAAGCTGTCACAAGTCAATGACAAGCCAATCACAAGCTGTCACAAGTCGATGACAAGCTGTCACAAGCTGTCACAAGCTGTCACAAGCTGTCACAAGCTGTAACAAGCTGTCACAAGGCACCACAAGCTGTCAATAGTTAATTACAAGCTGTCACAAGCCATCTTATCAAGATGTACATTATTATCAAGAGATTCGAGTGTAATTTGATATTGACATACGTTTGATGCTATTCTTCCCCTCATTACTTAAAACCCTACTTGTGATTTGAGTTGCAATTCACAATTTCTACTCTAATTCTCAAAGTTCCAAGTTACACAGATTATTACTATTTTCACCATTTTTTTTGCAGGCATATTTCATCATTTTGGTTCTGCCTTACACAAAGATCAAAGACACAATACAGCTTCCTGGTAAGTATGCTCCTAAAGGTCAGAGGTCAGAAGTCAAAAGTCATTAAAATTACGAGAGAAAAATACAAATGGTTCTGAAACAATGATAAATACATGAGAATGAAAAGGGAAAAAAATGGATTTTTTTTTTTTTTTTTTAAATCTATCAGGACTTGAAACACAAACCGTTCCTTTTTGGCCCAGCAAACAAAAAGGACACCCCTCTTTGATTAGGATTCATAACTGATGGGTTTGAATCCACCTCCTGGCCATTATGATGTGTCTTGGGCCACAAGCCACTTCATTATTACTTCATTGGCACCCAATCCATCATTGCCAGACACTTGCCTGCACTGACCCACCACATTTATCAGTGTCAGTCAAGGCATGGTACGGTCAGTCTAATACAACTATCACAGCCTATAAACTGTACTCACAGGAGCCCAGTTTACAGAACTGCTAAAACCAATTCGTGCCGGGATTACTTTGACATTGACCGGGCCCAATGTTTTTCACGAACATCGATCCAAGACAGGTTCAGGCCAGCATCTGTGGGTAGCACACCTTAATATTTCCGGCCTCGCTCGCTGCGAGCCAGTCACTGACAGATATTTCTGGCCCTGCTCGTGACCAAATGTATCCGCCATTCTATTTAAAATTCCTGAAAAAATTTGCATGTACATACGTCCGATGCGAACTGGTAATAAAGGTTTTAATAGGTAAGGTATCTGGTTCCGTTTCGTTACCGAGATAATGCTTAAAATCGCTGGTCTTTCCCCCTTTATTCTTTCAGTCAAAAGGTCCTTCTACTTGTACGTTGCATTTCTGGCTCTGCTGAATCTGACCCAGGCTGTATCTAGTGGGCTGGTCTATGTCGACAAAACACCAGCAATTTGGTGAGTAAAAGGTGCTGGATTTTCCTAACTGTTTCAGCAGAGCTGGTGCAATTGATGAATTTTGCCTTGGATTCAGTAGTGTTGTTGCCTTATAAGGCATTTGTATTATGTCGACCAGCATCAACCAACACTTCAGTGGTGGTTCCATTAGCCCATGTATAAAAAGAAACGTGACTGATGGATTTTGGCTGATTTGGTCCAGAACCCCGCTGAGGCAGTAGGCAGTTAAAGTTAATGTTCATTTTGAGAAATATTAGGGTAGGACGGTAATTTTTTCTAATGCAATTCTTGAAAATGCACTTTTTTTGCCTTTTGTCAATTTTGGTTTTGCAATTTTTTAGGCTACAGTAAAACGCCGCTATACCGAACACCACTATACCAAACATCGCTATACCAAACATTTGGCTATACCAAACACCATCCTTGCTCAAAGAAGTGCATTTTCCAATAAAATTAACAAAAAAAGATGGCAAATAGTTTTTAATACATTTAAAAGAAGAAATTAGCACAAAAAGTGTTCCAGAGAAAAATTCATTGCACGGACCCTTTAAAATGTCCAAACTTTTACTGAGTGTATTTTATCTTGATTTTCATGTGACAAGACTACACAACTGCAATCTGGACACAAGACTAAGTTGACCTTATTGTGAATTGTATTTTAATCTTTCTTTCTTTCTCAGTGTTGTGGACATCACATCCTTTTTATATTTCTCCATTTTTGCACCGCTAATCTACCTTACATTCCTGCACAAATTCTTTCGGTGAGTTATATTTCATTATCAATCGATAATCATGATTCATAAACAGTTAGGTTAATATATGGATGTAAATTGCACTCGGTGTAGTAAACGTTAAACCATTGCTATGACGTCACTCTATAGTTAAAAGTGTGGATTCGTATCTACTAATCAACGCTTTGGACAAAACATGTAGATTCGTATCTACGATTCTTTAGTAAAGTGTGGATTTGGAACTACGAATCCACGCTTTTCAAACTGCCCTGTAAACAACTTACTGCAAAATAAATAACCGCATGTTTGATCACAGGAAATGTAGCACATTTGTTTTAACATTTTAACACTAACATTGAGAAAACAATTTAAGACATTTATACTGTAGTTCGATTAAAAAACGTTTGCGAACTATCCATGTTAACGCTAAGGAATGTCTCGCACAAACAAATATATACTGCTTTACTAGATTGTACGGGTGTAGTGAAACAACTTCCTAGTAATCGGTCTACTGCTATGGCTTTGATTGATTTAACTAACAAAATTATTGATGGTTTCGAAGATAATTTGTATACTATGGGTATTTTCTTAGATTTATCGAAGGCCTTCGATACAATTAATCATTGTATTTTACTAGACAAGTTAGTACAGTATGGCTTTCGTGGTGTGACAATTGAATGGTTTTCTAGCTACTTATCCAACCGTTCCCAATGTACAATTTATGACATCTCCACTTCCCATTTTTCTGAAATATCATGCGGTGTTCCACAAGGTAGTTTATTGGGTCCCCTCTTATTTATCATTTACATTAATGATATTTGTAATTCCTCTAACTTGTTTTCTCTCATACTTTATGCAGACGATACTAATGTGTTATGTTCAAACAAGGACCTATATTATTTCAGGATGCTAATGTTCATTTAAATAAGCTTTCTAACTGGTTCATTGCTAACAGATTATCTATCAACTATAAGAAATGCAACTTCATGATTTTCTGTAACAGAAACAAAAAACGTTTACATAATTTTAACATCACCATGTGTAATGAACAAATCCCTCAGGTTGATTCTACTCAATTTCTTGGTGTTGTTATTGATAGCCAGTTAACTTGGAAGCCTCGTATCAGTGCTATCTGTAACAAACTTTCTAAATCTATTGGTATTATTAGCCGTCTCAGATCAGTTTTTCCAGGTATTATTCTGCGTACTCTTTATTGTTCCTTAATTTTACCTTATATTTCTTACTGTAATATTGTCTGGGCTAATAGGTTTCCCAGTAATTTACGTAATTTAGTTCATTTACAAAAGAAGGCTATCCGTATAATTTCAAAAAGTCATTTTCGAGCAAGCACCAACCCGTTATTCAAAAATTGTAATCTCCTTCCTATAAACTTTATCAATGTTTCTCAGCAACTGGTTTTTATTTATAAACACCATTTTAATCAACTTCCCCAACATTTTGTCAATATGGTTCAACCAAATTATAATGTTCACAGCCACAACACCAGGTCTTCTTCCCTTTTACATTTGTTTAAGTTTAGGACCTCTGCCTTTAAACATAGCATTAGACACTCTGGGCCTCTCCACTGGAATGAATTACCTGTAAGTTTAAGGAATAGTCAGAATCTATTCAGTTTCCGACGTAATCTTAAGTCATACCTTCTTCATAATTAATTGTTTGTTGTTGTTTTTTTGGTTTTTTTCCCGGAATCTTGTTTTCATTTTCATTCTTACTTGAGTGTAGGACCAAACCAATGGAATGTTGTGTGTCTTTGTTGTCCTGGTCTTTGTTGGTCTTGTGCTTTGTGCTTTGTCTGTTTTGTCTGTATTAACTATATTGTGATTTTTTTGTATGGGCACTCCCTAACACAAGCTTTGCTTACTTGGCTGTGCCCCCAATTCCTAAAATTCTTGTATCACTTTGCTTACGTTGTATTTATATTGATTGAGGAATTTGGAAATAAATGTTGTTGGAATGAATTGACCTATTATCCAATCATAGCGTCTATTTAACTATTTAACAGACAAAAAATATTCCAAATACACCCTGTTCGTTTAAACGCAATATGCGAATGCATGTCAAATTTAACGCTCATCGGTCCGTTATCATGTTTCCGTATAAATCTTGTTGAGTTTTTTTCTTTTTCTGTTCATACAATGTATCTCTAGTCTTAAGTTTCTCCTGTTCTCGGGTGGTTAAATAATATGTGAGTGGGGACCGGGGAGGCGGCATTATTCAGGCACACATTATAACGAGCAACTGAAAAATGGGAAAAAATATTTGTTTCACTTTTTGTGATAAGTGGTCGCATGAAAGTCTGCATTTACATGTGGGCAAAGTTGTCTCGGAAATCTGAGACAACTGTATCCAGTTAGAGAGACTGTGTAAGCAATGATTCTACGTAATATGCTATTGCGCGTTGTGCGCATCGCATCCCTATGCTGCACGTGTGTAAAGTTGTCGGCGTGGATAGGTCATTTGTAAATCATTTTTGACACGATTTGTTCCGGCAGGCAACAAAAACAGCCTCTGCTCCTGTCTTACAACAACCCTGACGAGGCTGACGATGAGGTACATCGTCTACCAAACTCCTTGATTCCATCTGGCAAGGAGGAGCCTATCAGCATCAGTCCCACCATCTACAACAGCACAGAGTTTGGTCAGTCACCCACCATCACGTTTGGCCCTCTAGTCATCGGTAACCACACGGCAAACAACTCGTTTGTACAGACAGTGGCAACCGTCGAAAACCATCCTACAACAAGTATTAATTACGTCGATTGATAAAGAGAACACAGTGATTTGTTTTTTTATATATATTACACAAATAAACCACAAGGGAAACTGACTACGTAAATTTGCATAAATTTAAATTCATTCAAATTTACCTAGTCATTTTCCTTGTGGTTTATTTGTGTATTATAAGATAAAAAGTCGTATCCTCATTGAGTGATCCCCACAATGTCGCTTCCCAGGTTGACTTGTGAAACTTCTGACTTCTGACTAGCACCCGCGAACAAAGATACTGACAATTAGGGAGACCACCAACATAGGGCAAGATAGCTCAGTTGGTAGAGCGCCGGTCCGGTTGTCCGGTTTTCCGGAATTTGCAGGTTTGAGTCCCGCCTTGCCAATTTATTTTTTGTATTGCGAATCGCCCATTACAAGGCCAAAGGTCACTCCAGGTGTGGGTTACCAGAGGAAAGTGTGGAAGAACCAGTCGCTCACACTGAAACAAGACAAGATGATCTCTTCACAGTACGAATAGGGTTAAGAATAAGATAGGTCACTAGTTCACAGCAAAGCATTAATAATGCCTCTGCCTCTACCGGGCTCGAACCCCAACCTGCGGAATTACTCGTAGACCACGAATTTAATCAGATCACTAGGAGATCACTAGGCCGCAAGCACAAATGTACAGCCAAAACAAAGCAGTAAACCACTTTATCTTTTTTATCAAATAGTTTACGTCTTCATTGAGTAGTTTTTAAGCGGGTAAAGTTGTACTGTCTGTGCTGTTTAAGAGTTACGCCACAAAAAAGTGGATTTTTTTTTTCATTGCTGTTTTTTGAGCAAACTTAATTTCAAATAGTTACGAGTTTAGGAAACTGAACGTACTCCAGCGTTGAAGAAATATGTGCATACTTTTCGTTGGTTAAGTTCTTACTGAGATGTGTATTATATTTATAAAGAGCACTCGTTTGCAATAGTATGTCTGCTGAAATTTCTGTAAGCTTTATACAGGCCAGCTTGTCAGTGGGGAGGTACAATGTAAGAAACAATCTTACTGTTGCCTGGCAGAGAGCAGTGTAGTGGATTGGCAATCGATGAATAATTACAGAAGACATACGGTACAGTTTAACCCCTCCTACTGTTATAACTAAAGTCTTATGTTGCGTTCCAATCGCATCGTGTTTATCGTGTTCACGAGTTCACGAGTCGTATAATGGCGTTCTAATCGCCTGGTAACTCGTGTTCACTGCACCAGTGGTGAACTCGAGGTGGAATTTTGTTCTCCATGTTCTCGACTTCATAAACAAATGAAATACTCGCGCATGCGTGTTGGTTCACGTACGAGTTCCTGCGCGATAAAGAATGTCGAATTACCGCACGACTAACTCGGCTGTCCGCGTGCGTCTTGGTGAGTAGCGTTTGGAATGCAACCCACTCGTGAACATGGAGAAATTCACGGTGAACACGATAAACACGACGCGATTGGAACACAGCATTAGTCACACCAGATCGTATGATTTCTGGATCGTGCGATTGGTGACGATTTGGCCGAGGTATGACCAATCGGCAATATTTGCTACGATCTCCATTAGCGATCGCATACTGCGATTGCTCTTCAAGACTGGTGGTAGGTCATCGTACGATTGGTGGTACGCGTGGTCATGCAATCACCAATGATTGGAGAAGATCGATGCGACTAATGGTGGCGATCAGCGATCGATCGTATGATCAATCGTGAGGTCGTACGACAGGTTGCACCACCAATCGTTAGGTGACACAACCAGTTGCACTACCAATCATGCGACCACTTGACCTGCGATCATCCACGACTGGGGGTGCGACCATGCGCGATTGTCGGTACGACCATGTAAGACCCGTCTGCGACCTCTTACGATTTGGAATCGCAGGTCAGAAGTTTTGAACATGACCATCGACCTTGCTGCGACTGATTTTGCTCTGGTGATCACCCACGATCTCTGCGACCATTCGTGTGCTCTTTCTACAATTTACCGGTCGCTAGTAGGTCATACCTGGTTGCGGGCCCAGTGTAACTGGGCCTTAACACACACAAAAATAAAAAACTTTCTCTCTCATAGCATGAGGTACAATAAGTTTTGAGTAGAAATGATAGCTTGCTCCATGTTGATTTTAAAAAAATCATATTGATTTTGGAGGATTGTGCACTCTTAGGGTTTAATGGAAAATAAGCACCTATTAGTTTGCAAGAAAAAGTCTTTAAATTTACATTTTAAATTTCATTTTGCACCATTATTTTTATACATGTACCGGTAGTTAAACAATTATTGTCGAAACACAGACCTAATAAAATCTTATAGAATATTTGTTATAATGGTGTTACGCACTCTCGTATGTCACAATGAAGGCCTTTGGGTGCAGGAGAACTGCATCTGTACTTCCTACAGCTTGGTTGAGGATGGGGCATGAGTGTTGCCAAACAGAACATGTCAAATGAGGCTTATGATGCTGTGGACATGGGAGAGTATCAACAAAAACTACTTCTTAAACCTCAATAGTCTTTTGTCCCGATTTTGTCCTCCAAAGTCCTATTTTGTCCAGCTTTATTTAAAACATTTTTATTCAATTTGTCTCGAACTATTTCACCTGGGTCAGCTTGAGTGCCTACTTTTGTAAAACCGAGTCCACACTTTTTATTTTTTCTAGTCTGTTCAACATCTTGCCATTTTTTTGTTTTGATTCGCACAAAGTTATATCTCGACGAAATTATATAATAATGTGTGTTGTATAATGGCTAATAAATTATATTAGTTTGGAAGAGAACTGTATGTATTTATATGATTATTATGAATAGCCGTTAAAAAATATCAGTGTACATATTGTATAGCAATTGACAAAGTTGCTTTGCCTTATAGGAAGTTTAAAATGTATAAGGGCATCTTAGAATTCTTATGTTCTGCTCTTGTTTTGTATTATTTGTGACTAGCACATGTAGGAAACATTTCTGTGATTATTTTATTTTTCCAAGGACAATTAAATAAGAAATTTCAATTTTAACAGAATTTGTTATGGTTTACAAGTTGCATGGTAAAAATGGGATTTTGTTTGCTGTAAAGAAAGTAATTAATCGAGATATAGAGTGTAACTTTTACCTATTTGATGCTTGCAAAAAGTGTAAGAGTAGATTCTTAGCATATTTGTTTTGCCCCATTTTGTAAACATTTTGATGAGTGTTTCTTTTGTGAGAATGTTTTTGAATTAAGAAAGTTGTACTTAATTGGTACATTTCATTGGATAAGGCTTAAACAAAACAAAAAAGTAAAAGACCTTTCTTCATGAAACCATTGTTTTTTATAGTAAATCTTTTTGATGTTAACAAATCTGCTTCAATTTTATTGTAATTATCTAATGATATAGGGGATTGGTACCGGTTTGGTTGCAATTTTTGACTCAAGTTTAGTTCCCAAGTTCTTTCTACTTAAAAATGTACATCACTAATACCTAGCTATTGCAAGTATTTGTATAAATTGAGGCGTTCATCAATGATGTTAATGTTTCTGATATATTTTGTTTAAAATATTTACACAAGAATGATTTTCCAAAGCTCAACAAAGAACTTGAGTGGGGTTTGAATCTGCGACCTCCATACACGGTTTAATGGCTTCTGACTCGCACCTCTTGAAAAAGTCTTGGATTGCTCAGTTGGTAGAGCACTGGACTACTAATCTGGAGGTTGCTGGTGTAAGGCTTGCCCCGAATCACGTGACATAGTAATATTCTCTTTGCTCTGAAGAATTCAAAATTAGCCAAATGTTACTCAAATAACTTTAGAAATAAAAATTAATGTTCTCCGTTACCTCAACAAATTCACTTCCCAGTGACATTTGCGCAGTAGACATAATTGTTGAGAAAACTGTTAAAATGCATCTTATTTCGCTCCACTCAAAGCTCTCCCTTTTGTTTCAATTGCAGACTTGTAATTTTCCCTACTTTAATCGGTTTCTGGCAATGATTTACGCCTAACTATCACAAGAATGTTACTTCCTCCTTACAGCATATGTGGCCTAACGATTTCGCACTATGCTCGATCTATTAAAGTATCATTAATCACAGTGAGATATTGGCAGAATCATTTTTGAATATTGCAATTTAACCAGTTCGCGCCGGATGACGTATATAAACGCAAAAATTTCCCCAAATTCAAAACGGATGACGAATAAATACGCCAAGTTCAAGTTCGGAAATGTATGTCAGCAGCGCGCAAGGCCGGAAATGCGTGGGTGTGCTACCCAGCACTATCGGCCTGAACACGCTTCGGATCGAGTTTCGTTAAAAATAATCCCGCCCGTCGGCTCGGCGATGTTAAAATAATCCCGGCGCGAACTGGTTAAGCAATGTGGGGAATGCGGTTTAATGAATTTAAATTTAAATCTCAAGAAAACAAAACCTGGCAAGCAGCTTACATGTTCGGGAAAGTCCTGTACAGTAGGTGGTCAAAGAAGACAAATACCTTGGTGTAATCATTCTACACTCGAGGAAAAAAACAACGCACCACTGATTTTTTTTATAGTTTTGCCCGAATTTTGTGAAATCAAATGTATGGGTTGGGGTTGGGGTTAGGGGTTAGCGGACAGTCCAGTGGTGCACAGCACACCGCTGCTGGACATTGCAGAGCTGGTCGCAGGTGGTTTTCAGTGACGAGAAGAGGTTTCAGGGCCGATGGCAGGGAGTGGGTGTACAGGAGACGCCACGAGCGGTACGCCGACTCTACCCTAACCCTATTTGTAGCGATTCGGGCACGAGTGTACTTGAGTGTACAAAACCACCTCAAATGGAATAGTTTGCGTTTATATAGTCATCCGGCGCGAACTGGTTAAAGAATCCCCCAAAACAGCCTACAATAGCCCTAATTCATGTAAATAAAACACCCAATAGCATCCATCTCTCATCAAGGCTTCCAGTTATATTACCAAGAGGAAGAATTCAAAGGAAGAAATAATATTTTGTAAACTCGCGTTAAATTTATATTATAGTACAGTTTGTCAGTTGTGCGATTTTATCTTCAAAACAGTGATAGTTCTTAAAATCTATAGATAGGTGCTTGACAACCGAGTTAAAGCTTTTCATGCTGTATATTCCAAGAAAATAATATCCAAAGATTTCTATTTTGAACTAACTACTAATAGAAATTTTAAAAAGTGAATCTCCGAGATGTATTTGTTGGACTTTTTGTTATGCCAGAATAATTTCACAGGGAGTAAATGGAGTACTTAATATCTTTACATCCAAGTATTAGTAAGGGAATAAATGTGTGTTCGAGAGGTTTTAATCACTCTGTTTAATACCGATTGGAGTCTGGGTGCTGATAATTACCCGAGCCGAAGGCGAGGGTAATTATCAGCACCCAGACTCCAAGCGGTATTAAACAGAGTGATTAATACCGACCAAACACACATTTATTCCCATTCATAAATACCTTTTGGTAAAATTCAGCCCAAAAAGCTCCGAAAATCCCGGAAAATTGTCGCAAGTAAATTTCGGTGTTTCGCCATTCTGTCTGTGTCAAATGACATGTTTCCGCCTCTGTCGCTCTCTACACAATACATGCAATAAAGCGTATTTACTGTGAACCAGACTATTACTGCCATTGGAAACCTCGTTCCCAAGGTGTCGAGCTGTACGCGCTTAACACTACCCGCTCTTATTATTGGAGACGAGGTACTGTTCAGGGTTGGAAATAAAGTGAGCCCTGGGGACGGAATGTTGTTTCCATCTATGTTTAAACACTTCCAGCCATGTCTTTATCGTCCGTTTAATACCGGCCACGTGACGGGCTCTCGACCAATAGGAATGCCTAAACTGTCCCAGGTATTTATGAATAAGAGTTTAAACAATAATTTGGGTAGTTCCTTTTTAATAGTTTCAAAATGTATACTGTCCCTTTAAATTAATTAAGCACTTTTGTTATATATCTCAACTGCAAATGCGAAATGTACATGCTTGACCCTTACTTATTACACACATATACATGTATATGAAAACCACACATCAAAGTTCAGAATTAACTACTTTCTAGATCTGAATACTATTGCCAATAGAAAAAGCTAGGCTTAAATTGTTAAAAGCGATAATGGGAACTTATAGTCATAAACACATTTTATACAATTATAAATTATTAGATTTAACATGATATTGATAATTTGCCGACAACTATGCAAATATAAGAGATAGTGAAAAATGTACATGCCTTTTTTTTTACTATGAATATATACAGTGATACAAATGCAATAATATACAAACAAAATCTAAAATTGTTTTTGGCTATT